>RXPK01000236.1:0-712171 GCA_004143645.1 Protaetia brevitarsis
ATTTGGACTGCTGTAAGCGCCCCTCCAATGAGGTGGGCACCCAATAGAAAATTATCCTTGGCCTGAGTCCCTAGCTCACTCGGTCTGGAAATGAGGCGGGCGAACGAGTTCCCAGGCGAGTTCGTCAAGTCATTCTTTGAGGTGCAGTTCTTTCGCACTACCAAATCGCAAATTCTAAAATCATCAATGAATGATACATAAATCAGTCCAGAGAGTGTTACGTTTTTGAATATAATATTTAACTTAAATTGAAACACTGAAGTGCTTTTTACAACTGACATATATTTCTCTGCACTATAATAACAACCGTTTCCAGGCAACAATATACAAGTATACATACATAACAGAGAGTGGTGGCAAAAATCACTGCATAAACACAGACAAAAGAGTTCCTGAAGGAACAGGGACCTAAATTTACTAGAGATCCACTGAATAAAGACAGGAAGACTATCAAAATGATAGAAAGCCTGCTGACTGGCTACTGTAGACTAAATAGTCATATGTACAATATAGAGTCTGCAGATGACGCAACCTGCAGTTTCTACCAAGAGAGAATAAACACAAGTTCATGGTGCTGTGCCAATGTGGAAGCCTGCGAGGATTAGATTTTCTAGTAATGGGCGTGGAGACCTCCCACAGGCTAGTAATACACAAGAACCCGCTCTTAATGCTTAAGTTGAAACACGCTGGTTATCTCTTCAAATTAATAATGTTTTTGTGCCTCCGTCCAGAAACACTCATTTTGCAGGCAGGCAAAAATGTCTCTAAAGGTTGGCCCCACTAGATTCACATGACAGATGTGTAATAAATTGTCACTAAGCTACTGTTCAACCATACTAACAATAAGATATACTGATGTTTCATTGCACTTATTATTGATAAATAGATATTAAACTAGAGGGAAAATTAAGAAAAAGATTTATCCTCCGAACGTCAAAATACTAAGGTATGTGACATGTGTGCCAATTGTCTGTCAATCCCTGGTGTCAAAATTTCTTTTCTTATTCTTCAATTCAAAATTAAGATTTGGTTCAGTCCACAAACATTGTGTATCATAAGCGGCCAAAAACTCTTTTGCGATTATTCGTACTGGGCTGACACTGTTGAAAAATATTAGCGCCGTGTTGGCGTAATTTTTGCCTAGTCAAATATTTATGTGCTGTTTTTTTCCAAACTTTGCCAGACGAGTTGACTACGCGTATTTAATAGAACAGAAAATGACTAGAATTTGTGTGAATTCTTTGTTCAGATATGAGGATTGACTATTTTCTAGACATTCAAAAGCGTCAACCAATCAGAATTTTTCCCTTCGACAGAAATATAGAAACCCCACCTATTCTAATACAATATTGCATTATACCCCACCACCTGCATTGCACGTGTATCTGTTTTCGTGTTTGATTCTCCGTATTAACATATCTAAACAAAACCACCAAATGTGACTGACTTGCAAATGTAACCTCGTGTTATTAAAACGTAATTTCCAGTGGGCATAAAAAAATTTCAACATCTTAAAGAAGTATTGGGAACATCTATTTACGCAATTAGTTTGACTTGAATCAAATAGCATAAACATTAACTTAATTTTATAATGGTTCTTCTAAAAATCATTTTAAAATTGGTACGTTAGTTGAAACCAAAACTTGTGAATGAGTGGTTTTGCATATTTATAATGAGAAAACGTCTTAAAGAGAGAATATTATAGCACTAAGAGATAGGAGTTGCATATTAAAAAGAAGTTGTGTTTAGAAAACGGTGTTAAATTATCCAATAGATCGTATTCATTTAGTTAAACAGCTAGTAAATTTGTCTAGTCTAGATCAAATAAAATGTGACTAGGAGTATATCATAATTCCACGTGTCAGTTGGACAAAATAACCCTTTAGCAATAGACAATACTTGACTATCTCTGCTCGTCAAATTTAAACTTCTATAGTTCTCGACAAAATAACACGAAAAGAGTGTGGACCTCTCCTGACAATTAAATTAGTCAAAAAAGTGTTAAAATTTTTCACAGTGATATTACTAGATCTAATCAAATAATTAATTTGTATATCAATCTATCTTAAACAATAAAATCGATACATATTTGATCATTCATTTTCAAGTATTCATTCCATAATTTTTCCATTATTATTTCTAAATTAGTGTGCGCCAGATGGAATTTAAGAACTACATAGTACTCATTGTCAGTAACAGTAAGGACGTGTGTAACTAATTAAAGGCTAAAATGGCACAATATCGGAATGATTTGAGTACCATCAATCTATTAAACTAAATTTTGGAGATAACTATTTCAGTTATTTACTAGAATTTTCTAATAACGATCATTCTTAATATTTATTGTTTTGTAATCTTTGAAAAGATACTCTGTGCTAGCGGCTTTTTCTTTCTCACAAAGAAAATCCATACATACTGCCTGTATAAATATCATACACAAATATTTACACATATCACACTCGCAGTTCTGATGTTTGTTTGCATTAGCTCGTGTATTTGCTCTAAGGAATAGCCAATATAAACTGAATATGCGTTGGGCGAGCTTCCTCCCGATATCGGCACATCTCCGTTCCACATAAAACTGTCGAATCTTGCGCCGCCCGGATAAAACCTCGGTAAAACGGTCTAAAACACTGCATCGTCTGCGAAAATCTCCTCATATATCTTGAGACAATCTTGATCCCAGATTTTGGCTTACCAGAAATCGCGCCAGAATGGATCCACTGATAGAGTTCGCCAAGATATTATTTCGTCGGATGTCTCGCCTGCGCGGTGAGTGAGAGGAAATGCGATGAATATAAAATAAGCACCGTACCTTTTCAGAACAAGTATTAGTACGAAAGATAAGTAAGATTAGTTAATAATTTAATTAAATTATGCATTATATCGTGCACAATATGTATAGCTATTCTATTTCATATGTTTCCAAGGCAAAAAAGAGCAAAATTAAACAAACTAACAAGAAATCAAAACATAATTTTACTTAACGAACAGAACTATATTACAACGACAAACCTATTTTTACATATTTAAAAACTATAATGGCTTAACAAGGCTTTACTTGATTAGTTTTTTTTTTAATTAAGTTATATATAATTCGTTTAAAGCTTTAATTAAATAATAAATATATTATTGAAACTCAAACACAGCATACAGTACATAGAATATAATATATAATCAATTATAAATATAGAATAAGTTATGTTAGAAAATCAGTTTCCTTGTAACACATTTATATTTGTCAAGTAGGAGATAAAATTAAAAATTACATTAAACATAATCTACAATGATGTAATTACACATAACACATTTTACAACTAATATAATGAATTACAATTTAAATTTTTAAATTAACAAATATGAACTAACATATCACATTACTTAGATAACACCCATATTTACTCACAAATAATCAGTCACATTTAAGTATCACGTGTACACATTAATTGGTTCCTCTCATTTATCAATAAAATTTTAAGTATACGAACTAATTACATTCTTCACGTAATGTACTCCAACTCGTACGCATACACACAATATTGACAAGATTAATATCATCTTCTAGTAACATATACGTTATTGTAAGTATTAAGTTAAGAATTATTAATAATGTGTCACTCATTTACAACTATATAATTATTCAATTTATTAGATGCTTGAAGATGATTGAACTTCCGCCATATTATGAAAATATAGATTGGAAAGAACTGTTTTTATTCTATATACCTTTTAATCAGAATTTCGCACATGTACTGGACCAAAAAGTGGGCATACGATCATATTTTGATATTGTTTTACCTTTGGTTTATATTTTTTTATTTTTTACTTATATCTCTTGTATAAACAAGATCAATAAAACTATTATTATTAATGATTGAAAGGACTGTTTATTTACACAGGTGCCTCATTGGATTTTTACAAATTTCTAACGTGGGATATGTTTCTGACACTCCCAAAGCAGTCCTGACCGGCAATGACCTATTTAGTGAAAATATTTTCAATTTTACAGCACTTCTGATATACGAGATGCGAATATCAATTTTCTCATTTCAAATAGAATCATTAGTGATCCACCTATTGGGCTTTCCTATTCCTAAACTCAACCGTTTTTGAGATATTTGCAACTCTGTTGAATTTTTCTGTTTTATAGGGTACTATATATGAAGATGTTTTCCAAATGTGAATGCAAGTACAAGGGTGTAGGTATTTGGAGTTGCAGTATTCATCACCAAATTATATATAGTTTATTCAAAAACTCATCTCCAATCTATACCATTAGAGTTAAGTTGACAAGATTTTTCTTTTTCAAATAAGACTATTACTACTGCTATTTTTTTTATAATAATATTGATTGAGGCGTAAAATTCTGAATCGAATTGTGTAAGAATTATATGGCAATTCTTGATTGTTTCCTAAATATTAGTACTTCTTGCATGAAATATGTAAAAGTTCTTAGTTTATTCTCACTTCAGTTAAGTAAACCACACGTTCATATATACGCAAAGAAGTAGTTACTTCGACGAAGAATAGTAAATTCTTGAATATTTAAATAAATATGTAGTTGATTTAAACACTTACATACTCATGTGTCGCGTATGCGTTTGCTAGCATCCCCACTGTTAGATCAGATGGTCTAAAATCACCAATAAAGATCAAATAACGTATGCGTTTGCACATGTGCAATTCCTACCATTACCGACTAACTAAATTTAAGTATTTAAAATACTACGACGAAGAAAATTACTATTTGGTTTCAGTAATACCCCAAGAAAATAAAATATTTTACACAAAAAGGTGTAATTACTTAAACCTATAATATTTTCTTGAAAGAAGTAAAAATTTACTTTTGTTAAGTGAATATAGTCAAGAAAATGTTTTTATTTCAATTAAGAAATCGTTTTTCTGGGTGTACTTTTCTCACAGAGAACAGCCTGTATATTATTTATTAGGTTAATTTAAATATTTATGCGTCAAGTGTTTAGTGTTACCAGCTTCCTAGTTGTTAGTGAATGTGGTTTCATTGTCGATAATGGTTATTAACTGGTAACTACCAAACTATGCAGTAGCAGTTTAATAGTTTTTAACTATTATTTTTAATAGATTTATCCTTGTTTTGCTTTAACATCAAGCAATTTACTAGAGGGGTACACTGAGAAAAATTTTTGGTAAAATGAATGTAAATATATTTAAATCAAATATAATTTTTTTGGTAAAAATTTTTATTCAAGTTAATATTTTCTTATTTTTCAAATTACAATTACATTGTTTTAAAGCTAAATTATTTTTTTTTAATTCTAAAACACATTAAGAGGTTACATCAAATATTAAATCAATTTAACAATAACTTTTATTTATTTTAAATATAGGGAAGACTGGCGCTGACTATGACAGGAGTAGACAGTTACAACGGCAACTGTGGCTAAACAGAGGACGCTATATTCACGTTAGGAAGTGGCAAATGATCACACCACCATCGACCGATCATTTGCCACTTCCTAGCGTTAACATAGCGTTCTCTGTTTACCCACAGTTGCCGCTACCCCTGTCACAACCAGCCCCAGTTTCCCTTACTTGTGCATGTATTTAACTATTATATCTGCATATTTTATATACATCTTATGTGTCAAATTAACAATAATCTCTATTTATTAATGACAAGTCCTATATCAATTTAACAAACAATTCGCAGATCTAGCAGCTTCTTTTTGACGTTTGAACTCTTTATTATGAAGAAGCTGGCAGTATGGATAGCATAACGTCGTACAGAATTTTGGACAATAAAATGCGGAAGGAGTTACTACTAGAGATTTTTTTTTGTAATTGCAATACATCTGCATTTTCCATCGTTTCTTTGTTACTCTATTTATATATTTACCCCCAGCTTTTACTTTAAAAACAGATAGGTACTTACGGTCAAATAGTTCTTTATTAGTTCGTCAAATCCCCAATCTAGTATAGTAATTATAGTACATCCATATCTGTAACTACTTTTATAATGAACACCAATACTAAGGAAACACAAATATGATGCATACAGGTATTATGACCTCACTAAACACTAACCACTTTTAGGGCAAGAACTAAATCGTATCTGCGTCGTTTACTTCAAATCAAATAAACGAGCACGCCCAAAAAATGTACCAATAGAAATCTTACTTTCCTCTGGCATATTCTCTATTTTTTATTTTTTGGGATTGGATACTACAGATATGAAAAATAATATTAATCATTATTCCAAAAAAATGATATTGACATTTCAAATATTAATTTTATTTGGTGTTAATAAAACTTTCTTCATAAAACAATTATGTAAAGCTCTTTTCTTTTTCTCAGTGTAGAAATATTAGTAAATTCTTGACCGTATTACGGCTTGCTAATATTTTACAGTTAATATGAATTCACCAGAATTGTATGAATAAAATTTAGTGATGAGAAATACCATGTTTTATTTGAAAAAAACAGAACAAGTTTTTTCAATTCAAAGATATTCATATTGGAGATGAATTTTTGAACATCCTGTATATGATTTGGTGATGCAAGCACAATAATGAAAACCGACGTACGTACTTGTACTAGTGTTTTGATTAGTAAAACAATTTAATGTTTAATATGCTATGAAATATTAGATTTTATTAGAAAAAGTGAAAATATGAAAATTGCAAATATTTCCAAAACCGTTGAGTTTAAGAATGGGAAACCCTAATATAAATTGACTAGAAATGATGTGATAAATTCACTAGATTAATCAAAATTGTACCTTTTCGTTTAGAATACTAAAGTAGATATCAGCACCCTGTATGTCAAAAGGAGTATGAGGTTGAAAGTATTTCCTGACTACTTTCTACTTTTCTAAATTATACTTCCTCTAGTTCAAAAAATTCTAATGAGCCAATTCGTTGAGACAGCCAGTATATCTTACTTACAATTAGTTCGAAAGAATAGCATTAGAACTATTCTTCAATTACTTGATATACATGTAAAAGTAAACAATAAAAGGATGTAAAGAATCTTCTTATGAATACAAAAAGTATGTGGTGGTCCATAGTTGTGTACATAGATGCGCTTAAACATGTATACAAGTGTGATTACCAGAAATAATTGTATTATTCTGCTCATCCATTGTCCTCCTTTGAAAGATTGCACAAAATCCTAAAAGGAAACATTGTTTGAACAGGATTTATTGGTATACGGATTTTACCGAACACAATAGTACTTATCCTTTGTAGAATCCAAGGCATCTTCCGCTCCATACTTACTCACTTTATGTTCTAATCGTATTTGAAAATCCTCGGAGAGAATAAACGGAGCATCAGGAAATCACGACACAATTGTCAATAAAACGCAGGCGAAAAAAGTGGAAAGAAAAATTATATGAGAGAGATTATGAGCAAGAAGGGGCCGTACTCGTGCAACACATGTCGGCTTAAAAAGAATCGGGCAGGCAAATGTTCGTTGGGGCGGCCGTTCGAACGCTGGCTAGACATCGGCGCGTTCGTCTGTAACTTGCTTTTACTTGAAATAAATCAATTCAACATCTAGGCGGCATTTGTTTTCGACGTATCCTAATATTTTATACATGTGTTACATGTTTAAACTTAAAATTAAAGGGCTATGCACTGTAGTCGGGATTAAGTCACCCCTGCTATAAATTTGGATAACGGTATGGAAAAGAAAGGGATAGCTCGCGTGAAATATGTGTGAAATGAATGGATTCGAATTTAGCTTATAGAATAAATCGTAACTTCTTTAGGTTGTTGTAGTTAGCCTATATATTACATTGTTTTGAAACAAGATTCATCAAATTTATGCATTTGTATTCGTTAGGAATTTAATACGCAGATGATGGATAGATACAGTGGTTGTCTTAATTAATGAGAATTAGTAAGAAATTGGCAGTATTTGTAAGCGATAACAGCTGCTATATTGTTATGGAACATACGTAGGATAAATTTCCAACCACAGTAGATGCAACTATTATTTTATGTACATACATGTTTATACATTGTGTGTTAATTAATCTGCATCGTAGCGGTGGTAATTAAATGTATAAATTTATCGTCTGGTAACTGTATGATTTCAATGTAGTTTCCTTGGTATCGATTCTACTTCAAAGGGGTGGAGGCTCAGTGTAGCTCGTATTAAATAAATGAGTTGGGGCCCATGGAGACGAGGTTGTTGATAAGATTTCTTCTTAGAAAGATTGTTTCGTTTTAAAAATTATATTTTTGTAATATATTCGAAATTAAATGGGGGTAAATTGATGTATTTACCATCGCGCTAAAAGTATAGATAGATAGATAGATAGATATTTATCCAAAAAATACAAAAAATATAGTGGATAAGCCAGACACGCATAGATACATATTATGGTGTTTATAAGGTATAGATATAGATAAAATTAACACTAAAAAAACACATTAAACATGATTGTATCCCTGGAATAACCAAATACTCGTCAAGCGAGTAAACACAAATTTCAAGCAAAAGATTTCGCAAAGTAGATTTAAAACTCTTTAAGGTTTGTAGTCCCTTAATAGCATCGGGTAACAAGTTAAAAAGGCAAAGTCCAACCGAAATCGGAGATCTTTTGGTGATTTTAAATCGATTTAGGGGCAATCTGAAATGTGCTCTACTTCTCGTGTTGTATGAATGAAAGTCAGAATTTAGCCGAAATTTATTGCTGTTATTGTAAACATACACTAGGGTTTCGTGAAAACCTGACCGTAATAAAATGTCACCAAAGAATTGTGATTCAATACTGTCTTAAGATTCCGGATCTGATAGCACGACGTATTTAAACTATGTATTAATTGGCGGCAATGATCATACCAGCTAAGTGTGTCATCCAAAAGCACCCCAAGCATGTTAGCGGAAGTTTCGCGTTTTAATAGGTTGCCATTCAAGGTAATGTTTAAATCAAAATTAATCCTCGATTGAGAAGTGTGAAAAAAGGTAAAAAAGTTTTTGAAACGTTATTGTGCAGTTTTTTAACAACTTCGTTCAGAAATGAATGAACAGCAATCATAGTTGAGTGCGCCCGCCTAAAACCATGTTGACTATCCAACACTATATTGTTACTTAAAACTTAAAAATGAAAAAAAAACTTAAATGACTTAGCAACCTGTCAAGCATGGCGTATTCAAATACTTTTGAAAAACTTGAACTTGAAATTGGGCGATAATTTGCGATATCGTGTCTACAATTCTTTTTATGAATTGGATTGATAAGCGATGTTTTCAAGATTTTAGGAAAAGCTCCGCAGTTAATGAGTTGCGTTAGGGATTGAGCTAACAAGGGGGCCACACAACGAAGCAAATTACAGGGAATATTGTCCGGACCGGCGCTATGCGTATTCTTCAGACGATAGAATAAGTTAAGAGTCTCATTCTCTGAAAATGGTAATGCGCACATTGACCTAAAATTAGTATTGCGTGGAAAAGAAGAAGAAACGTCAAGATTTTTCAACATTAGAAGAGTTTGCTATATTAGCATACATTGCTACCCTTTCTCTTGTGGAACCGTACATTTTTTTGCTGGCTTGAATATAATGATACACTTTGTATGCTTTGAAGGAGATTTTTCCCTGGATTTCCTGATATCGGCGTTGTATTTTTTATGTGAAACCTTTTCTGCAACATTTTTGGCTTGTCACTGCGAAGAAACTCCATTCTCGGATACTTTGGGGTGTATGCAAGTTGATGTTCGAGGTATTTTGTCTAATAAGTAATGTAAATAAGTACTTAGCATTTCGAAAACTTGGAAGTTATTTTTCACGCTTATAAATGACAGTATAAATTGAAATTTTAATATGTATAGATTGGTAGACATGGTTGGTGAATTCATCCTATTCCCCTATAGCCGGAGATTTAAAAGTCGTTTTGATATTTTGAATTGGAATTTAAGAATCCGAAATATACTGGATAGTAGTTAATATTTCGTGTAAACATTGCAGATAAATGTACTCACATTGAGTAAGAGTCCTTATACTCTTTAAATATTTTTGATATAATACTGAATAATATATTGTGCATGTTATTGATATTTACACTACTTTTATTAATAAAAAAACAAGCATTTACTACATTAAATGATTAAAATTAGACTACAAATTTAATATTTAATCAAGCATAATTCTATATATATACAAGTTATTGATTTATAAGACATAACACGTAGGGCCACCACGCAACCTACCTACTACTAATAAGAAATATAACTAATATAAATAAAAAAGGTTATATAAATATAACTTTTTAACTAATAACAGCCACTTATTAGTTAAAAAGGGGGGAGATCACTAATGCGCGTTCTGCAGTGGTGAATTTGAGACATATTGGACGTATTCACAAACTGATAGCCATCTACTCAATGGAGATTGTGTTTCTGAATATCATTAAATATAAAAGGATAGGTATCTGTAAAGAGAAGGCAGATTTAAGAATAAAAGTTTTTGTTATATAAGAAAAATATTAGCCGGGCAATCCATTATAAAAAATCACAATAATATATGCTCTCTAAATAAGATTTATGCCTACGTAAACCGATAGAAACCGAACTGTCTATGACAGTTACAAGGACCACAGCGTTTATATCTTATCCGTCACAAGGAGAGACATTAATTAAGTCCAGCACTGTACGTACTAAAGTACTAATATGTAAATGCTTCGCAAATTACCGCAAAACATTTAATTATGGCAAAATTTGTATTAGTAGTAAGCATGGATAAGGTAGGTTGATATAAATGTGTTGCTATTTAGAAATATGTGTAGCTGTGCTATTCGCGCCACCTATCTGTATGGATCCCAGCATAACGGTCATTTGAAAACGGGGGCAGTCTCTCTTAAAGAGCTACGCGGCCATGACCCCACCATTGCAAATCACAATTAATCATTAAAAAGCTTGTTTCCTGTAAAAAATGCCGATAAATACACGTGCACACACACGCACATTTAAGCACACAACGAACGTTGCGATTCTCATGATTTTATGCGACGAAAGGTCCTTCATAGTTATTTGTGCAGACAAGCGGCGAACTTGAGCCAGCGGTCAGTGCAACCCATTACCTAACAGCAACCGTGCTTCATATCTAAAGTAACGATCATAAACTCATATACTTTTATTACTAAAATTTAGATTTTCTAACTAACCGCCTGCTGAAAAAAGGCTTGGTATAAACCTCTTCACTGCTGAATGCACACGTGTCTTACATGATATAACTAAATACAAAATAATTACCATAACCCCAAATTAATCGGTAATTAATTATAGAAAACAAACACTCCTGTGGGTCAAATAATAATAATTTGCTTTTAAAAAATTAGTTTTAAAGTGGAAAAATGGTAAGGAAAAGATCGCACGGTATAAGATCGGAGCTCCTTGGTGGCCACCGTACGAGAACGCGGTTGTCAGCTGTTGCACGGCCTATCCAGCGCTGTGGAAGTGTTTCGTCCAGATAATTTCTAACGACACGGTGCCAGTGAGGAGGTGCTCCATCCTGTGGGAAGATAAAGTTCTCTCCGTCCTCATGCAGTTGAGGCATCAACCAATTGACCAACATTTGATGATATGTAGCTCTCGTTACTGTGTTTTCTTCAAAAAAAGGACCATACACCTTCGTGCAAGATACAGCACAGAACACATTCACTTTTGGAGAAGCACGCAAATACTCCACCAACACTCTCGGAGGTTCAGTCCCCCATATTCGAGTGTTGTGTTTATTCACCTTGCCACTTTGTGGAACGTTGACTCGTCACTTAAATTATCCGCTCGCCAAACTCATCTTGATTACTTTGCAGCATTTCATGCAGAAACTTGACGCTTAAGCTTGTCATCTTCACGTAGATGCGTACCAATTGCAATCTGTAAGGCGTCAGTTTTATCGTTTACGCTAAAATTTTCCACACAGTTGGTTGCGGAATTTGTAGTTCCAAACTTGCACGTGTTTTTGGAGTTTTGTGGACTTTGTTGGTGAATCAGCACAAACACGTCCACTGTTTCTCTGACACACGAGGTCTTCTCCGAACTTTGCCTTTACATAACACCCTGTCGTTTCAATTTATTGTACCAATCGTGAATCGACTTCTAGTAGTGGTGGTTTCTCAAACCGTTCTTCGAAATGTCGTTGGACAACAGTTACGGAGTTCTTTTGGCAAATTCAACACGCATATGCTTTCTCAGTAGAGTTGTAGCCATCGTAGCTATTATGCTTGCGCAGTACTACCCACTGTAAGCTATCGAACTTCGTACAGGTTTCATCTGGCAGCGCAAAATGGCATGTCGAACCACAAAACAACTTTTTGTTATACAGATACCAGTGTCTTTTTTTTATAATAACGCTGTATATATAGATACGTTTATAGCCCACACGTCATGTAGTTTCTATTAAAATTCTATGACGAATACAACAAGAGTTTGCTATACCTATCTTCATTCTTTGCTACTTTAAATTTATTTTTCTTTTTTATTTCCAAAATAATCTAAACTACTATAATCATCACTTTATAGAATATTTATATTGATATTTATAAGCACTATGAATTTTTTTTTCAGAAAAGCAAATTTTAAAACTACAAGAAAGCCGGTGTAGAAGTTCTAAATAATGCATTTAATGAACTTAAAAATAGTCGTAGCGGTTTTGGAGGTCATTTAGGTTAAAGAAGTTGTTTTCAACCATAATCCGGATGTAAGCATATATAATAATAATTTTTTATTCCGAAAACACTAAAGACAGTAGAATGCATGGCAATTAAAAAAAAATGATTGGAATATGCACCACCCACTAGTGATGTCAAAAGGTAGTTTCGCTAGAGCGACCTACTAACGTTTATGCGTACACTGTATAAATAGTGACAGGATTTCGAATCCACAGTGCATCGATAAGAATGAATTAATCTGAATTCGAACCTTATCGAGGTTTACTGTTTATGTAATAAAAAAAAATGGAACTGCATGGGATTTTGTGAACAAATTCGATATTTGTAAATCCTTATTTCTCGTTTTAAGTGATTAACGAATTCAAAGTGAAAACATCGTAAAATTACATAACGTTCGCAACTTTGTAACTAATGCAAAAGCTATAGAATTTTTAAAATCCACAGTAGGTTATTGTACACAGAAGTATAAAAATATTCCTTAGCTGCATAAGCACGTTATTTTGCAAGTACCTACTGTTAAATTATTTGAACTTAAATACGTTTTGCTCAATATACAATCTTGATAACAGGATCATTTGTTCCTTTCATTGTGTTGCGTTCTGTATAAAAGCACACTATTAAAAGTTAGTAGTAATCATGTTGTATAACTTGAAGCTAAATCAAAGAATCTGTAGCACATTTTAATAACTGAAGTATATTCCTTAAAAAGAAGATAAAGTTGCATTCTGAATCTATTTTACAGCTTTTTGTTATGTCAAAATAAATATACTATAAAATATATTTTATAGATCTGCCCTAAAATTACATTGATGCAAACCAAAAAAAAAGCCGCCAAAGGTAAGAGTTGCGGTTTCATTTCACCACGTTTGTGTTTTACGACGAAAAGAGAAGTAATAAAGTATAAAAATCAAAACCGCTAAAAATGTACGATTTATAACGCCCACTTTTACCAAGTGCAATAAAAAATCCCGCACTACCTCTCGTTTGCTGCATAAAATCAACAGATTTTCCGAAGATTTTACGCAGTTTAAGACCTCAATTGCGGTTAAATTATATTGTTTTATTGTCCAATATAACTATATTAGCATTGAGGCGGCATGCAACGTTTGTACTTCAAACTAACTTAGAACAATAGTTATAGAGGAGGGTTGACAGAGAATTTTGACCCCAGTGGAAGCCCTGCATTGGGGTGTTCCATTGTGATATAACCTTTTCCTTTACCTCGGCTTGAACGAAAGGGCTTGCGGCCAATTCTTTTACAATCAAAGCGGCTACTGTAGCAAAAAGGTTAGAATGGTGCTTTTTTGTAAACGTTACACCCGGTAGAGCGTCACATTCTAAACACTAAAGAGTTAAGGTCGAATAAAATTTGTATACAATAAAACTAACCACGTAAACATTTGCATTGGGATTCGGATTTGTGGAAACTTATAAAGAGTGTGTTTTGACTAATCCGTTATACTAACAGAAAACTGATGATTTAAAGAATTTACATAAAATAATTTCAGATATACTAAACAATCATCTGTTAATATTACATTCATTATTAGCTACAAGTTTAAGTTATAAAGAAAATATAACTACAGGCTGTTCCAACTAACGTGCTTACCACCATTGTCTTGTAAACTAGGACAGATGGGCAATCGATTAAATTAGACAATATTGCAAATGGCGTTAGTGTTATAAAACGAACAAACCTATTCAGTTTAGTTGACAGTTCATATGACTCATACACACCAACGCACACGTATTAAATATTTTTAAGTTATGATTTACTTTGTACCACGACTAGCTGTTAATAACAAAGCTATTGAGTAAATAAAAATATTTTAAATTGTTTGAAGTGACCACATAAACAATAGATATGCTAACGATTATACAAATGCATTTGCGCAGAGTTACTTAAAAAATGGATTAAATTCATTGCATGCAGTGAGTATGCACTTCCTTAATTCCCGAATATCTTTTATTGCTATATTATCATAAGAACAAGATATCTGAAGTTTATAGCTAAAGTTTCTTTGGTCGACTTAAAATATGAATGAAAAAATATTTGCCTGTGTTAAATAAATAAATCAACATAAAATATTTGGAAAAATTAACTTAACATACTCAATAAGTACCTTTGATAATAAAAAAAGCAATTTATATCTTTAAACTTTATTAAATTCCTTAAATTTGGATAGTGTTACAATTATTGATTCTGGTACACAATGATAGCTGTTTAGTATAACCTTACGAATATTACATTCTAAATTCAAACACTTTTCCTTTTTATGATGTAGTTAGGTGTCTGGAGATTAATATGTTCTTTATATTCTAGTACATATTGTTTCAAATGGGCATTTATACGTTACTAATAAGATAATACCATTCTTACGTGTGCATTAAAAAGAAGAGTAGGAACACAATATATTATGAGGTCTCGTTAATTCGATTAGCAATTAGGTAAACATTTTGGAATATGTTATGGAAAATTACATCAAATTTTAACACTGTGTGTTTGGAGATTTTTGTTCAAACTTTCCTGTATAACACGTTGGGGTTTATTTACAAACATTACATTGAATTTTGTAAAATTTTGAGTACTCTCTTGTAGATACTAAACATTAAATATAACCATGCAACGCGGACAAAATACCAGGCCTGAGACATTGAGTGGGGGGTTACCCCGAGAACACCGACCGCAACGGCGGATAGACAGAACATTTATACCTCTACCATAGAAAAGAAATACTATAGAAGATTCACTTAATGCACAAATTTATTTCATAAAAGACGACACCTATCGGATCCTTCGCAAAGCACGACTGCACCGGTACATTTAAAATCCAAAAAGTAAGTGAATAAAATTGATTTTAAGTAGAAGTAGCAGTAGTCGAAGCAAAGCACGACTGCACCGGTACATTTAAAATCCAAAAAGTAAGTGAATAAAGTTGATTTTAAGTAGAAGTTATTTCTATATTCAACCAAATTATTTAATAATCTACTTTATTATAAGAGTTTTGTGTCAAAACACTTGTTAATATCTTATTTATTTTAACATAAAACTTAAATAACATGTTAGATTATTAAATAATTAGATTGAATATAGAAATAACTCCTATTACTAAAAAATGTGAGATATTCTATCACCAGTTCAAGTGCGTATTTATGTTTCATACACTAATTTATCTTGCCATTTATAACTGTTTTGAAAAATTGGTTACAAGGAACACCAAACTTATTGGTTCAATTAACTTTGTATAAAAAATATTCAATTCGTGTATCACCAATTTTACAAAATCAAATATAAGTAAAAATAATAATAAAATGCAAAATCATGGTTACTGTAAATTTTGTTTATTTCTTTTTACTAGTCTTTTCCAATAGAAATCATGTGCTTGTTTATAATTTTTGTCTACATAATTATTAATATTCGATTTTTTCTTTAAAACATTATTTAGGGAGTTGATGTAATTCAAACAGCATAACATAGTAAACTTTTCGACGATCGTTTGGTGTACATTTGCATTATGTCCACAATAAGTTCTAAAATTAAAATAAACATTATCGTCAACTATTCCAAGTAATTTTTGGTAACTATATTTCTGATAACATATAGTTGGATAATGTTTCATTACTAAATCGTAGATATTAATTAACGAATCTAAATATTCGGGGGTACAATATTTTTATTTACTAGGAACATATCTTCCATATTCTTTATCTCTTATCTCTTCAGATACTAAAGAGTGCTATTCACTTGAAACATTAGAGGCAATAATACTTCCCTTGCAAATTTCATATAGTTGTAATTGTTTAACATATTTATGTTATGTTACTGTTTTTTGCAAGCTATTGCCCAAGTATTGTAAAGACCCATATTCTTCACTGGATTAGGCAAAGAATGTCTTGGTGCATCCCTCGTAACCCCTTACAGCGCAATTTCTGTAGCACACCATAGTGTACTAGTGGATGTAGTACAACTGCAATTATACATGCATGATATTAGCTAACAAATGTTTGATAGTGTAATCACCTGCAACAAAATGAATGTCTTTAAAACTATGCGTACAACGTAAACTAATACAATAAAATCCAAACACCAAAATAAAATAAAATGAAATCCTAAAATCCAAATAAAAACTATAAAAATACCACGTGTTGATAACCTGCACCAATACACAACGTTAATTGAAAATGGCGATTAAAAACAGGGGGAAACGTTTTCACATGTGAAAACTTTATCGGTACAACAGTTATCTATAAATGACTATAATTGCCATCTATTATGTTTGTCGCAAAATAATATTATGCCCATCTTTGTCTTACAATTTATTACTGGTAGTTCCCATATAAGTGAAATACCCCTGACCTCTACGCATCAGTATCCCGACACACTACCTTCTCCCACTCCTTTTAAAAAGCCTGTATATATAGTAGGCGTTGTACCATGAATTAATGAACAACGAACAGTGGTGTCTGTTAACTTTCTTTCCATACATTCGCTCATTTTTGTGTTATTTAGTTTGTTTAGGCGTTAAAATTATATAAATGAAATTACTCAAGACACGTCTGTCTCTCACGGAGGTTGGCTAGTGAATGCGTTTGAATTGAAATTTCTAACAGATATCGATAGCGATTGTCTTCGCAAAGGATGCAAACTACCTCAGAAAAGTCCGTTAATTTCACCGCTGCGAAGGCAATATTTAATACGTGAGAATGCCCATATGACCAAACGGAAGTATGAAATGTTTAAACTAAATTGAAATAAATAATAATTGCAAAATTGTGGAATCATCTTACATTCATTATAAAATAAAGGTAGGTGTGTGCATCATGGAAAAAATACATTTTGAATTTTACAAAACAAATTTCTAGACTTAATTAACAATCTTAAAATATTAACTATACAATGAGTATGCAACCTCGCATATACATCAATCTTTGACAAAACCGAATTCCTAGCAATTTTCCTTGTCTTTTGCTGACATATCAATGCGCATTATTAAACTAAATTTAGGCAAAATAACTACACTGTAAAAAAAAAAATAATATGTTTTTTTGAACTGAACTTGATCCAACTTTAATCTGTCAAAATTTGTTGTAAATATTCTACTCTTCAAATTCTAATATTCAATTTCGATGTGTAGATGTCGCACTACTAAGCATCTTTACTTCCTGAAGGGAAAATTCTAAAGGAAAATATTCTTGAAGAAACTTGCCAACTGCAGAGGTCTTCTACGTCATCTGGATCGTCTGACTGTCTAATGCGACATTTTATATCCTTTTTGTGATATCCTTTTTATTATTTAAAAGCTAGATAAAAGTAAAACTGATAACGGCTCAATTAATTATAATTTATTCAACCACTATACACATGATTAATACATAGTATTCTAGTGTTAATGGTGACGATGACGTTAAAGAATAAAATAAAAAAAAGTGATAAGATAGTAAACAGCTGAGCAAAACTTAAATAAACGCTATAATGGGAATTTTAGTGCCTCTTACTCTCCTAGACATTAATCAAATCTTTATATCTGTACCTTATCTACCACAAGAATGATAAATAAAAGAATTAAGTAAGATAATTAATTAATAATTAGGATTTATTGGGTTAAATTCATCAGATTCCCACCGTACTAGATGAACCCACAGTCGAACACTTGATGACTGCGTACACGTACGCCCTCTTCGTTTAATCGACTCACTAGTCATGCAAAATTTATTTTTTGTCTACTCTCTATTTATAGGTAATTAGCGTCATTCAACTAAAAGCTACATTCATATGCAGATAATTTGAAATTTCTGGACTATTATTTATACGAAGTACGAAAACAACCTATAAAAGTGCTTCATACTTGAGAATAACATCAATCACATTGTTGTCGCACTAAATAATCTCACATACCCACATGTAAAGGTATTTTAATCACAGACGGAATGAAAGTAAAATGCAAAGTTGCAAGAATAGAACGGAAAAATGTGGCGGTGAGCCATGCATCTCTGGCAAATACCTTTGGCAAGTAACCAATGTGTGAACAAACCACATTTATTGTACTAAAATTTATTAGCACCGAGACGATTTAAGATTGTAAACAAGCAGTGACTTTGAATGACTTCCTCAAATGTGCTGACTTACTTTTGCAAGCAGCGTTGTTATTCAAAGTCAAATTAAGTTATCCACGTTTGTTTATGACTCCCGCAAACTGCCTTTGTTTTTTTTAAGTACACAGGATACCCAATCTTATGTGTTTATCGTTACTAACCTGCTGGTTATTATTGGGGCTACGAAAGTTACATTGACAAACTAATTGTATTTTTGCACCAATTATTATGGTAAAAACATAAATACTTCTAAGAATTTTCTTTAGAGTTTTAATACTTTAAAAACGAATTACCTAGTACTTAAGTTTTAATATATTGAGTTATTTTTTTATAGTTATCTTCTTTTATTGACTTCTAAGTTCGTTACTATACATACAGCTAACGTACCATCTTTACCAAATTAAATGCAAATCTAAACTTCACAAATCTTTGATTATTAAGGCAATCAGCACAATGAAATAATAATTAAAAATTATTTGCAAACTATTCTGAATAATGCATTGCTCGGTATGCAGTACTTGTAGTTTCTTTTGCATAAATAATCGGTTTGTAGAGCTTCAATTCGCTTTTAATTTGTTAAAGATGGTACATCTTAAAAGACATACAAAAGTATTGCGAAAGAGTGTGTGGGTATATATTGAGGGAAGGCCAGTTCTATATTACTCACATATTATTTTACTTATTTCCTATTTTCTAATTCAATAAAAATTTTTTTGTCGGATAGACATATATGACTCTCTATTTTTCCAACATATGTGCCTTGATAGTGGGGCTTTATCTGTAAATTGACGGTGCTGTCAGAACGCTAAAGTCGTGCACGCGGGCCCGTTAGAAATGACAAATGCCTCTTCTTCTGTATCTCTTCGCTGGTTAATCTCGCTTGGACGTTCTTTGCATGGGGTTCCGTAAAAAAATAAATGTCAAGTTCTTATGTTCTATTTTGATAAGTGTTTAATTTTGAGCAATTTATAAAAGTTCCTCTATTATTTTTCATTGCAAATACTTTTAAATTCATTTGATATTGTTAAGGTTTCTGTGTATATTTGTATGTTTTTTAAATGAATAATTTACTTGTATTCCATCTAACTCTATTACTTTGTATTACTCATTAGTTTTTTTACCGACTTTAACAGTTTCCACTATTTACGACAGTTCTATCTAACTTTACGAATTAACGCGCACTGCGCATGACAAAAGCGTAGAACTTTTCGCGCGTAATTCTAGACTGCGTCATCATCATTGTTTTATCGAACATCGCGTGTATTTAAAACAGGTTTAAGCTAAAGAAAATGTTAGTTGCATAGTTAAATACTACGAATAGTGTTAAGTTGTTAGTCTGGTTCACGTAAATGATTTAAAAAATGCACAACAATCTATTTATTAATGAAAAGAAGTGAAATTTTAATAATAATAATGAAAATAATAATAATAATAATAATAATAATAATAATAATTTATTGATTACATAGACAATAAATATGTATAACATGTCAACAAAAGCCACAAAATAATGAAACGAAAATATTCTAAAATAACATATCTCTGAATATAATAAAACAAATAAATATTGGAAATAAATGTAAATTAAAATTAAACTCAACTAGATACCTAACTAAAAGCTAATTCAACGTAAATTAAAACTAACTTAAATAAATCAAAAAACAAACGTGCATGAGTAATAAAAGAAGACATAAAATAGTAGTAAATCAAATGAACCGCAATAAAAAAGAAAATTAAAAGCTAAATACTACTTAAAAATTTGAAAAAAATTAAAAGGTATAACTAATTGGCAACTAAAAGAAATTTTTTAAAATTGTAAAATAAGTGAGACATTTGTGCAATATACTTACGTAATATACAACGTCGGCCAAGAGGGATCCAGAGCACGGTTTCACTCTGAAAACCTAGTAGTGTATAATATGCGGAAGCCAACCTAAATCCTAGACTCTTATTTCAGTTGTTAAGATGGGGTTATACGTAACCTACTAAATTTAACAAATTTTAACCCAAAAGCAAATTACACATTCTATAAAAATGAGGGTCTTTAATTATCATAGGTTTAACAACCTTTAATCTATTCACAACATAAGCGACCGTGTTTTAAAAAGTGCTGCAACTTCAGTGTCTCCTACTTATCAAAGTCACGCACAAAGTGACGCGTAACTTTTCTACGACGCTTAGCGATCGTTTTTGATTATATTTTAAAACAAAATAATATTAATATTGAGAAAACTTGTATTTTCATCTTAGCAAAAACTATATTTATACTTAAAATTTACTTACGCAAAAATAAGAATATGCTGTGGCCGTTCTTTTTCTGTGATTTAGATTATGTATTTACTAACACATACAATACAAGTTCAGTTATGTAACTAACAATCTAAATAATACATAATAAATTAATTAATTAACGTTTAAAAGCTAATTGATTAGGAATGCAACTAAATGCACTGTAGAAAAATTTGCTATTGGTAATATATTTACTATGGGTTTATAATTCTTGTCAAATGTAAAATTTTGACAACTTTTATGTCGTTCGCATTCCTTCTGTGTATTGCGTAATTGTGTGGTATTTATACTATCAACTATCCTTTCTGGAGAAAAAAAGTGACAGGAGTTGCATAGATGTAAGTTACTATCTTGATCTTGTTGCATAAAAGCTCTTACATCATAATTTACAGGAGGCTCTCCGAGTAAAAGGTGCTACTTTAAAGCCATTCCATTTCTTAAAATACTGCAAGTGTTCACTTACTTACGAACGTACGCGGAATGGATAGTTTCCGAAGAGGATAATAAAATTTCACGTTAGACGTGAGGCTTTGTGCGCGGTATCCTTTAAGATGGGATCGGCATCGCAGCCGGCTCGTTCCGCCGAAGTAGTCCGTGTCGCGTCGAATAAAGTGTCGGTGTACCGAAATGAATCTATTCCCGCATGAGGATAGCAATCTGGTGATCAATGGAGGGCGACATGGCCATGATACCTCCGCAGCCGCATTGTTATACTGAACTACGACCTTATCTCCACATTTATCAGCGAACATCCCCCAACTCCTTTCTCTACACTATTTTCCCAGCAGGCATCAAACTGTTTCCATCTCGTTGGTGTGACTCGATTTCGCGATGCGCCTGCTAAAAAGTACAAACCGAAAGTCCATACATATATTTATATGTGGGAGCCACACTATTCACACCTCTGATAGTTGTATATATTCACAAAGTTGGAATAATTGTTGGGATATAAACTGTACATACTTTTTTTTATTAAGTGTGTGCATAATGATATTATAAGAAACAAGCCTACTGTTAAAATTCACAGAGTGCTAATAACTGCGACATTATGGATTTAATTTGGGATATGCACATAGATGTTAAACGTATAGAAATACCCAATAAAGCATCAATAATAACCAAAAATGAAATGATTGGATAGTGTAAGAGATAAATTACGAATTTACATACCATGTTATGTGTACATATAAAACTACATCATCTGTCAGATCTTTTACAAATCACAATTTTGCAGTCAGTTAAACAAAATTACTGTAGACCCTAATTTAAAAATACTTTTTTTAAGAAATTTTACTTTAAAAGTTGGAATATTATAATTTTTTATGGAAATATAATAGTAGATAACTTTGAAAATATCTTACTGCTTGTATATTTTCTGTTAATATCATGCTACCGTATATTTTACACTAATTTTACTTTGTATAAACACAATTGAATATACACATGCGTACAAAGTTGATTTCTGCACTTTACGACAATGTTCTGCATTATCTACTATTATATGTATTGTTGTATACACGGCGTCCTTTTCTTTGAATTACATTTCCTATCTGTAGTTCTAGAAAAAGAAATTGTCAATGCATTGGAGACTAGCGAATAGGCAACCAGTTATTCTGGTTATTGTTTTGACGTTTGACATAATCTGATTTTTCACTATTAATAATTTCTTACTTAGGTAATTTCATTAAGTATCTATTAATTAAGACATATAAAACAATACAACAAGAGTAAAACTTTACTTGACATTTTTTCATAAGTTTCCAGTTTTCTAAATGATTACATCGTTTTTCAACGCAATGAGCAAGACGGTCTTGAAAAGAACGCCCATGATTTCTAATAAATTATAATAGGATTCCATCACATGCCCACGTATACGGTCTTTTAGTTCGCTATTAAAGTTGTGTGTATGGAAGAGAGTCCGTTATTGAAAGTAAATTTAATTCTGTTTGAAGAACATACCAATCTGCGAATGATTTTAAAATATTGGAAGGAAAAAAAGGAAGAAAATAGACAAAAGCAATTTATTAAAACGGACGGTGGAAAATATCTACCAAAATGATCCAATAATTTAACAATGCACATTATATTAAAAGAAAAGTGTTTATGGTCTATGCAATCCTTATAATAGCTAATTATTGTTAGATATTTAGTAAAAATATGTTCTGTACTTTATTTAATATATGATCTTTTACAGTTATAACTGAATATTGTTGAAGACATAATATTTACAAACACTTACTCATTAAAAAAAGTTTTTTTTTTTGTATAACGACGAGGAAGAAATAATTATCATGTAACGTATAACTTGTAATGCATATGAGGAACATGTTCTCTGCCAATTATCCTGAGAGGCTGATATCTTGTGCGCAAACTGTTCTCTATACTTTCAATATTCAAACAGACGGTTGCGTTCTTAGTTGACACAGAAAAAGAAATAAAACACATCACCTATTCACAGAACGCAAGAAACTGAATAAAATACGTCGCGTATTTTGAGGTATCTTACAGCTACAGAGCTCCGAAAAAAAAATGAGGTTTCCAAAAAATGTATTTGAATCGTCTATCTAATATTTCGAGTTATTGCAAGAATTTCGCTTTCCTCCCCTATCCGTATCGTTTGATGTTGAAAAGATGCATTGCTTCGCACTAATGTACCTTATTTTATAATGTTCATTCATGTTTGAGCAAGAGAACTAATTAAAAATAATATAATCTAACTCAGAATAGTTTGTTAGGTTTTTCTCAAAATGTCGTTCAATTTTCAGAACTTCTGACTTGCATCCTACGTTTACATGTACATTCAAAAATACTAAATTTCTTTTGGTCTCAAACAAATTCTCATGGTCAAAACCTTACCCGAACACAACAGCATTAAAAAGTCAATAATAATAAGGAAAAGATTTATCGGTCCAGTTTTTATTAATAGAAATCTCTTCTGCAAAAATTTCTGATTTCTTGCTCTGTTGCGAAACGACTTCATTTCATTAATTGGTATGCTAAATGTTGATGATCCTATATTCCAAAAGAAATGGAGCTCTGGCAGGTTCTACCAATGCCATCAGGAATTTTTTAGATAGTACATTCGAAAGCCGATGGATTAGCACGTTTGGTCCCTTACCATGGCCCACAAGGTCAGTTGAAGATAATTGTAACCTTATCTAAAAATTTGTATACAGGCAACATGAAAAAAATTCCCAAAATGCATAACATTTTATCATGGAGAGTTTGCAATTAGTAGAATCTGCCACCTTTTTTTATTTTAATTGAAACGATAGTGCTTCTTTTTTTACGTTGAAGAATTCTACATACTATTTGTGTCTCATATCCTAAGAACTATCAGAGATATTGCCAATAGTTTTGCAGTTATACAACAACGAAGATGTAAAACGCGATTTTTCATTTTTCCAAAGAGCAGCTGGATTTTAAGCTATTCACAAATTGATGTCAAAACACCGTGTATCATGGTAACAAAAACGAATTGATCTATTAGTTTTGTTATTTTTGCCTATGAAGTTAAATCTATTTTACGTTCCAAAAGTTTCAACAAAATAATGGCGAATTTGGCGACTTTGTATACAGCATCCATCTTCTTCATTGAAGAAAACAAGAATGTTATCATTCTTAAAAAGAAATGTTTAGTAAATTATTTGGAAAAAAGAAAATATGTAAAATTTACTACTAAACTACTGGATATACTTTTCGCAGCAGCCAATGTTATATCGAAAAGTAAATTTTTATTTTAAGCTCTGTTAATTATATAAGAGTTGTCAAAATTGCTACCATATCAATTAAATTTAGAGATTTTACTTGAGTTGCATTACTAAAATCGAAAAAAATAAATGGCAATATGTAATTTATTTGAAAACAATAGTTTGTTTTGGCTCTATTGCAGTGGCGGCTGGCTTAAAGATGACAATAAAGAACATGGGATGCAAATTAAATAAGGTAAAACTGCGGAAATAGTTGTAAGTATATTTTTATCAACGAGGATTCATGTCAAGCTCAAAAATCAAGTTGAAGAGTGCAAATTTATTCAATAATTTTGTCTAGTCTATTTTCGTTTAGTTCATAGATCTTCTGTACCTACAATTTCTTCACCTTTAATTTTCTGTCTGTTTATATAATTTGGTCAATATATTTTTTTCAATTGCATTTTCTATTTACTTGAAAGAAGATTTTTCTTTGTTTGGTTTTCGTATTTACCACAACTAACTAATGGGCTGATATATCTTCAAGTTTGTTTCAAAACTATTTGGTAGTTTTCCAAAGTTATACTCCAGTCAGATGTTAAAAAATATACCATTATCATTTCTATTTGCGATTTAGTTAAGTGAATAGAAAAAGAGAAGAATTTATACTTCACAAGCTCTCTAAATGGCTTCAAAAGTTTTAGAACTTTTTGTTTGTTTGCAATCTTTCTTGTTTAAACAGAAGCGCTTGTAATGAACTTATCTTTTTTTTCTTCTTACTTCTCAAAGGCAATATATTTTCAAACGGCAAGTAAATATTGATTTTCTTTTTCATAAGAATGAAGTAAAAACTCAAGCTGAAGTAAAATAAATTATATCATATTTAATGAACCGCTAAAATTAAGTTGTTAAAGGACTCAAAAAAAGAACTAGATTCGGTGGGTAACTAACCTAAAAACTACTTTTTGCTAAGCTTCTTGACCATACTAAAACTTTGTTTTATGGTTTAAACTGTTTTTAATTCTCAAAATTCGATTAGTCAATATTATTTTTCCAAACAGATTAAATTTGTGTGTATATTTTAAACTTCAGTTAATATAATTAATGGATAATTATTTTTAAGGATAAAAACTTTTTGCATTTTCAATCGTGTCAAAGTGATAGCAAAATAACTTGTGCCGTATTCTTAAAAATTTGTTTGTTAAGCTATAAAAGTTTGTGCTTTTACTAAGTAAATTATTTAAAAAGATTTTTTGCAGCGTAATATGTGAAGGCTTTTAGTAGTTAATTAAAGAGGTTTAATTAATTTTACTGACAAAAACCAAAGCAGGCCTGATGTGTATTTCATAAACTAACTAACAAAATGAACAAAGATAGCATGCATCTTAACAGATATTTTCACTATTAATAGTAATTAATTGATATTGTAATTAAAATTGTCTGCCTTCTCTATATAGCCTGAAAAAGTTACAAGCCAGCTAACGAAAGTATGTAGCAAAATAAAACACAATATAAGAAGAAAGCTAACGGTTTTTTCCCAACTTCAGTAACCTACAAAAAAATCTAAAAAGATTTATACAAATAAACTTCCTAAATAGAAAAATTCTCCTAACACATGATTTTGCGGCAACATTTTTAGAACCACTGGCGTAAAACAATCACTTCTTTATCTATGCTACTCGATCTCGATAGTATTCTGCAATATCCCATACAAACCAATCTAAACTTCCCCTCCTATAAATACCAGACGCCGAAGAATCAGAAACTGTGTTTTAGGGCTGACGGGTAGATTCGAGAACAGTAAAAGAAATACGCACATGCATAAACGAATAAAAGTGATCACGTAAACAGACGGAATATTTCTGATAAAACGTATAAACAGAGCTTCGCAGTTTATACACAATGCGATATAGGCGTAATGTATTTTCAGTAACGACCGTTGTTCCATGCGTGCGTTCAGTTGATGTTAATTTTGAAGTGGGTCACGCTTTTCTACTCGGGTAAAATACGACCAACATTTGCAGATGGTCAATCATTTGTAAAAATAAGAAACAACCAGACCCTCCACTTTTTCCGCATGACTTTTCCCACATAGCATGCTTAAGGGCTTGTGCGTTTCTTCTATTTTCTGCACCGCCGTTCTTTGCCCTGCATAAGAATGCGTGTTCGGGTTTTTATTGTCGTCTGGATAGCAACTTATGGGATTGTATGAGTTAAACAAACCATTACACGATATACTGGCAAAGTTGTGCAGTAGGTATAGCATTCGGTAAAGAAAAAGTTGACGTTTTAAGAGTTATTTATTTTATTGTAGTGAAAATAAATCTTGACGCAATCTTCAACTGTAGCTACATAATAAATATGTATTTTCCCGGTCCCAAATCATGAAATATTACTCTCTCAGTGCCTTATTTCATTTGTTATAACTTGTCAATTTTATTATTTAATAATTGTGTGACTAATGACTATAATGACCAATATCAAATAAATATTTTTTAGTTTCAAATTACTTTCTAATTGTGAATTTACATATAGTATGATATCGTATTTCTAGAAGCTGGAGACTGACAAGAAATGTACCAATATCGTTATGTGATATTTAGAATATAAAATGTAAAAATTATAATAAATTATATTTATTGTTGGAGAGGACTCATTTTTAAGACCACGAACTGGAATCATTCTTTGAAAATTGTTTCAAAAATTGTTCTAAATCTAAAAATGGTGACTTCATTACATGCTTTCAAATATTATTATTATTAATAAAATTGAGAACTAGTAATTGATATAATCGATTTCTTTTTTGTATTAAATTAAGCTTTCCGAGGACGTCTAGAGAAAAACTATAAGAAATGGTAATAAATCTTAAAATTAACAACTTGTATATTCGATAACTAATATTAATTACATACTACCTGTCTATTTTATGTTTTAACCAAAGTCATCGATCTTTGTCCGTATTAATCAAATCGATACTTCTGAGTCAAATTAAAAACCGCATAAACAGGATATCTTATGCGCAGTTTTTCAATATTAGTTTAAATTCGATTTTACATTCCCTTTAATCAAATTAACTTACCTACTGAAAACTTTACAGAAGGCTCAGTGTTCTTTTTCTTTCGAACAGTTTTTTTCTCGCAAAATATAGAAGGAAAGCGAAAAACGGGCAAGAAATCACTAATAATAAACCAAATATACAAACTAACGAGTCTATATGTTAGATTTGATAACTGACAGGTGCCATAATAGAATCCGGAAACGGTGCACTATTTTAAGTATTGCCCTTAAACAAAGCAGTAATAGGATTATCTCTATCTGTCACATACATGAAATTAATCCTTGTATCTTTTTCTGTGAGACAAGCGGAAACTTTGCTTCTTTTTTCATTCGCAATACTTGAGAAAAATAGTCAAAATAGAAGATTGTCTTTATTCGTATGATACATCAATGACGTTGGTTAAAACATAAAATAAACAGAGAGTATGTTGATATTTACCTCCGCACGGACATTTTTCGATCAGGTAAAAAGAGAAATGGGAGCATAAATTAACATGTCCTAATTCTTAATAAATCTGAGCAGCAAAATATATTAACTATTATACAGTTATATAAAGTACACTCTAATTCGTTTAGAATGCACGTAAAACGCAAAATAGAGGATTATTTCGGCACGATAACGTTCTAATGTTCACAGAACAGAGGGATTTCAAAGTAAATAAAAGTTTCTGCATGAAAAAATAAATAAAAAAAATTAAAGGTTTCTTTCATTGAAAGCAAATACTTTACATCAAAGGAATATAGTGAAATAAATATTTTTGCTTTTTAACAGAGAAATCTAAATGTTGGCTATTTTAAGATTGCATTTTACTTAGGTTAAAGTTTCCAATCCTTGAAGTCTATAATATAGTAACATATATGCAGTTATAACGTTTGATTGCCCTCTAATTAATTTTTTGAATTTTTAATTTTACGATTTTTTCTTTGGATTAGAATAAAATATAACTTTACATTGTATTGTCTTTTACCTCAGAAATTTTGTGTTATACTTACATATAAGTCGTCGAATTCTAATTAATAATAAATAAAGCTTTACAATTGTTTTTAAATTCTTTAACTTTTGATATAAAATGACAATTGTTGTTGTAGGTGTTTTCTGAGAGAAAATACCTGATTGATCAACACGCTAAAACTGCATCATATATTGGAAAAATGTGAAAAACTAAAGCGATCCGCATGTGTGCAGCAATCTATCATCTTCACGAAACTCAGAACAAGAAGAATATAATACGGAACTGTGTAACGCATTAATTTCGTCTAACATATCATTAGGAAGATTAAACAATGTTAATTTGAAATCATTTCTGCAAAAATATTGCAAACATAATATACCTGACGAAAGTACCTTACGAAAAAAATTATGTCACATCCTGTTACCAGCAAACAATAGCAGAAATTCAACAATTGGTAGGGAATAATTTTATTTATATCATGGTAGGTGAAAGTACGGATAACTGTGGCCGTTATATTGCCCATTTGTTAATAGAAATTCTTCATGAAGATATTGTAGGTAAATCATATTTAATTTATTGTAAAGAACTTCAAAAAACAAATAATGTGACAATTGCTCAATTCGTTCAAGAAGGTTTATCAAATTTCTTTTTACCTGGAAGTATACCTTGTGAAAAAATTTTACTAATGTTGTCCGACGCTGCACCATACATGATAAAAGCCGCGCAAAATTTAAATTTTTTTATGGTAACATTATTCATACCACTTGTTTAGCTCATGGGTTCAATTGTGTATCCGAAGACAATAGGAATCAATTCCCTTTGATTAATGATTTAATTAACAATGTCAAAAAAGTATTTTTTAAAAGAACCTTTACTAATCCAATTTTATAAGGAGCGACTTCCCGGTGTTAAGTTGCTTCCTGAACCGACTATTACGAGATGGGGTACATGGTTAGAGGCTGCAACTTTTTTCGCCGATAATTTTGAAGGAATAAAAAATGTATGTAGTAACTAAGTAGAAAACTGTAAAAAGATAGCAACATCAACAGAATTGCTACAAAACCTTTTGTATATTAAGTCAAATTATAGCTTTGTTTCAAGTTCCATTCGTAAACTAGAAACGCAAGGGATGGGCTCTCGGAATCAGTCGAAATAGTAGACGAATTTGATATGCTATGTAAGAAAGTTAAGGGTACAATAGGTAATTCTATATACGTTAAATTTAAAAAGTGATAAATAAAAATGCGGAGTATTTGAAATTGAAGAATGTTAAGAAAATTTTGGAAGGTGAAACAGTAAACGATTTCGACTTTAATTTTAGTTCAGAATGTATTGCAAAGTTAAAAAATGCACCAATTATATCTGTGGATGTTGAAAGAAGCTTTTCTATTTCGAAGCATATGTATTCTGATGGAAGACAAAACTTTCTTTTACACAATTTTGAAAACTATTTAATTATAAATTGTTTTAGAAATATGTTGCGAAAAAAATTTGTGCAGTATAGTTAATGGTTAAATTTCTGCTCTTATTTATTTTATATAAAAATTTTGCATATTGTTGCAATTTTTTTGCAATATGCCCCGGGTTTATGCATATTTTCTCGAAAATCGATGCATATATATGCGCATATATTCCAGCTTTTCTTTGCATATAATCCGGTCTCTAGTAATTACTTTCTCTGGCTTAATCATGGGCAGCGTAACCCAAAGTAAGTTACCGACCAATACTTCATTTAAAAATGATCTCACACAGTCATAAACTAGACGACATCAAATAAGTATTTTCATATTCCACTAATATTCTTACGAGGAGATACTTCCCGAATAGATAAACTAACCTAATTATAAATACTGCAGTAATAACATGCGTCAAAACACCTACAGCAACCATTTCAAAAAATAAACTTTAAATCAGCTTTGTCCACGTTTCATGAAAAACTAACAGTAGGTGCCTAACAAAAAAGAACAAAGTAATAGAGGACGAGGGTCAGACGACAAGCTAATTGCTACAGCACAGAAATGGAGAGTCCGGGTATCGTGCAATTCACTTCGAAATCTAAATGTTTGCCTTCGTGCGATGATCTGACATTTGAAGGGGGTAAGTATCAACATACCCTCATTACAGTGAGGTCAATATTGACCTTAGGCTAACGTGCTATGTTACAATCTGACTTTGTACATCCTATTGCTTGTAGAGTACAACCTGAACGTGTACATATACAACATGCACGATTGTTACGGACATTTACAATACAAACTAACTTGAGTTTATTTATTTTTTTTCGATAAAAGCGTACTGCTACTGGGTTATGGCACCTTTTTGCGAATATTTCATTTGGTCCATTTTAAATTCTGTTGTCAAAGACAAGAAAATAAGTTACCTAACTACCTTCACAAGTATATTTTTACATTTTAGTTAAAACAAATTGAAAAGTTAGTGTACGTCTAATAATAAAAAAAATATCCTGATTGTAGGATAATCAAGTTGGAAAAGTCATTGAGACAATAAATAAGAGCTTTCTTGTAATCAAAGTGCCAAGCACCTGTTCGTGTAATTGGTTTTCGCGGGTGGTCTGATTACCGAAATTGTATTATTATTTTTGTCTACCTTATCTCCATTCTTCCAAATAAGGTTCATATCCATGATTTATATTTCGTACTTAACTATGAGAGTGTTTGTTCCATATTTATTTATAGTAATTTACATATGGATTTTTAGATCAGGAGAGGTAGATTCACTACCTTTTGTTGAAATAATCCTATCTTCTGCACTGTCAGGTACATACAAACAAGATAATTAACCACTCAGGCATCACAATAAAACATGAACAAATAAAACTAAACCATTTTGTGTCTATTTATAATTGCTAAGTACCATAGATGGAAAAGAGGACTATGTGGCATCGGTAGCGGGAAAATATACTATACACGAAAGAACAAATGATAATGGGCGCAGATTGTGTGACTTAGCGGCAAGATGCGATATTATCATAAGTAGTACTAAATTCAAACATCCCAAAGAGCATAAAATAACTTGGACAATTTCAGACAATAGATATAGCACGCAAACAGATCATGTGTTAATTAACAGAAGAAGGTAACCATCGGTAACAGATGTAAGATCCTATAGAGGAGCTAGCGCAGATTCAGATCATTTTATGGTAGGTGCAATTATAAAGCAAAAAACTAAAGAACAACAAAAAGGGAAATAAATTTAAAATGGGACATAAACAGACTTGGAAATGAGAAAGAGAGGGAGAATTATGAAATAAAATTAGAAAGCTACTGCACGAGCGAGTGGAGGATCAGAAAAATGTGGATAATGAGTGGATTGGCATTAAAATATGCATCGAAAAAGCAGCAGAAGAAACTATAAGAAGAGAACGAAGAGCTAATAAAAAGGGATGGTATGACCAAAAGCGCCGCATAAAGATGAATGAAAAGTTCCAAGCAAGGTTAAAATGGCTCAGATCAAGTAAACCAGATTCACAGGAATATAAAAGAATTAGAAATGAATTCAATAAATATATGATAGAGCGTAAAAGGAAATGGATAAACAATAATATAAATGAGATAGAAATATATATAAAGAATCAGTAGAAATACTAAACGTTTTTTCAAGATGATAAATGAACAAAATAAAAAATATAAAGGGAAAGTTACCGATGTAAAAGATAAAGATGGGAGAGTTATAGAAGAAGAAAAACGGTATACGAGAATATGGGTAGATCATTTTAAGGAATTACTTTATGAGAATAATTGCGAGGAAGAGGAAATTATCGATGAAAGAAATGAAAAGAGTCAAGTGGAAGAACCAACAAGAGAAGACGTCAAACGGATCATCAACAAAGCTAGAAATGGTATACAGGAGAAAACGGGGTGAATATAGAATTAATAAATAAAATACGGGGGACATAAAATAAGAGAGCAAATATATCAATTAGTGATAAAGATATGGAAAGAAGGAAGGATGCCGGAGGAATGGAGGATAGGCAAATTCTAACAATATATAAAAAGGGCGACCAACAAAATTGTAGTAACTACAGAGGCATTACATTATTAAATATCGCATATAAAATCCTATCAACAGTTATACAGAGTCGGCTAGCTGAAAATAAAATCAAAAGCCAGTGCAATAACTCAGAAAGGAGAAACGAAAGAGTTTAGTACCAACAAAGGAGTGGGGCAATGAGATTCACTATCAGCAACGCTTTCTAACTTAGCACTGGAATATATTACAAGAAGGATCAATAAAAACAATATTAGAACAGGAGGGGGGCAATTGGTTGCATATGCGGACGACGTGGTATTAATAACTAAGCAGAGAAAAATTATGGAAAAAATGCTGCAAGATATCGTGATAGAGGAGCAAAAATTGGGATTAAAAATAAATAATAATAATACGTTTATTATCTCAAAAGACCTGTACAATAGGCATAAGACAAGTCAAGTATACTAACGAATAAACTTGAAACTAATATATTTAATGCAAGATCGCAAGCAATATATGATATAAATGAGGCTAAAACAAAAATAATGATCATCGGCAAAAGCATAAAGAAGAAAAAAATAAGAATAGGATTACATGAATTTGAACAGATGAGTAAATTTAAATATCTAGGCGTTATGGTGGAAAAAAAGTGGGGAAAGAACAATTGAACTAATGAAAAAATTATGGCTGTAAATAAAGCATTTCATGCCTATAAAAATATATTTAAAAAGTAAGACGGTCACCAAAAATACAAAGCTAATTATATATAACACAATGAGGCATAAAGCCGATTATAACATATGCTGCCGAAACAATGACTCTGACAAAAAAAGATGAAGAAGCTCTCAGGATAACGGAAAGACAAATGATAAGATCAATACTAGGACCCATTAAAGTTTAAGAAGAACTATATAGAGGGAGGATGAACAGCAAAATATTGAAGGACCTAGATGGAGAGGATGTAGTTACAGAAATAAAGAAGAAAAGGATGAGGTGGCTAGGACATATATGGAGAACTGGACCATCTTCGGTGTTACGAGCGGTGTTACTTTGGTAATCGTCGGGTAAAAGAGGACGAGGGTCACCCAGAACAAGATGAGTACATGATGTGTATCTATTTCCCTACGGTACCTGCACTCATTATCAGTGGTCTTGCCTATTCTCTTTATAAATGAAGATACGAGTGGATGAAGGTGCTATGTCGCATTTTAAAAACTGTCTTTTTTGCATGAATCAAGGTGTTTTGTACCCATCTTTCACATAGCACCATCGCAAATTCCAGAAATTCAAGAACACACGAGTCTTGTGAATGTATGAAGGGGTTATGTTACACTACTTTTGAGAAAAATTACATAAAAAAACTTAATTTCTGAAAAAGTTTGATTTTGTAACATAACACCTTTATTCACTCGTGTTTTCAAATGATCTGAAGTATCCCTGACCTGTGAGTGTTTGGGTCAGATAAAACTCTAGCCTCCTGTGCTAGCAGTCTGTCCACTTGCTCAAGTCTGGTATGGGCCTCCTAGTCCATTCTCCCTTTTCAGCTTTGTTTCATCTTTCTTGCCACTCTTTTTGGGTCTGATTCTTGGCCACTCTTACCATTTCATAGCTTCTCCCCTCGTAGATTACTTTTCTTTCACTGGCCATCAGGTCAACGCGTGGAACCCTAATCAGGACTTTCCTTTGTGTTCGCTCCATTACTAGGTAGTTACTCTTACTATTCATTATGTGTCCCCATGTAGAGGTACCATATAGCAGTATCGAGTAGACTACTCCGGCAAGAACCGCTCTCTTGGCGCTACTTGGCCCTCCGATATTTGGCATTAGTCGTGTTAACCTTCCAATTCTTTCTTCAGCCTTGCCTCTGGTTTTCTTCGATGTGGTCTTTAAAACTGCCTTTCGTATCGGACCAGACTCCTAAGTATTTTATAACTTTCTTAGGCACTATTTCCACCTGACATATGTTAATGTGGCTTTTGTTTTCCTTTTGTGGCTAATGATCAGAGCTTCAGTTTCTTCTGCTGCCAGCAACAATTCATTTCTCTTCATCCATTCATCTAATCTCTTTAGGTTCTCGTTTGTGTTTCGGACTAAAACACTCTTATGGTTTGCTGTTGTTATTAATGCCAAATCATCGGTGAATCCAATAATCTGCAACTCCCTGCAACTCCATTCCAAACACTTTATCATACAACAGATTCCAAAGGAAATCCCTGAGGCATCCCCGCCCTAATCTTTATTTTTCCCGTTTCGTTATTTGGACTTATCTCTCCTTCAGTATTCAGCAACGATGTTTATGAGGTATCTCGACATTTTTCTGCTTCTAACATTTCAAGGATTATACTCCAATTTGTCGTATTAAATGAGTTACATCTAGAGTTGCTAGAGTTTTAGTTGATTGGAAATAGTCCAAAATGCTGGAACAGATTTGTTTTAATCTTTTTTTAAAATATTTTGGTTCTAGAAGAAATTAACAACCCCACATAAGTTTGGTTTGTTTTAAACTAGACGTTTCCGGAAATGGGTCTACCTCTGTAACATTTATAGTAGAGAAACTAAATTTGGGAACTAAGTTGGGAATACAGTTTCATTTTTTTGACATAATCGATAACCTTTAGCCTGTTCTGCTTCGATTTCACCAAATACTATGACCTCGAATCCCAAAGTACAATGAGAGCTATTTCGGCTCGGGATCATATTTTAGTCACAATTTGTACTATATTTGTAATTTTTTCAAGTTTATGGAATATGGAATACTACTAGAAATCGAGTAGAAAATCAGAAAAGCGCCGCTCATGTATTTAATTTTTATTGAGTTTTTCATATCAACTCACAAACTCGGCCGAGATCATCAATTATAGCATTCCGTGGCAGGGCGCGTGATGGCGAGGGAACGACAGGGAGGAGGCGGGTGTGGTAATCGCCGTCGACGCGAAATTACCGGCCCATATAGGAAATTGACAGGCGGCCGAAACAAAACGACAGAAAGTAAAGTAAATAAAACCAGATAACATAAAATCACACTAAAATTCTCTAAAATATCCAGTGTGTTAGCACGCATTCATTATTAAGCATACATGCAATTCCACTAAAAACATCGATAACGACCACCGACCAGAAACAAAAAGGCTTCGAAAAACAAAACGTGTTCGATACCAACATAAAGCGACAAACGCGAAAAAACCTGTATCTACCCGTATAAACTATTGAAAGCTTTATTTTGCGAGGGGATATTTTACATTCGGGCTGGAATTTCGACGTGCAGTGCGTAGTACATTTTCGGTATTTGTGACTGCCCACAAGTGGTATACTACACGGTCAAAAATGTGAAATACTGATATTAATTCGATTTTGTCCCAATAAAGTAAACATAAAATTCTCTTGTAAAAGGAACAACAAAAAATTCACCCGCAGTCGAGTTTTTTTTTTCGCTTACCCGAAATTATTTTCAAAACCGTTATTCTGATCACTACATATACCCCTTTAACAAACACGAAAAAAAAATATAAATATGTGAGATCAGTTTATTTGGTTATGCTCTCTGTTGTCCAATTACTATGTTCTTCTGCTCCTTCATCCAATAAAACTTTTATCATTCTCATTTGACCGGTTGTGTTAAATAATTTGTACTTTTATTCTTTGAACAGAGTAATATATTTGTTACATTAGCGTGTACTATCAGCGTCACGTGTAATGTCCGAACGATTGCTTGAATGTCGGATTCGGTCACAGTCTATCGTTTCGACTCTGATAGGCGTGTCCTCCTACTCTTATCTAATATTTTCGGAATTTCTTCGATTAGTATCACCTTTTTTCTGCCTATAAACGTATATTATTTAGCTTATAAAATTTTAGTGTAGTAGTGAGGTCTTATAAAGTGATTAAAACGATCTTTTAAGGATTAAAAATCGTTTGGAATTATATCTATGGGAACAATACTAGGAGCAAAACACACTTTTCATTTAAGAAATTAATGTATTTCTGGTAATAATTAGAAGGAATGTTTACAAGAAAAATTTTTCTTGGGAAAATTCCTCCTAATTATTACAATTAATTTCTCCTTTGTTAATTTTCTCATTTGTAAGGAAGGATATTTAATTTTAAAGGTGTAGATGTGTTTCATGTCAATTCAGCAGCAATTTTAAGTAAAATAATGAATTAAATATTCAGTATGCTCATTACGCACTGTATCATCAAGTGGAAAATATATAGTGCATTTTATAATATATTCTGATATAAATTATCACAGATGCACTACACAAAATTAACCTACATTATATAACATATAAACATTGCATAAGAAAACTTCAAATATGTTTAAATTTAAATTCAGAATAAAGTCGTAATTCAATTTATAAACAATTAAACAAAAATGTCAATTATTATTATTTTAAAACTAGTCAAATTATATTTCAGTTTTTTCATAGCAAACATCAAAATTAAAATATTTCAAAAATTAATACAGAAATATATCTGTATATATCTGTCAAGTCACTGACATCTAGCGGGAAAAGCAGAAAATTAAGTCTTTTCACTTAAGTTATTGTAAGTTTCGGATTGGTGGTAGTATGGATATGGTATTAGTAAAAAAAAAACACAAAATAGTTCTTTCCAATTCTCTAATTAATATAATTGTCGACCGGTTTCGGTTCTATGCCATCATCTGGACGCTTTCATCTTTTCATTTATTGTAGATACCTGTAAACTGAATTGACAATTAACTAAAACTTTCAATTTTATTTATTAAAACGTTATTATGTATAATTATATAAAAGAAACAATAATTGAACCTAGTGAAGAGTTTAATCATGATACTTTACCATGGAAGATTCTCCGATTACCTGAATTGAAGACGGATGATTTAAGTAGTTTAAGACGGCATATGTATGGTTCGTTGACGCGAAATATGGCGAACGCAGTCCAACAGTTTCTGGTTGTTTTAAATGGAAGTTCTAGGAAAGCTATGGCTGAAAAAAAAACAGTGACATTGACCGTCGACAGCACATTACTAATCCTGAACTTAAGAAATTCGCCGAATCCTGGAAAAGAGAACAGCAAAACGGGATGCCAGGCTTCTACAAGTTTATTTGATTATTAATCCATTCAAATTTCAAATCTACGATAAAAATCATAGTAATAAACAGGGAACAGTGAATTAAGTTTTTAAAAATAATCTTAGTTTCTCATTTCTTTTTGGTTTTTTATTTTATTTTTAAGGCAGAGAATAAGCATTATTCAAATTTGAATCAGGTAAGTAATTATATCTATGTATCGATATTTTGAACCCTCTTTAACGTCCTGAGATTAAAATTAACTCAGAGAGTCATATAAATTGTTTTTTATTGTTACAATATGTATTAGTGATGGTTATTTCTCTTTAACATATCGTCTTTCTGGACATTCTTCTAGGCGACCATTCTTTACATGTTTATAGTTTACAATTAATGTAGAGAATACAAATTGTTCGAAGAAAAGGGATTAACCTATTAACTTAGCTCAAGTGCCATTATAAATGTCCACCCTAACTTCAAAAAAAAAAAAAAAAAATAAGGGATTCAGGAAAGGAATCGAAGATTTCGAAAGATGTTTCAAACAATTCTATCGTAGCCTGATTCTATATATTAACTAATTGTTATATCGATCATCCTCATATAAACTTACAAAAAAAAGGAATGGAGTTATGGGTTACATACCTAATTTTAAATCGTTTTATGTATACGTATATGTTTAAAATCCGCACCTTTCGATGATTCTCAAAGTTCAACCATTGTATAATTCCAGGAAAGACTATTTCTGCGTATTATTTTTTCATGGTTATAAAAGTAAATTTGTATCTTTTATTTCATCTTTCCATTAATTCAATACCTATTCTGGGAATGTGAAAGAATATCCAATAAACACATTAAACACTTTATTCTTAAACAATTACAAACTGTTTTGTACTAATATCTATATATAACCTATAACCCTATATGTTTACATTTTACGTTTACATCTTTGTAGTCCTTTGTTTGGTAATATCAAAGATATTATAATTTGTATAGTATCATTACTGCGAGTATATCTAAGCAGTCAAATACTCTTACTAACAGCTATACATTATTGATGAAAAATATATTAAAAGTAACAAATTTGTTGAAATTGAACATTTTTTTTAATAATATTAAAACATCATATATCTAAACTGGATTATCGTAAATTAATTATATGATCATAACTTTATTGCTCTAATTATGAGATTGTTAAGGAGCAGATCTACTAGTTATAACCGTTAGGTCAAATTCTACTAACACTGAATACTACTCGATTCAGTATTGACCATATTTCTTTATTAATTTCATAAAAATTACCGCAAACTATCACACAACGGGGACAACACGTATCTATTTATTTTGAATAAAAGTTTTTTTGAATAAAAATTCCAATTGGCCTACGTTAATCGTCTTTAAGATGGCATGGAAAGTAATCGCTAGCGTATAAAAAAAATTAGCATATTTGTCATTTGATACCATAGCGTCTACAGAGTATACATCAAATAAAAATTAATTAATATTTAATTCGTTAAGTACTTGATATTACTTTATTTAAGAACTGCATATTTTGATGAAGCGGTAAAAGACAAATCCACATTTTTTTTTAAATATCGTGCTCAATAAGCGAGTTTCTTTAATTGTTATTTTTTCGTTACCGTGTTTCTACTTCTAAACTGAAATTATTTACCATTAAACCACCTTTACAAAGAAAGTCAGAATAACTTGTCTCCAACTATCGCCTTATTAATATTTTATCTATTTTTGATAAAATATATCCATTATAAACAAAAAAATTAATTGAATGTTTGATATTATTTACTTATCTTTCTTTTATCCGGTTTTGTTTTATCCTAATCCATCTATAGAGCTTCCTTTAAGTTTTCGATTAATATCTATAGTGCCTACTGAGTTTAACTAGTAGCTAAAGCAATTCACAACATTCTTCTTCTGTAAAGAGAATTGCACGAAATTAGGCGAGTGGTTTAATCATTTGATTATAAACAACGAAAATACCAAATTTATTTAATACCTAACACCACAGCAAACTAGGTATAATCAATCAAACAAGTTGAACTTATTCCTAGCTTGGTCAGCATAGATCCTTTTATCAAACTTGAGTTCTAATAACGGATGGTTTCAAGCAGCACTTACGTGTTTAAATGTTTTAGTTTACTAACGATAAGAATGCTCATAATATGCAGGGCTTCCTACGCTGTTTTGAGTTCAGAGACATAAGAACATCAGATCTGTCCAAATTTAAAATAGCACCTGCCTTTGAGTTTGCGCGAATTTGTGCAATTTTTCTCTTGTGCATTTCATAATTTGTATTTTTGCTTCTTGTGTACAATGTTCCTATTTCATTCATATCTTCCTCTTCTTTGGTATGAGTGTCTAGAACTCGAAAATTGAGAACTAATATTAGCATTCTACTTTCACAAAACCACGAAATATGAAACCTGTCAATTTGACACTTTATTTATGAAAACTAAATTAATACAAATCATCCCAACCCCGTGCTCCACCTAAAAAAGGTACTACACGAGGCTACCTATTCTAAGTACTATATGGGTTCCATAACAATTGAAATGATCCTACTCTAACTAAATAATTTCCCTATGATTCTTAATAACAAAAATATAATACATTAGCCTCGCGACCATGTGAATACTACTTTTGAGAATGATGAAATATGTGAAATGTGATTAGTTCACATAATCGCCAATCTACTATCAATTTGACAGAAGTACTTACTGTAATTTCTATCGTAAAATAATTACCCCCGCCAGTGATGACTTTAGTTCCTCTATTCTACGTCGACATTACGATGACGACATATATACTACTCATTTTGGGTTCATTCTACTAATATATAGAACTTTCCATTAAAAATAATAAATAAAGTTGATGGCGACTTCCGGTTAATCAAAAGAGCAAGAAACTTGAAAATACCTTGAACACAGAACTTGCCAATTATTGAAACCTCCAAAGGAGTAATCCAAAATAAAATTATTAAAAATATGACGGTCAAACAATATTGCTTTGAAACAATGGAACATGCTTAAAAGTAATTTCTTTGATTTAAAGAATCTTTCTCATTTCTTTGCAATACCATGTTAGATCCAACACAACAGAATTATGTCATCAAAAAAAAATATGTTTTAGTGAAAATAAATGTGTTTTAATTGCAATTGAGTAGTGAATCTTAGGTTTAAAAAATATCTTTTTCAAGAAATACTTTTTTATAAGAAATTCGTGTTTCTACGGCTATAAGTAATATTGCTTTGAAATAAGAAAATATATTTAAAGAATACATTCTCTTGCTAAATGTGTATCTCTTCTAGTATCCTCTTTTTAACTTCTCATTCTATTTTTATAAACCTCTAACCAAAAATAAGTCAACTTGCATTTATTGCGATGTTGTAATTTTAACATTACATAAGAGTGGTAAGTTGTAAAGCTACATTTCGTACCTAAAACTTTCTTCATTCCTATTTTACCAAAGTTGAAACCACGGAAATGACTTTTAGAGTTTTAATTATTGACCGTCAAGGACTGTAAATTATGGTTTATCAGCAGCCATCCATCTATTGTCGACATAAATGGGTCACGTGCACCATTTGGCCTTTGAGCGGTCTTAACACAGGCTCATCCCCAATTAAACAAAATTAAAATCTAATAAACGGCGGATGATTTTACAACCCTTTACCATATGTCTTTTACGGAGTCGGTCCTAAATTTCCGAATGCCCGCTATAAAATCGGTTAGTTTGTGGAACGCGCCTCGCATAGCGCCCTCACATATGCGGCTAACCCTAGAACTAATTGCTCTAAACAGAACGGATACGCCGACTATAAAAAAAATCTATAATTATTATTTAAAACCGTTTGTTTATTCGGGACATTAAATTAGTCGGGCGCACTATTTTTACGATGGGGTTGGTTTTTCGTTTTTACAACAGGCTGCGAGTGGCGTCATAACGTTGCGTAGACGTGGCAATGTACTGGGTGCAATTTGGTAACAGCTTTTACCGAGAGTACGCTATAAAAATTACGTGCGTGATGGAAGTAGTTTGTTTCACATCCCGGATGGGTTTTAGTTTTTGAGAATGTAGCACAAAATATGAATATCTGCAGCTTTTTCATCAGGAAATATTTGTGACAATGGAGTTATACCTTAATAATGATTCTGAAGAAGTTATTCTCTGCGAGTACATTGTTTGTTTCGCTAACTAAGACAATATTTTCAAAAATATTAATTGGAAATTTTTACTTTGCAATTTTATAATCTTTAATTCTCTTAATAATGTGTCGTATTTTATTTTTATGTTCCTGATATAAGAGCGATTACATGGAGACTAAACCACATCATTTCATCCATTTACTAACATGTGCTTCTTCATATTACTACAAAGGGACCTGTATATTCGATCTGGGACAAGGTTGTGCAGATTATTTTTGTTTTCAACATTTCTTTGATGATTTTCATTATGAAGAATTAAAATAATATATACTAGCGATTTGTAATATATGCCGCATGTTTACCTAACACCCTAGGTAAACATGCGGCAAAAATTTAAGGGGTTATTCCTTGGCTTATTCTAAGAATATTTTGTCCTAACTGCCAGTCCGCAAGCGGGCGGTGGATAGTGGCGGGCTGGCTAGTTTGATAGTTGTATTACAGAAGGCAAATTTCCGGATATACAATTTAATTCTTTTAGTCGTGGCAACGGTACAAACTGCAACATTCGAAAATCATTGAAATTTCAGGGGTAGCTTTCACCCTTTAAACGCGAGTTCCCGTCCAAAACGGATAACAACAATTTACTACTACTGCTACTTTACAACAATAAACACTGTGTGGGGTTACAAATGTGTAGAGTTCAATCCAATCCAATATTCCAAATTAATAAGTAATTAAATAAAAGCCTGCACGCCGCCAAATAGAAATTGTTTTATTGCTAATATCTACAAAAAAGAAGAAAACTAGAACACAACCAGCACTTCAGATTTAGATTCGCAATCCGACCTTAACATTCGTATTTTCATGGACGTTCAATATATGTAACGCAAAAGATGCCGTTATGGATAGGTGGTAATTATTTTTAACAATACCTGTTTGATAACTAATTGTAAATGTAACAAATAGACCGAATTACGTCATGATAATACGGGGAGTGATAAAATACAAATGTAATTCAACCTTGAAAACTTTATTCATAATCACTTGCATACATTGGCAATCATAAACAGATTGGTTTGCCAATACGTTAAAGAGCAATATATTGTAATGCTACAAGGTAGCACACAGTTCGGTATAATGAAAAATATAATACTTTAATTAAATTAGTAAAATCAAATTTTAAACATTCTAGTGTCATCTATATTCATTACTTTTTAATCATAAGTATGCGGGGTGAGAATTTCTGCCTGAAACAGGCCAAAGGAGGTGCTGGCATTAGGAAAATTACGAATGGAGAGTTAACCCTTCTTATCCTTTAGTGTGACTGAAGATGCAGCAGGAGAATGCTGTTTGTATGTCCTCTACTCCGATATTAGTACTTACAGTGCTTAGTTTAAGTGATGCAGTGTGCATGAGAGTAGGGTACAGCAATTACAACCGACTTTGTTTGACAAAGACAACAAAATTCAAACAAATGTGGTTTTATTTAATAAAGGATTCTAAATCTAGAGCAGTGACAAAATAACGTAAATAATAAAGTAAAAATCTCAGGTACGTAAAATGCGTTCGCTTATTAAATAACAATTGCGTTTTAAATTAGTAATTTCAAATTTTGCAATATAAATTCATCATAGAAAATAAATGCGTTTAAAATTAAATGTCAAAATTTTCGCTTCTTCGTCAACTTTCTTCCTGTGTGATTCTATGTTTAAAAGTCGGGTAAAACCGGCATGTACAACATTTACTGGTAAAAATTAATGGATATTCGGTTCGTGCCGTGAATACATATTGACTAGTAACAGTAGTGTTACCACCATATGAAAATTTTTCCACCAGTGGTCGCAAACTGTTCAGCGGTTATATAAAATTCCTAACCAAATAAATATGTCGAACACATTAAAAGTGAATTTCTTATAAGTGTATTAAAATTCGGATTAGGATTACGTTCATTTTTAGGTTGATAGGGCGCTGAATACCTTTGGAGGGATCAATTCAGCAGGCATCAGGATAGCAGGTCTGATCAGGTCAGGCATCGAATGGGGCTCTCGTACTTCTAATCATGCAGAATGACTCAGAACAGGAACATAACTCGGAAATATCGTTGGAGAAAATTACCCAACAGGTATTTAGGTAAATTGTGGATGAAATTAATGTAATAAACTTTATTTAACAATTAGCTCTCAATTTAGATTGGTATTTGAAATAAACAGGATTTTGTCCAAGTAGCCGTTAAATTTTTTCAAAAACTAATCCGTCTCTCGCCCCAGATTGGCTAGTGAACCCTTTTGATTTTGAATTCTCTAACAGACATCGATAGCGATTGTCTTTGTCAGGGGGGCAAACTGCCTTTGAAAAATCCGTTACTTTCACCGAAGTGACGTGAATATAAGATATTTAATGCATGATAATATCCATGTCAGTTGTTTACACTAAATTGAAATAAATAATCATTGCAAAATTCTGGAATCACTTTACATTCATTATAAAATAAAGGTTTGGAATTCTCTAATAGACATCGATAGCGATTGTCTTTGTCAGGGGGGCAGACTGCCTTTGAAAAATCCGTTACTTTCACCGAAGTGACGGGAATATAAGATATTTAATGCATGAGAATATCCAATTCAGGTGTTTACACTAAATTGAAATAAATAACTATTGCAAAATTCTGGAGTCACCTTACATTCATTATAAAATGAAGGTAGGTGTGTGTACATCATGGGCAAAATACTTTTAAAAATTTTCAATACTTATTAATATGTTAAATTAACAATCTTAAAATTAATTATGCTACAAAGAGTGTGCAAACTTGCATATACGTCAATTTTTGACGGAACCGAATTCCCCAACAATTCTCCCTGTCTTCTTGTTGACATATCAATGCACCTGAATTGCAAATACATATAAAAGCATAGTTAAACTAAATCTAGCAAAAATAAATAGACTGTAAAAGAAAATTGTTCTTTCGGATTGAACTCTATCCAACTTTGATCTGTCAATATTTGTTGTAAAAATATACTATTTATATTCTAATATATAATATCGATGTGTATGTGTTTTACTACTAATCATCTTTACTTTCTGAAGGGAACATTCTGAAGGAAAGAAGAAGAAGAAGAAGAAGAAGAAGAAGAAGAAGAAGAAGAAGAAAAAGAAGAAGAAGAAGAACTTGCCAATTTCAGAGGTTTCCTACAATACCTGGATATCGTCTGGCTGTTTGCTGATACATTTTATATCCTTATTATATTTAAAATACATAAAAGTAAAACTAGTAACTTTACACTTAAATAATATCAAATGATTGAACCATTACAATATATTTACGAGATGATCAACTACGCATGTATTTTTTTTGCTGTTAGTGTTTGTATGTATCATATTACTTTTTTATATTATAACAGACAATAATTTAAATACAATGCAACATTTACTTTAATTCCAAAAGTATGAAGATAGATAGTCTTCTGTAGGAGTACCTAAATATTACAATAATTTTCCAAAATAGACGTCTAGACAAAAATCCAAAAAACTCAACACTTTTATTTTTTCATGGAATTTGAAGATTAGAAACAGGAAAATGAAAATTGTAATATACAAGAGCAAAGGGTGAGAAAAATGGTTAGCCACTATTCTTTTTCAATTTAAAATGTACGGCTGCTAACAAAGAACGATCTGATCTTTAGCCGATCTTGGTATCTCTTCTCGTCACAGAAACTTTTGGCCAACATACAATGTGAAAATCTGGACGTCATAACTGATTGGAGGTTAAAGGAAGAGCATCTCACGATGATTTAACCTTTTTGGCATATATGAGTTTGACATGTATATACATAGATATAATGCCAATAAATTGATATTATTATTATTATTATTATTATTATTATTATTATTAAATATTGTAAAAGAATAGGTTTTTGGGAGTAGCTTTGAGCCCCTATTACACCCGCTAAAATCAAAAACGGGACGCAAAAAAATAGGTGTTATTTTTTGGTATTCTACGTTCCTACCACATTTTGTCAAAATGAATCGGAGAGATATATTTGGATGCCTTCCCTTGTCTGATAAATCGTTGATCGTGATTGATTTCATGATTTTGTTTTAAAATTGCATAACTTTTTTTAATTTCTTTTCAAAATTTAGGTTTTCATATGATTGCGTGCATCAATTATAAATCGGATATATGTATACTAAAGACAGAAATAAGAATTTTTTTAGCTAAATACAGTTTTTTGATGTAGGAATGGCAAAACACCTACTAATTCTTTATGTAATAGTGACTGTATAATAATCCGAAGTACTCAACAAAATACTATGGAATAGCTCTTTCAATACTCATCAAATTTTGAAAAAACCCCTCATTATTTATGCCCCCAGCAATGTCAGCTTCACAATGTAAGCAGCACCGTGCCGCTTCATAACGATTGTATAGTATCCCCTACGCAGCCCGTAACGACATAATAATTACATGTAAATAAATTAAAGCAAAAATCATGAGTGTGAGTGATATGTTGGTAATTATCTGGCACATGGGTCTGAACCGGAAACGCAGGTTAGCACGAACACCCACATATAAAGGGCACTTCCGTTTTGGGTAATGGTCTACTAAAGTGATGCTTGTCGCGGAGGACACGTATACGATCATTTGTTTCATTTGCTCTTGTCGTTTTTTACGTGTGCATGTGTGCTTCCTAAATTCAACGTCCGGCAAGTGTTTCGTATTTTTGTTCTTTAAATAATGCAAGGCAACAGTCGTATATAAAAGATATATAAGGCTATGTAAAAACTGTGAAATATTGGATAAAATGCGTGTATTGTGTACAGGTTCCCATCGAACTAACTCATTAGAGTTTCTTGAACGTTTAAAGTCCAGCCAACTATAATGAATTATGGAGCTGATGGCAGACTCTTATATTATTGTCAAATTTCTTTGTGTATATAGGAAATTTGTATTTATAAAATTTCCATCACAAATGTTGGTTACGAAATGCAGAGAACATACTTAACCTACTACATACTAATTTGAGTGTTTTTAAAATGTTCGCCCAAAATAAACTCCATGATTAGTTCTTTTATATTATAATCATATTTTGGGAACATATTTCTACTATATTACAAGGTGACAGTTATTTTAATCCAGTTCATTTAATCCGATTTTTTTATTATTTCAATGGCGAATCTTTTTGCATTAGATCATTATAGATCAAGATTCTCCTCCGCAAAGAAATACGTATCTTTGTAAAAAATTATTTCACATAAAGAAACTTTATTTGAATTAAATTTAGTAATTTAAGATTAATGTTACAGCTCACTTCGAAGCCAGCAAACTATTTCTTTAAAATAATATCTTTTATTAAAATAAATCAGTTTGAGAGCAAAGAAATATTTGTTGGAATCTATACCAAGTACGATTTTCTTAAAGAAACTTTTTATTGCCTATAAAGTCGTTAAGTAGCAGTACATTTATCCCAAAAATTGTATTACTTAAATCAACACGTCATGATGTTCTAAACATATAAGAACAACATTTTCTGGCCTATAATAGCAAATATGTTACATATATTCGAAGGGTACAGAAATTTCCGTGGAGATGGCGGTTCTCCTATTTCACAATACTAACTTTCCATACTCAATATAAGGTTTCTACATGGCATATGTTGTGTGCATATGTGTCAAATATTTATCTATTACTTATACAACAGTTTCCGAATTAGACGCGGTGGCCCTTGATTTTTGCTAATCAACTGCCAATGTGGAGGGGCAACGGGCAACTGAAATGCTGTAGTTTTGACTTTTTTTATCAATTTGTTAAACCCTGTAAGCTCATATTTAGCAAAAATATGAGGGGGTTTGTCGATAAATGATCTTAGCTGGAACTTATAAAACTATATTTATCAATCCTTCGAGAGTAGATACCATGAATAAATTAGCTTTAAGAAAATTATACTGTTTTTTTGAACAACAAGAGTGACAACAGCATTGGCGGAAACGATTTTTATTATTTAGCTATATACAATGTATCTAATCTCTAGTATTTACACTGTGCAATAAATTGAAGTTCATTGACATATTTGTTTTAGTGCTAAATTATTTGTATTGGATGAGTAATTAAAAGCTATACAAATAGTACACTTCTCCTATTGTTAAAATTTTGCTTAACATTGGATCTTTCCAGTATTGGACAATCCAATAATCCAGTTCGTCGTCATTACTAGTTATGTATTAATTACTTAACTATACATCACTCATATCTTGTTATGCATAGACATGTAATGATTGAATAACATTTTAAATAACTAGTGAGTTTAAATTAGCGATGAGCAAGATAGGGGAAGTGAATATTGGTTTACAATAATTAGACATGCTGGTGTTTATTCGCCTAGTGAGTGGGGGTTCGCAGCACCTACCGATTTTCCAAGAGCTAACAAAACACGACTATGTTTAGTTGTTGAAAAATGGGGTTTAAAGGTAAACACAATATTAATTTAGATGATTTTAAAATTTAAGAAGCAATAATTATATGTTTGAAAATAGCTTCATAATTATTGATGTGAAGCAGAATTTCACAATTATTTGAGAGCTAGAATTTACATACCTAAATTTAATAATTCATTGCTTACACCTTACAGGTTTTTGGGTCATCTTAAGTACGTTTTTTCCGCATTAAAAAGACGAGTATGTTGTAGTCATTATTTATAACACACAATTATTTGTATAATGCAACTAATAATTCTTATTATTATATAATTGTGTTACCGTTCTTTAAACGTCTATCCACAAGAGAATAAAATATATATGGAGACAAAATGTCTTATAAAACTAAAATATGAAATTCTAATTCTAATTATGTATAATGTGCAACGCTACAACCGACGATTGCATAGATGGAAAATAAAACAAAAAAAATCGGCCCTTTCGCAAAAAACACAAAAAGAAGAAAGTCTGCTATGCGCACTAGTAAGCCAAAATTTCATAAGAGGGCGCCGCAGCTAGGGAGAGTGGGGTGGATTAAGTTGTTACCAAATTTTAAAAATAATGAAAAGGGCGCCACAACCGTTTGTTCCACCTTTTACGTCCAGACCCAAAACGGTGAAAGTTAAGTTTAGTGGCATAGGTTGTTCCGAACAAAGAAAAAAAGTACAAGTAAGTAAATGTATGTATATATATTGAAACAAAAAAAAAGGTTGATAAATTAATTCTTTAAAATATGTAGTAAGTGTACGATTAAAGTATAAAGTAACTAATAATGCACATCGCTCCAAAGGAGAGATGAGATCGAACTGTTTGGACAAACCCTCGTTACAAAATAAATTATTTACAAGTATTAAATTAACTCTTAATGACTCAAAAGTTTATAGATATATTTATATATACAAAAAAAAAAGAAAATTAGTAAGTGACGTAATTAATAACAACTTTTCCAAGTTGCGTTAGCAAATTTCAATTTAATTAAGTACATTAACTTTTAAAGCGTAAACGAGTGAAATATGTAATATTTAAAGGTTAAAAAAAGGTAATGCCTATTGAGAGCTTGACTCTAAATTAATACTAATAACGATAAAACGATGAGATCTAATAATTGGTCTAACTTATCTGTAAGTGGAATCCGTCGAATATCAGATGTGGGGTGTTCGAAGATTAAAACAGCGATGGCTAAGGATCACAATTATTATACTTTTTTTAATATTAAATTTAATTTAATTTAATTTTAAATTTTAAATTAATAAAAATTACAGGCATCTGATAAATATGCATCGATAGTTCTCAGTCGACTCACATGATGCACTTGATGTATTAAAAATGAAATAAAAATTACATTGAAAAATACAATTAGGTAAAAGTCGTATACCGTGTAATAAAAAGAAAGAATGAATGTTAAATTAATTTACAAAGTTACAAATGAAATCAATAAAACGCTAAAATAAAATAAAATTTAAAAAAAACAACGAAGACAAGAATAATCAAACACTAAACTCAAAATAATTGCGGTAGCTCCTAGAACTATTCAACTCACAATGACAAATGAACGAATCGGCATTGTGGTTATAAGCACATGCACAGCGAAGGAATCGCTGATTTTAGAAAGAAAACCCTAATTCCCATAAATAAATAGTGACCACTTATGCAATCTATATTACACTAGTTATAAAAATTGTATACGTCACAAATACTATAATTTCTTTATGAATGAGGACACTTCACCCGACACGCTATCTGGTACAAGCGGTATTTTAAAGGTACTTCCAACCGGTTAAATAACTATACAGATATATGAACAAGGATATTACCGTGTAGCACTGCATTGTAGATGAACGTTTGATAGAATTTCAAGTAATAATTCGAAACTTCCGAATAAATTTGAGGAAATAAAATTCGAATTTGTGTGTATCCTCTAACCAGCAAAAGTATCAGTAGTAATATAGTAACGCCATCTGTGATAGGATAGAAAAAGCCATTAACTCTGAAATTGTAATAATATTCCTAGGTAAGGTTTTTTGCACGATTCAATGCTTAGCTATATACTTATCATTGCTTGGAGAATATAATGTAAGAATTGATTACCTCAACCTAAAAAATGATTATATAAATATCTTTTGAAGCATTGCCTGGAAACGTCAAGAAAATTTTGTATTTACAGTTCAAGTAAGATGGATGGATCGCTTGTCTGAAAAGTATTGCAAGAGTTGACGGTAACCAAACCTGTATTTACGACATTTTTTGTGCATAGAAGAATTCTAAACGAGTTATTCGATTGAAACCATGGTACAAACAATACGATATGCTCGTTTTGAATCTCAAATTCGTCGAGGCCGGTCAGATGACGTCATTAAGGAGCGTATCGAAACCAATAAAATACATGTATGGTAAATAGCAAAATGTTAAAATCCACAGTATTCACAACTACCTTTAATTAATGTAATTCAAATGCAGCTTTGCCTAAGAAAAGCCCGTTTTAAGTTGAAATTTATTTTATCTATCTTGTCGCCATCTAGTAGTGCTCGTGTTTATTTCTACAATTGTAACGAATTTCGTGTGTGTTTACAAAGTGTTTTCCTGGTTTTGCTAGAAAATTGAATCGTGAAAACATCTTAACGCTTTTAAAATATGTTCCGTAACCCCGTCCGGATTTTCTAAACTTACCTTTCGCATTAACAAAACCCTTACGGTCGAAATCGATTTTAATATAATAATAATTATATATGTGGCGCCATTTATGCTCCTATGTGACGTAACTTCCATATGCGCGTAAGCATACCGTATTATTTGTACCGTGATGCAAACAACATTTCAAAAATTGTTAAACTGAACATTTTATTCATTTCGGCGTAGCTCGTGGAAATATAACCTCTTCAGAACGTTATTTAATGGCCGTGTGTTAAAGAAAAAGAATAAAATAAAAGGTTTAACCAAATAATAGTTTGCAGTTCAAATTAATGCGCCCATATTTTAATCAAATCATATTGAGTATAAGTCATACAGTGAAATCTGTGTTATGTGCGATATGGCAAATATAAAATTGTTGATGTTATAGATTCACAGTCGAACTTAAAATTTAATTTCAAGTTATTGCCTGAGGTGGTTGATCCCATATTCTATCACTCTGTGATTCTGTTGAAAAGTTTGCGAGCATGGTACTAATTAGAACTACCCAAACCTGCGTAATTCGATCGGGTAAACGGAAACTAATTTTATTAATTGCGAAGGCGCAATCAGAGATGTGGCAGGCATCGAAAAATAGAATTTTTATCATCAACTTAATAAACGACCTCGGAATATAAACTCCGGATCGCTGGTAAACAGCCGCAAATTAATTTGGTGATGAATTTAAATAAAAAGGAAAATCGGCTCATAACAAAAATAACTGCGCGACCCTAACAACCCTTTCAGTGGCAGTGCAAATATTCTGTAATGTATGTACGCCCGTGGGCAGAGCGCGTTACCCCGTACGGACACGGTAACAGGGCGCCGGACGGTCAAACCCCTGCCAAGGGGGGGTGGGAGTTCACCCCTGTGGCGGGTAACTGGCCAGGCCGCCCTCATTAGCGTGTAAAAGTACGGTTAGTGTACAGTTTTATCATATGTTCAGCACATAACACCCAGGACGGACGCTTTCATTCTTTCCATTCCTGTTTTGTCTACATTGGTTTTTCTTTCCTTTTTAATGTGTGTGTGTGCATACCTATCACATACATACATGCATCTCTACCGCTTCTGGTTAGCTAGCTGGGAGTGAGGAATAAAATTGGGGAAACATTTTCAATAAAATTTTGGAATAATAACGTTGTTAAAATTCTATGTTGTAGGTTTGCAGACAATAACAAAACTTTATTTTCCTTTTCGGACATAAGATTAACAATAAATTCAGAATCGTTCAAGATCTAATACTATCGATTTATTTTATATTACCAATTTGCTACAAGGATGTAACTGGTTAAATAAGTATATAAATGAAAAGTGAATTCATACAATAATTATAAAAACACAAACAGAGGAAATCAGTAAATAATACAAGGGAAATAGAAAATATCGTGATGTATATTAGTTGCAAACGAATACTTGAGCAGAAAATCTAGCAAACTCACAAAATAGGAACCGGCATAATTTGTATAGGGTGGGCTACTATATTCGCGTCGGTTTATGTACGAAAAGTGGCAACATATTTTCATTTTTTTTTATTAGGGGTTATACAGTGTGTATCAGATAAATAGGTAAATATAATAATATGTAGCAGGTGTAATCATATACGATCAAAAAGTCTTAATGCACAGGGGGTCTATCTGTAATCATTAACGAGAAAAAAAATATTTTATAAATGCGTGGCTAGAGCCGCACCTGTGCCCAACCTAAATGCTGTCCGAGTATACCCCCCATACCACTATCATTCAGCCATTACCGCTGTTAGTTTTGTGTGGATCGCCGCTTGGAGTGCAAGCCACTTCGAACATTTTATTAAATTCTTCCCGTCTCGAAAAAAACGATCCTTTTCAGGACCATCATGATTTCATATAAAGAAAATCGAAGCTTGATGCATCGGCAAAAGCGCGGGAATGTATAAAAAGATAGTAAAAATGCGTGTTTGCAAATTTTCTGTATCTACATTTATCTCTGTGTAATTCGATTCGATTCATTTTGCCTTATATGATTAAATAAATCCAAAAGAAATAACTCAGATTCATGTGATACCGTTTATTAACAACTAACTCTCGATTTGACAAAGCAAAAAAAAAAAATATTTCCGTTTTTTGTAACTACTGAAGTCGCATATCCGGTGAAACTGGAACGTCTTATCAGGATATTAAAAATAAAACTTTGTAGACTTACGTAGAATGCTTTTAACAAAAAAGGAATGTGTATTTTATAAAAGGAAGAAATTTAAAATGCCTTAGTTTTGCTATTTTTACAAGGGCACACTGGCCGATTGGCCTTTATTTATTCAGAATCACGTTAAATGAACTAAATTAACTTACGGCATACCATTAAGAATAATACTAAATGAGTGCAATATATTTATACATAATACCACGTTTAGCGGGTGCTTAACATGACGTTTCCTTGCATCAGGCCCGCACTAAAGAATTTTTGGCTCTAATTTTTTATTTTTTTATTTTTTAATGATGAAATCCGGTTTCGGCGGGTTTGTGTTTTATATGTCGTATAGTTAACACCCAAGCAAAATTAACTTTTTTATTTGATACACCCTGTATATGTTCATAAGAAGTATATTTGAAAAATATTTGGAAATATACAGGCTGGTTCTAAACGAAGTTACACACTGAAGCTGTGAAAATTTAAATGGAACACTCAGTATATTATGGCATATTTTGATAGTACAAACTAAATAAGGACAAGTTGTTGTTGGGTTACCTATACCCTCGCCCTCTTAATTAGGCCTAGTTTCTTAGTAATTTAGAAGTATTAATTTTTTTATTTATTTCAATTAAATATTAATCCTATCCATTCATTTTACTTTGTGTTTGTGAATGTTTACGTCAAGATGTTCGTGTTAACATGTGTGTAATTGTTAATAATAAAAATTTAAAATGTTTTATATGACGTACTATTTCACTAGTTTTAATTACATTTAAACAAAAAAAAAGAAGAAAACCCAGGACTATCAGAAAATGTAAATATCTATAAAGAAATAAATTGTATATAAAAGTTTGAAAATGGATTAAAAGAAAAAAATCCCAAACGTAACAAATTTAAAAAACAAAAATATAATATATACCGTATTCCCGAATAAATGAAGTTTTTTTGAGATTATCACAGACGGTAAAATAAATTGAAAAAATTGAAAAAAAGAATAAATTATTGTTTTTCAAAATCATGATTCATTTTACAAAAGTAGACAAAATTGTCATTATTATTTATTATAAACAAAAGCCATTTGACACTAACAGACAGCCGCGGCTGGTGCTTACGTTTTACAAGGGCCATTACAATGATCTGATTTCTTCGTATAAGTTCTTAACATGTTAGTGTTTCGGACGATAGCACATGAACTTCAATCATCGTATTGGTCCCGCCTGTGACGTATGCAGCAACCGCCACTGGTAACAGAAATTGTCAGTTACACATCATTGTTTTTCGATGAAATTGTTTGTTAGCATCAACGAGATGTGCTCAAAAATATCTTAACAGACGTTATCTTAATAAGCGTTCTTTAGAAACAAATTTGCTGAAGAACAGGAAGTGTGTCACAAGAAAGTAACTTATGTATTAAATCACTTTCATTAGCGCATTTTCAAACTACCTATATACTGCAATGTTTATAAGAAACAATCTTACACTTACTTCTTTTCAGACTAACCTTCGCATTTTGTAACTACCGGAGAAAGGTAAACACTGACGTTAGTATACTACCCATCGATGTTCGAGATGGTACTATCACGTGACCGGAAGATGGTGCACAACGAAACTCATGACGATGACTTTGGAATTTGTTGATATAATTTGCATGGAAATCAAGCAATTTAATGTTTACCCGGCATAATGGCAACAGTGTGTACATTAAGGCAGCAGTTTTTGCACGAGGCTCTTCCATCGCACCTTCGCCAACGGTTCGGCTTGACTGCCGCAATTGTCCCCCAATGCGGAGGGCGGAAGGCAACTGCTTCGTAATTTTTAGTAGTTGGAACCGTGGTAAAATTGCCAAAGATTTTTACTTGGTGCAATAAAAAACTAGTGTTGAATGTGACGGCATTTTATGTTAGATTTATAATTATATTTATTTAGAAATACATCAAAAAAATGCTACTTTAAATGAAAAAACGTAATCAGAATGAATAAAATAATTATTTAGTTTTATAATAAATGTTTGCTTGATTCAAGTAAAATATTATTAATATCAAACACTTATTGTTTTAACAATAATCTTTATAGGTTAGCGTAGTTAATTAATTAGCCAATCTTAAAAATCATGATTTTTTGGACAATTTTGGACAAACAAGCAAAACCTAAATTACACAAAACGTTTCGATATTTATTTGAGTTTTTTTTCAATTGTATATCTAGAAAAATTTTTAAAAAAAAATTATAAATATAGAATATTAAATCATTAACATGAAAAATAAAGTATTTAAAAATAGTAAGAAGATGATTACAACATCAATTTTAAATATAAACTGCGTTCCAAAAAGAATACAATATTTTAAAGGAGCTGAGTTCCAAAGCTGAAATTTTGGTAAGTTGTGTTTATTTATTTCGGTAGTAAATCATAATAATTGAAAAAAAAAATATCAACAAAACTCTTTTACAACCTCTCCTTGCTGAACTTTAGTCAGCACGTTGTTAAATTCTCCATCTTTCATAACTTATGATATTTGTGGTTCCACAAACATGGACTCTTTAGTTTTTGCCTCACTAACTCAAAAATTTCAGTTTCAGATACAAGAACCTTCTACCGTTCCGATCTAGTGCTTTAATGATTTTTTTATTAAGCCCAATTTAATACACAGTGGTGTTGGTGAAAAACGTTTTCAAGATGGTTGGTTGATAATAGTTTTCAGACTCGGGGTTAGTACTTGACGTATTCGCTATCCTTTCGGTGTATGGTAGCAATGTCGTGCACGGCTGTTCCATTCACACAAGAAAAAGCAATATTGCGTATACCAAACTTACAGTCCAAGAAGAAGCGCTATCATTTCTAGGTCTTCACACTTTAACTGTTTATTTACACCATCTTTATACCAAATGTGTTCCGGGATATATCGCTTATATATACCGGATATAAATTTCTTCTTTTAAGCTGAGCGACATGAGCTATAGGGTAGAATGAGCATTTACTCATTTACACTTCAGCTTAAAAGAAGTTTAGACGAATTAATAAACAGGCTGCAATCGCTTAGTTCATAATGCATCAAATAAGTGTTTAAGAGTCGTGTAATTTACTAAAGTCTTTCCTTGAGCAAAACAATACATATATAAGTCTTTTCTGGTGTTTTTGGAAATCAATGTATGCCATTTTTGCGGAGATTGCATCCTTTTAATCTGGATGCTAGGGGAACTTTAATTGTTACTTTGCCAAATCCATATAAAATAAACATAAAAAATTAAAAAAAAAATGAAACATCAGGTTTATAATACAAAATAGACTGCCAAAATTACAATAGTGCATGTATCGATGAAATCATGCAGTATTTAGGAATGAATGGGCATTGATATAAATGTCACGAAAACCTTGCAGCTTAAAAAAAAAACATGCAATATTTCAAAACCATACATTGGATTTTAATAATGTAACAGTCTTAAGTAAAAGATAAAATTTAAAAACAGACCTTCTACTGGAATTAATTTAAATTTAGGAAATATAAAAATTCAATTACTAAAAAAAAGACAGATGCACAATATTTCACCAAAATTCATAACTTAATTTTGTAAGTAAATCAACATTTTTTTTGTTTAATAAAAAATTAATTGTTCTGATTTATTCTGTGCAAATTGTTTATAATTGTAAGAAACAAGAAAATAGTCCCACCTCGCATTACTTTTTAATCTAAATTAATAGCTATCAGTTTCGACCTTGGTGGCTCATCTTCAGGCAGTTGGACGCGTATACAATGGTGTAAGTTGACTTATAAGTTAAAATTAAAGCTATGGTTTTTACAGAAGACTAACAACTTATTAAAGAAAATTAGTCAAACAATAAGCTGTAAGTTACAAATAAAAAAAATGTGTAAGCAGCTTTGAAAATTAAGAAATAATTGTAATTGTAATAGTAAAAATACTTACAAAAATATTATATATATTATATGTTGCACAATTTAGCCACATTTTGAATTTTGACAATTTTTAATAGAATTTATTCACTGTAAATGTTTCTACTATTACAATTATTTTTTATTTTTCAAATTTGCTTAAGAAACAATTTATAACTTATTTACTATTGTTAACGTTTTTTTTAATTAAATTAATTTATCTATTCGAAAAAAAATTCACTAATTTTCTTTAACAAGTTGTTAGTCTTCTGTAAAGAACATATCTCTAATTTTAATTTATAATTCAACTTACACCATTGTGTTTCAGCTGCCTGAAGATGACCCACTAGGCTCAAAACCGGTCGTTGCTAATTTACATTAAAGAGTATTGCGAGACCAATTTTTTGTTTCTTACAATAATAATGTTTTGCAAATTTAACCAAAAATAAAACTCAAATTAACACACACTTTACAACGTACGAGTACATGAATACTCAAAAATTACGAGTACTTGTGTACCGAACTGAAACATTTCTTTCTAAGGAACTATTTATATTTCTATTAGTAGAATATAATATTTATTTGTTGCACAAACTATTTAAATACATCATGAAAGGTCAACCCTCCTTAGAAGAGTTTCGGATATATCAAGATAATCGAAAGGATTGAAATGTGTTCGGAATATTTTACAAAGAAATAGTTCACTATTGCATCATAAAGTAAAAAAAAAAAAAACAAATTTAAAATTAATAAAAGCCAAATAAATCAGTTGTCGCAAAACCCAGAAACAACTAAAATATCAAAATTTACGCAAAACTGTGGTTAATCTGTTTGAATATGATTTAACAAACGTTTGGTTGCGGAAGAGGATGGTTTTGTGACAGCCACCTACCTGTATGTAGTATTAACTCTGCTTTCTTTTTCTTCTAAATCTAGCTCTTGTATTTATGCCTAATGTACGTGCTTATTGTTAGTAAGATATATCTTCTGATTAATCCCAATTGTTACTATATGGCAAATATACGGCAAATATGTACCGCTTCGCAGTCACTAGGTAGGTATTATTTTTGTTCTTTGTGTACACCATTCAGCATCTGTAGATGTATTTGTGCGCCCTTTTGACGAATAATTATATATTGTTCCATGTTATATTTGTCAGCTAAACAAGCCTTCCGAAATGAATTTGAAGTTCTGTCACGGTGCAAAATACGAGAAGTTTCTTATATGTGCGACACAGCCCTTCAACGTTAAATCACATCAAATGGTCTCTTTTTTTCTCTTTTACTCTTCCAATTAGCATCGCCTGCTAATGAATGTAAAACGTTTGAGTGTGTAGCTGTCTTTCAAATCCTGTTTACTTGAGCAATCCTTTGTTAGATTCTAATTGCGTTTTGGGTTCAAATAAAATCACTCAAGCGTTATTGCTCCACGCAAGTTAACGTCAAATACGTGACAGACGCTGAAGCCTTTTGTTTTATGATTGTGTTTTCGCTTAAAAAGCACACGTAGTTGCCTCTAAGGTAAGAATAATTTCAGTGAATAATTATTTACTTGCTGGTATTGTAATAATAAGACAAAATAATTGATGATCATGTAAGATGTAATATTATTTTTTGTGTTTGTTTGCTTTTATTTATTATGTTACTGGAAGATAAGCTGTGAGGCTCTTTTTTTAGTTAGCCTGAAGACGTACTTATAGCCAGTATACTTATTTATTACAGATCGACGTAAGCCATTAAAATGCGCTAATTAAAGCTAATTAATTATAATATAACTACAAGAAAAATAATAATAGTAATAATAGTGTATTCTGATGCTATCGACACCGGTATGGTAGAGTTTTTGCTCAGAGCATCGAAAAAAATTTCAAAACTCAAAATAAAAAAAAAATAAATAAAGTTATTTAGGCAGTTGATTCCAATATTAGAGCGAGATGGAGCTAGTACTGGCAAAAAGACTGATTCGTATACAAAATATAGGTATTTTTTTTTTTTTTTTTTTTTTTTTTTTTTTTAAACACAATAACACGACGAACAGGTGCATAATTTCTGAAACTCGCATGGAATTCTCTAAAATTTGAAACATAGAAACGGCAATTCCGTCTTTTAGGTTTCATTTACTATCAGATAATAGTTCTAGGAATATGATTATTTGAACTTTGTGTAGATATGTTAATACCTTTATATTAAAGTTACTAAAAAAATAGCTGAATAGAAAATTTGACTGAAATTCTAAAGAACTATTCGGCAAGAATAAATTTGTTATTGTATATTGTATGTGTCTTCAAAATTAAGTTATTATTACATAAAATTAACGACATATAACGAATGAGAGCGACTAGAACATAAAACACAAATCAACTTCCATTTAGAACTAGAATGATACTGCTGTGATATATTTTCAATGAAAAAATGATATTAAAAATAAAGGCTTAACTAAAACTTTATTCGTCTACTTTTTCTTAGAGTAGTCTGTTATTGTACTATCAATCTTTATTGCATCACACACTTCTTGCTCAATATATAGTCAGATTAGTTAGCCTTAAACTACTTATTGTTGACTTAAATAATTTTTGATTAACTTCAATTTTGAAAAACTACATATGTACAACTGGATCATTAACGACCCCTGATGAATCATTTAGGTATATAAATGGCTACTGCGCACGGCTTGTAAAAAAAGCGGTCCAAAATTCGTACCCCGAGGAACACCAAACGGAATCATTTTCCAAGACGAAGTGATTACAGGCTCTTATACGTTTTACACCACAACACATTGCATTCTTCCTCTAAAAGTTATATTTCTAGTAGGTACCTTATTAGTGGAAACTTTTATCTCAAAATCCGGTGCTATGCCTTATTAAAAGGCTTTTGATAAATGAATAATAGAGACGCTCTTTGTAATTTCTTTGTTATTATATCCAATCAAAGGTTCATAGATCAATTGAAAAGTTGCGCGTCGATATACATTACATGGAAATAAATTAGGTGTAAGACACAGCTAAAAATATATTCAGATCACAGTCGATACATTAGAACCTCGTCAGCGTATTGCGACACACAACGCTTGTGAGCGGCTTGAAGACGAGGTGTTGGCAGCATAAGGTGTTCTTGAAGGAGCGATAAGTGTGTGTAATAATNAGTGATAAAGATATGGAAAGAAGGAAGGATGCCGGAGGAATGGAGGAAAGGCAAATTCTAACAATATATAAAAAGGGCGACCAACAAAATTGTAGTAACTACAGAGGATTACATTATTAAAATCGCATATAAAATCCTATCAACAGTTATACAGAGTCGGCTAGCTGAAAATAAAATCAAAAGCCAGTGCAAAACTCAGAAGGAGAAACGAAAGAGTTTAGTAGCCAACAAAGGAAGTGGGGCAATGAGATTCACTATCAAGCAACGCTTTCTAACTTAGCACTGGAATATATTACAAGAAGGATCATTAAAACAATATTAGAACGGAGGGGGCAATTGTTGCATATGCGGACGACGTGGTATTAATAACTAAGCAGAGAAAAATTATGGAAAAAATGCTGCAAGATATCGTGATAGAGGAGCAAAATTGGATTAAAAATAAATAATATAATACGTTATTATTCTCAAAAAGACTGTACAATAGGCATAACACAGTCAAGTATACTAACGATAAACTTGAAACTAATATATTTAATTGCAAGATCGCAAGCATATATGATATAAATGAGGCTAAAACAAAAATAATGATCATCGGCAAAAGCATAAAGAAGAAAAAATAAGAATAGGATTACATGAATTTGAACAGATGAGTAAATTTAAAAATCTAGGCGTTATGGTGGAAAAAAAGTGGGGAAAGAACAATTGAAACTAATGAAAAAAATTATGGCTGTAAATAAAGCATTTCATGCCTATAAAAAATATAAAAAAGTAAGACAGTCACCAAAAATACAAAGCTAATTATATATAACACAATGAGGCATAAAGCCGGATTTATAACATATGCTGCCAAACAATGACTCTGACAAAAAAAAGATGAAGAAGCTCTCAGGATAACGGAAAGACAAATGATAAGATCAATACTAGGACCCATTAAAGTTTAAGAAGAACTATATAGAGGGAGGATGAACAGAAAAATATTGAAGGACTAGATGGAGAGGATGTAGTAAGAAATAAGAAGAAAAGGATGAGGTGGCTAGGACATATATGGAGAACTGGACCATCTTCGGTGTTACGAGCGGTGTTACTTTGGTAATCGTCGGGTAAAAGAGGACGAGGGTCACCCAGAACAAGAGAGTACATGATGTGTATCTATTTCCCTACGGTACCTGCACCATTATCAGTGGTCTTGCCTATTCTCTTTATAAATGAAGATACGAGTGGATGAAGGTGCTATGTCGCATTTTAAAAACTGTCTTTTTTGCATGAATCAAGGTGTTTTGTACCCATCTTTCACATAGCAACCATCCAAATTCAGAAATTCAAGAACACACGAGTTCTTGTGAATGTATGAAGGGGTTATGTTACACTACTTTTGAGAAAAATACATAAAAAACTTAATTTCTGAAAAGTTTGATTTTGTAACATAAACTTTATTCACTCGTGTTTTCAAATGATCTGAAGGTATCCCTGACCTGTGAGTGTTTGGGTCAGATAAAACTCTAGCCTCCTGTGCTAGCAGTCTGTCCACTTGCTCAAGTCTGGTATGGGCCTCCTAGTCCATTCTCCTTTTCAGCTTTGTTTCATCTTTCTTGCCACTCTTTTTGGGTCTGATTCTTGGCCACTCTTACCATTTCATAGCTTCTCCCCTCGTAGATTACTTTTCTTTCACTGGCCATCAGGTCAACGGGTGGAACCCTAATCAGGACTTTCTTTGTGTTCGCTCCATTACTAGGCAGTTACTTTTACTATTCATTATGTGTCCCCATGTAGAGGTACCATATAGCAGTATCGAGTAGACACTCCGCAAGAACCCTCTCTTGCGCTACTTGGCCCTCCGATATTTGGCATTAGTCGTGTTAACCTTCCAATTCTTTCTTCAGCCTTGCTCTGGTTTTCTTCGATGTGGTCTTTAAAACTGCCTTTCGTATCGGACCAGACTCCTAAGTATTTGTTATAACTTTCTTAGGCACTATTTCCACCTGACATATGTTAATGTGGCTTTTGTTTTCCTTTTGTGGCTAATGATCAGAGCTTCAGTTTCTTCTGCTGCCAGCAACAATTCATTTCTCTTCATCCATTCATCTAATCTCTTTAGGTTCTCGTTTGTGTTTCGGACTAAAACACTCTTATGGTTCGCTGTTGTTATTAATACCAAATCATCGGTGAATCCAATAATCTGCAACTCCCTGCAACTCCATTCCAAACACTTTATCATACAACAGATTCCAAAGGAAATCCCTGAGGCATCCCCGCCCTAATCTTTATTTTTCCCGTTTCGTTATTTGGACTTATCTCTCCTTCAGTATTCAGCAACGATGTTTATGAGGTATCTCGACATTTTTCTGCTTTCTAAACTTTCAAGGATTATACTCCAATTTGTCGTATTAAATGAGTTACATCTAGAGTTGCTAGAGTTTTAGTTGATTGGAAATAGTCCAAAATGCTGGAACAGATTTGTTTTAATCTTTTTTTAAAATATTTTGGTTCTAGAAGAAATTAACAACCCCACATAAGTTTGGTTTGTTTTAAACTAGACGTTTCCGGAAATGGGTCTACCTCTGTAACATTTATAGTAGAGAAACTAAATTTGGGAACTAAGTTGGGACATACAGTTTCATTTTTTGACATAATCGATAACCTTTAGCCTGTTCTGCTTCGATTTCACCAAATACTATGACTCGAATCCAAAGTACAATGAGAGCTATTTCGGATCCGGGATCATATTTTAGGTCACAATTTGTACTATATTTGTAATTTTTTCAAGTTTATGGAATATGGAATACTACTAGAAATCGAGTAGAAAATCAGAAAAGCGCCGCTCATGTATTTAATTTTTTATTGAGTTTTTCATATCAACTCACAAACTCGGCGAGATCATCATTATAGATTCGTGGCAGGGCGCGTGATGGCGAGGGAACGACAGGGAGGAGGCGGTGTGGTAATCGCCGTCGACGCGAAATTACCGGCCCATATAGGAAATGACAGGCGGCCGAAACAAAACGACAGAAGTAAAGTAAATAAAACAGATAACATAAAATCACACTAAATTCTCTAAATATCCAGTGTGTTAGCACGCATTCATTATTAAGCATACATGCAATTCACTAAAAACATCGGATACGACCACCGACCAGAAACAAAAAGGCTTCGAAAAAACAAAACGTGCCGATTACCACATAAAGCGACAAACGCGAAAAAACCTGTATCTACCCGCATATAAACTATTGAAAGCTTTATTTTGCGAGGGGATATTTTACATTCGGGCTGGAATTTTCGACGTGCAGTGCGTAGTACATTTTCGGTATTTGTGACTGCCCACAAGTGGTTATACTACACGGTCAAAAATGTGGAAAATACTGATATCAATTCGATTTTGTCCAAATAAAGTAAACATAAAATTCTCTTGTAAAAGGAACAACAAAAAATTCACCCGCAGTCGAGTTTTTTTTTTCGCTTACCGAAATTTATTTTGAAACCGTTATTCTGATCACTACATATACCCCTTTACAAACACGAAAAAAAATATAAATATGTGAGATCTGTTTATTTGGTTATGCTCTCTGTTGTCCAATTACTACGTTCTTCTGCTCTTCATCCAATAAAACTTTTATCATTCTCATTTGACCGGTTGTGTTAAATAATTTGTACTTTTATTCTTTTGAACAGAGTAATTACTTGTTACATTAGCGTGTATATCAGCGTCACGTGTAATGTCGAACGATTGCTTGAATGTCGGATTCCGGTCACAGTCTATCGTTTCGATCTGATAGGCGTGTCCTCCTACTTCTAATCTATATTTCGGAATTTCTTCGATTAGTATCACCTTTTTTCTGCTATAAAGCGTATATTATTTAGCTTATAAATTTTAGTGTAGTAGTGAGGTCTTCTAAAGTGATTAAAACGACCTCTTAAGGATTAAAATCGTTTGGAATTATATCTATGGGAACATACTAGGAGCAAAACACACTTTTCATTTAAGAAATTAATGTATTTCTGGTAATAATTAGGAGGAATTTTTACAAGAAAATTTTTCTTGGGAAAATTCCTCCTAATTATTACAATTAATTTCTCCTTTGTTAATTTTCTCATTTATAAGGAAGGATATTTAATTTTAAAGTGTAGATGTGTTTCATGTCAATGCAGCAGCAATTTTAATAAAATAATGAATTAATATTCAGTATGTCATTATGCACTGTATCATCAATGGAAAAATATATAGTGCATTTTATAATATATTCTGTATAAATTATCACAGATTGCACTACACAAAATTAACCTACATTACATAACATATAAACATTGCATAAGAAAACTTCAAATATGTTTAAATTTAAATTCAGAATAAAGTCGTAATTCAATTTATAAACATTAAACAAAAATGTCAATTATTATTATTTTAAAACTAGTCAAATTATATTTCAGTTTTTTCATAGCAAACATCAAATTAAAATATTTCAAAATTAATCAGTAATGTATATATCTGTCAAGTCACTGACATCTAGCGGGAAAAGCAGAAATTAAGTCTTTTCACTTAAGTTATTGTAAGTTTGGATTGGTGGTAGTATGGATATGGTATTAGTAAAAAAAAAAAAAAACGAAATATTCTTTCCAATTCTTTAATTAATATAATTGTCGACGCGGTTTCGGTTCTATGCCATCATCTGGACGCTTTCATCTTTTCATTATGTAGATACCTGTAAACCTGAATTGGCAAGTAACTAAAACTTTCAATTTTATTTAATTAAACGTTATATGTATAATTATGTTAAAAGAAACAATAATTGAACCTATAGTGAAGAGTTTAATCATGATACTTTACCATGGAAGATTCTCCGATTACCCGAATTGAAGACGGATGATTGAAGTAGTTTAAGACGGCATATGTATGGTTCGTTGACGCGAAATCTGGCGAACGCAATCAAACAGTTTCTGGTTGTTTTAAATGGAAGTTCTAGGAAAGCTATGGCTGAAAAAAAACAGTGAAACATTGACCGTCCACAGCACATTACTAATCCTGAACTTAAGAAATTCGCCGAATCCTGGAAAAGAGAACAGCAAAACGGGATGCAGGCTTCTAAAGTTTATTTGATTATTAATCCATTAAATTTCAATCTACGATAAAATAATTAGTAATGAACAGGAACGGTGAATTAAGTTTTTAAAAATAATCTTTGAAAAACGTATGATTATTGTTTCGCATAGAATTTTATTGTTTCATGTTCTAAAATAATCATACTGGATCAAGTTGTCAATTTAAAGAGCATTCTTTCTTCGTCAAACCGTCATTTAAAACTTAACACATTTAAAAACAATTAATCGTATAGTTATTACTTTACTAGTTTGCCAAACAGAGCTCTAATACAAATTATAGGTTAAAATGTTATGAATTTCTCGTTAAAGGGTTAACTTATTGTTTCTTTTTTTTTTGAGCATTAATTTAGATTTGAATTTGTGTTGGCTTGAAACTTTACTTGTAATAATATATTTTTGTTTGTGGTGTTCTTTTAACGACACACTACACTAACCTTTATATACATCATTAGTTTTGGCGGCAAGTCAATTTAAGTAACCAACAGTATTTTCGTAATCAAACCGTAATTTCCACTGTCACCAAATTAAACTTAGTTTCTCATTTCTTTTTGGTTTTTTATTTTATTTTTAAGGCAGAGAATAAGCATTTTCAAATTTGATCAGGTAAGTAATTATATCTATGTATCGATATTTTGAACCCTCTTTAACGTCCTGAGATTAAAATTAACTCAGAGAGTCATATAATTTTTTTTTTATTGTTACAATATGTATTAGTGATGGTTATTTCTTTTTAACATACCGTCTTTCTGGACATTCTTCTAGGCGACCATTCTTTACATGTTTATAGTTTACAATTAATGTAGAGAATACAAATTGTTCGAAGAAAAGGGATTAACCTATTAACTTAGCTCAAGTGCCATTATAAATGTCCACCCTAACTTCAAAAAAAAAAAAATAAGGGATTCAGGAAAGGAATCGAAGATTTCGAAAGATGTTTCAAACAATTCTATCGTAGCCTAATTTTAACTAATTGTTATATCGATCATCCTCATATAAACTTACAAAAAAAAAGGAATGGAGTTATGGGTTACGTACCTAATTTTAAATCGTTTTATGTATACGTATAGTTAAAATCCGCACCTTAGATGATTTCTCAAAGTTCAACCATTGTATAATTCCAGGAAAGACTATTTCTGCGTATTATTTTTCATGGTTATAAAAGTAAATTTCTATATTCTTTTATTTCATCTTTTAATTCAATACCTATTCTAGGAATGTGAAAGAATATCCAATAAACACAATATAAACACTAATTATTCTGTAAACAATTACAAACGTTTGTACTAATATCTAATATAACCTATAACCCTATATGTTTACATTTTACGTTTACATCTTTGTAGTCCTTTGTTGGTAATATCAAAGATATTATAATTTGTATAGTATCATTACTGCGAGTATATCTAAGCAGTCAAATCTCTTACTAACAGCTATACATTATTGATGAAAAATATATTAAAAGTAACAAATTTGGTGAAATTGAACATTTTTTTTTTAATAATATTAAAACATCATATATCTAAACTGGATTATCGTAAATTAATTATATGATCATAACTTTATTGCTCTAATTATGAGATTGTTAAGGAGCAGATTTACTAGTTATAACCGTTAGGTCAAATTCTACTAACACTGAATAGTACTCGATTCAGTATTGACCATATTTCTTTATTAATTTCATAAAAATTACCGCAAACTATCACACAACGGGGACAACACGTATCTATTTATTTTGAATAAAAGTTTTTTTTGAATAAAATTCCAATTGGCCTACGTTAATCGCCTTTAAGATGGCATAGAAAGTAATCGCTAGCGTTATAAAAAAATATAGCATATTTGTCATTTGATACCATAGCGTCTACAGAGTATACATCAATAAAAATTAATTATATTTAATTCGTTAAGTATTGATATTACTTTATTTAAGAATTGCATATTTTGATGAAGCGGTAAAAGACAAATCCACATTTTTTTTTTTTTATAATATCGTGCTCAATAAGCGAGTTTCTTTAATTGTTATTTTTTCGTTGCCGTGTTTCTACTTCTAAACTGAAATTATTTACATTAACCACCTTTACAAAGAAGTCAGAATAACTTGTCTCCACTATCGCCTTATTAAATTTTATCTATTTTTTGATAAAATATATCCATTATAAACAAAAAATTAATTGAATGTTTGATATTATTTACTTATATTTCTTTTTATCGGTTTTGTTTTTATCCTAATCATCTATAGAGCTTCCTTAAGTTTTTCGATTAATATCTATAGTGCCTACTGAGTTTAACTAGTAGCTAAAGCAATTCACAACATTCTTCTTCTGTAAAGAGAATTGCACGAAATTAGGCGAAGTGGTTAATCATTTTGATTATAAATCAACGAAAATACAATTTTAATTTAATACCTAACACCACAGAAAATAGGTATAATCAATCAAACAAGTTGAACTTATTCCTAGCTTGGTCAGCATAGATCCTTTTATCAAACTTGGATGAGTTCTAATAACGGATGTTTCAAGGCAGCACTTACGTGTTTAAATGTTTTAGTTTACTACGATAAGAATGCTCATAATATGCAGGGCTTCCTACGCTGTTTTGAGTTCAGAGACATAAGAACATCAGATCTGCCAAATTTAAAATAGCACTGCTTTGAGTTTGCGCGAATTTGTGCAATTTTTTCTTTGTGCATTTCATAATTTGTATTTTTGCTTCTTGTGTACAATGTTCTATTTTCATTCATATCTTCCTCTTCTTTGGTATGAGTGTCTAGAACTCGAAAATTGAGAACTAATATTAGCATTCTACTTTCACAAAACCACAAATATGAAACTGTCAATTTGACAACTTTATTTTATGAAAACTAATTAATACAAATCATCCCCAACCCCCGTGCTCCACCCTAAAAAAGGTACTACACGAGGCTACCTATTCTAAGTACTATGGGTTCCATAACAATTGAAATGATCCTACTCTAAATAAATAATTTCCCTATGATTCTAATAAACAAAAATATTAATACATTAGCCTCGCGACCATGTGAATACTACTTTTGAGAATGATGAAATATGTGAAATGTGATTAGTTACATAATGCCAGTCTACTGTCAATTTGACAGAAGTACTACTGTAATTTCTATCGTAAAATAATTTACCCCCGCCAGTGATGACTTTATTCCTCTATTCTACGTCGACATTACGATGACGACATATATACTACTCATTTTGGGTTCATCTACTATATATAGAACTTTCCATTAAAAAATAAATAAAGTTGATGGCGACTTCCGGTTAATCAAGAGAGCAAGAAACTTGAAATACCTTGAACACAGAACTTGCCAATTATTGAAAACTTCCAAAGGAGTAATCCAAAATAAAATTATTAAAATATGACGGTCAAACAATATTGCTTTGAAACAATGGACATGCTTAAAGTAATTTCTTTGATTTAAAGAATCTTTCTATTTCTTTGTAATACATGTTAGATCCACACAACAGAATTATGTCATCAAAAAAAAATATGTTTTAGTGAAAATAATGTGTTTTAATTGAATTGTAGTGAATCTTAGGTTTAAAAAATATCTTTTTTCAAGAAATACTTTTTTATAAGAAATTCGCGTTTCTACGGCTATAAGTAATATTGCTTTGAAATAAGAAAATATATTTAAAGAATAAATTCTCTTGCTAAATGTGTATTCTTCTAATTTCCTCTTTTAACTTCTCATTCTATTTTTATAACCTCTAACCAAAAATAAGTCAACTTGCATTTATTGCGATGTTGTAATTTTAACATTACATAAGAGTGGTAAGTTGTAAAGCTACATTTCGTACCTAAAACTTTCTTCATTCCTATTTTACCAAAGTTGAAACACGGAAAATGACTTTTAGAGTTTTAATTATTGACCGTCAAGGACTGTAAATTATGGTTTATCAGCAGCCATCCATCTATTGTCGACATAAATGGGTCACGTGCACCATTTGGCCTTTGAGCGTCTTAACACAGGCTCATCCCCAATTAAACAAAATTAAAATCTAATAAACGGCGGATGATTTTACAAACCCTTTACATATGTCTTTTACGAGTCGGTCCTAAATTTCCGAATGCCGCTATAAAATCGGTTAGTTTGTGGAAACGCGCCTCGCATAGGCCCTCACATATGCGGCTAACCCTAGAACTAATTGCTCTAAACAGAACGATACGCCGACTATAAAAAAAATCTATAATTATTATTTAAAACCGTTTGTTTATTCGGGACATTAATTAGTCGGGCGCATATTTTTACGATGGGGTTGGTTTTCGTTTTTTCAACAAGGCTGCGAGTGGCGTATAACGTTGCGTAGACGTGGCAATGTACTGGGTGAAATTGGTACAGCTTTTACCGAGAGTACGCTATAAAATTATCGTGCGTGATGGAAGTAGTTTGTTTCACATCCCGAATGGGTTTTAGTTTTTGAGAATGTAGCGCAAAATATGAATATCTGCAGCTTTTTCATCAGGAAATATTTTTGACAATGGAGTTATACCTTAATAATGATTATGAAGATGTTATTCTCTGCGAGTACATTATTTGTTTCGCTAAATAAGACAATATTTCAAAATATTATTGGAAATTTTACTTTGCAATTTTATAATCTTTAATTCTCTTAATAATGTGTCGTATTTTATTTTTATGTTCCTGATATAAGAGCGATTACATGGAGACTAAACCACATCATTTCATCCATTTACTAACATGTGCTTCTTCATATTACACAAAAGGAGACCTGTATATTCGATCTGGGACAAGGTTGTGCAGATTATTTTTGTTTTCAACATTTCTTTGATGATTTTCATTATGAAGAATTAAAATAATATATACTAGCGATTTGTAATATATGCCGCATGTTTACCTAACACCCTAGGTAAACATGCGGCAAAAATTTAAGGGGTTATTCCTTGGCTTATTCTAAGAATATTTTGTCCTAACTGCCAGTCCGCAAGCGGGCGGTGGATAGTGGCGGGCTGGCTAAGTTTGATAGTTGTATTACAGAAGGCAAAATTTCCGGATATACAATTTAATTCTTTTAGTCGTGGCAACGGTACAAACTGCAACATTCGAAAATCATTGAAATTTCAGGGGTAGCTTTCACCCTTTAAACGCGAGTTTCCGTCCAAAACGAATAACAACAATTTACTACTACTACTACTACTTTACAACAATAAACACCGTATGGGGCTACAAATGTGTAGAGTTCAATCCAATCCAATATTCCAAATTAATAAGTAATTAAATAAAAGCCTGCACGCCACCAAATAGAAATTGTTTTATTGCTAATATATACAAAAAAGAAGAAAACTAGAACACAAACCAGCACTTCAGATTTAGATTCGCAAACCTACCTTAACATTAGTATTTTCATGGACGTTCAATATATTTAACGCAAAGGACGCCGTTCTGGATAGGTCGTAATTATTTTTAACAATACCTGTTTGATAACTAATTGTAACTGTAACAAATAGACCGAATTACGTCATGATAATACGGGGAGTGATAAATTCCCAAATGTAATTCAACCTTAAAAACTTCATAATCACTTGCATACATTGGCAATCATAAACAGATTGGTTTGCCAAGACGTTAAAAAGCAATATATTGTAATGCTACAAGGTAGCACACAGTCTGGTATAAAGAAAAATATAATACCTTAATTAAATTAGTAAAACCAAATTTTAAACATTCTAGCATCATCTATATTCATTACTTTTTAATCATAAGTATGCGGGGTGAGAATTTCTGCCTGAAACAGGCCAGAGGAGGTGCTGACATTAAAAAAAAATTACGAATGGAGAGTTAACCCTTCTTATCCTTTAGTGTGACTGAAGATGCAGGAGGAGAATGCTGTTTGTATGTCCTCTACTCCGATATTAGTACTTACAGTGCTTAGTTTAAGTGATGCAGTGTGCATGAGAGTAGGATACAGCAATTACGATCGACTTTGTTCGACAAAGACAACATTTAAATTCAAACAAATGTGGTTTTATTTAATAAAGATTCTAACTGTAGAGCAGTGACAAAATACGTAAATAATCAAAAGTTAAAAAAATCTCAGTACGTAAAATGCGTTCGCTATTAAATAAACAATTGCGTTTTAAATTAGTAATTTCAAATTTTGCAATATAAATTCATCATAGAAAATAAATGCGTTTAAAATTAAATGTCAAAATTTTCGCTTCTTCGTCAACTTTCTTCCTGTGTGATTCTATGTTTAAAAGTCGGGTAAAACCAGCATGTACAACATTTACTGGTAAAAATTAATGGATATTCGGTTCGTGCCGTGAATACATATTGACTAGTAACAGTAGTGTTAACCACATATGAAAATTTTTTCCACCAGTGGTCGCAAACTGTTCACGGTTATATAAAATTCCTAACCAAATAAATATGTCGAAACATTAAAAGAATTTCTTATAAGTTGTATTAAAATTCAGATTAGGATTAAAATAATACGTTCATTTTTTAGGTTGATAGGGGCGTGAATACCTTTGGAGGGATCAATTCAGCAGGAATCAGGACGGCAGGTATGATCAGGCCAGGCATCGAATGGGGCTCTCGTACTTCTAATAATGCAGAATGGCTCAGAACAGGAACATATCTCGGAAATATCGTTGGACAAAATTACCCAACAGGTATTCAGGTAAATTGTGGATGAAATTAATGTGATAAACTTTATTTAACAATTAACTATCATTTTCAGATTGGAATTTGAAATAAACAGGATTTTGTCCAAGTAGCCGTTAAATTTTACAAAATCTAATCGAGACATCGTCCGTCTCTCACGGAGGTTGGCTAGTGAATCCTTTTGAATTGGAATTCTCTAACAGACTGGATAGCGATTGTCCTTTGTCAGAGGGCAAACTGCCTCAGAAAATCCGTTATCTCTCACTGAAGTGAGGGAACATAATATATTTAATACATGAGAATGCCCATGTGACCAAATGGAACTATGGAATGTTTACACTAAATTAAAATAAATATTATTGCAAAATTCTGGAATCACCTTACATTCATTATAAAATAAAGGTAGTGTGTGTACATCATGGGCAAAATACATTTAAAAATTTTTCAAACTATTACTATGTTAAATTAAACAATCTTAAAATTAATTACCGTACAAGAGTATGCAACCTTGCATATACGTCAATTTTTGACGAAACCGAATTCCAGCAATTTTCCTGTCTTTCTGTTGACATATCAATGAACTTGGATTGCAAATACATATAAAAAGCATATTAAACTAAATCTTAAGCAAAATAATAGACTGTAAAAGAAAATTGTTCTTTCGGATTGAACTTGATCCAACTTTGATCTGTCAATATTTGTTGTAAAAATAGACTATTCATATGCTAATATTTATTTTCGATGTGTAGGTGTTTTGCTACTGGTCATCTTCACTTCCTTGAAGGGAAATTATACTGCTGAAGGAATTGCCAAATGGCAGAGGTTTCCTACATCACTGGATATCTTCTGTGCTGCTGTACTGCTGATATCTTTATATATCTTATTATATTTTAAATACATAAAAGTAAATTAGTAACTTTACACTTTAAATAATATCAAAGATTGAACATTACATGGTATTCACGAGATGATCAATACGCATGTATTTCTTTTACTGTTAGTGTATGTATGTACCTATCATTTAATTCCAAAAGTATGAAGATAGATAGTCTTCTGTAAGAGTACCTAAATATTACAATAGTTTTCCAAAGTAGACATCTAGGCAAAAATCCAAAAAACTCAACACTTTTATTTTTTCATGGAATTTGAAGATTAGAAACAGGAAAATGAAAATTGTAATTTAGACAAGGCAAAGGGTGAGAAAATGGTTAGGACTTATTTTTCAATTTTAAATGTACCGCTGCTAACAAAGGAAAGAATTCTGCTGTTTAGCGCAATCTCGGTATCTCTTCTCATACAACATGAATATTGCAAAAGAATAGGTTTTTGGGGAGTAAGCCTTTGAGTTCCTTATTAACACCCGTAAAATCAAAAACGGGACGAAATAAAATAGGTGATTATTTTTTGGTATTCTACGCTCATACCACATTTTGTCAAAATGAATCGAAGAGATATATTTGGATGCCTTCCCTTGTCCGATAAATCGTTGATCGTGATTGATTTCACGATTTTTTTTTTTTAAATTGCATAACTTTTTTTAATTTCTTTTCAAAATTTAGGTTTTCATATGATTGCGTGCATCAATTATAAATCGGATATATGTATACTAAAGACAGAAATAAGAAATTTTTTTAGCTAAATACAGTTTTTTGATGTTGGAATGGCAAAACACCTACTAATTCTTTATGTAATAGTGACTGTACAATAATCCGAAGTACTCAACAAACTACTATGGAATAGCTCTTTCGATACTCATCAAATTTTGAAAAACCCCTCATTTATTATGCCCCCAGCAATGTCAGCTTCACAATGTAAGCAGCACCGTGCCGCTTCATAACGATTGTATAGTATCCCCTACGCAGCCTGTAACGACATAATAATTACATGTAAATAAATTAAAGCAAAAATCATGAGTGTGAGTGATATGTTGGTAATTATCTGGCACATGGGTCTGAACCGGAAACGCAGGTTAGCACGAACACCCACATATAAAGGGCACTCCGTTTGGGTATGGTCTACTAAAGTGATGCTTGTCGCGGAGGAACGTATACGATCATTTGTTTTTTGCTCTTGTGTTTTTACGAGTGTGCATTGTGGCTTCCTAAATTCAACGTCCGGCAAGTGGTTTCGTATTTTTGTTCTTTAAATAATGCAAGGCATACAGTCGTATATAAAAGATATATAAGGCTATGTAAAAACTGTGAAATATTGGATAAATGCGTTATTGTGTACAAGTTCCCATTCGAACTAACTCCATTAGAGTTTCTTTTGAACGTTTTAAAGTCGCAGCCAGACTATTAATGAATTATGGAGCTGATGGCAGACTCTTATATTTATTGTCAAATTTCTTTTGTGTATATAGGAAATTTGTTATTTATAAATTTCCATCACAAATATGTTGGTTTACGAAATGCAGAGAACATACTTAACCTACTACATACTAATTTGAGTGTTTTTTAAATGTTCGCTCCAAAATAAACTCCATGAATTAGTTCTTTTATATTATAATTCAATAGTTTGGGAACATATTTCTATATATTATCAAGGTGACAGTTACTTTTAATCCAGTTATTTGATCCGATTTTTTTATTATTTCAAGTGGCGAATTTTTTGCATTAGATCATTATAGATTAAGATTCTCTCCGCAAGAAATACGTACCTTTGTAAAAATTATTTCACATAAAGAAACTTTATTTGAATTAATTTAGTAAGTTAAGATTAATGTTACAGCTTTCTTCGAAGCCAGCACACTATTTCTTTAGAATAATATCTTTTATTAAAATAAATTAGCTTGACAGCAAAGAAATATTTGTTTGAATTTATTATATTTATAAGTACGATTTTCTTAAGAAACTTTTATTGCCTAACAATTCGTTAAGTAGCAGTATGTTCTAAACACTATTAAGAGCAACGTTTTCTGCTAATAATGAGCAAATACGGTCACATATTATTCCAAGGAGTACAGAAATTTCCGTGAAGATGGCGGTTCTCCTATTTCACAATACTAACTTTCCATACTCGATATAAGTTTTCTACATGGCATACATAGCCATCCAATATTTATCTATTACTTATAAAACAGTTTTCGAATTACATGCGCTGGCCTCTTGATTTTTGCTAATCAACTGCCAATGTAGAAGGGCAAAGGACAACTGGAATGCAGTAGTTTTGACTTTTTTGATCAGTTTGTTAACCCCTGTAAGTTCATATTTCCCAAAAATGTGAGGGGATTTGTCGATAATATCTATGTGGAACTTATAAAATATATTTATCCGTCCTTCGAGAGTAGATACCATGAATAAATTAGCTTAAGAGATTAATTGTTTTTTTGAACAACAAGAGTGATAACAGCATTGGCGGAACAATTTATTACAATTTTTATTATTTAGCTATATACAATGTATTTAATCTCTAGTATTTATACTGTGCAATAAATTGAAGTCCATTGACATATTTGATTTAGTGCTAAATTATTGTATGAGTAATTAAAAGTTATACAAATAGTACACTTTTTCTATTGTTAAAATTTTGCTTAACATTGGATTTTTCCAGTATTGGACAATCCAATAATCCAGTTCGTCGTCATTACTAGTTATCTATTATTAACTTAATTATAATACTCAATTTATTTATTATTATTTATTTATTTTAGTTTGGGAAGCTCACGCGACAAAAGAAAGCTCCACAAATATACATATTTATTACAGTACTATACTTTTAACACAATTTAATATATAATTAATATTTAATTCAACAATAATAAAGCTAATACAATAGAAAAAATTAGAAAAATCGATTAAGAATCGAATTTAATCCAATATTAGTTCTCTGAATTTCGCAGTAAAATGTACCAGATATCTCAAGATTCATCTGGACAGTAAAGTTCAAGACGTGATGAGCTAGAGTATTAAACAAGTTATTCACTTAATTTATAAAGCACATACCAATCCGTTAACGTGACGTCCTGTTTTCAAGGGTAAGTAGATTATATCTCGAGAGATCAACATTGTAATTGTAGCAGAGAGTGAAAAATTTAAAGTTTAAATATCTAACAAATTTTTTCTGCACTTTTTCAATCCTATGAATGTGTTATTTATACAAGGGATTCCAAATGATACTACCATAATCGAGCGTATTAATTACTAGAGATTTATAAAGGCTAATAATACACTTTATGTTTTGAAAGGGTTTTGATATACGAATTATGAAACCGAGATTTCTGAATGCTTTTCTAACTATGTTATCAATATGAAATTGAAAGGATAATGTGGAGTCAAAAATTAGGCCAAGATCATTAATTTGTGTGACTCTTGTATCTTATTATTATCAATAGTGTAGTCAAACTGGTGAAATCTTTTTTTCTTAGTGAAACGTATGAATTTGCACTTTCTTATGTTCAAGCTAAGTTTATTTCGCGCACAATAATCCGCAAGGTTTACTTAGATCCCTCTGCAATGCCAAGGAATCATCGGTACTATTTATTTTGTAAAATAACTTCATATTGTCGGCATATAGTAAAAAATTAGAGTGATTGATAATTTTACTTACATCATTGATGTATAGATTAAATAGGGTTGATCCCAAATAGGAACCTTGGGAACTCCTGAAGTGATTTCAACCAATTTTGATTTTACACCATTCACAAGAATCGCTTGAGTTCTATTTGTGATGTAGGATTGAATCCACCTGAGCAAATTACCATGAAAACCAAGAGAATTCAATTTAGAAATTAGCAAAGTATGATCAAGTTTATCAAAAGCTTTCTCCAGGTCTGTGTAAATCACATCAACCTGCCCAGATGAGTCCAATGCCGAGAACAAATATTTACTGTATTCTAATAAACTAGTAATCGTTGATTTATTTTTACAAAACCCATATTGTTGAGGTATTATTAAGCTTTAGTCTCCGTTATAATGTATTCATTTATATTTTTTTCAAAAATTTTAGCAATTACGATAATTTTGATATTGGCTAGAAATTATAGGCCATATCAAAATATCGGTAATTGCTAAAATTTTTGAAAAAAATATAAATGAATAATTAAACGGAGACTAAAGCTTATATACTCAACAATATGGGTTTTGTTAAAATAAATCAACGATTACTAGTTATTAGGAATACAGTAATATTTGTTTTCTCGGGCATTGGACTCATCTGGCAGGTTGATGTGATTTACACAGACCTGGAGAAAGCTTTTGATAAACCGTTGATCATACTTTGCTAATTTCTAAATTGAATTCGGGTAAACATTTTTCTAAACGTTTACAGAACATCCTTATATTTGGAGTTACAGCGCTGACTCCATGAAGTAGGAAATTACAACCTGCCTAATGAATGTGAATAAAAATATGAAGAGAATTACCAGTGAAACTAGTACATTGAAACTAACAGCATTGAAAAATGTTGGTTGAATAACTCACAAATATCATTACACTACCAGCTGATTCCCGTTAAGATTCATGACAATGGATAATTAGAATTTTCTTTTTAGATGATATAGAATGACAAAATATTAGTATCCGTGTGTATGTTTTCTTTTACAAACTTATAAATAATCTTCATAATCACTTTCTATTGCTGCACATTGAAAATAGCTTCATAATTATTGATGTGAAGCAGAAGTTCATAATTCATTGCTTACACCTTACAGGTTTTTGGGTCATCTTAGGTACGTCTCTTCTGCATTCAAAAGACGAGCATGTTGTTGTCATGATTTATAACACATAATTATTTGTGTAATGCAACTTATAATTTTTATTATTATATGATTGTGTTACCGTTCATTAAACGCCTATCCACCAAGAGAAAAAAATATATGGAGACAAGATGTCTTATAAAACTAAAACATGAAATTCTAATTCTAAATGTGTATAATGAAATCAATAAAACGCTAAAATAAAATAAAACTAAAAAAAACAACGAAGACGAGAATAATCAAACACTAAACTTAAAATAATTGCGGTAGCTCCTAGAACTATTCAACTCACAATGACAAATGAACGAATCGGCATTGTGGTTGTAAGCACATGCACAGCGAAGGAATCGCTGATTTTAGAAAGAAAACCCTAATTTCCCATAATAATAGGACCACTTATGCAATCTATATTTACACTAGTTATAAAAATTGTATGCGTCACAAATACTATAATTTTTTTTATGAATGAGGACACTTCACCCGACACGCTATCTGGTACAAGCGGTATTTTAAGGGTACTTCCAACCGGTTAAATAACTATACACTTATGTGAACAAGGATATTACCGTATAGCACTGCATTGTAGACGAACGTTTGATAGAATTTCAAGTAATAATTCCAAACTTCGGAATAAATTTGAGGAAGTAAAATTCGAATTTGTGTGTATCCTCTAACCAGCAAAAAGTAATCAGAGTAATATAGTAACGCCATCGTGATAGGATAGAAAAAAGCCATTACTCTGAAATTGTAATAATATTCCTAGGTAAGGGTTTTTTGCACGATTCAATGCTTAGCTATATACTTATCATTGCTTGGAGAATATAATGTAAGAATTGATTACCTCAACCTAAAAAATGATTATATAAATATCTTTTGAAGCATTGCCTGGAAACGTCAAGAAAATTTTGTATTTACAGTTCAAGTAAGATGGATGGATCGCTTGTCTGAAAAGTATTGCAAGAGTTGACGGTAACCAAACCTGTATTTACGACATTTTTTGTGCATAGAAGAATTCTAAACGAGTTATTCGATTGAAACCATGGTACAAACAATACGATATGCTCGTTTTGAATCTCAAATTCGTCGAGGCCGGTCAGATGACGTCATTAAGGAGCGTATCGAAACCAATAAAATACATGTATGGTAAATAGCAAAATGTTAAAATCCACAGTATTCACAACTACCTTTAATTAATGTAATTCAAATGCAGCTTTGCCTAAGAAAAGCCCGTTTTAAGTTGAAATTTATTTTATCTATCTTGTCGCCATCTAGTAGTGCTCGTGTTTATTTCTACAATTGTAACGAATTTCGTGTGTGTTTACAAAGTGTTTTCCTGGTTTTGCTAGAAAATTGAATCGTGAAAACATCTTAACGCTTTTAAAATATGTTCCGTAACCCCGTCCGGATTTTCTAAACTTACCTTTCGCATTAACAAAACCCTTACGGTCGAAATCGATTTTAATATAATAATAATTATATATGTGGCGCCATTTATGCTCCTATGTGACGTAACTTCCATATGCGCGTAAGCATACCGTATTATTTGTACCGTGATGCAAACAACATTTCAAAAATTGTTAAACTGAACATTTTATTAACACTGCGTAACACTGCGTAGGCCTGTACGGGGAGGAATTGTACTTATCTACTAGACGACTAGATTCTCTACGCACCAAGAAGAACAAGTTATTGTCAACTTTGGCATTTCTACGTCGATGCCGAGACAAGAAGATTACACCTAACTTCGTAAAGTTGAAACATCACATAACAACGGATGCCGCAAAGAAGATCTTAAGAAGAACGGAGGAAGCCTTACTACGAGAACGAGTGCATCAAGTATATACGGAGCTACATCGGATTTCCAAGATGATCATGGAGCTACATTTGACATTAGCCAACAAAATGTCAAAAGAAGATTGGGACCTTATCGACCGCATAACCTGGGAAGCAGCAGAAACTGAGTTCGAGAAATCCAGAACAACACAAGTGAAGAAGTTTGCAAGGATGGAAGAAAAGAAGATCAAGGAGCAACCTGGTACACTGAAGAACGTTGTGATTAATTTATCAACGAAGCAACTATCCGCAGACGAAACAAAAGTACTTGCCTTAGGGATGAACTACGTCATTGCACCCAAAAGAGTACCAACAGAAGAAATCATCACGGAGGTAGAAGCAGCGATCAAGGAATTCCGAAATCGAAGCAGAAGAAGTGCGACAAGAAGTAAGCAGAGCATTGAAAAAAGCAAAACCACCGAAACGCAACCTATCCAGGAAGAAGAGGCAGCACTTACGAATTTGAAAGCTGAAGAAGACATCGTTATCCTCAAAGCAGACAAAGGGAATGCAACAGTACTACTAAATAAAGAAGATTACCGGAAAAAGATGAATGAACTACTTGACGAGAACACCTACAAGGAAATAAGAAAAGATCCAACGGAGAAGATCACAAAAACAGTAAGGCAGAGCATAAAGATTTCATCAATACCTAAAGAGATGCAGAACAGATTGCTACCAAGACCGCTAGACCACCAGGCTGTATGGAATACAAAAAATACATAAAGAAGGAGTGCATTAAGACCGATTGTTAGCAAACATTGGATCACCGACCTACGATTTGTCGAAATATTTAGCTAACCTACTAAAGCCATACACCGGACAAACTGCAACGTATGTGAAGAATTCGAAACATTTCGTGGATATTCTGTCTACGCTAAAGACTGAACCTACAGATATTTTAGTAAGTTTCGACATTATATCGCTATTCACCAACATACCCACGGAGGACGCACTGGCCTTACTTCCAGAACTTGGACTACAAGAAGACGTCATTGAATTAGTGAAACTGTGCTTATCCACGACATACTTTTGTATGAAGGAAAATACTACGAGCAAAGACGGAACAGCAATAGGAAGCCCTTTATCTACCAGTAATAGCCATTTGTTTATGGAAGCATTTGAAGAAGAAGCCCTAAGTTCCAGCGATATGAAACCAAGTGTTGGCTGCGATATGTTGACGATACTTTTGTAATATGCAACACGGAGAAGAAAACTACAACAGTTCTTGGAACACATAAACTCGCAGCACCCAGCCATAAGTTTACGATGGAGAAGAACAAAATGGAAATCTCCCTTTCCTGGATGTTATGGTTAAGAAAACAAAAGAGGGAATGCTACAGCACGCAGTATTTAGAAAGAAGACGCACACCGATAGATATCTGCATGCAAGATCTCACCATCATCCGATGCAGAAGAAGACATTAATACAAACATTGCTATCCAGAGCCGAAACCATTAGTGACGAACAACATCTTACCAGTGAAAAGATACATTTGGAGAAAGCACTAAAGAAGAATGGTTACAGTGACATCGACATAAGGAGAGCCACTAAGAAGAAGACGACACTGGAGACAACTACAGAACCACGAAGAGGGATGGCGTGTTTACCTTACATAGCAGGAGTCACCGAAAAAGTAGACCGAATTTTGAAGAAACGTAACGTACAAGTACGCTTCGGGACTGCAACGTCGATCCAGCAGTATCTACCGACCGCAAAAGATAAGATACCCAAGGGGCGCACAGAAGGTATCTACAAGATAACATGCCAATGCGGACAGTGCTACGTCGACAAACAGGAAGAGCCATCGACATAAGAATAAAAGAACATGAGAGGGACGCAAGATTAAGAAGGACCGATCAATCAGCGGTGGCAGAACACATGCACGACACCGGACACAAAATGGATTTCAAGAATGTAAAAGTAATAACTACCACCAAGAACTACGGAAAAAAGACTCATCAGGGAAGCCATAGAAATAGAGAAGAATAAAACCGTTAACAGAGAAGAAGGTACCCTCCCACCTTAGCAACACGTGGAAGAGCCTACTACGAACCGTCACGGTCAATGGAGCGGAAACTACACGGTTGGATGCACCAGGGGCGTATATAAGAAGAATGTCGGACCATGGAGAATCAGTTCAGTTATCCTGAAGAAGCTGTCAGTATGAACAGCGAAACGTCGAGCGAAAGTTTTGACACACGGCGAAACCCGCAAGAAGCTGTTAGTTATAGTGAACATTTTATTCATTTCGGCGTAGCTCGTGGAAATATAGCCTCTTCAGAACGTTATTTAATGGCCGTGTGTTAAAGAAAAAGAATAAAATAAAAGGTTTAACCAAATAATAGTTTGCAGTTCAAATTAATGCGCCCATATTTTAATCAAATCATATTGAGTATGTCATACAGTGAAATCTGTGTCATGTGCGATATGGCAAATATAAAATTGTTGTTGATGTTATAGATTCACAGTCAAACTTAAAATTTACTTTCCAGTTATTGCTTGAGCTGGTTGATCCCATATTCTATCATTCTATGATTCTGTTGAAAAGTTTGCGAGCACGGTACTAATTAGAACTACCCAAACCTGCGTAATTCGATCGGGTAAACGGAAACTAATTTTATTAATTGCGAAGGCGCAATCAGAGATGTGGCAGGCATCGAAATAGAATTTTTATCATCAACTTAATAAACGACCTCGGAATATAAACTCCGGATCGCTGGTAAACAGCCGCAAATTAATTTGGTGATGAATTTAAATAAAAAGGAAAATCGGCTCATAACAAAAATAACTGCGCGACCCTAACAACCCTTTCAGTGGCAGTGCAAATATTCTGTAATGTATGTACGCCCGTGGGTAGAGCGCGTTACCCCGTACCGACACGGTAACAGGGCGCCGGACGGTCAAACCCCTGCCAAGGGGGGTGGGAGTTCACCCCTGTGGCGGGTAACTGGCCAGGCCGCCCTCATTAGCGTGTAAAAGTACGGTTAGTGTACAGTTTTATCATATGTTCAGCACATAACACCCAGGACGGACGCTTTCATTCTTTCCATTCCTGTTTTGTCTACATTGGTTTTTCTTTCCTTTTTAATGTGTGTGTGTGTGTGCATACCTATCACATACATACATGCATCTCTACCGCTTCTGGTTAGCTAGCTGGGAGTGAGGAATAAAATTGGGGAAACATTTTCAATAAAATTTTGGAATAATAACGTTATTAAAATTCTATGTTGTAGGTTTGTAGACAATAACAAAACTTTATTTTCCTTTTCGGACAAAAGATTAACAATGAATTCAGAATCGTCAAGATCTAATACTATCGATTTATTTTATATTACCAATTTGCTACAAGGATGTAACTTGTTAAATAAGTATATAAATGAAAAGTGAATTCATACCATAATTATAAAAACACAAACAGAGGAAATCAGTAAATAATACAAGGGAAATAGAAAATATCGTGATGTATATTAGTTGCAAACGAATACTTGAGCAGAAAATCTAGCGAACTCACAAAATAGGAACCGGCATAATTTGTACAGGGTGGGGTACTATATTCGCGTCGGTTTATGTACGGAAAGTGGCAACATATTTTCATTTTTTTTATTAGGGGTTATACAGCGTGTATCAGATAAATAGGTAAATATAATAATTTGTAGCAGCTGTAATCATATACGATCAAAAAGTCTTAATGCACAGGGGGTCTATCTGTAATCATTAACGAGAAAAAAATATTTTATAAATACCGTGGGCTAGAGCCGCACCTGTGCCCAACCTAAATGCTGTCCCGAGTATACCCCCACATACCACTATCATTCAGCCATTACCGCTGTTAGTTTTGTGTGGATCGCCGCTTGGAGTGCAAGCCACTTCGAACATTTTATTTAAATTCTTCCCGTCTCGAAAAAACGATCCTTTTCAGGACCATCATGATTTCATATAAAGAAAATCGAAGCTTGATGCATCGGCAAAAGCGCGGGAATGTATAAAAAGATAGTAAAAATGCGTGTTTGCAAATTTTTTGTATCTACATTTATTTCTGTGTAATTCGATTCGATTCATTTTGCGTTATATGATGGATGATGGAAATAAATCCAAAAGAAATAACTCAGATTCATGTGGTACCGTTTATTAACAACTAACTCTCGATTCGACAAAGCAAAAAAAAAAAAAATATTTACGTTTTTTGTAACTACTGAAGTCATATCCGGTGAAACTGGAACGTCTTATCAGGATATTAAAAATAAAACTTTGTAGACTTACGTAGAATGCTTTTAACAAAAAAGGAATGTGTATTTTATAAAAGGAAGAAATTTAAAATGCCTTAGTTTTACTATTTTTACAAGGGCACACTGGCCGATTGGCCTTTATTTATTCAGAATCACGTTAAATGAACTAAATTAACTTACGGCATACCATTAAGAATAATACTAAATGAGTGCAATATATTTATACATAATACCACGTTTAGCGGGTGCTTAACATGACGTTTCCTTGCATCAGGCCTGGACTAGAGAATTTTTGACTCTAAATTTATTTTTTTTTATTTTTTAATGATGAAATCCGGTTTCGGCCGGTTTGTGCTTTATATGTCGTATAGTTAACACCCAAACAAAATTTACTTTTTTATTTGATACACCCTGTATACGTTCATAAGAAGTATATTTGAAAAACATTTGGAAATATACAGGCTGGTTCTAAACGAAGTTATATACTGAAGCTGTGAAAATTTAAATGGAACACCCAGTATATTATGGCATATTTTGATAGTACAAACTAAATAAGGACAAGTTGCTGTTGGGTTACCTATACCTAACTCAATTCGTTTCATGACATAAGTAACTATTCTTCAAACTATAGGACGCAATTTAAGAGGCATGCCTGTCATGCATATTTAAGCTAGTTTAATAAATTGTATTTATTTTTTAAGCAAAGCATTAGACATTCTTATTTTAAATGGAACATGTATTTTTTACTTTATTGAGATTCTAATTTTAACGGTCTTTTATAGTTTCTTAGTAGATTACTTTTCAGATCTATTGTGATCCGCTTTTTTTCCTAGAGGACGCTCTCTAATTTCGCCCTCTTAATTAGGCATAGTTTCTTAGTAATATAGAAGTATTTTTTTTTTTATTTATTTCAATTAAATATTAATTCTATTCATTCATTTCACTTTGTGTTTGTGAATGTTTGCGTCAAGATGTTCGTGTTAACATGTGTGTAATTGTTAATAATAAAAATTAAAAAAAAATGACGTACTATTTTACTAGTTTAATTGATTACATTTAAACAAAAAAAAAAGAAGAAAGCCCAGGACTGTAAGAAAATGTAAATATCTATAAAGGAAGAAATTGTATATAAAAGTTTGAAGATGGATTAAAAGAAAAAAATCCGAAACGTAACAAATTTAAAAAACAAAAATATAATATATACCGTATTCCCGAATAAATGAAGTTTTTTTGAGATTATCACAGACGGTAAAATAAATTGAAAAAAGAATAAATTATTCTTTTTCAAAATCAATATTCATTTTACAAAAGTAGACAAAATTGTCATTATTATTTATTATAAACAAAAGTTATTTGACACTAATAGACCGCGGCGGCTGGTGCTTACGTTTTACAAGGGCCATTACAATGATCTGATTTCTTCGTATAAGTTCTTAACATGTTGGTATTTCGGACGATAGCACACGAATTTCAATAATCGTATTGACCCCCCCCCCCCCCGCCCCTCTCCTGTGACGTACGAAGCAACCGCCACTGGTAACAGAAATTGACAGTTACACATCATTGTTTTTCGACGTTATTTAAAAAGAATTTTAATTGTTTACAATGAGAAATTACCCTCAAGCAGAAAGGATTGATATGATTTTATGAATTGGAGAGTATAAAAAAAATGTTTGTTAATAGCATCAACGAGATGTGCTCAAAAATATCCTAACAGACGTTATTTAATAAGCGTTCTTTAGAAACAAATTTTCCGAAGAACAAGAAGTCTGTCACAAGAAAGTGACTTATGTATTAAATCACTTTCATTAGCGCATTTTCAAACTACCTATATACTGCAATGTTTATAAGAAACAATCTGACGCTTACTACTTTCCAGAATAATCTTCGCATTTTGTAACTACCGGAGAAAGGTAAATACTGACGTTAGTATACTACCTATCGATGTTTCAGATACTACTATCACGTGACCGGAAGATGGTGCACAACGAAGCTCATGACGATGACTTTGGAATTTGTTGATATAATTTGCATTAAAATCAAGCAATTTATTGTTTACCCCGCATAAAGGCAACCGTGTATATGTACATTAAGCAGTAGTTTTTGCACGAGGCTCTTCCATCGCACCTACGCCAACGGTTCGGCTTGACTGGCGCAATTGTACCCCAATGCGGAGGGCGGAAGGCAACTGCTTCTTAATTTTTAATAGTTGGGACCGTGGTAAGATTGCCAAAGATTTTTACTTGGTGCAATAAAAAACTAGTGTTGAATGTGACGGCATTTTATGTTAGATTTATAATTATATTTATTTAGAAATACATCAAAAAAATGCTCCTTTAAATGAAAAAACGTAATCAGAATGAATAAAATAATTATTTAGTTTTATAATAAATGTTTGCTTGATTCAAGTAAAATATTATTAATATCAAACACTTATTGTTTTAACATTAATCTTTATAGGTTAGCGTAGTTAATTAATTAGCCAATCTTAAAAATCATGATTTTTTGGACAATTTTGGACAAACAAGCAAAATCTAAATTACACAAAACGTTTCGATATTTATTTGAGTTTTTTTTTCAATTGTATATCTAGAAAAATTTTAAAAAAATTATAAATATAGAATATTAAATCATTAACATGAAAAATAAAGTATTTAAAAATAGTAAGAAGATAATTACATCAATTTTAAATATAAACTGCGTGCCAAAAAGAATACAACATTTTAAAGGAGCTGAGTTCCAAAGCTGAAATTGTGGTAAGTTGTTTTTATTTATTTCGGTAGTAAATCATAATAATTGAAAAAAAAATATCAACAAAACTCTTTTACAACCTCTCCTCGCTGAACTTTAGTCAGCACGTTGTTAAATTCTCCATCCTTCATAACTTATGATATTTGTGGTTCCACAAACATGGACTCTTTAGTTTTTGCCTCACTAACTCAAAAATTTCAGTTTCAGATACAAGAACCTTCTACCGTTCCGATCTAGTGCTTTAATGATTTTTTTATGAAGCCCAATTTAATACACAGTGGTGTTGGTGAAAAACGTTTTCAAGATGAACCAGTGGTTGGTTGATAATAGTTTTCAGACTCGGGGTTAGTACTTGACGTATTCGCTATCCTTTCGGTGTAAGGTAGCAATGTCGTGCACGGCTGTTCCATTCACACAAGAAATAGCAATATTGCGTATACCAAACTTACAGTTCAAGAAGAAGCGCTATCATTTCTAGGTCTTCACACTTTAACTGTTTATTTACACCATCTTTATACCAGATGTGTTGCGGGATATATCGCTTATATATTCCGGATATAAATTTCTTCTTTTAAGCTGAGCGGCATGAGCTATAGGGTAGAATGAGCATTTACTCATTTACACTTCAGCTTAAAAGAAGTTTAGACGAATTAATAAACAGGCTGCAATCGCTTAGTTCATAATGCATCAAATAAGTGTTTAAGAGTCGTGTAATTTACTAAAGTCTTTCCTTGAGCAAAACAATACATATGTAAGTCTTTTCTGGTGTTTTCGGAAATCACTACATATGTACGCCATTTTTGCGGAGATTGCATCCTTTTAATCTGGATGCTAGGGGAGCTTTAATTGTTACTTTGTCAAATCCATATAAAATAAACATATTTTATATGGATAAAAATTAAAAAAAAATGAAACATCAGGTTTATAATATAAAATAGACTGCCAAAACTACAATAGTGCATGTATCGATGAAATCATGCAGTATTTAGGAATGAATGGGCATTGATATAAATGTCACGAAAACCTTGCAGCTTAAAAAAAACATGCAATATTTCAAAACCATACATTGGATTTTAATAATGTGACAGTCTTAAGTAAAAGATAAAATTTAAAAACAGACCTTCTACTGGAATTAATTTAAATTTAGGAAATATAAAAATTCAATTACTAAAAAAAAGACAGACGCACAATATTTCACCAAAATTCATAACTTAATTTTGTAAATAAATCAACATTTTTTTGTTTAATAAAAAGTTAATTGCTCCGATTCTTTAATTAATTCTGTGCAAATTGTTTATAATTGTAAGAAACAAGAAAATAGTCCCACCTCGCAATACTTTTTAATGTAAATTAATAGTTATCAGTTTCGACCTTGGTGGCTCATCTTCAGGCAGTTGGACGCGTATACAATGGTGTAAGTTGACTTATAAGTTAAAATTAAAGCTATGGTTTTTACAGAAGACTAACAACTTATTAAAGAAAATTAGTCAAACAATAAGCTGTAAGTTACAAATAAAAAAAATGTGTAAGCAGCTTTGAAAATTAAGAAATAATTGTAATTGTAATAGTAAAAATACTTACAAAAATACTATATATATTATATGTTGCACAATTTAGCCACATTTTGAATTTTGACAATTTTTAATAGAATTTATTCACTGTAAATGTTTCTACTATTACAATTATTTTTTATTTTTCAAATTTGCTTAAAAAACAATTTGTAACTTATTTACTATTGTTAACGTTTTTTTTTTAATTAAATTATCTATTCCAAAAAAAAATTCACTAATTTTCTTTAAGAAGTTGTTAGTCTTCTGTAAAGAACATATCTATAATTTTAACTTATAATTCAACTTACACCATTGTACAAGCTTTCAGCTGCCTGAAGATGACCCACTAGGCTCAAAACCGGTAGCTGCTAATTTACATTAAAGAGTATTGCGAGATAGGACCAATTTTTTGTTTCTTACAATAATAATGTTTTGCAAATTTAACCAAAAATAAAACTCAAATTAACACACACTTTACAACGTACGAGTACATGAATACTCAAAAATTACGAGTACTTGTGTACCGAACTGGAATATTTCTTTCTAAGGAACTATTTATATTTCTATTAGTAGAATATAATATTTATTTGTTGCAAAAACTATTTAAATACATCATGAAAGGTCAACCCTCCTTAGAAGAGTTTCGGATATATCAAGATAATCGAAAGGATTGAAATGTGTTCGGAATATTTTACAAAGAAATAGTTCACTATTGCATCATAAAGTAAAAAAAAAAACAAATTTAAAATTAATAAAAGCCAAATAAATCAGTTGTCGCAAAACCCAGAAACAACTAAAATATCAAAATTTACGCAAAACTGTGGTTAATCTGTTTGAATATGATTTAACAAACGTTTGGTTGCGGGAAGAGGATGGTTTTGTGATAGCCACCTACCTGTATGTAGTATTAACTCTGTTTATCTTTTTTCTCTAAATCTAGCTCTTGTATTTATGCTAATGTACGTGCTTATTGTTAGTAAGATTATATCTTTCTGATTACTCCAATTTTTACTATATGGCAAATATACGGCAAATGTGTACCGCTTCGCAGTCACTAGGTAGATATTATTTTTGTTCTTTGCGTACACCATTCAGCATCTGTAGATGTATTTGTGCACCCTTTGACGAATAATTATATATTGTTCCATGTTATATTTGTCAGCTAAACAAGCCTTCCGAAATGAATTTGAAGTTCTGTCACGGTGCAAAATACGAGAAGTTTCTTATATGTGCGACACAGCCCTCCAACGTTAAATCACATCAAATAGTCTCTTTTTTTCTCTTATACTCTTCCAATTAGCACCGCCTGCTAATGAATGTAAAACGTTTGAGTGTGTAGCTGTCTTTCAAATCCTGTTTACTTGAGCAATCCTTTGTTAGATTCTAATTGCGTTTTGGGTTCAAATAAAATCACTCAAGCGTTATTGCTCCACGCAAGTTAACGTCAAATACGTGACAGACGCTGAAGCCTTTTGTTTTATGATTGTGTTTTCGCTTAAAAAGCACACGTAGTTGCCTCTAAGGTAAGAATAATTTCAGTAAATAATTATTTACGTGCTGGTATTGTAATAATAAGACAAAATAATTGATGATCATGTAAGATGTAATATGATTTTTTTGTGTTTATTTGCTCTGTAATTATGTTACTAGAAGATAAGCTGTGAGACTCTTTTTTCAGTTGGCCTGAAGACGTACTTATAGACAGGCAAACTTATTTATTACAGATCGACGTAAGCCATTACAATGCGCTAATTAAAGCTAATTAATTATAATATAACTACAAGAAAAATAATAATAGTATATTCTGATGCTATCGACAGCAAACTGGTATCGAGTTTTTACTCAGAGTATTGAAAAATTCTCACAACTCAAAATACTAAAAATAAATGAAAATGAACCTTTAATTTAGGTATACATCTACTCTACAAACTGATCAGGTTATGTATGGTATTTATTCATGGATCTATTATGCATGCGAGTAAAGCTCATTTAACTAAAGTTATTTAGGCAATTGTCTTCAATATTAGAGCCAGATGGAGCTAGTACTGGCAAAAAGACTGATTCGTATACAAAACATAGGTATTTAAACACAATCAACACGACGAACAGGTGAATTTTTGAAATCCGTATGGAAGTCTCTATATATTTTAGAATATTTTACTAGTATTATAGTTCCACCTCTCTTTTTATCCTCTTAAATGATGCCCCTCTCTCTAATATTGGAGTCAATCGGTTTGAAGTGCACGCTATCTACTCATAAATACATCCATGTAGTTATCAAAGGGACACATTATTAAGTATTTATTTTTTACGTTTCATACGTTTTAATGCTAAGAAAAATCTTACCAGGGAAAAAAATTAAAAGAGATATAGAAACGGAAATTCGGTCTTTTAGGTTTCATTTACTATCAGATAATAGTTCTACGAAGATGATTATTCGAACATTGTACTATTTTAGATATTTTAATACCTTTATATTAAACTTACTAAAAAAATAGTAGAAAATTTAACTGAAATTCTAAAGAACTATTCGGTAAGAATAAATTTGTTATTGTGTACTGCATGTGTCGCCAACATTAAGTTATTATTACATAAAATTAACGACACATAACGCATTAGGTAGCCATAAACTACTTATTGTTGAATTTTTGATTAACTTCGATTTTGAAAAGCTTCTCTCGCAGCTGTCATTGCTTATGGTAACTGTGAGAAATATACGGAGTATTATTATAATATTTGGCAGAGTATCTTCCAGCCTAGATTTCACAATAAATTGTAATAATTCAAGTGAGCCTACATTACTTAATTTATATTCATTGCCTGTAACTGTTACGAAAGCCCGCGGTCGAACTTGTTCAAGTTCGTTCAAGTTCTGTTCGTTAATTTCGACAGAAGCGTAGTCTAGATTACATTCAGTGTCGACTGAATTCAGTGATACAGCCCGCATTACATAAGCCAATTTCCGTAGCTGCTAGAGATTTCAGCAGCACACATTTCCACTATTAGTCTATCTAACGAAGAAAATAGCTTCCTTCTCAACTCATTTTTTGGGACAAGTTGGCATTTCTACTTCCGTCGTCAAAAAAGTGCCTTCTTCCTTTTGCGCCTCTGGGGTTCCATGGAAATGCCAAGGTCTTCACACATATTTTTTGCATAACTTATAGCGCCTTCTGTCATTTCCTCTCGATTCTCTGTGAGTACCGTCTACAAAGCACTTGCTTTCTGTTAGGTGTCTGTTTGGCAATTGTATAATTCGTATAATGTAACGTAACGTAATTGTATAATGAGTGACAGTAAAAAAAGTTTTAAACACGATTTCAAAGTTACAGATATCCTGTCTTCACCACTTGCCTATTGCTGAAATTAGTTATGATCACCTCGTGAAGAACATCATTCAAAAACTACCCAAACATCGCAAATGCATAGGCTATATGTTCTGTTAATACTTTCACATTTTACAGGTAGAGACGCTCCTATAAAAGTTAATCAGGAAAAACAAACAGCCAATTTAGCATAAACATATTTTATACTGACTTTTTTTTTACTAAAGCAATGTTTTAGTGTAACCATTCACCTTTCTCAAGCAGAACTCTTCAGTAACCTGCTACAAAATCCAAAGGATCCTAGAAGGTGGATGATTACACCAAAACGTTGCCTTTGTAAAAAAAAATCAGTCTAAAGTCAGAATGCCTATATATATGACTATGCTCGATTAACTGTTTGTTTTGCCTTCTACGATTAACTACTAGAGTGTCTTTACTTGTGAAATCTAACATTTGGCAGAAAAAATGACGATCAACTTTGGATTTTGCCGAGGGTTACTGGAGAATTTTACTTGTTTCATCCAACGTTGTATTATATTTATTTAAAAGCTTTATTTATGTATTTCCAGTGCGATGTTTTTTTGACGCTTTGATTTCCTGTCATAATTTATTACATAAAACGCAAAATAATTAAATAAATGCATTTAAGTTTTTCGAAAAGAAAAATTAAATCTAAAAATCTCATTTGGTTCAAAAAATTTTTACGGTAACCATACATTTTACATCTATTGATTACTTGGGGTAGGTATCTGTTTTAAATAAATTGCAGAAAAAGAATGGTGGCACGTTCTCAGTATATCTATTTACCGCACATAAATTCTATTCCTATCATCAACGATTATCGATTTCATCAGTAGGAATACGTGAATCATGGACGGCATAAATAAGGGGAAAAGATAAGTGATCGAGCTTGGCGCTGGCAAAGACGAATAACGTAATTTGTAGCCTAGGCAAACTAATGGTTGCCTGGANGTGGCACTGAGGATTGTTTGCAGTCTCTAACTAGTTTTGACCTAGTTCCAGGGTTGAGACGTGCCTTCATGACTACGCCCAAAAACGATATTTTATATGCTGCTTTTTTACAAAAGCATTGTTTTAGTACAACCATTCACCTTTTCAAGCAGAATTCTCCGGTAACCCGTTCCAAAATCCAAAAGATCCTGGAAGGTGGATGATTACACCAAAACGTTGCCTTTGTAAAAAAAAAATCAGTGTAAAATAAATACCTATATGATTATGCTCAATTAACAATTTGTTTTGCCTTCTACGATTAACTACTAGAGTGTCTTTCTTGTGAAATCTAACATTTGGCAGAAAAAATGACGCGATCAACTTGGGTTTTCGAGGCGTGTACTGAGGAATTTATACTTGTTTCTCCAACGTGGTTATAATTTATTAAAAAGTTTTATATATTCCAGTGCGATGTTTATAGCTTTGATCCTTCTTAATTTATTACATAAAACGCAAAATAGTTAAATAAATGTATTTAAGTTTTTATTAATTAAGACAAAAAAACTCATTTGGTTCAAAAATTTTTACGGCAACCGTACATTTTACATCTATTGATTACTTGGGGTAGGTATCTGTTTTAAATAAATTGCAGAAAAAGAATGATGGCACGTTCTCAGTATATCTATTTACCGCACATAAATTCTATTCCTATCATCAACGATTATCGATTTCATCAGTTGGAATACGTGAATCATGGACGGCATAAATAAGGGGAAAAGATAAGTGATCGAGCTTGGCGCTGGCAAAGACGAATAACGTAATTTGTAGCCTAGGCAAACTAATGGTTGCCTGGACAGTGTTTTAATGAGTCGGCTAGAGTGGTAGCCCTGACACCTAGGGGAATATGAATTGCGATTGGTAACACTGACATATAACCGACTCTCTCTCCTCTATGTAACTTGACGTCGGACATTCCGGCGTTTAAAGCAGAAACTGCCACCGAAGCAGGGGTCTGATTGCACAGCAGGGGGTTAACTTGGAGTAAGCTTTGCAAATAATTAACAGTGGATATTGGGTTTGCATAATATTATAAAGTAATATTATGTTGTTATAGTTAAATTTTATAATTTTCTTTAAATGGATTTTTATGTTTGATATAGATTATTCCAGTACAGAGCTTATGAGACACGCAGTTAAGATATCTAAATTGGAATCATTGATTTGAAATATACAAATGTAATTTACTACCTAACCATGTTAATTCTGGAATAGTTATTTAAAATTCCTCTATGCACATAAAAAACTTGCTTTTTCAGCAATACTTACAAAAATTTAAATATAATTTTGATTATGCGTAACTGATTAACTTACTGTAGTATATTCACCAAACAAATGAAGTATACAAAATACGTGATCACTGTGTGGTACGAAAACTAGCTCCTCATTTGGTTGGTAAGACTAAGCCGTATGGCACGGAGTTTTCGGTAACATTCCAGCCTCTTGGGTTTTCTTATGTGTGAATATGTAATATGTATATATATTGCAAGGGTGATATTACACTGCGACCTAAAAGACCTATTGTGTCCCCTTTCTTTGCTGTTTACACTGCCTTCCAATCCTATTCTTTCAGAAAGTGTGGAATATCACAAGGCCACAAGTTAGTTGAGTCTCCCTCTTCAATTTCACGTGCTCCCAGGTGCACCGCCCTTGAGTTGCACAGTCTACGCAATTGAGAGGATGGATGTCATCCTGTTCCCAAATCTGCTCCAGTCGTTTTTGCTCCTCCCTTTGTTTCTTCCTTATGAGGTACTCTCACTTTGGAAGTGGAAGGCTTCTTATGGAGGTCCTGCTCTAATTGCTGTTTATTAGTGGTGTCGTCCCGCTAATAAACGTCCTGCCTCCATGATTGATCCACGAGTAACTAGGGAAGAAAAGGTCCACCTCCACAGAGCCCGCATGCAGAGTAAGGCTAAATACACATGGAGTGGCGCCAGGTGCTCCAAGGTTGGACTAGTAAGACTCGGTCTTCTATCCCAGCCACGCATCCATCGCCTAGTCGCCACCTTAGGATTTTTGTTGAGGTGTCTCCTCTCAGTCCGTGCAGTTAAGCCAAGACCCCCACCCTTTCGGACCTGGTTTAGCAGTTGGGTTTTTCGGTTCCGAAAGCAACAACTGACAAATCATTGAAAACCCTGTGCAAGTTCTTAGCACGAACGACAGCTCGTCGAGGGGGAGTGGTTCACGGCATCGCTTTTCATTCCCCTGCTCCGGTTTTAGGCAGAGAGGATGAACTTATAGCCGCCACTAATCATCTCGTCTCGAGTGAACCCTGACAAGATGGCCTTCCCCTATCCACCACCCCGGGGGCGCGCCTAGTAGGTACTCCCAACCCCAGCTGCTTCAAGATAACCGACTTTTGTTTTTACCAATTAAACATTCTAGAGCCAACCTTGTTCAAGAAATTTGAGATTTTGTTAGACTGAATACCTACATTTATAGAAATATCCTCACCTAATTTAATTTTTTTCTTAAACTGAATTTCAGGCAAGTTTCTTACAGAATTTGATATTGCATTGTATATCTTTAAGCACTGGCATAAAACTGTTTTCTGTATCTTAGTTAATTTCGTGGTAGCAAATAGGTAATGTTTAACCCCCTCGTACTTTTTTTCATGCTGTAATTCAATTTTTTTGAGAAAGTCTTTTTATTTTTTTACAAAAGACGCACGTTACAGTACCTATATAAACAGAGGGAAATGTAGACGGAAGATTTCTGCGCTAAAATGATTTGGTGCGATTGCAAGGCATCTCCCCAAAACATCATTCTAAACTTTTAATTTTTGTATATATTGTCTAATAAGCAGTTACAGCAGTTTCAACACTAACACTAGGCGATATATTAATTATTATTATGCGTCATTAACGCATAACTGAAACCATGTAAGCATGAGGATAGTTCTGGTATTTGGGTGCACCATCATAATGCAGCATCTATTTCTATGCCCAAAAAAGAGACTTCTCCAACGGCATGGACTTCCATTAATGTCTACTAACAGCTCCCGGACTTCGTTATAAAATATCATTATTTTTGTTGTATCTAAATTAAGTTTTAAGTTGTTATTCCAGTTATTTAATGTTACTATACTATTTTCTAGTTTCACCGACAATTTTTCATATTTTTTTTTCCTCGCAATACTACCAATGAGTCAAATAACACCACCAAACTGTCAACCGCATCCGGCAGATCATTTGTGTACAGTAGAAAAAGTAAGGGGTCCCAATACTAAACCCTGGGGAACTACCTGCGAAACTCCTGCCCAATCCTAATTACCTAATTACTTGCATCATGTTTTCTTAAATCGGAAATTCATTATAGCGGAGGATGTGGTAGCATATTTTAAGTTTAATTGGTGCATTTTGCTGGCTGCCAAACACCAGATTAGGAAACTAACTATTATTTACAGCTGCTTCTATAGCTTAGGTCTTTTTTTGAATGCTTCGTTCGCTTTTGTAATTTAACGAATCTTTTGAAACTAACAGATGATCCCCTCGTGATATTATCATATGAAATCACCTAGTGAAAATGTGCAAAATCGATTTACCCTCTAAGCCATCTAATCAGATGACAAAGCAGAGATAATAATATAACATAACGTAATTAACCAATGCGCACACTCCCATTACGTCTGTATTTTATAGTGAAGAAAATATTATTCGCCTATAGTATGCTATTGTTGTTACATTTCAGCAAAGCAGTTCCATCTAATTTATGCCTAACTCATTTCTTGTAGTGTAATTTTGGCACTCTTTAAAGAGCAGTCCATAGTTTTGGCATATATTACACACAACAATATAAATTCATATTAAAAATTACTGCGAAGTCAAAATTCATATGTTATTGTCTTGTAGAGTTTCTGCCCAATATGCTTATGAAAATTTAAAACACAACGATGCCTTTGCCGTATCTCCTAATTTCCCTTTGATAACGGCAAGTAAACTGATCCACTTCTCTTGAGATTGGTATCATTTTTTTTTTTTTCTTCAAAAGAATAATTTGGTATACATATTATCTTTCGAAAACATTATTCGGAAGTTCAAATGGTGTAAACTTATCTACTTATCTACGTTTAGAATAAATACTAATGCTTTTTTTCTCAAAAATGAATAAATACTTTTGAACGACTTGCGTCTTATTCTATAGAGTTAGACAAAAAAATTTCCGGAAGCTTTGTCAAAACTTTAACCTCGTTATGATTTATAACAAAATGAAAATTAGGGCAAAAATCTGCATATATTATAATAGGCATTTCCTTTTTTCTGGCTCTAGTTATTTTTTTCTAATTCCCGGCAGATGGTTCTTCTATTATCGCTTGAATTGTATAAAAATAATCAGCTCGATTCTTTCAGTTATTTTTAAGAACAAAAGTAAAAAAGGAATATGAATACGCGAAAACAGAAGTTTTCGGGATAAGCAAGTTATTTGTTTTCAATTTTGGCGAATACCTCCAATGTATTCATTTCTTTAGAAAATGCAGAAAGGATTAAAAAAGTCCATACGTCTAGAAAAGCTCCCGCCAAATTAATAAAAATCAAATATCTAATTCGAAATGGCTAGATTTATTAACTAATCTGCTTTTAAATGCAAGAGAAATGTGATTGGTAAGGTAATAACTTTAACAAGAAATAGTCGTTAATTATGTTTAATTATTATGTAAACAACTCATTTAGAATTTACAATCTTCCCATTCATAATTTTACAAAACAATCCCGAACATGTGTAGTGAACACCACCAAAACTAAATCCTTGAGGAGGTGATGACCTATGATTTATGCAACTGCGATGGAAACATAACCTTAAAACCTATTGTCTTGCACATAATGTTTTATCTTTTATTATTTGTGCAGTAAACGTAGTAATTTTATTAAACCAAGAACTAAGTTTATAATAAGAAAATACTATAACAAAATAAAAATATAATAAATAAACATTTACCATTTTGCCGGTAAAAATTTATATATAACTTTAATTATTCAGTATGAAGCATATATGTAATACACGCACTGAAGGCACGACCGCACTTTTAAAGCACACTTTTCAATGAGAAATGTTAAGTATACCTGCAGTAATTTTTAATTGAAAATGTAGGGTTTTCAGACAATTAGGTTACATTTTTATAAAAAAATAGAAACATTTGTAAATGAATTGATTTTTCATAACACATAATTGTGATCGATTTTTAAAATAACGAAACCTAAGAATTTTTTTCATCTTAATCGGCTTAATTTAATTCACGTAAAGTTTAAATTAATTAATTTTAACAGCAAGTTAAATTCAAAGTAAAAGAAGCAGTCACTTTGATGACTGCTGTTATCCCTCCCATAAAATTAAGATTAACATATTTAATAAAGTGATATATTTATGGGAATACCTACATATAATTGATTTAAGTATAGATGTGTGCAATAAAACAGTTGACAGTACCGTTTCCAATATACATACAATAACAATTTTCCATTTGAAGTCAACATACAGAAACATTCATTAAAACATAAATTTTACAACGAATCAATTAATTGTACTTTAAACCCGGAAACTTTAACCGTCAACCGTAAATGCCAAATCCCACCTAGGAATATTGATGTTTCCAGATAATTAATTCGCATACGTTGGCAATACGACGAATTAATTTTAATCCATGTCATGCAGGACGATTGGATTGTTTAAATTATGTATTTATTGCAATATCGTAAATATATATTCCGGATTTACGTTTACGATTGAAATACGCTTTATTTAAATGATAATTTCTTCAGTTTTACGTATTTCAGGAGTTTGATTGTGGCAAATTATGAAAAAGGAAAAAATACGATTCGGGAGTTAAAAAGTGGTGTCGACGCCATCTGAACGCGAAGAGCCGAACGTGCCACATATGTATTCTCAATCACACATGCACACTGGTTTAGACATGAGCTTTTTTTCAGGATCTGGCTATTTAAAGTGCGCAAAGCGGGTTATCTAACTTTTAATCGCGTTCGTTACATTTTCAGCAGATGTGCCAGTCTTCTATTTCGTACATTTTGCTGTTATGATTCCCCTAATAATTTATAACAGCTTGCATACATTTAATACAAATGTATCTGTGGCATTATTGAAAACGGTATGGTAGTTTTTGTGTCTGCTGTGTCTATGAATATTTCATGGTTTAAATTATATATGATTTTATTATCAATTTTTCAAAACTACATAATGTCCCTTCATGCAAAATCTTCACAAATGAGTAAATTTTACAAAATATTTTATGGTATTTGAATCAAGTGCATGTTTCTGAGATCACATTTTATCTAATTCAAATAATTAAGTAGTTTAGCTTGTCAGAAATTAGAGAATTGAAGGTAATACATAAGATAAGCATATACGTTACGTAACAACTGATTCGTAAATATTTTAATATTGCAAGTAATAACAACTGAACTTCTTTTCTCTCTTATTTGTTTCCTTATTCATTTGATTTGTGTTGACGTCTTGCTGCTGAATCCCAATACTATCGTAGGAGTTAGTATTTGCATTAATAGGCTGGACTGGTTTCTCCTAATTTTTAATTGTATGTTGAAATTCATGAATGTAATATATAATAAATAATAAAACAAGGAAAGAGAGAAATGTACGTATATTCACTTCTCACACTTCTAAACGTATTTAAGACTACATGTTTCGGCGTACAAATACTATCTTCAGGTCTTAAAACGTCATGTAAAGAATTTTGTAATCTTTAGATTTCTTAATATGACGTTTTGAGACCTGAAGATGGCATTTATGCGCCGAAACAATAACTCTTAAATATATTTAGAATTTTGTAGATGAACGGACGTTTTCTTTTTCCTTCTTTTATTGTTTATAAAATTTTTAAGGTTATATTTTGAGTTGAATCAATATTTTTGGAAGCCTGCTATGATGGTGTCGTTTATTATTATTTACATTACATTATTCATAAGTATGAGGAAAAGGGTAAGAGCTGAATTTCACAACCCCTTTAATGCAAGGATCGTGCAGATGTTGAATTTACTGATTTGATAACCACAAATTAAAACCAAATACTGACATCTTCATATTCTTGGCTTTCGCTACTCATTCATTGCTTTGTTGGAATTACTAACAGGAAAAAATCAATGAGCAGTCATCTATAAATATAAATTGATAAGAAAAGTTATAGTTTCTGAATATATTGAGTATTAAATAATATTACATAGATTGCTAAGTTCTAATGTAAGTAATTAATAACACGCTTATAATTACCAAGTTCATTGTAGCATTCTTGAAAAAGAAAATAACAGTTAAAATTAAAAGATGAGATAGGCAGCAAACACAAGCAGAAGTTCTTACTTTAAGTAAACATTTTAAGTTAAACTGCACAAATGTTATACGCTATTCCAAAATACTTTTGTTGTATTAAACAATACAGTTATGTTGAGCCAAAAGCAGAATTGTGTTTCAGTTAACAATATTATTTTGTAGCAACCTATACGGACATTTTTCAATTCGCCTTGCAATAGGTATATTCAAATGTCGAGATATTGTATATTTGTCACCTCAGTAAAGTGTAAAACATCTCCCTCGGGATATTTATAACCCTGGAAAACAGCAGTTTACTGTTTTATGTTTACAGCTCCTGTCGGATGTTTAACTGGTAAATAATATTTTCCAACCTTGACTGCTTTGCTTTTTATGGCCAACATGCACTATTACTGGTATGAAATAGAAGGAGCGCCATCTTCACGGGGATTTTTGTAATGCATATATTTACCGTATTTATTACTAGATGGAAGAATACTGTTGTTCACTAGCTTTGTTAAATTAATAACGAACGCACAATATGGTTGCCTGCACTACACATTTTTCTTGTTAGATTAACTAAAATTATAATTATCTCAACAATATTTTATTCACAAAGCCGGTTTTGCCGTAACCTAAGCTAAATTAGTAATATACAAAATTGTTACCATAAGTAGACATGTTAACGTCAACCAAAAGAGTATATCGATTTAAATGGAGGTTTTTGATTAAAATAACGATGACCGTTTGGTTTGCAAAAATTTCTGTACATTAGTTTACATATTTAATTACCCGAATGTAGCAAGTGTTCAAGCGTTCAGGAATCATTCACTGAGATAAATTTTTACTGACTGTAAGTGAAAATTTAGTATTAGCAACAAAAAAATTATTTGTATGTGTTTTATATTATTTGGAGCTAATATTTGCTTATCTGGTATTGTTACTGTGTCGATGTTTACTCTACTTTGTTCTTTTAATATGTTGTAATTGTCCCATTTTAGGGCATCGTGTAGGCAATCATTGCTATTAAACACTCTTAGCAAGAGGTTAACGATCCCATGCGTTAGAAATAGTTAAAAGGAGCATCTTAAACTGCAAATGTAAATGGTGCGTAGTAATCATCCTAGACGCACGAAATACTTTTAACGCCTTCGGCTGGAACAAAATTATGAAAAAACTCCCACTGAATATCATCGCGGAATACCTTAGTGATAAGCAGCGTCAAATTGCTAAGGGAGAGAGGTTGAAAATCTCGTTCGGCACGCCCCACGGCTTTATACTCGCTCCAAAATTATAGAATGTGCTCTTTGACGATATCTACAAAATTGAACTATATACTTCTTCAAAAATCACAGGATAAACAATCGACATTGTCTTACTGGTAACCCCAGCTGACGGGTATAACATGATGACAAAAACAAATAAATACCTCTAAAAAATCAACTTTAATAATAAAATAATAAAATAATAATAACAAATAATCTCGACGGGGCATCAGAAAAAACCGAGGCCATATTAATCAAGAGCAAGAGAAAAAGGGAGCATGTTTTCTTCAATCTGAATGGCGTTCGCATAACGCCACATATTAGCTTGAAATACTTAGGCATTATGCTGGACCGTAGGTTATATTTTGGAAAACATGCAATATACACATGCAACAAGGCGGAGGTAAAGACAGCAAAACTGGCGTTTTGCTAAATGTGGAAAGAGTGAGTAGCCGTAAACGCGAACTGCTCAGTGGAACCACGTATTCGATATTGTTGTATGGAGTACCGGTCTGACATGAAGTCTTAAAGAAAAGACAACAGAAATGAATACCGCCTAGAGCCGCCCTGGTCTTCCCCAACAGTATCAATGTAGGCGCTACAAGTAATAACAGCGACCGTACCAATAGACTTCATAGCGTGGGCAAGGTGGTTCGCTCATGAAAATGGGGGAATAGAACCACGAGAGGCAGCAGACCAAATAGTAGCTATAGCAGAAGTGATGGAAAGATAATAAAATCAAGGTGCAATGAACTAAGAAGCTCATCCCAGACATTCATTGCCAGTTTCAAACCCTGGACTATCATATTACCCAATTTCTTACCGGACACGGTGTACACAGGGAGTACACCAAAAGATTTGGGAAGGATGCGGAGAGTTATTGCGTATACTGCGGAAGAGAAAACATCGTGTGCCAGAGGGGCCTTTAAGCTTCAAATTGACTACAGTGCTCTCTGAAGAAAACGCTGCCACAGAGATGCTAAAATCCGAGCATAATTGGTAGCTCATAGTTCATCGGTGACACAATGACCAGGAAAGAAATAGAGAAGGGAGAGACAAGCTCGTCAACCTTGAACTTTCTGGTGACAAGCCGTGTTGCACTTGACCTCTATATCCTTTTGGATGGTTCCAGGCTCAACAGTGTGGCAAACAGGAGCAGGTTTACATTTATTTCACATGAATTTCTTTCACAAGTTGCTGTGTATTAATTGCTATAAATATTCATATTATTTACAGCGGATAGTTTGCCTTAGTAGAGTTACTAAGTGGATTTACTTACCATAACTAAATTGTCAAATATGTAGAAAGAATAACACTTATTATAAATAAATTATTTTTTTTTTTCTTGTATAGATATTGTAACTGACTTTTTCAGGCACTAATCTTCTTATGAAATATTGGTTCTCTGCATATCAGAAACAAGAATAATAGTTATAACTAACAGCTTCTTGCGGGTTTCGCCGTGTGTCAAAACTTTCGCTCGACGTTTCGCTGTTCATATATAGCTTCAGGATAACTGAACTCAGTTCAGTTATCCTGAAGAAGCTGTCAGTATGAACAGCGAAACGTCGAGCGAAAGTTTTGACACACGGCGAAACCCGCAAGAAGCTGTTAGTTATAGTTACACCGGCCGTGAAAGCCTACGCAGTGTTAAGAATAATAGTTAATTATTACACAGATTACACCGTAGGCATTTTAGAATAAGTTGAATAATACTTGTTTTATTTGGTAAATTCTTCGAAAGCAATTCTTCGAAAACAATTTTTCGAATACTATTCTTCGAAAACAATTCTTCGAAAGTTACAATTATTGGAATGAACAATTCTTCGAACGAAAAATTATTCGAATTGGAGTCACATTTTTTCCAACTGATCAATTTCAGACAAATCGTAAGCAAGTCAATGAAATGAAATGAGATTCTTATGAGGCGTCATTTTTGTATGTTTTTATTTATTTTATTAGTTACCCTAACATTTGTACGGCTCACGTAAAAGTTTTGGCAACAATTTTCAGCAATGTAGAATGTTACAGTAGTTTTACATACAGGTTATACATTACACATAACAGAGGTAGTTATATATAAATACAGGTACATCATTCCATCTTACATACTTAAACTAATTTTTGGTTTGGTAGGTAGTACAAAACAAGTCAAAAAATATGTAATACGAACAATTCAAAAATATTAGTCAAATTAATAACTAAAATTATGCGCTACATCTCTAATATAGTCTAAAATATTATTTGCGTCAAAATTTTGGACAATCCTTTGGATTGGCATGGATTAGGGATTAAGAATTATTTTCGAAAAATTGTGCATTCGAAGAATTATATTTCGAATAATTGTTTTTCGGAGAATTGTTTTCGAAGAATTTTCCTAGACCCGTTTTATTTACCTCAAAAGGACTAATATTTTATCAGCGGCAATTATGTTATAATTTTATTATAATATTTAGGTACCTACTATAATTATCGAAGTGTGTAAAATTAATATAAAATAAACAACATACTTCACTATTTGTATATACATGTATACAAACAAAATAAATTATTGTACTCTACAAATGTTAGAAAAACATTAAACACTCTAAAAATAAGACAAGAATTACAAAAATATAACTTACCTATAACTTAACATAAAAGATAACTGTAACACAATCCATACACTGTTATTGCAGGTTAATTGTTTCACTTTGTCACTTCGATGAATGAGATAAATAAATAGTAGCATCACCGTTCTAAAACAGTTAGACACCAATGTATGTACTTACAAATCAGGAACAAGCACAACATAAGGAATATGCACTAGAAGTGCAGTCGATCTCAATCGAGTGTATCCGAACATCAACGATTAAAAAATTTAATAGTTATCCTAACTAACTGACTAGTATTCTTAGTTAGTATTTATTTATACCTATTAATGTTACTATTTATATTAATTAATAGTATCCCAAATAAATAGAGTTTATTAGCTACAAATATGATTTCTAATTTGAGTATGAAATATTTAATGCGTGTCAATATATTTTAGTGCTCGAGATTACATCATAGTATTAGAAATCTTACTTTATTCACTTTTAATGCATAGCGCGTTAAAAACTAATTATTTAATCATGATTGTTCAAAATATGTAGTCCCATTAGTATAAAATGTTGAATATATAGTCCATTTGATCCATTTTTCTCAGTTATTTCATTTTTAATAATTTTTCAATACTCAAGTTATTAAAAATTCAAATAACCAACTATATTGCATTGTTTAATTCGACGATAGAAGTACATAGCCAGCTTCGTTCATAATCTTTTGCTTAATTTAATAAAATATAACACATCATGTAATATGTTTAATAAAAATAGAAATGAAAGATTTAGAATTATTTAGGTATGCGGCCCGTCTTACAGATTAATTATTAATAATTCTTTCCTTACGTTGTACGGTCGAGTACTTTTCTGCAAATTAAAAATAAAAATACGAATAAAACGCATTTCGTTAAAGTAAAGTGAGACTGCACTACTGCAAGGCGTTTCTTTGACAATTATGACTAAATGAAATATTTTTAATTCATCTAAACAAAATATTGTCACGCGGGCGTGCGATGGGGGGTAACTCAGAGGTAGTATATATATAATAATTGCACCTACCTTGGGTTACAGGGACAGGAATCGACCAAAAGACTAGTACACTTCAGCTGTTTATTAAGAGAGACTCCACGAGGAATACTTCGTGGAGAACTTCCTCGCAGAGTGTCTCCTTTACAAGGAGTCTCATTTACTATAATTACAATAATTATATAGCTTAGCGCTATCCCCACTCTTGAAGGCCGATTCGTGGCAATATTTTATTGGTGGTTCCGCTATAAATAGTATATTGTTGAACTAATAAAATATTGCCAACATTTTTTTCAGTTATTCTAATCTTATATTTTGTTCAATTTTATTAAAAATGTTGTTAACACGATAATATTTTCCCAAGAAAGTGATTTCAATTAGCAGAGCTCATTATTTTCCTCTCAATCAGCACGTATATTCCCTTCAATTATAAATCTAACCATTAATCCAATCTGGTACTTGCAAAATATATTTGTGGTACAGTAGCAAATATTCTTACCTATTATTCTGTATTTTCCTTGCAATAGTTGAATAAAATAATAAAAATTTCAATCCAAATTTATTTTACTTTCAGTACGAATAGTATAATTCTTTAGTCACTAATTTGGGACTATAATTGCTTTATTATACCGGTGTTAAAAGGAGGGTTAAAAGTTACGAAGATGTTAAGACATAATATTTTCGATTTTTTTTAGCCCCACGACGGAATAAAGCCCGGTCAAACAGATGCGGACATTTGATGGTCATTTGGTTTACACAGCTTACGAGCAGTCGCTCAATAGAACATACGTGACACATTCGTTTAAACTACGACCACGTGCTGATGTTTACAGGAGGATTCGATCACTACTGCGGCACATTAAAATAAATAAAAACAAAATGCAAACATAATCGCATTCGCACAGTTTGGCGGCCGGTGACGTTTCCTGTTAATATTTTATTCCGGTCTGCTGTAGGTCCTATATAATTTATTATATTTTTAGAGGACTTTTAGCCTACATCCGTGTGTGTTATTTTTATTGTTATTTACATACATGCCATCTGAACATATAAAAATACGACAGCTAACCTTTAGAGTTTCCCTCAAGACAACCTTATTGTTGTTGCTAAGAGAGTACGATATATGTTTCCCTTATGGGTGGTAAAATAACTCGAATTGTAAAATAAACAGTTGCTTACTTTGTTTAGTAATACTCGTGTAGAACACAGACTACGTTAATTTCTCGTCGTCATCTTAATAACTACAATAAGGTGCATCTAAATATTAGCAATGTACGGCTCAAATACATCAATAATTTAATAGGAGTATAATAATTGTAAAAATTTCTTTTTTCTCACACGAGAAATATTACGCCATGTAGATTTTGATAACTATATGCTACCATTGGTAATAATAATCGAAATGATTCAGAAAACTTTCTGCTACGGCTCTGCCGCCAAAAAGGTTTTTGACCCTTGGGAAAATTGATTTTTGCCTAGAAGATCTGAAAACAAGATTTTGAGCTACCTCAAGAGCCTGGACTTGTTGTTTCATAACTAGCTTTTATTGTCACAGTTAGTACTACTATCTAAAGTTATGGTTGTAACTGTAACTTTGGCAATAAATATTTCGTAATACTGCGTTTTATAATTTAATGTATTTGAAAATTATTTTTGAATAGTTGACAACGTATACCTATTTTCATTTGCGGTTTTAAGATAAGATTATAGAAGAATGTAAACGGCCCTGCCAATATAAGGGCGCCAAGCAACAGTTAAGATCACTGCTCTTGATAACTGGTTCACGGACGGATTTAAATCCAGCCAGGGCACAGGAGCCGGTATTTGTGGGCCCAGTCCTAATGAAAGGATATCCATAAGCCTGAGGAAGCATATAACGGTTTTCCAGGCAGAGGTATTCGCCCATAATGACTGACAGCCAGGTCGTCATCAAGGCATTTTCGAACCCCGTAACTATGCCAAAACTAGTTAGAGATTGCAAACAATCCCTCAATACACTGGCACGAAACTACGCGGTGTCTCTGATTTGAGTGCCGGGACAAATGGATATAAAGGGCAATGTGATAGCCGACGAATTAGCCAATGAGGGGCTCAAAAGACACTTCATATGTCCAGAACCCGTATGTGGGATTACTAAGGACAATATCAGTGTTATTTCTTGAATATTTCGTGTAATATTCATGATTGTTTGTGCATTCTTGAAGTCGTATTTCCATAAAATTTACTAAATTTGCGTAAAAATCTGTTCCTCGAAAACGTTCCGAGATAAGATTCTGCGTGGCGTTTAATATTTTCTCGATTTCTTACTTGAAATCCGTTATTCGAATCATTTTCCCAATTTTGAGTCAAGCTGCCCACATATTCTCTACAGGATTAAGATCGGGAGATCTTACTGGCCACTCTATAATTTCGATATCGTTCCTATCTTCTTCAACTTTTTGGCTGGAATTCAAAGTTCAATCAAACGGTTTCTAACTGTAGATTTGCAACAATTTAATTGGATTTATTTTTGTGCAGGAAGTAAATGGATGCTGCCACATATACAGCGATATTATTGTTTTCTACTTCTGTGGTTACTCTTGGTTTTGGTGGACAAGAGGCCTATCAGCAATTTCTTATGATTTAAGTATCCACTTACCCACTTGTGTAACTAAGATATAGTACTTAGGTATCATACTTAAAATACTTGACTTCTTCTGAAATTCTTTAACTTGATATACCGGCGGTAGCCATTTCTATTATTTTACCCCTCATATCTATCGATAAATTTACTAGACCCAATCGTCTTAGCATATTTACAAAATTAATTAACTAAACTAAATAAATGAACTACACAACAAACTATATTTTAATACTTCGGTTTAGGCACTTCCCCGCAATAAAAATTGTGTTCAAGAATATTTAATATCTATTAATTATAGTATGAAAGTGTAGTATTATTTTAAGATGACGTCGCAAATTAATAAGCTTTCAAATCAAAATGAATATATCTTTCTTACGGTAAAAATTATGAAAACTAAATAATAAAGATAATAATTCCTGAAAAATGCATCATAATAAAGTTAAGAAAACAAGCCATTTGCTTAGGTAAGCATACAAAGAAAATAATAATTTCCCTTTCTTTGTAAGAAAATTATGCATAAAATGCATTATATTTTACTTGATTATCTTCGCTTAAATAACTCATGTGCTCTGTCTTGCGTTATGATTTCTTCGATATAAAATCACAAAAACACCTGGACTAAACAAGTGACTCATGTACGTGCAGTTTGAAAACTAAATATATGCAATTCTGAAGGAAGTACCTTAGTATTTACATTTAGGTGGATAAGCATTCTTGATAAGAACTTAATGTATTTTTCATTTTAAAATCGCTTCTAAATTTGTCTACATTAATTTTTTTGTGTCGGTAATATTTTAGTCAGGGCCATTATTACAATCGCGGTTTAAACCGTAGATCAATAATCTTCGGTTTAAACTGCACTTTAGACTTAGGATAATGGCCGTTAGCAATAAATGAGGTAATAAATTACTATAAGCTGAACTAATCTGATTTAAAACTTTGTAAAATTAATAAAATGGAGAGGAAAGAGGGGAGGGGAGTTGGGCCGTGATTGGCCCCATCACTCAATATTGTCAGGAGGGGTCACTGATATATGACATTGTAAACTTTCTAGGATTATCCTAACTAAAGTGCAATCTTAAAACTGCCATCATACTATATTTCTCTGTTAAAAAGCAAAAATATTTATTACGCTATATTCCTTTGATGAAAAGTATTAGCTCACAATGAAAAAAACCTATCAAGTATACATTTACCTCCCCTGTCTGAATATTTAAAAGTATCACATTTTTATTTTCGATACAAAAAACATAGTTTATATTTACGCAGAGATCATATCACTTTAGTGAAAATTCCCTTTGATGTGGCTCTGTCTTATCAATATTAGAACGTTACCTTGCGGAAATAATCCTCTTATTTGCATTTCATGACTTGTGCATTCAAAAACAATCAGACTGTATGACATAAATAATTCTGAAACCGATCAATGATTTTCTTTAGAGAGATTATTTTTTATTGGTATGTTCTACCACACAGAAAGAACCAATTTTTTGTGACATCATTATGTCACAAAATGTCAAAGTTGATCCTTAAACTAAATTCAAAAAGAAACCACCCCAAAAAGGACAAATAATAATAACTTGCAATTGTATGTACGAAATAAACTATTTTATTGTTACAATATTCCTTTGTATATTTAGGTATTTTTATAACCACTAGGGCTGACACATACAAATAATCACGAAATTGATCGATAAATCCCTAAAATAACCAACAACAAATTGCTTCAGCTAAGGTCATTCAAGGCAATTTTATTTTTGCATGTAGTCTGATATAATAAAAAGGCAAGTTGGCATCTTAAACCAAATTCTAAAAAAAACCACTCCTCAAAAGGGAAAAATAATGATAATTTTGAACTGGGTGAACGGAATTAGCCTCTGATTTTTTCGTAAAATGCCCATAATCAGTATTTTCACACGTATTTTTTTTTGAACATGATAGCTTAAGTAATTCCTAAAAAAAATATTCAATTTTTTCACCCTTATGCGAATATTTCGAATGGGGTGGCAGTGATTAGACTAATTTTTCGTATTTGCAGTAAGGTAAAGTCAGGTAAGTGTGTAGTAAAAATTGCATAGTGCGAAGAAAATGTAACACTGTTCACATAATATAATAAGACATTTTGATAAATTTTACACATAGAAGTACGTAATATATGCCCAGTTGTAAGCCTTCAATAGATACGCCTTTTATAATTACCAACGGTTTACTAGAAAAAAAAGAAATTCTAAACACTGTCAATACTACACACTTACCCAGCAAAATGGGGCAAGTGTGTAATCGTTCCGCATTTTATATATTAATAGCATTATCCTTTAGTTCGGCCAAGAGTGTAATACTAAACTGATGCCTGTTTAAATAAGATATGAATATTATTCACAAGATATTCAAGTTATTATACGTTAGGAGATGCGAACTTTTATTTGTAAAACTACACTGTTGAAAATTTTAACACTTTTTTGACTAATTTAATAGCCAGGAGAGGTCCACACTCTTTTCGTGTTATTTTGTCGAGAACTATAGAAGTTTAAAATTTGACGAGCAAAGATAGTCAAGTATTGTCTATTGCTAAGGGGTTATTTTGTCCACTGACACGTGGAATTATAAAATACTTCTAGTCACATTTTATTAATCTAGACTAGACAAATTTACTAGCTGTTTAACTAAATGAATGCGATCTATTGGGTGTTTTAACACATTTTCTAACCCAACGTCTTTTTTAATATGCAACTCCTATTTCTTAGTGCTATAATATTCTCTCTTTAAGACGTTTTCTCAATTATAAATATGCAAAACCACTCATTCACAAGTTTTGGTTTCAACTAAGCGTACTAGTTTTAAAATGATTTTTTGAGAACCATTGTAAAATTAAGTGAATGTTTATGCTATTTGATTCAAGTCTAAACTAATTGCGTAAATAGATGTTCCCAATACATCTTTATGATGTTGAAATTTTTTATGCCCACTGGAATTAACGTTTAATAACACGAGGTTACACTTTGCAAGTCAGTCACATTTGGTGGTTTGTTTGGATATGTTAATACGGAGAATCAAACACGAAAACAGATACACGTGCAATGCAGGTGGCGTATAATGCAATACTGTATTAGAATAGGTGGGTTCTATATTTCTATCCGAGGGAAAAATTCTGATTGGTTGACGCTTCTGCATGTCTAGAAAAATAGTCAATCCTCATATCTGAAAAAAGAATTCACACGAAATTCTAGTAATTTCTGTTCTATTAAATACGCGTAGTCAACTCGTTTGGCAAAGTTTGGAAAAATCAACACTAAAATATTTGACTAGCACAAAATTAACGCCAACACCGTAATATTTTCAACCGTGTAGTATGAAGTTTAGTACTTTAGTATTATAACAAGAGGACGTCCGTATTTCCATTTTAAAAATAAATATGGCCAAACTACACACTTGCCCCGGTTACACACTTACCTGACTTTACCTTATATGCGATAGTAGCACCCATTTCCTTTAATTTTAGTTCTATAGCTTTAGGGGAACTTTTCAAAATTTACACAATTTATATATCCCTCTTTAGGTAGGTACATGTTTTCTTTCTACAGTATCATTTGCTATTAAATCATGCAGATTTACGGACGAACTTCTGCAATTAATCAAGGCACTCCAATTATGTCGTGCGGTTATTTTTACACCACTTCATTTCAGACAATCCGAAAACTCCTGAAACGGCTATTAATCCAAATTAACGCACACAGCATTCGGGACAGGCTCGTTAAATCATAAACGAGACCGAAGAGCTGATACACTACAGCTCCAACACGTACGCGTCCAACCAGGAGACGTACACACGCACACGCACACACGTACCCGCCGTCACATTGTACAGCGTTCGTATGTGTGTGTGTGTGTGTGTACAGGAGACCGACTAGCATATAAATCCTGTGCGGACAAATTCGTCCTTTGTAACACGGCGCTGGGCAAGCGGTGCCGGTCGGTATATAGTGTAGCACTCTGCTAGTCGCAGTAGCAGAGCGGTAGCGCCGTCGGGCGGTAGTAGTTTGCGCCCCTTCGCTTTCATATATATTCCGTCCTGGACAGTGGCCGGCTGGATTCACCCCTTTTACTTTAATATCTCTTACGCCCTCCTTCCTCCCGCATGCAAACGCTGCGATGTACCGCTGCACGGAGCAGAACGTTGCCGGAACCCCGTTCTAACGTGCAACGGAGAAGGGTTTAATAAATCTGGAGTCGGCGTAGGGCGTTTTATTTGTTTCAACAAGGGTCTCCGCCGTCCGGTTACGCTAGTTTCGGACGAAATAAATTTATGCACGTTTTCGGTTACGGCAACTATTTTTGCGTTTTCCTGCTATCGCCATGTTTTCCACCTTCCGAGGAAAAGAAATATATCACTGCTTAGTTTAGGTCACCCGGAGCATGCAGAAACAACATGAATATCTGGTATAATAAAACATATGACATTAAAACAGGAGACAGGAAGCACCCACTGTAATCTTGATGAGAAAGAAAGCGGTTATTTTGAGCAATATCCTTTTCAGTTATATTACATAAATTTATCAGCTACGTTTCGATCAGATCCTTAGTCCTTTTCCAAATAAGCAATCTATAATAATAATAATAATAATAAATTTTTTTTATTTTTTTATTTGTGGAGGTGAAAATGCATTTACGCCCGTCCCTCCTAGACACCCACCCGGAACCGTTAAACACAATTACCTTCGTGCCTGGGTCTATATATTTAGGCTGTATAAGCCGCCACACTCCAATTAAATGGTTCAATAGGGAACCAACAAACACAACATATAAATAAATAAATAAATAACTACGTATAAAAGATACATAGGTGTATATTATCACAGACGATCGAGGTCGGGCTTCTTTGTGCGGAAGACCCATTCCACGTAGCTGGCAATAAATTCCCAGAAGTCCTCGCTCTCCACCATTTTAGATATGATTGTGCCTGGTGAGAGCAACACCAAACCTGGCTTCCACCACCTTCCTCCGTTCTGCCCACCTTTGACATTCGAAGAAGTGTGTGGTGACATCGTCTACTTCGCCGCAGTATACGCATACTTCAGAGTCCGTCTTACCCATACGTCGTAGGTAGGACCTGAAGTACCCGTGGGCCGGTCAAAAACTGCGTGAGGTAGAAGCCTACTCGCCGTGGCTCTGGTGACCCATGGGCGCAGGTTCGGGATAGTCTAGCCGTCCAGCGACCTCTCCCGTCGCCCTCCCATAGGCTCTGCCACCTAGCAAGGGTGTTTTCCTTCTCATTACGAGAGCTATCTTCTCCGGTTTGGGACTTTCGGTTGTAGATTCTCTTCCTTTCTTGCTCAAGGAGCGCAACCGGAATAATCCCTGCCACCACAAGAACCGCGGGCTCCGACACCGTTCGATAGGCGCTGGTGACCCGCAACGCTGCTCTCCTTTGCACCTGGGCTAGCCGTTTTCGGTACAACTCCTTGTGAAGTGCGTCCGCCCAAACTTCCGACCCATACAGAATGACGGACTGCACCGCCGACATCAATAGCCTCCGTCTGGTGGAGCTGGGGCCGCCCACGTTGGCCATCAGCCTTGAAGGATCGGCTGTCATCTTCGCCGCCTTATCCGCGGTCCGAAGAATCTGGGGCCAGAAAGTCAGCTTACTGTCCACTAGCACGCCCAGATACTTCACTGCAGGGCGTGTTGTGACCTGCGTCTCTCCCACTCGAAGAGGGATGATTGTTGCCATCCGCCTCTTAGTGAGAACAACGATCTCCGTCTTGTTGAGAGCCAGTGCTAAGCCATGACTACCCATCCAAGGCTCCACCCTCCTCATGGCTTGATTAAGCTTCAACTGGGCCAGCTCGACATCCCGCGCGGTGATGAGCAGCGCGACGTCGTCTGCATAGCCAACCAGCTTCACCCCATCAGGCATCTCCGTCCTCAGTAGGCCGTCATACAGGATGTTCCATAGGTCGGGTCCCAAAATGGAACCTTGAGCGACCCCGGATGTCACCCTGTACTCACGCTGGCCCTGCGTCGTTTGATACACAATAGCACGCCCCTCCAGGTAGCTATCGATCAGCCGCAGCAGATACGAAGGCACCCGGAACGTGTGCTCCAACGCACCTAAAATGTCGACCCACCTGGCCGAGTTAAAGGCATTCCGCACGTCCAGCGTTACTAGAAGGACCACACATCGGGAGTAGTGGTTGCGGTCCTCCGCCCTGGACACCTCCTCGGTGACCTCCCGCAAGGCATCCGCGGTAGATCTCCCCCGTCGGAAGCCATACTGGCGGGGGGATAAGCCTCCTGCGTCCTCTACCGCCATGTGCAGTCTGGCCCGGACGAGCTTTTCGAGCACCTTGCCCGCGGTGTCCAACATGCACAGGGGGCGATAGGTACTTGGGTCATCCAGGTCTCCCTCCTTTTTGTTTATTAACACTAGTCTGGCTGTCTTCCACTGGTGGGGAAAAACTCCCGCAGCCAAACATGTGTTAAACATATCTAGCAGTAGATGGGGTCTACATTGATGCACTAGCTTCAGGATTTCGTACGGAATGCCATCCGGTCCTGGTGCCTTCTTGGTGGGGAGAGATTAGAATTAAGACCGCTACTCTTAATTCCTCGTCACGGAAGGGCAAGAAGTCCGTCATCTCCCGGTAGTGCCGCTTCATCCTCATGGGGTGAGTCGGGAAGAGGCCCCGCACGATGCGGTACATCGCGGCGGGTTCCAGGGTGGCGGGCGACCTCATGGCCCCGAGTCTGCGGGAATAATAATAATAAATAATAATAATAATAATAATAATAATAATAATAGTAATCTTTATTGTCCAACGGTGAACACCAATTACAGGACAATAAATACTACTACAATGGATACAGTACCAATAATAATAATAATAAATTGAAAATAAAGAAATGCAACAATAAATTCTCAAATACATCAATGTAACATAAGTTGCATACTAAAAATTCGTTGGTAAGTAAACACATACATCAACTACGTTGCATACAAATATAAACAAAGACATAACCTAGAAAAGCCAAAATAAGTGCACAATACAATTACTTTTAACCACATCTAAGCAAACTGACATGTTGTACATAAAAGAATCAACATTCTGAAACAAAATAATACAGAAATGGAAAACTTATTATGTATATAAAAGTTAATAGCGTTAGCAGAAAACTAAAAGGTACGCTCAATTGATATCACCACCAGAGTACAGTTTATTGAAATTATTTACCATGTGGAACACTGGGGACTTCACTAACACATTAGTTCTAGCCCTTGGAGCTCTAAGCACATCACTCGATCGCGTATTTCGTGTTGGAACATGGAAATTAATCCAGGCAAGCAAAGAAGGTGAGTCTACAACATTCGTTAACACATTATGTAAAAACTTGACACTGTATCTATCTTGTCTATCTGACAGTGACTGGAAATCATGCTGTATTAGCAGCGCACCATAGTCTGTGCTACGTTCTGGATAGGTTCCCGAGACTCTGAATGGTAAATATTTCAAAAATCGTTTCTGTATTTTCTCGATGGCTAATATTTGGTAGGTGTAGTAAGGATACCATACCAAAGAAGCATACTCCAATTTACTTTGAACTAAAGCATAATATGAACTTTTGATTGCATGTAGGTTAGTGAAGTTGCGGCATGATCGTATAACAAATCCCAGAGTCTTGGAAGCGGACGAACAAATATTAGTTATATGGCCAGAAAAGCTCATTCGAGAATCAAGCAGCACACCTAACTCATGAACTACATCGCTTCTAGGAATTACTCCAGCCTTAACCGAGTAGTCATACATAATGGTAGAAGAACATCTACTGTAAGATATTACAGAACACTTATTGTACTATAATTTGTACTATAATATCTACTACTACTATATCTATCCTAATCATTCCTTCCTTGACCGCACTAAGAATGGTCAAGGAAGGAATGATTAGGAATAGGCCTCAATCTCCCGACGGTGATCAAACCTGGGATATGCCCCGGGATGATATGTTAAAAAAATTTAGCTTTGTGAAGGACTTCACCCCAAAACTAGGTAACAGGAGCGAGTGGGATCATAACACCATCTTGAACTTGAATAGAAATGCCATCAAATGGTATACTGATGGCTCCAAAACGGTAGAAGGAACTGGAATAGGAATATACGGGCCCAGAACTACATATTTCGAAAGCTTGGGAAAATACCCAAGTATATTTCAGGCGGAAATACACGCTATTGGAAGATGTGTTCTGTTCAATACGGATAGGAACTATCGGAAGCAGGAGATTATCATCATGTCTGATAGTCAAACAGCCATCAAGGCGCTGAGCTCACATGAAATCAGCTCCAAGATGGTCTGAGAATGCCTAGGGAAACTAAATGAGCTAGGCAAAAGAAATAAAGTAACCCTCCTGTGGGTTCCGGGTCACACAGGAGTGGAAGGAAAGGAAATAACGGATAACCTCGCAAAAAAGGGGCTGGAATGCCTTTTGTAGGGCCTGAACCCTTCTGCGGGTTAAGTAGCAGTACAATACCGAAGAAACTAAAAATAGAAATGGAGCAGAGAAAATCCAGTTATTGGGAAAATCTCCAGGGAATGAGCAAAGTAAAATTCTTCTGGGAACTTATAACCAGAAGAGGTTTACAGAATGCATCAACCTGAGTAAGAACAATGTTCGCATTTTAACAGGAATACTTTCAGGCCATTGTAGAGTGAAAGGACACCTGAGTAAGCTTGGATTGGAAAAAGATCCTGAATGCAGATTCTCTGGGGAACAGGATGAAACACCCATCCATCTCCTCTCAAACTGCGTAGCACTGTGCAACTCGAGGGCATTTCACCTGGGAGCGTGTGAAATCGAAGAGGGAGACTTACCTAGACTGGGGCCCTCTGACATCCTACACTTTCTAAAAGGAATAGGACTGGAAGGCCAGCTGTAAAGCAGCAAGAATAGGGGACACAATAGATCTTTTAGGTCGCAGTGTAACACCACCCTTTTACTTACATACATACATACAAGCAATCTATTAATTAATTGCGGAATAAGTAGCAGTACAGTACTGAAGTACTGAAATTGAGCGAAACGGAGCAGAGAAAATCCAATTATTGGGGAATCTCCTGGGAATCAGGCAATTCTTCTGGGAACCTATAATCAAATGTAGTTTACATAATGCATCAACCTGCGCAAGAAGAGTATTCCTGTATTAACAGGAATACTTTCAAGCCATTGTAAACTGAAAGAACATGTAAATAAGCTTGCATTAGTAAAGGCATTTGAATGCAGATTTTATGGGCAACAGAATGAAACACCCATCTATCTCCTCTCAAATTGCGTAGCACTTTACAACTCAAAGGCGTTGTATCTGGGAGCATGTGAAATCGCAGTGGAGTCTTACCTAACATGGGGCTTTCTCATATCCTAAAGTTTTTGAAAGGAATATGATTGGGAGGCCAACTGTAAAACAGCAAGAATAGGGGACATAATAGATCTCTTAGGTCGCAATGTAAAATCCTCCTCCATTCATACATACTGTAGTGCTACAAGTCAGCACACAGCGCGGATAAAAAAGATATTTCTTTTATTTAAAATAATACTCTATTTAAAAATTAAAATTTTACTCATCCCAGTGTCCTCCATTTTATTACTTTTTAATCATAAGTATGCCCTCTCAAATGCCAAACGGCATGCGGGGTGAGAATTTCTGACTGCTACAGGCTAGAGGATGCGCTAGCATTAAAAAAATTACGAATAGATAGATATGCCTTAATCTTTAATGTGACTGGGGACGCTGTAGGAGACTGTTGCTCTAATGTCCACTACTCCAATATTCATATTTACAGTGCTTAGTTTCAGTGAAATAATGTGCATGAGACTCTGGTATATAAATTATGATCGATTTTGTACAATAAAGAAAACATTTAAGGACAAACAAATGTAGTTTTATTTAATAAATGGTTTTAAATGTAAAGCTGTGAGAAAACAACGTAAATAAGAAACTATAATATCTCAGGTAAGTCAAGTGAGTTCGTTTATCTAGTAACAAATACGTTTTTAATTAGTAATCTCACTTTTTGCAATATAAATTCATCATAGAAATAAATACGTTTAAAATTAAATTTTAAAATTCCCGCGTTCTCGAGACATTTATCCGTGTAGTTCTTAGCTTAAATGACGGGTAAATCAGTATGTGCAACATTTGACGGTAACATTACTGGGTATTCGTGCCGTGAACACATATCAACTAGTAAAATTAAAACTACCACCTTATAAAAGTTTTCCATCAGTGGTCGCAAACAGGTTGGCGAGTATATAAAAATCCTAACCTAAACATTTGTCGAATATATTAAAATAAAATTTCTTATAAATATTTTTTAAATTTAGATACAAATTAAAATAATACGTTTAATTTTTAGGTTGATATACGTGCAGAATACCTTTGGTGGGAACAAACCGGCAGGCATCAGAGCAGGCAAGTCTGGTAAGGGCATCGACTGGGGGCCGTCGTACTTCTAATTGCGGAGAATCTCCGTAATTAGAAGTACGAGAGCCCCCATTCGATGGAACAGGACAGGAACATATCTCGGAAAAATCGTCGTTTGAATTCGTGGTCTTCAGTACGCTTATTACCTGCTATTTGTTAGAACAAACTCGAAAAAGATAGATAAAAAATAGATAGAATTAAAATAATTAAAGTAGCAAATTATTTGCTACGTCGGGTTGACATGTTCCTTCATCACAGCTGTTATTCCCTTGAATATAAGTGTATTTCATACTGTCCAGTATATCCTTGCTTACATAATCAATTTCAGTCCGGTAAGTGAGTTATTACAGTCTCAGAGTCGGTAAATGTGCCAGGCAACACTTACCAGACTGTTTCAACATAAATGTATACAATACCAACTCCGCGCTGCGCGCAGTTGCTATAAACAAAGTGACGTGATTTTAAAAAGCTAATGTCATTTTTTGACTTTTAATATAAACGTTGTAGCAAATATTATACCAGTACACATATGGTCAAAGAAATGTTCTACTGGCGTACTATAGATGGCACCACAAGTATTCTCTTATGGAAATATGTTACCACCACAAATGCACAACAATAGAGAACGCGGGTGGTGTCATCTATAGTGCGCCAGTGGAACATTTCTTTGACCATATGTATACTGATATAATATTTGGTTGTAGTAATTAGTAATTTACTTTTAGCCATAGTTTGAGAGTATGAAATAAAATTTTATACGATACACGTCCGGTAGGCTTGTAACAGTACTCGTTTAGATATTCTAGACTCGGTTCATTCGTCGTCTCGTTCATAATATCAAGCTCGTACTGTTATTAGCCATCTGCTGTACTTGTAACGTAAATAACTATTATAGATTATAAAAACCTCGAAAACTGTCAAATGATTGTCAACGACGATTTTGACAAGAGCTGAGACACAGTATAGGTAAAGTAGCACTAGCGTCACTGCCAAATTTATACATGTATTTTAGAACCTTCGAACTGATGACCTTGAGTTTCCTTTCGGCCGAAAATTCAATTATCTGTATTACGTAATATACGGAAGCTTCATAAAATACTGGTGTATTTTTTTAAAGAATGAGGTGGAAATTAAGTGTTTGAAAGCAGAATATTTCTTTCTAAATAATTGAGCGCGAAATAATCATGTAGCGGCATTAGCAGTACAAATAAATCTACGTTTTCTAATTTAATGTTACCATAAAACTATTAACATACTCGACGGAATGTGTTTATGGGTTATAGAGACGTTAGTGCGTCATAAGATTTACAAGCAATTTGTACCGGAAAATCTCAAGCTAAAAAGGCCGACTAATATGCAAACTAAAAAAAAAAATAACACAAGAAATTCTTTTCTGAAGGCCTTTCTGGACTTTGCAAAACTCGTTTTCAAACTGGGATTCCTCTAATTAAACTCTTACGCATTCGCTTCCAAACCGAATGGTCGTTCATTTCGTATGTGTATATATAACACACAATTTAATGTGTTAATTATAAGATAATAATCAAATTTAAAGCTTTTGGAAGAATATTCATTCACCTCAATGATTATAGGTATTGTAGATGGCAAAAGACGATCTCGCAAGACATTTGTAAACATACGATCTTGGAAATAAACACTGCAAATTCTATTTTGTGATTCTGCGCATTTCTGTCAGTACGGCTAGCAGCTAATACCTAGCTCTGGATTGTTGAACAATATTTACTAAAGCTTGCATGTGATCTACCTATACTGTGGCTGAGCTTGGAGGAACTTGACTTCCTACTGACTAAGAACTCAAACAAGATGGCAGTTCCGCGTTAACATGTCAAGGTGATTGTCTCTGTCTTTACTGCGAACTGTAAACTCAGAAAGTACCTACAGAGAATCGGGCTCTCTGATGAGACTGAATGCCGACTGCGTTTAGAAGACCAGGAAAGAGTTGAGCATATTTTCTGCTACTGCCCTACTACTACAAGAATCAGGTATGTAACCTTCGGAATGGCTCCCTAGAAGATCTGAAAGCAATCTCATTCAGCAAGCTACTCAGCTACCTTAAGGGCCTGAACTTGTTGGATGAACTCTAAGACAACAACCGCTCTGCCATAGACCATAGTAGTCGCAGTGGACGGGACGATTAATCGAACCATGCGGATGCTATCACTTACTAACTAACATAAAAAAATATTATGTTTAACGTCCAAAAATAATTTTATTTTAATATTTCACAAAGGACAAGTAAATAAATGGATAATTTAACACACTGAGAAAAATGTTTACTAACCGTAAGTGAAAATTTAGTATTGGCAACTAAAAAAATCATTTGTATATGTGACAAATGATCAAAGTAGTTGCAGCAAGTAAAGTCGTGCTTCTAACAATGATGACTGGCACTAAATAACTTTAGTTTTCCTGATAAATGAAAAACATCATTTATTCCAAATGTTTTGCATTATTTGGAGTTACTGTTTGTTTTGTTGGTATTAGTAACTGTAGCTTCTGTATGTGGTGTAAATATCTATATTACTTATAGTGAATGCTTTGTCTTGCTACTGTTACTTACCTGTATTTACTTATCATAACTAAACTATGATATTTGTGGTAGAATAACACGTACAAATAAATTATTTATTTGTATAGTTATTGTAATTGATAAATTGATTTTGCATGATGATTTTCATGAAGTATTGGTCCTCTTCAGATCAAATACATGAATAAAATCTAGTTAATTACACAGAATACACTGTAGGTAGTTTAGAATAAGTTGAATAATAGTTGTTTTATTCACCTCAAAAGGACTAATATATCATCAGCAGCGATCGTGTTATAATGTTTTTATAATATTTAGGTATTAAAATTATTGAGGTGCGTAAAATTAATATAAAACTGCTACATTAAACAATAACATACTTTATTGTTTTTCGGTATGTACATTTATACATGCAAAACATATTGCTATATTCTAAAAATGCTAGAAAAGCATTAAATACTCTAAAAATAAGGCTACCATCTTTATAAAAATATAACTTACAACTTAGCGTAAAAGATAACTGCAACACAATCCGTGCACTGTCACTGCAGGTTAATTGTTTCACTTTGTCAATTCCACGAATTAGTTAAATGAATGGTAGCTAGCAGCACCTTTCTAAGCCAAATAAACACGTGTACGAACCGGAACACTGAACCAGGAGCTAGCACAACATAACCAATAAACCAACATGCTCTAGAAGTGCTGTCGGTTCCAGTCGATTGTACCCGAACACCAACGATACAAAATTTTAGTAGTTGCCCTAACTCACTGACCATTATTCTTTAATTAGTTTTCATTTATGCCTACTAATGTTAATATTTACACTAACTAATAGTATGCCAAATAACTGAGTTTATTAGTTGTTGATATATTTTTGTAATTTGTGTATGAAATATTTAATGCTTGCTAATATATTTTAGTACTTGAGACTATAACACAGTGTTAGAAAACTTACTTTATTCACTTTTAATGCATGTCAGATTAATAACGAATAACTATTTAATCGTAGTTATTAAAAAATATAGTTGCCATTAATATAAAATGCTAAATATATTGTTCATTTGGACCATTTTTCTCAGTGCAGTGTAAGCAACTTCCTTTTAGCATTTGGTGGACGACTACATTTTCTTTTGCCACCAAATTTTACCTCCGGAATTGCCCTCGAAGGTAGCTGTACATATTTTTGGCTACGAAGCTGGGAAAAGGTTAGATATAGCTTTTCTTACAGTTCGTTCACAGATCCAAACAAGACTTAATTGATCGCAATTTTATGGTACAGAGTTTTAAATGGATTTTGTCAAAAGCTTTTTAGAATAGCCCAAGTTTCATTATACTACATAAGACATGACAAACGAAACATACATACAGTTTTTGAAATAATCTGAAAGCGTTGATGTACATACATTAATCAAAAAAAAATAATAAAATCATTTTCCCTGATCAGTTTTTGCTCGTTATACGTGTACAATGCCTAAAGTTGAACGGACATTAAGCACGTCCCTTAAACATTATATTCGAATTTATCTCGCAGTGAACGCGAAAATTGCAACCCTTACAGCAATATCCTGTTCCGCCTGGTGTAAGATTTCGAGTAGAGAGAGCATTTTCTCCCGCTTTACCCTAGTAATTAAACTAACAACGGCCGCTGGGGTGGACACTGCACAAAAATGCAGCCAGAAGCTCCTATGCGGTCCGGAATTAAGAACGGATTTCGTATGGCAGGGCCGCTGGCCAACGGTTAAAGAACGGATAATGCGGACCATTTCTAAATCGCAGATGCCCTCCGATGTGTCGGAGTTTGCTTCATTTGGACCGGGCTTCGCCGCCGTAAAACTGATTTGTCAAGATTTATTGGCGCACATTTGTCACACTCTTCTTTACCATTGTTGGACCGTAGGAATTTTATTAACGTACATTACGAGGATCTGCGTATTTGCCTTTGCGTTAATCCGTGTAATCGCTTTAATAGAGAAGGCAGGTTAATATATCAATTTGTCCGGTGGAGTTTGATTAGATTTACGTACAATTTTTGTCGTAACATACAGGAGAAAATTACTTTACTTTCGGAGTAAGTTACAGTGATGATCAACGCTATAGGCGATATCTAGGCTGTTCGACTATGCCTTCAAAATCACAAACTTGGCTAAAATCTTAATTTTTACAATTGTAGTTATTCAAAAAATTCTGAAATTTGAAAAGGTTCCTCTCTAAATGGTTAAATTTTAATAATTTTAATAAACAAATAATGCCGTAAACATTTAAAGCTGCTCAAAATGGCGACCCTGGACTACCAAACACAACTCTGCTCTTTGACTCAGACCTCCTATCCAGTTGACATTTTCCATGTTTCCACGAACTTCCTGAAATGCCCGATGGATTTTACCTAGCAGTTCTTCTTTGGTAGCCGGCTTCTCTTGTCCATAAACGATGGTTTTAACATTGCCCCAGAGGAAAAAGTCGAAAGGGTTAGGTCCGGCGAGCGCGGGGGTCATGCGACAGCTCCATTCCGCCCTATCCAGCGGTTTGGAAACGCAATATTCAAAAAGTCGGGTATCACCCTTCCATAGTGTGCCGGACACCCGTCATGGACAAACCACATCCTATTACGGACGTTCAAGAGGATATCTTCAAGAAAAATGGGAAGCTCTTTTAGGAATCTCCTGTAGATATGGCTAGTCAATGTTCCACCAAAGATATTCGATCCCAGGATAACATTTCCGATGATTCCTTCCCACACATTAACCGAAAATCGGTGCTGAAATCTACTTTCTGACAAAGCATGGGGATTTTCGTCGCTCCAGATGTGCTCGGTATGTGAGATGTAATTGTTAATTCCATCACGAGTGAAGGTAGACTCATCAGCGAACAAAGCAATTGGGAGGAGATCCTGGTTCTCGAGGATCCACGAGCAAAATTCTTCCCGTTACGTCCATGATTCATCTAAATTAGTTACCGTAACCAGTGACTTTCAGCGCTTTTGACCGCCCATATCTCGGTTAAAACGGTTAAAAAAAAAACGCTTGAGAATTGGACCTATGCTGACTGGAAGTGTTTTGCTAATTTTGATACAAGGAATAACCCTATGAAGTTATGCAACTCAACGGTGAGACACGCTGTATATAGGGCAATTAATTAAATACTAATTAAAATCAAACATTTTCTGAAAATCACTAATTCTAATAGGTATAAGAATATCTATAGCTTTTTGATAGAGGATTCAATAGTACATCACATGGTGTAAAAATATACAGGACGTTCCACTTGAAAAAAATACTTTTAGTACTAAGAAGTTACCCCAAATCAACCCTAGAATATGGAGCATCCTGTATAATTTTGTTAATTTTTTATTCCCTGGTTAAATAGTATAGGACTCATACCCTCCGCAGCTAACATAAAAACTCTCTATCTTTTACTATATAGCCGTTATACGCATTTACAGCATCATATTTTTTGAGGTTCTTTTCACAAAACCCAAATTAACTCGGAAACGGTAACCGATAGGCAAATAGATGTTTTATAAACTTGGCTTTAAAAATCCTAGTAGAATCTAAAAATGCACCAGAAAATATAGGTTTCTACTTAAAATATCAAAGTTGGTCATGACTTTCGATGTAATCATAGATCATTGCTAAATATATTTAACCCCGAAGTTTCAAAATCGAGATATCATTGCAAAGTCAAAAACTCTTAATGGACATGTTCCGTGAATCACCATGTATATTTAATCAAATTCGTATTATTAACAAAATTATTTATTCAACGTACGAAAATATAGTTAGCATAGCAAATACAATCCATGGACAATGTACAATGATTTGTTACAATAATGAAAATTAGTTTATTTCACTAATGAATCTTGCTATTAATTAATGAAGGACCGTAAATAATAGTTTATCATAACAAAAATTCACCCAATGAATGTAGATTATTGATGTCAAGTCCAGTATTTTTCTTGGTGCGGATGTTGTCTCAAAGTTTATCGGACAAGTGCAGACCCCTAAGGTAGTTTAGAATCTTGTTGAACCAGATTGTTTTCACCTTTTTAGGAAAAAGTCAATTTTCCCAAAGGTCCAAATACCAGATTCTTGTTGCGGCAGAACAGTGGCAAAAAATGTATTTAACTCCTCGTCCTCCAGACATAGGCGGCTTCAGTCTCATCACATCATGCTTTCTGAATTTGCAAAGACTTGTAAAAACAGAAACAATTGTTTTGACACATTTGCGATCAAGACCAAGTGGTCTCTTGGTTCTGCGTGATTGGGTAAAATGTACTCTTTTGCGTGTACCAAACTAGAATTGTACTACAATATTTGATAAATTGCTGATTTGCCCAATATTAATTATAGCTAGCGTAGGTGCTATGCAAATGACAGATTCTCTTGCTTGAAATTACTTCAGAGCACTCTCTTTTGCCAAGAGTGTCTGCTTCCTCATTTTCGAGAATGAATGAATGCAATATACCCGGATTAGTGATAGACTATGAGCCGCTCTCGTCACATCTAGTTTTGTTACGTGCCGTGTGTTGTCCAAAATGCGGTATTTTCTGGCCCTCAGACAATGATAAAAAATGCGCTTTTACCTGCTCATTTTCCGAACAGCCCGTAAATTAGAAGGTGCTTGCTTGCGCAAATACTTTTTCGTTGCATTTCCATTCCTCTCTGCTTGGAAGAGGCATTGAAGTTGAAATTGAATTCGCTAAATGCCAAAAGTGAAATAGGGTTAGTCTGGCCTTCCTTTCCACAGAATGTGCAAGGGTGGTAAATCCAGAGAGAATTTCTAATGTCAATCACAGGGAGGAAAATTTCTAATTAATCGTGATAGACACACTATGAGGAATAAGTCTTGCTGTGCTTGTTGTTACCAAGCTATAGCCTCATAGGCTATGGTTGGATGTACTATCATAACATAAAATCAATGGGACTTCCTTTGGTTGATATCCCCCAAAATTTTTAACATATCTTTCTACAGCTCCGCATGGATAACCTTTGCTTTTTGAGCAACATTTTTCAAATGTTACAGGTAGATTCTAGGTTAATGTTTTATCTAATATGTAAAGTTTCACACCTAAGATAGTGAGTGGTATAAAGTACTGTGCTTTCTTCTTCCTGGTGAATGGTATTATCTTTATTTTGTTCGGATTAAGGCTCAGGTTTCCGTTATTGATGGAAGTCTTAGGAGACTTCTTTCTCCCCCGATGCCTGTTAAAAGTATTACGATGTCATCCTCATCGGCCAAGACTTCAGCTCCATGCGCCTTAATGGTACCCAGCAGGTCGTAGGCAAGTAATGACCACAGCAGTGGAGACAGAATCCTACCTTGCGGTCATCCGTTGCCCAGTCTGAACCTCCTTGGCTCTCTCCGAGACTGTCTACGAGAGCTTGTCGTTACGACAAACTTACTCGTAAACAGAGCGGCGACACGGCCTGTAGTATTAAATGCTGTCTTTATGTCTACAAATGCTGCCATTGGTATTTTCTTCAATTCGAGAATTCGAAATTCTGGGGATTAGATCGTTTAACGCAATCCTTGCCTGCATATAGTATACGGAAAGACGGATCTGGTTAGAATTATCTCTCTGTAGGGACATTCAAACACATTTTCTAATGTTTTCAAAAGAAATGTCAGGCTAATTGTAAGAACGGCATGCAATGTTGCTACTTTCCTTGCTATTCGCCAATCAGTTAGCTTTTTTTTGGTGTTGTGGGAGCTATCTGATATAGAGTCTCCGAAAACGCTGCAATCTCTTGGCTTGAATCAGTTGGCTTAGAATACTACGATGACCCTAATTCTGATTATTTTTTTTTTTTATATGTTCTTAGACCTTGACAATCTCCACTATTATTTTTAGCAAAATATTACTGAATTTCGACAATACAAATTGCATACATTTTTAGCAACTTTCTGAAAAATATTGTAGTTTTTGTGCGACGAAGATTATGTGATAAAATAAAATAGTTCAAATTTTTATATCGTATCTTGGCTACTATTGTGAGATCATTTAGGCAAGTTTGGTTTTCAAGTATTCTGTCTTTTTATGTAGATATATGTGGTTTTTAATTATATATTTTGCGCTTAGCTCGTTCATGATCACAGCAAGGAGGTTTGCGTTCCGAGCGAACACACGCACATACGGGTGTCGATAAAAAGTTACCCGATTGCCCGTATAAATCCTCTAGTTGTTTTGGCCGAGTAAGAAAAACATACCCATGTATAAAAACTGCATGCGCCCGTAAATCACGTGGAATATTTCAATGCACAGCGATGACGCATATATACATAACTTGTTTGTTCGACACGAACCACAACGCAGCTGTGTTTTCGCAATATTCTACGCATTGGCGGCGTCTTAGATGTAGCTGTTTATTTATATTTGTACAGCACTCAAATATCTCCGTTCAGGATTTCATTGAAAAGTAAGAATTGCTAAAATAATTTATATTTTGAATACGTTTTAAGCACTGTAACAAAGTAAAATATATAACTGTATTACTTATTTAAATAGCTAATAGTGACATTTTCTTTATTTCTTGTATTTTATTAAAAAAAAAGATAAAACAAGCAGGAATAAAGAGTCACTAAGTATTTAAAATAATAAAACAAAAACTTGGTAAGTCTTTTTATCATTGATTAAAAATAATTTACATATTATTAATATCAAAACATTGTAGTTTTCCACAACAATACATTTGAAAATGATGGTAAGTTTGTTATATCTAGCGGCACGTTAAATTTAAACTATTATCAAAAAAAATTATTAAATATTAATAAATCCAATCAACGCCCCCATCTACCGAAATCAAGACTTTTATTCAAAATATTGATGCAACTAATAGGCCAAAAACAGGGGAAGCTCTTTTCACTAAATTATGTTAACTACTATTACTTTTCATTGTGATTTAATAAGTTTTTAAAATTTATAACCACATAATACTTTCTAGATTTTCCTGCTTGAGGACACTACTACCCACAGTATTCAAACTAAGTCTACGGATTTCTAAATAACACAGAGAACAGTAATATTCAATGTGGTTAGTTCGGCCACTAAATCATTCAAACCAGACAAAATGCTAGGTGAGGATGGTGCATTTTCGGCACTGAATCCCTACTCGGTTAGAGTTTCCAAAGCTACCTAGTCTTGGTTGGAACTATACACCAACAAAATAGCAAGACGTAAAAGCCTGTAATCCCAAATTGGAAAAATTCTCTTTTTTCATCCAATTAGCCTGATATCATTTCTTCTGAAATCATTAGATGTTCATATTCGAGAAATAGTTCTCGCCTTTACTTTTACCAATATGCGTATCAAGCAGGCAAATTTACGAATCTTGCGTTAGGCAATGTAATCTCCAGGATTTCTAGCTCGGTCAAATCCAATGAAATACCAACGGCAGCAACTAGGGACGTAATAAAGACAACATTTGATAATGCAACTTCTTCATTTCCATGCAAGGTAGTACTGATTATTGCAGAAATAGGCTTGCCATAATGATCTCAAGCGTGGAGACAGTTTCTCGCCGGTAGAGGGTAGAAGGGATCTTCAATAGTGTGGACTTGTAGACGACCTTCTGGTAGTGATGCACGTGGAGTCGAAATACAAGACTATGCGGATCTTATCGTAATACCTTTAAGAGAATCGTGAAAGAAGTACTCCTCAACAACCCAACAGCTTATCGACGCCATTTGTGGCTGGTGCAGCAGGAAAAACTAGAGCATCGCACTAAACGATACGAAAATAGTACCATTCACCACCAGCTACAATAGGAAGATTCGAAAAGGGAACGGGGTGGGAGTGCAGGAATATTTGGCGCAATCCAAAATACTAAATAATAATGTGTGTCGTCCAAGATTGTAGGACGACCCACAATTTTTCAGGATAAAATATGTCTGTACTGAAGAGACTTTCAATAAAAACATCACACAGAAAAAATGAATAAAAATTGTCACTAACAATCAAACTGCGCTGAAAGCACTGGTTGCGCGTAATTGTAATAATGCAACTGTTACAAATAAACACTTTAAATATATTGGGGACAGCAAATAATCTGCATAAGCAGGTAGTCATGGTCTGATCTCCCAGAAACTTGCAATTAGTGCTTTTGTGCTAAACAAAGAGAAGAATATAACATTACTACCGAGATTACTACCCATAAGCATAGGGAATACCACTTTTCCCCAAAAGTTCCAGTTCAGAAAGTATTTTTATTCATACTTTAGGTGTGAAGTGTAACATTTTCTTTTACTGTTGTCAACATATTAGTATAGTAATTACTAAAAAGGGAAAAAGAAATCCTAATTTATGTTTAACTGAAACTTATACAAGCACAATCCAATCAAGGGTATTAATACACACATCTGGTTATGTTTGTTTATGTCGATATTTTGTGTCTACACGTTGATTGGATTTATTTCAATTAAATGCAAATTTACCGATAACTGTGTATTTGCATAGCTTATCTCTTTGATGCTTAAAATTTATAACTGTAGAAATATATTTTCTGGAAATCAAATATGTATGGGAAAATGTACGCAGGGCAAAGAGATGACCTGTACAGTTCGAAATAATGCCAGAAACGTTTCTGGAATGCCGCCGGGAAACAACAAAGAGGTTGGTTGTGTGTTCGTTTTGCGGTAACATTGATTCAAAGCAAAGATTTTGGTTTCGTAGTTTGTGTTAAGGAGTTGCCTGGCATAAATAAAGAGTGTATACATGTTAAGTATATATGCTTTTACTTGGGATAAAAGGTGTATATAAACTTATATTAAATATACTTAAGTACTGTACGGCAGAAAAAGTGCTATATAACGAGCGAAGCACTTTCCAATAATAAAATAATAACCAACAATACAACATTATTGTGTAACAAGAAAAACTGAATGTGTTAATTATAAAATATTTGTTGGCAAAGGTTTAAAAATAAAAAGAAATAAATAATACTGGAACTATAGTATTTTAAAGCATACATAAAAGGTTGTCATTTCTCAAGTTTGCACTGGGCAAAATACAGGGCTTTACAGAGAACACCAAGCTGCTCGAGTGGAAATAAGAGACTTAATAAGGATGGTACAATGAGCACCTTGCTCAAGTACCCGGACTTTAGGTGGCCACCCTAACTTAATGAATGAATGAAGGTTGTCATTAAAATAAGATAAAAAAAAATCAGTGTAATCATCTAGAAAGCTAGTATAATCCATTACAGCTCAATCCTGCCATTCGTAGCAACCTACTCCAAGTACAACTCTTTTTTCAATAACACAATAATGATTAAAATCAACTCTAGTGAGGTAGCTTCAGTGCGTGAGTGATTTCCCAAAGTTCTTACTTTGATGTACGCAACAGTTTTTAACTAAATCAGTACAACAAGACAAACAAAAATGCATACACGTAAATACAGATACGCAAAATCGCATTTAATATTAAACATATAATAATGACATATACATTATTTACAAAATTATCTAGCTTATTTAACAGAGCTTTTCGGTCTGTTTGTTGAGAAAATATATATTAAATATAAATAGGAGTATGATAGTGATGGGCATAATCGAATGATCATTCGATTATCACTCATTGGATGAAGAGTCGTTTTTTAGTCCTCACTTCCTTTTTTGTGCATTATTTTTTCAATTGTTCATATAATGACCTTTTTTTAAAGGTCCTCATTTTTCTCATCATTCCAATCAAATTCATTCGTGCAAATCGAATGACCATTCATAATTCAAACGTCATAATCGAATTATCGAATGATCGTCAATAATCGAATGATGCCTTTTTCGTTATTCGATTATGCCCACCACTAGAGTATGATACAGAGATGTACGATTAGGCTTTCACATCCGTTGTCAAAATTGAAATAAACGAAAACTTATCGGTTTGTAGTGTGGAAATATCAAATATACAGGAGGGGGAATTAAATTGAAACACCTGTTTCTAGGCGTGGATTTTACAGCGGTTATTGTGAAACTGACGACGTGTCACGCCCTAATGGCGACTACGGTCTATAGTCGTACGGGAGCAGATAAAAGTAGAGCCGTGTCACACCCGAAGGGCGACTACAATCTGTAGTTAAGTTAGGAAAGGAGGTCACGGGCAGCGCGTGAGAAAGCGGTATACTAAGAATTGCAACTAAGATGCGTGTCGGCAAAAAAGCACAAACAAAAACTAATTGATGAATAACGTGGCTGTAACTGTGGGAAAATTTAATCTGGATAACTAAAAATTTATATTAAAATATGTTGCTACGTTCAAATATATTAAAATGTTTTTTTTCCCATGTAATAGCATAGTTTCATTTATTTGATAACTAAAAGAATGTTTTAAAAACTGATAATGGTGAATGGGAGATGTCAAAATTTTTTTAAACGTTTTAGGGCAAGTAGGTTGCTTTAAAGCTATTATTTTGTGAAATAACTAATGCAGGTTAATTTTTAAAACTCATGACTAACTAATGAAGTTTACTCAGAGTATATGTACTCTGCGTGGCTTCGGCTGGTGTTAGGGGTTAGAAATATGGGCGCATATGTAATGCGCATCAATAAATTACATGCATTAGTTTTATTTTACATAATAATAGCTTTAAAGCAACCTGCTTGCCCTTATATTCTCTTTCCATCCAAAGCATCTATACCTAAACCGTACGCAGTGCCGTGGCAATTGAAATGTGAGAGAACAATATTATTGCACAGGATGCTTCGTACCTTTTCTCTAACACGTTTGGCATTTCTCTATAGTTAACACATTAAGTGATGCTGAAGTTGTCACTCATAGACACTCTCAATTACGTCACAGGAATAAGAATTAAACCAACTTTGATTAATTCAATATATTGTGATATCGACGCCTTGAGCGCTGCCAGGGGCTGTACGAAAATGTGATACCAGGTGGTGCGTCCTTACAACAATTGATTTTAAAAATGCCTTTCATTTGGCCAGTCATATAGTCGTAATGGGAAAGTTACGCGGAAGAAATGTCTAAATAATTACTCACTTTCGTATCAAGCTATGGCGAATCGCATGCTTTTTAATTATGGATTCGGGGTGCCAGAGGGGTCGATACTCGGGCCACTTCCTTAGGATTTGTTGTATGATGGTGTGTTAGATATGGAATTTACAGTTGATGCTATCACCATTACCTTCGCCAATGATCGCAGAAACGAGGAAGTCATCGTGAAAAATGGGAACACATATATTCAGCAAATGAATGTTTGGATAAAGGAGCATTAATTAATTCTAGGTCCTAGTAAAACAGAGGTAGCGATTCTTAAAGGTGCAAGAAACAGTTTTAACATGTTACCTTCAGTCTGAATGGTGCGACGATAGTTCCAAAAAGTCTACTAGATATTTAGGTATCATCATGGATGAGAAGCGAAAGTTCGGGCAACATTTTCGCGAGGTTACTGTGAAGGCTGAGCAGCGGCTAGCTGCAAAAAGCACAATATTACCCAATATAGAAGAACTGAGATCTAGTAGAAGAGCGATACTCTGTGAGACGTTGAATAATATTTTATTATTATAATTTTTTATTGTGCGAGGCGTCAATGTGGAATGCGCGGCAGAAAAGGAAATATAAGTCACCGGTATTGTCCTTGTGGATTTGTTAGTGTACCGAAGGACTGTCTTGTACAATGGAGAAAGAGATATAAAACACGAAGACTGGAAGCGAGAGAAACGACTTATAAGATTTTGATATTTTATTGGTTAAGTAAGTTAGCATTTTCATTACTTAATTTTTGCTGTCATTGACGATGTCTGGTATTTGTTGCAGATAGGTAAGAATTTCGCTAACATATATACAAGCTTTAATAAATACTGTTTAATAATCTAACGCTAGGTATTAATTGCTAACCGCACTGACAAATCTGCGGGATCTACAAAATTATAGAATTTCTAGTGTTCATTTAGAAGACTGCATATTTATAAACGGCCTGCGAAATCTGCAATACATGCAATTTTTCAGGAAAATGAATGTTCTTCCAAAACAGATTTAAATATGATTATTACATTATAATTAATACATTAAATTGTATCTAATATATACACATACAGAATGACCGACCACTTACTGGAAAGCTAGTGTTCCTAATGGGTAAGAATTTTATTAGAGGAATTCCACTTTGGAAAATAGTTTTACAAAGGGCAAGTTTAGCAAGGCCTTAAGAAACGATGCTTTTGTGAATATTTTTTTTTTTAATTTGCATATTAGTCGCCCATTTTTGGCTTAAGATATTCCGGTACAAGTCCCTTATAAATCTACTAACGCACTGACGTCTTTATAACCCATACACTCACTCCATCGAGCAGTGACGGCTGGTACTAAAGGGGCACAAGGGCACGTGCCTACCCATCAACCACCAAGATAAACACAAAGAAATTCGCATGTAATTCAGCGCATTATTTTATTTTATTATTTTTACGTATTTTTATAATGATGGTATCAAAGTTTCCTTCCGCACCAAAGACACTAGCGCATATGCGAACGCTCAAAACTATGTTCCGGGGCACTATTTCCGATGTACATATTTCGAATATGAATCGGGCGGCTTCGTTTATCTTTGCCATATGGGCTTATACCATCCCTTTGGGGCACGCAATTTCGTGTCTCCAGTTAACGTCTTGCATTCATTGCGACTGGATTGTTTTCGACGAGTACTGCGCATGTGTGATTTCAAATGCTTGAATTGACATTTATTATGAATGATGGAAATTAATTGTACGCAAAATCTTTAATCTTTTGGGGAAAAACTTTTAATTAAGAAGAAATGGAGGCCTATTCCTGATCTTCAAATAAACTATACTTGCACAAGTAAAACTCGAACTTACAATATATTCACTAACAAATAAACTATTTTGTTTTATCTGCTTAATTTTGAAGAAAGAGGTTAGTGCGTAAAATAAACAAGGGTTAAATGATTTAAAGCAGATCGCAGAGAGGGCAAAGAAACACGAAAATTCCGTTTCTCACATGTATACATGCGTGAATTTTAGTGTTCTAGGCAAAGTGGACATACCTAAACAGTTAGGCAGTGCTTATTTTGCGACATAAAATAAGTACAACGAAGATGTTTAAAAACATCGTCATATTTTGCGTCGGTTATGTGTATAAAAAACTATGGAATCTTATGCTATGTTGGACAGTGTAAAATTGAAAAATGAACTTGCAGTAATTTATGAGCGCGATGACATGTGTGACGTAGGCGTAAGTGGTGTTTTGCCACTTTTAGTGTTCATAACAGGCAACCTAAAAAAGGTTTTTGACGGAATCAAACAAACTGCTGGATATTATTTGTACAACGCCCGTGTCGACAGCAGAATGTGAAAGATGTTTTTCCACCCTCAAGCGCATTAAAACTTTTCTGAGAAGCACAATGTCTGAAGATCGACTGAACGCATTTTTACAACAAAGTCATAAACGTGTTTTCCAGCATGAAAAATAGGGGAATGGATTTTATGTACAGAAAATAGGCAAGTTTTTGTTTTGTGCCCACCTTCTTTCACAAGTCACGAGCCGCCATTGCCATCGAGTGTGTTTACATCTTTATTGCAACATCAAATTAGAAAACGTAGATTTACTTCTACTGTCGAGCCGCTACATGATTATTTCGCGCTCAATTGTTTAGAAGTAAATATTCTGCTATCATTTACTTCATTCCCACATAATTCATAAAAAAAAACTCTAGTATTTTATAAAACGTTTGTATATTACTTAACGTAGACAATTTGAATTTCCCGCCAAAAGGAAACCTGAGGTCATCGGCTCGAAGTTTCAGAAACCTATGTATAAATACGAGAGCGACACTAGTGATACTATCTATACTGTGCCTCAATATCGCTAAGGCTCAAGATATAATTGATTACTCGTAAACAGTTATCCAACGTTTGTGGCTCAAAGATTTTATCGTTTATTATAGGACCAAACGCAAGATGTTGCTTAGGGTACCTGGTAGATTGCAATTAATAGCAGTTTTGTAGTAATGTAAAAATAGTATATGCTTGACAAATTCTTGTCTCGTTAGTATATTAGTGGTGCGATTGGTTGCAATTATCCGAGAACGCATCATCAATTCGCACCAATGTGCGCGATATGTGAAAAAAAGCGTTAAACAATATAGTGTTTAAAGAAGAGATCTTTTATTTTCGAGCGGCCAAAGGATAAGCCAGCGTAGGTAAACCAGATACCGCGGATGGAAAGGACAAAACATATGACAAAACATCAACACACGGGCTCATTTATACGCCGTATCGGCCGTCTCATTCCACCATATGTGACGCTTGCGTACTCCCGCACAGTCCGTCTCCGTCCAATGCCAGCAAATACCCCAAACCGCGCTTTTACACCTTCTTCCTCCGACAAGTGCCAATTTACATCCATCCGTCCTTTATCGTCGCCAGGCCCGGCCCGCTCTGACCGCAAACGCCACTCTCTCGCTCGCTCGCGATACAACCACCCCGTGCATCCGTCCCGCTCCCACGCCTGGCACCCCTTTACGTTAGCTTCTGTTTTAATCTACGCTCAGTGCGTCCTTTCCTACCGCCAGCCGGGTTCTCTATCTACCATCCCCCTGATAACCAAAGGGTTATCAAAGCGCAAGAGTATACACCGCCGAATTTTAAGGCTAGTTACGACGGACGCGACTCAGTGCGTCCTCGTTCACCGTTCAAATTAGTTACTAAGCGCGTCGTCGCGACGTACGTCCGGACGCCGTACGAGCGAAGACCGGCGTTCGCGGCGTGTTTTTCGAAACCGTCCCGTTGCGGGAAAGAGACGGACGACGCGGTGTCGGCGTTTTATCTACATGGCGAAGCGTATAGTAGGCTATGTTTACCGCTGCGTGGATACGTTCGCTCCTACGAACGGTTAGTAGCCGAAACTCAGCTCACGAAACTTGATTTAGAACGTGTTTCGTGGGTGGGTCGGAAATAACCGCGAATTTTCGCGCGGAGAAGATCGAGATCACCCTTTCTTCTCTTCGCGTAAAGTATCATCATTCTTTTCGCGCGATCACCGCAAACTTGCCCCGGACGAGTATCAATCACTCCACGTCGCTGTTCCGAACGCCGTGCCAGGCGTTAGATTAAAACTATTTGACACCCCTGCATGCGTCTGATGCACACAGAACTATATAGAAAAGTTGTCATATGCGCTCGAGTTCCCTATATCGAGCAGCGGTGAATTCGTGTCTTGTCCGAGTGAGGAACGGTGTACGGACAACGTGTGTGTTTCCTGTCGACGTGTGTGAGTGCGTGCTTTTATAAATGAGTAACTTTTTTCCCGGCCACCACCCCTCCACATAAAAGTTTTCATTCAGAAAAAGTGTTGACATTACGTCACTGGTTGCTTGGCAACCGTCGCTCGCCGGCGTGACACCTCGTTTTTTTCTGGTAATATTATTTTATTTTATTTTTTTCTCATTTCTGGTTGCGTGTTTTGAATGATGTGGATTGCGCCACGCAGTATCGCACACTTGATCGACTGCTGCTGATGCTGTGAAGTTAGATTTTGATCTTTCCTACACTGATACAATCAAAATGCACTGGCACTAACAAACGTTTTACAACAATATTCATAAGAAAAAAAAGGCTTTGCTTATCCTTTGTTAGAACTGAATGAACCCATTAATTAGTGCTGGGTGATTCGATTGCAAAAAGATTCGGTAACTCCGAACGAATACGCATTCGATTTTTATTATAAATCAAGTAAGGAATTCAAAATCGTTTTAAGAGTCGAATCGCTGTTAAGGCGCATTTTCACGGCCCGATTTGAGTCAAACGAAGCACACTGGTTTCTAGGGCCCTATTTTTTATTTATTATATAAAATTAGAGGTTTGAAGTATTTGAGAAAGTTTTAGCAATACTTTAATCATTTCTGCGCCCTAATTGAAAGGGAGAATGAAGAAATATAAAGTGTAAACCATATATTACAGTTTATTACAAAATTAGGCTACTTATATAATTAATTGGCAATAAAACACAGGCACATGGTTATTCGCAATAAAACACTAAATCAAACAATCTCTGTTAAAACCTTAGGTATACATTTTTCATATGACCTAAAATGGCACATAAATGATTTGATCTTACGAATATCATCTTCAGTATTTAAACTACGACATTTAAGCAACATGGTGCATATGAAAATTCTAAGGCAGGTCTATAGCGTTAATATCGAGTCAAGATTACGATATGGCTTGTTGATATGGGGCTCTAGCACCGGTGTAAATAAAATTTTAATAACCCAAAAATCATTTTGATTTGAGTCAAACGAAGCACACTGGCTCCTAGGACCATTTTTTTGGTCAAAGCTAGTGAAGTTAACTGGAATATAAAATTAGGCGTTTGAAGTATTTGAGAAGGTTTTAGTAATACTTTAATCATTTCTGCGACCTAATTGAAAGAGAGAATGAAGAAATATAAAGTGTAAACCATGTATTACAGTTTATTACAAAATTAGGCTACTTACATAATTAATTTGCAATAAAACACAGGCACATGGTTGTTGGCAATAAAACACTAAATCAAACAATCTCTATTAAAACCTTAGGTATACATTTTTCATATGACCTAAAATGGTACATTCACATAAATGATTTGACCTTACGAATATCATCTTCAGTATTTAAACTACGACATCTAAGAAACATGGTACATATGAAAATTCTAAGGCAGGTCTATAGCGCTGATATCGAGTCAAGATTACGATATGGATTGTTGATATGGGGCTCTAGCACCGGTGTAAATAAAATTTTAATAACCCAAAAATCTGCCATTAGAGCAATGACAGGAGTATCGCAACGAACATCATGCAGACCTTTGTTTAAAAAATTAAAAATTTTAACTGTGGTATCGCTGTGTATATTTGAAATATCGCTATATGGCCATAGTAACAAACAAAAGTTTTTTGAGGATAATAATCCTGTACACAGCTACAACATACGTTATGAAGATATACACCTACCACAACACAGACTCACTCTTACATCCAAAAGTATTATGTTCATGGGAATTAAAATATATAACACCTTACCTTCTGCTATGCGTAATTTAACCCGTTATCAATTTAAAATTAATTTGAAAGAATACTTGATTGACCGGCCTTATTACAGTTTAGAAGAGTACTTTAGTTATGCACTCATATGAGTACAAGTTGTCTTTTTTAAATTTATTTAAATTTAAAGCCAGAGATTTTTTCTTTTGGGAATAGAAATTTACATTATTTTTATTTATTTCCTCTTTCTTTCTGTAAAACATATATTTTGATTTATTATTACTGATTTATGAGCGCCTTTGTTTTCTATTTTTGCGTATTCCTTTTGTTTTTGACGTTATCCGTGACGAGTGTTTTTGTATTTACTTTTTCGGGAATAAACGTTTTATTTATTTTATTTATTTATTTATTATTTAAAGATGTTTCATTATCTTGTGATTTAACTAATTGTAAAGCACCCCTCTTAGATCGATCTGCCTTTACTTGAAGTGCCAATCTTAGCCGTTCACAATAACCGGAGGCGTATTGCGTAGATGGGGTAATAATATCTGAGTGCTTTGTTGAATTTATCCGAGTTTAGGATATTATATTAAATCTCCTTGTAACCGCGCCATATTTTTCATTTTAGAGGGCTCGATTAGTCTATAAACAGTTTGTCAGCGATCTGAGACGCTAATAGAAAACCGAGATGGCGTGCTCTTTTCACGTATTGTGGACTCACAAATACCAAGCACATTTGTGCCCATCGTAGATACTATATGTGGGAGTGTACCGCTTCAATTTTTAAACTTTTCAGTTTCAAATAACAGTTAGAAGAGGTCTTCACGTTTGAAACGATGCATATCTTGAAAGAAAATAAATTAATTTGGCAAATGCTTGAAATATGCAGAAAAAATCGCGGCTAATTAATGTCGAATAATAGTAGTAGGTATAACAGGAAACAAAAACTTTACTGCGCACGTACAGACATTTTTTAGAAATCGTAAAGATAAACTTTAATTTATGCAAATATTTCATATATAGCTAAATATATTTTTCTTTTATGCTTTTTTTAGGTTTTAGTAGTTTCTGACTTCAAATTTTTTTTTTACTGCTATTAAGTTCAATAATGAATACCTGCAGAACTAATACATACAGTGTGTTCACGGGAACATTCTACAATAGCTAACTTTTTTATTTTTAGAGATACAGAGTTGGTTAAATGGAGAAAGTTCGTGTACTTTTTCATCCGCATTTCGTGTAATGTCATTAAAAAGAAAAGAGCGCTTGGTTACTAACATACGACTATAGCATGTATTTATTAAATGGGAAACACGCTTAATGAATAAGTAGCCTTAGCCGCTTAAAACAGCATTTCCAAGATACTGTAATTGAGATGATATGTCAAAATTGTAAATTATAATTTCTTATTATAATGTATTCCAATCAGGAGAAATATGAAATGATAAGGTGCTATAACGTGTGTAATGGAAACACGGCGTGAAGCAGCCCAAATGTATTCGCAAAGATACCCAGCGGTTGTAGGCCCACACCACAGATATTTTGCGAAATTGTGTCATATACTGCGAATTACGGGATCCTTTGATGTAATGTATGTATATAATTTTATTTAAAAATTTATTATTGACTACAATACACTTATGAAATTCAACCGTCTTTATCTACGAAATAACTAAAAATGAATCATTTTTCGGTTCATATAGTTTACCGATCTCTGTTTCAAATAAAAAAGGTTCCTCAAGAAATGTGCCATATGTGTGCAATAACATTTGTTTATTTTTCGAGTTTTGGCCAATAACTAAGATACTGGAAACAGTGGGCGATGATTGAATTGAAAACATGTTGAAAGCAATTAACATATTTCGATTTAAATAATTCTATTCAAATAAAGTAGAAACACTTTCTACTTTAGCCGAATAATTGTTGCCGAATGTATGACAAGTGACCGCAGTTGTACGTGTAAACAACCAAAACCCTTGTCTCTTTTCCTGGCTCAATTTAAAGCTATTATAACACATTACAAAATGACAGACGTGGACAGATATCGATATGCGAAATTTCTGAAAATTTAAAAATTTAAACTTAGGAACTTTTATGGAATCCAAAACTACATTTGTATAAAAGTAGTGAATCAAGAAAAACTAAGAAAAAGAAGCTATAGTCAAACATATAAATAAACAAAAGGAGAATGTAGATATTGGCACGCCAGAATAGGCAAAAAATACATTTCATTAGCCTTTCAAACACCTTTTTTGTCGCTAGTTTACCTTTATTTGCAGGGACCATAAAGTTAGCTTTAAAACAATTCATATTATGAACGATTCTATCGTATATTGTCCTATTCTGTTGTGCATTGTCTAATTTTGTCTTACAACATTTGTCTTCATGACATTTTTAAGGGCATTTTCTTTTTTTGTTGTGTAAAAGTTTTTTATATCGTTCTGTATATTTTATTAGTGTTTCAAGCATCATTTCTGTCGCTAATCAATCAACGTTTTCTATCGGCGACAATAAATCCAATCCTAAAGAAAATACTAAACATTTTGGAACTCTATACAGAGTTGAAAGAGACGAATAGCTGTCACCGGTAGCTAAGAATCGCAGAACTATTTGCTTAACTAAGTGCTTCTATCATACTTATATTTTCTTCTGAAGAAGAGATGAAATTTTTTGTAAAAGATATTCAAATTGTTTGTTGGTCATTCTTAAATGGTTTCGATAATTTTCCGGATCTTCTATAATTAATTAATTCTTTTGACATAAGTAGACGATTTAGTACGCCAATAACACTCCTACGCAAAATCCATGATCACCAGCGTGGTTCATTTCATTCTTTTTATTTTTATTTTTTTTTCAGTAGTTCCTCTTTTAACGCACGAGATTACCTGCACGCCTACACTTATTATTTTATTTGACGTCATTTTAGTTGTAGATATTTGCTGAATATGCATCGCCTAATGTAAACCTATTTTCTGTTTCAATCTAGTTGAACAACTCAAGTCGCTTGACTCAAATCAGCTTAAACAACACATCTTACCTAACCAATTATAGTAGTCAAGCAAGAAAATCGAATAGGAAAATAGATAAGAATGTATACAAGTAGGCATTTGCGGTCTAACTCGAAGTATACAATGAACAGAGCCTCACTATATTCATTCTTATAACACATGTTCTCAATGAATTACAATATTTGAAGTTTAAAGCGGATTTTTCAGAAGAATAAAAGGCATTTATATAAGTAGGCGGTATTTTAAAACCACGATTTTAAATATCAGAACGTGTTGAATATTAATTGGAATCTACAAAAAAAAAAATACAAACATATTCATAAAAAATTTGAGTGAAATAAATAAAGTTCGGGGAATATAAAGATGCATAATTGCGCATAAAATTCGCCCAAGTTATAAATAATTTCCTTAGCCCTTTTATGCTTTTATTTGAATATATGAAAACATAAAAACGTGCTGTAAGAGAAATGCAAATTTCCAATTTCTCAGGTATTTTTAATCATTATACTATTTCTTTTGTTATTTGTGCACACAAGTTAACGTCATTACAGAACGGATGCTAAACTAATTGACGCCTCTTCAAGACGTAACTATAATTTAACCTGAAAAGATTGATGTACAGTTTTTAATGTTAGTGTGTGGACTTCCATGGCTGTATTTTCATGGAATTGATATTTTCTGGGCTTCACTTTGTTTATTGTATGTCAAGTAAGTGGATATTTTGTTGAAATTTGAATATTAAAGAGAAAAAAATATTTAGTCATTCCAACATACGTGTCAGCAGGGAGAGTTTTTCCGAAGAGTGGCCAAATGTGCAATGGCCGAAAGAATCACTCTCACTCAAAAACTGCATGAAATCACTGATTTTTTAAATAACATTTTAAATATACACTTCTAAATTTCATTGGAACTTTATTTGTATGTGAAATATACTTCACTATTTCTTATACCCTTTTCAAAAAATATCCTTTTACTTTTAAAAATTTCTGCTATAAAACATTTTATGTTCATTCATTCATTAAGTTAGGGTGGGCACCTAAAGTCCGGGAACTTGCGCTAGGTGCTTATTGTACCATCCCTATTAAGTATCTTATTTTCACTCGAGCAGCTTGGTGTTTTCTATAAAGCCCACTATCTTGCTCAGTGAAAACTTGAGAACCTTCGAGGGCACCAATAGATCTCTCCCGAAATATTTCTGCCTGGGTACCTTCAATTCCTCACATGTGCAGATTACATGTAAACTCGTTTCCTCCTATAGTTCGCATCTTCTGCACCTTTCGGTTACTCGATCTGTGTTGTATAGATGCTCTTTCAGGGGACAGTGTCCAGTTATCAGCCCAGTAATGGTTTTAGCTGCTTTCTTGCTGCGCCTGAGTAGGATTATCAGGGAATCTAGCATTCCCATCCCCTATTAGCGGTTTGGTATGGAGTTGACCTACAGTCGATCTCCATTTTATGTTAATATATGAATAAATAGATCTTGGTCCACATGCTTCTAATATTTTTGGTATAATTACACAATCAAATAAATATTGAAGGCGCCATACATTAATACTAATAAATACAATTTGCCGTTAGGTAAAATTCATTTCAAAGAAATATTCATATTGTAATCTATAGCGAGCACGTGTTGCAAGAATGAATAGAAGGGCTTTGTTCATTGTATACTTCGAGTTACATTCTTAGGTATTTTCCGATTCGATTTTCTCATAATCGGTAAGAATGCTTCGATTCTTAAAACGATTTTGAATTCGGTAAGAAAAAAGAACTTTTCATCATAAAAATCGAAAGCGTATTCGCTTAGTTACCAAATTCTTTTGTATTCGAATCGCCCATCACTACCTATAATAATGTTTTCAGAATCAAATATTACTTTGCTTGCTTAGCAACAATTGAGGCGCGTTTTACAAACTTATTATCTACCTGTATCACGTGTGACTATAAAAATATATCTCTTACACTGAGAGAAATATCTTTTTCATTTAAAAGGAATCGCATTAAGCCAAAAGTTTTTGCATTTTCTATATGGCCAACAAGATTTGGTGTTCTCTTGAAAAGGAATATAATTTTAAATTCACACATTTCTTCGGAAATAATATATTTTTCGTTGAAACAGTTTATTCTTTTAAGTGAAAGATATTGATAGTTGATTCAAGTTCTCTTTATTTTGACCTTGAAAACTATGCAGATTGGCAGAAAACCGCAAGCATGTTGATTCAAGAAGTTTTTCCTTTTCTTACAACATTTATTCGTTTTAGAATTAAGCGTAAACACCAACAAAATGCCGTGATCATTTTTAATCGAAATGAAAATGAATTATCTCCAAAAGCCCATGCACTAAGGAGGCATTTGCCGCTAGAATGTTGTAAATCCTAGTAGTACTGGAAGAGCAGCATTCTAGTATGCCGCTAAAGAAATCGTCCTTTCAATGGCGATGCCTCCTACCAGATGTTGTTCTAAATATACCAGATTAGTATGATACGGTCGTAGTTTTCAGCCTATTTAGTGCGAAATATTATGTGTTACTGGAATGAAATAGGAGATGCGCCATCTATGCGACAATTTCTCTACTACACATAAGTATATCTGCTCATTTGCTGTGCCATATGGGGAGAAAACTGCTATACGAATATAAAATGCGATATTTATTTTTACTTCCATGTAAATATTTAGTCAAATTAATAAATACTGCGCTAGCTTCGAATAAATCTACTAACCAAATTATTTGTTTGATTGAGTACAGGAATATTTTTAATATTCCTAAATCAAGTAATAATTTAGTAACTGTAACCAAATGCATGAACAATGGTTGAATACAACAAGACCGTTTTTCCCGTGTATAACTGTTTCAAAATCTTCAAATACTATATACTGCTGTAAAGTTCCTTGGCTCAGCATTAATTGAAAAAGATTCGAATTATCTCTGAAATTTCTTTAACCTCACGCGAACAATATTCACTTTTGTTCATTATTGTTTGTGTATTTGAGACTTATGCACGTGGGAACATGAATAAAACTAAAATACTTCCGCGTAAAAAAAGCATTCAGCTTGAATACAGGTGCTTGCATTTTCCGTTAAAAGGCAAGAGTTTTAAATCAATGTATATATGCGTGTCCACGCAAATAAATCAAAACGTCCCGGCTTTTTTATTTAAAATACTGTTTATAATTCAGTAATACTTAAAAGAAATTAAAATATGTTATTAACTATGTACATAATAATAACGATATAATATGTAATGTGTATTGTCTTAACAGAAGCCATTTAATTACGGTTACTTTTCATCGAAAAGCATGTACTTAAGAAGAAAATAGTCTTCTTTCAATTAAAATAAACACTTTTCTGATAAAAGGTGTTCTTTTCGTTGGACATGATAAAAACCAAAAGTTATAAAACTTTTCATTTAATGCTATCTCTTTTCTCATAGTCAGTGTACAAATATGGCTATTGATTCCTTAGACTGATTGGATATTCTCGTTAACTCAATAGCCACACACACACACAATTTAGGCAACGATTCATGTGCTCTAAATCTTGAACTTTAGCTCTTTTCCCATCATAAACACAAACAGTTTTGATTAAGATGCATGGTTATATCCATGGTTATATAAGTGAGTAATATTTAATGACAAAGAAACCAGGACAAAAAAAACTCAATCAAAGTTACAGGTACTTATATTGGCTAACATGTTTCGCCTGCATAGCCATCTTCAGAGCCATTTCATAGCAGAGACAAAAAATGCAAAAATCGATGGAAAATTACACATATTAAAATTAATTAAAATTATGAAAATATAAAATTTAAAACAATGAAATTAAAGAGATACAAATTCAGAAATTCCACAGAATTTTATTTTATTTACAAGTTTACAAGAGTATTTACACGAAGTTTTATAAAATCGCTCAGTCACTCGCGTTTCTTCTGTAGGCTTAACTTCTGAGTGAAGATTTTGGTTTTCTCGTTGATAATTTGCTTAAAGGCTTACTAAGCATGTCTTATTCTTTCAATGAGTTCCTCTATTACTGCACCTGTATTTTTGACTTATATTTCTTCAATTTTTTTATAATACTAAAACAGCAGTGCTTATGATGGGTAATTGTATTGCAAATGAGATGCATTATCATATTCTCAAACGAATACGTATGCTTACCTGCCACTACGTATACAAGTGTGCATGTAGATTATGGCTGATCGACTATATGGTAACTATCTTATTTTAATTTTTGTTCCAGTGTCCTATATAATCCGTATTAAAGAAAAGGAGTGGTGGATACTATGATGCGATGAAGAGATTGAAGAGAAGTGCCAACCAGTAAACTATTAGAATATTCACGATCATGATGCTAATCCTACAAATGAGATAATAAGCTTACAGCTGTTAAATCGCAAAATATTTTTATAAACTAATACAATGCAAAACTCTGAATAACGTATTTGCTAACTATTAATATTCTGAGTAATATCATTCGAATAAATGAAAAATCAACTTAATGTTCGGTGACTGGAATACACCCACGACAATGCATCTGACAGCCAATACTCAAACGGCTACTGGAGCCGCGTCATCTCCAGAGGGCACGAACATAATCAACGACACCTACACCAAAATGACGTCGGACATTTTGGCCGAAAGAACTTTGAACGATTTTCTATCGGAGCATCCAGGCGAACTCATCAGGACCGGAAGTCCGCTGTTCGTCTGCACCGTTCTACCGCCACACTGGAGGTCCAATAAGACTTTACCGGTAGCCTTTAAGGTGGTGGCATTAGGAGATATAGGAGACGGTACTGTGGTCACTGTGAGAGCGGGGAATGATGAGAATTACTGCGCTGAATTGAGGAACTCAACGGCTGTGATGAAGAATCAGGTGGCTAAGTTTAACGACCTGAGGTTCGTTGGAAGAAGCGGCAGAGGTTAGTTCTTCAAAATAATTTATTCAGATAGAAATAACTTTAATGAAGTCTGTAGTTTAGTGGATTGGGTGAATTACTATAAAGATAAGAATAAAATATTGTTCAATATAATTTATGTGTCTATTTAAATTTATATGTTTTGCGACATATTTCGTTTTATCATGAGAGCACTGTCAGGTAAAAAGTACATATTATACATACATAATTTCTAATTTGATGTATTACGTCTGAGGATGGCCTGGAGCCGAACCGGTTGCTAATAATTTTACATTTAAAGGATTGGATAGGACTAATTTCCTTATTTTTTTCTAATACCATATTTCAATATCACCAATCCAGAACTTACAATAATTTATTTGTTTGATGTGGTGCCATTTTCCTAACCTGATATTCTGGACGGTCAGGGAAAACTTGAGCCTCTTCTGAAAATTTCTCTTTGAAAGAATAAAACTCTCCATTATCTTCTCCTCATGGATCAACACTACTAATCGTAATGCTTAATATATATTGTAGTCGTTTTTCGAGCAAATGACCCAAATCTTCGATATAAACAGTTTTACTTGAGAAAATCGCTTCTAAAATAACTGCAAATCTTTTGATAATCTTTTAAGGTAAATGTACTAGTATTCTTTATATTAAAGCTACATTCGTGCTGGAAACTGTAAAAACAAGAATATATACATTTGTTAAATTATGAATATGGTGCCAAGTGATAATAATTTAGTTAATTATTGTGTCTTTCATTCAGTCGAACATTATTTGAACGTTAAAACACATAAATTGCTACGAATTATTAAAGGTGATCAAGTATCAGTACCATCATGAAAAAAAAAACCGTATGTCCTATTTTTTACCAGACAGATGTACCGGTGCTGGTCACGCATTAATAATCAACTCATTAATCACTAAATATTTATTGTTTAAGAGTCACAATACAAACTCTGACATGTAAATTTTGTAGTGTGTTTTGAAACTCTAGCGCATCTATCATGCATCCATTTCAAACATTCATGACATTCAGTCGTACTTTCCTGGCAATCTTCCTCACAAATGATGCAAAACCATGATTCTATTTCAGATTACTTTTCTGCGTCATTTTCATTATCTCGTATGTTTATTTATTTTTATTTAGACCTCTATTTTCTTTCTTCTTCTCATTCTATTTTTAGTTTTATTTCGATGTTCTTCCTGTTGCCTTTTTGCTTTTATTGTGTTCTTTATTTTTGTGTTTTCATTTTTCTGTTCTTTTTCGAGCGTGATGCTTTCTCCTTTTTTTTTTTGAAATATTACGGCCAATCTTTCGACGTTACCACAGATGGAATTATTTCATATTAGGAAATGTTTCAAATCAATGTCGATCAGGCCTGCTATTGGTAAACGGATTGGGTGCATTGAAAGGTTTTATCAACATGTGGGCACTGTACAAATGGAAATCTGTTTTACTAATTTGTCAGAAAAGGAAGAATCAATCCTCTTCTGACAAAATAGATAATGGATCCACTTTCACTTGAATGGTCCTTTTTCGCTTAGATTTATCTGAAGGAGTGGTGTGAAGTATGTTGTAATTTTTGGGTGCCGTCGCAATGGGAGATCCATTTATCGCAGTTTGCATATTCTCTTCAGTCCAATTGCACCGAGCCATCTCTGTAATAGAAAGAGCTAGTTATCGCCACCAATAGACTAATGTTCGTTACCACTATTTAATGTGTGTTAATATTAAATTTTACCAAATACTAATACGACAATGACTACTAAAGTTATTCCTTCCGGTAAGTGAAACACATTTTACCTCATCGTAGCAATAACTAATAACTACCTTAATAAAAATTTAAAATATAGAATTTAGTCTTAAACCATGCCGAACTAGTGTTTATCACAGCTGATGAATACTACTCCATAACTTTATTTATATAACGTAAAAGAATTAGTTTGTTAATGATGGTTGGTTTTGGAGACAGGTTCTCCAAGATGCATGCAATATTTTCTAATGAAAGTATTTAAAAATCAACAGTCTCACGTAAGTTGCAAAAGTTTAATAACTGGAAATGTTAAGAATCGGTGAAAATCCGGTCGACATAATATTACTACAAAGGAAGATTATTCTTTGGATGTTACTGATACTTCTTTCTTGTCTAAAAATAAGTTTCATCCGATTAAACTACATTTATGACGTTATCCGATTTTGTCCAATTTTAAATATCTTAATTGTACTTGCTTGCTGAATTTTTTTTAACCTTTTTTATTTTTTTAACTATTAAAGTACAAATCAAGCCGAAAATGGTACAAATGGGTACTAATGAAGTACAATCCGACTGTATACGTTTGTTTTTAATCAAGTAGCTTACCAAGTTCACATCGGTACAAAAGATAATTACAACATAATCCATACACTGTTACTGCAGGTTAATTGTTTCACTTTTTCACGTCGATGAATGAGATAAATATATATAGTAGCATCACCTTTCTAATACAATTAGACACATAGGTACTTACGAACTACGCACAAACACATCATAAATTCGTATTGTGTTCGAACATAAACGATTCAAAATTTTAATAATTACTCTAACTCACTGACTATTATTCTTTGGTTAGTTTTTATTTATGCCTGTTAATGTTATTATTCATACTAATTAATGGTATGCCAAATAACCAATATATAGCTTATTAATTACAAATATGTTTTGTAATTTGAGTATGAAATATTTAATCTCTGTTAATATATTTTAGTATTTGAAGCTGTATCACAGTTTGCAAATGTGTGTCTATTAGACGCAATTCTTTCCGACAATTGCTCTTTGCAATTATTTGTGACAACACTCTTGGAAATTATTGCTTGTAAAATGTAGGATGTGTCTACATTATAAGCTAAAGCATCAACTGAAGCATCACAGAAATTTAAAATATTAAAGACGATTGCGTATATATTATTATTATATTTACATTCTATCAATCTGGCGAACCAAATTAAATGTAGTGCCGCCTCATAAATCGGACTACATTTATTAAAACAACAGAAAAAGAAAACAGACGAATGTAGGTACGGAACTGGACCTTGAAGGAGATACGATCTTAGAATTTATGAAACAGTTGAAATTAAAGTCCAAAGATCTTTGCAGCTTGAAGCGACGGAAAACGCTTTCGACCATATTGCTAATAGATTCCATATATTAAGAAAACCAATTAAAATTTACTCAGAAAAAAAACATAATTATTGTCTTGGCAATATGTGTACTGCTGTCGCATGCAAGTCAATTCTATGCCCCACTAGGTGCTTTTGATACCAATAACAGACCAGGTAACGGAGGACTCTGTGAATGTCTTAATCAAATCTTTTAGATTTAGAACATGGAAATGCACATACAGCAAATACTACTAAAGAAATACCTGATGAATTTAGTTTTTTTTTATTTCTCCGCAAGGGCAAGTACATTGGCAGTATTTAAACATCTAAAACTATTTATGAATAATGTTTTTAGTTAATCCTTATCTTAGTAGCTAGTAAACATATGTGTTAACTTATTGTAAAACTTATTTACCATTATTGATAGCGCAACAGCCTTTTTATTGAAATGACCAGATTGAATGAACTTGATAGTTTAAAAAAAATCCCAAGAACTTCCATAATTATCTTTCGTTCCATCTCTACTATGTTTGGTTTTTCCTTTTCTTAATTTACTGTGAAATTGTGTTCGCAAAATAATGAAGTTTAGGATCAATTTCATTTTCATTTGTACTTAATGCAGCTACTATTATTTTCAGTGCCTTTTGTTTTTTTATTCTATTCCTGTACCCTTTATTTTTCAAGTCCCATAGATCAGGATACAATTCTCATGCAAGATTAAAATGCATGTCTCTTTTTTTTGACCAGGACTTCTTTTCCGCCATATTTTTTTCTTCTTTCTCTCGCTAACATTTTTCAGATCGTTTGGAAATATTTAGGGGAGGGTGGGGCAAGATGGGGCCACGAGGTAATGATGCCGGTTCATTCGTCTTATCTACAGACGGCCAGTAAGCATCTGTCAATAATACAGTCCTAATATTGACAATTATTATTTATGTTGAAGTTCAACGGTCAGTATCGGAAGCATAAGTAAATTATTTACAACTAATTTTTGTGGTTATTAAATTAACATGTATTCGCATGTATTTTCTATAGTGTGTATTTTGTTTATTTCAAATATTTAAATATGTTATGTACAACAACTAACCAGAAAATGTCCCAAAGGGGCAAGATAGGGCAATTGGTATGGGGCAACATGGGACATCATTATCGTCACTCTTCAGTCTGATCCGTTATGCCTGGATATGCCATTAATGCTTTCTCGAAGACCATAATGGCCTATTTCTCCCAGTTAGGAAATAAAGTACAGGTTCAATCAAAGCGTAACAAGGAAAGACAACAATCCTTACAAGCACTACGTAATAAAATCTGCTACCAAGAAAATAGAGTCTAGAGAATCCCTAAGGCAACTAAGAAGGTGCTGAGGGAGAGTTAAAGGGGAAAAAAAATGACAAAGAAGAAAACAGAAGAGATCAAGAAGCCGAATTTTGTAAGGAAAGCAAAGAGATAGATTTTTAGAAAACATCAAGGAAATAATCAAGTTCTTCTATTAAGGAAGATGACACTCAATGTTAGTATTGTAAGGGGAAGTATTGATTCAATGCCATGGATGGCGAGGTTGGGTACATGGAGGCTGTGCGAATAACGTGGATGAGTTCGTCTTCTATTGCCTCAATTGTGAAGATTAAGTTTAATATTCTTATCGATATCGTATTTATTTTTTTTTATTTTAAGTAGTTCCGCTTTAAAGAGTTTAAGCTTCGTTCCTGCATGTTTTTAAGAATTTGTTAAGAAGCTATTTTTTTTACCTATTACTTTGATTTATGGTACAACCCATTCTTAACTCACCTGGAACCCCATCTTGCCCCCATGGTGGGGTAAAATGGTGTATTACACATTTTCTTTTCAAAATTTTTCTCAACAACATTAAAGTACCCAATCGAAAAATGTAATTCATACATCAGCAGATAAATGTTTAAAGATTGCAATCAAGTGTACTTAGAACCTTGTATATCATTTGCAATCCTGATACAGTGCTTCTAAAACCTAATGCTTCCCAATCTTGCCCCACCCACTCCGCACCACAAAGTGTTAGTACCAAACAAAATACCTGTCCTACTCTAGTGACACACGTGCTTTCTGAGAGTAAATAGTGCAATTAAATTTCGCTTGCCGACGCACTCTCAGATGTGTATACACAGCTGTTGCAATCCACTCTCGCAATAAATGTTGCATTTTTATACTAGTGAACACGCACCTTTCGAAATCTTACTTTATTCGCTTTTAATGCATAGCGCATTAATAAGGAGTAACTATTCTATCGCACTTTTTAAAAAATATAGTTGCCATTGATGTAAAATGCTAAATATATTGTTCAAGAACAATTTTCGAAGTGTTATCTCACTGCAGTGGCACAACTGAATAATTATTGATATCTCTGTATTATTACAAGCATTAGTAATACAGTTCTAATGTTTAATGAGTGGGATTTCATCTGATATGTAAAATTAATCTGCTCGTTCATTATCCCATACATAATGCATAACGGGAATTTTAAACCGCTTAAAGATCTAACGACAAAGAGGATGTAATCCATAAAGTAGATTATACCATCCTGCAAAATTTGTTTTTCTAAGACGTCGGTGATTTGAATGCCCGCAATAAGAAAGCTCTCTTTAAGTCATTGTGCCCGATCCGTCGGGAAGTTTTCCAACTTTTCTCACTCGCACCGGTGTGGCTGTCGAATGGGAAAGCGTCGCATTAGGGCGCATGACAGCGACGGATCAGTACGCTAAACGTCTCCAGGAGGATCGCCTCGTGTAAACCGGAAGTCTGTCAACAGTATATAAAAGTTAATCCCGCGTAAAATAAGCTGTTTGTCCACCCTTTTCATTTCTCTTTCCCCGGAAAACCCGTCGGCACCGCCTAATAATATCTACGACGGACGCGTTGAAGAGCAGTCGCCTCGTACGGCCGCACCGCACCGGATAGGGAAAATGAGTGACGTCGGATCGCCGGACTTTTTTAATATAAACTTTGACTTAGGATTAAAAGGATTTAGGCCCGTTTTTTTTATTATTTGGGGGGCCCTTTTCGCGTCCGCTCTTTTATTTCTGTGATGTTACTGCTGCCACAGTAACCGGCCGACGTTCATTTGATCCTCAGCTAATTTTTCGTCTGTTCTAATGTTTATTTAAACGCTTCGGTTCCCTCATTTTATTTTTTTCTAAAAGTCACTTCCTTTGTATTTTTTTTAGTAGTCGAACTGAACGTGCCGGCGTAAACGAATTAGTTAAACTTATTCACTACGAGCTTACGGATTTTGAAAAAGTAATTTTGATTATGTAATTTTCTAAATTGGAAATTGTGAAAGATGAAGGTGCTGGGAGAAAATTCTAATTTAATTATCTTGTAATTTAACAGTGTAACGCTGATGAAGGGCAAGTTACTAAGACTGATTAGCCCTGATGTTGAATTTGCTTACGCAACTTAAAGCTCTTTCTAAACAAGAAAAGAGAATGTTGTTGAAACAAAGTTGCTAGAAATTATTGAACAAAAAGAAACTATAGTAGTACACTGAGAAAAAGGAATTCTTTATATCAAAAACATCGACATTTTGGATTTTATTTATTTGATTCAAAGAATTTTTAATTAAAACAACTAAGGGAAAGTGGTCGAAATCTGGGCAGGCGGGTAATTCGGCGCATTTGTATTTCAATGCTCACATAACTTGCTTATTGTGAGTCATTTGTACGACACTGCCATCTAGGGACAAGTGGCAAAAGTTAGTGTGAAGGAGAAGACGCCATTATTTAGGGTTCGTTCGTCTGAGTTTGTGATAATATTATCGTTTATAGTTGCTTAGGATAATCTTCTTATGAGAACTAAAGTTAAGTATAAGCATATAATTTGCAAAAAAGTAATAGTTATATTTAGTAATTTCAGTACATTTTCTTCACACGTACTGCTGTGTACTGATGATATCAGCATAAATGCAGAATGAAAAGTAAAAAAAAAAGAAAATTTAAATTTACTAGCTCAGCGGATAAAATTTTAAAAGGGCGCAAAAGAATATCTACTTTCAGGGTTACTTTCACAATTAAACTAATCTTGAAAAGTAAAATGTGGGCGTAAGTAAATTGTCTATCTTTAATTATTAAAATTGAAAAGTTTGAATCAAAAATAAAAGAATAGAAACTTTGAATGACGTTAACAATCATTAACTTTTATTATAATAAAAAAAAAACATTTGTATAACAATTACGCAGGGAAAATAAAACCATAGACAAAAGGTCTTGGTCGAAAACAAAACCTGCATGAATCTACAATTAAAAAGGACAATGCAAGTCCCTCAACAAACAAAAGACTGATTTGTTCTAGAAGAAAAACCTTTTTGACAAAAAATCCACGTGGTTTCAAAATTGAAACACTAAATTAATTTAAACGTGGACAAAACAAGTATAATTATATAATTGAAATTTAATCACAAGCACAAAGCTTCTTATCACCTACACCGAGGTGATTAACTAAAAAAAATAATTTAAAGATTTTTTTCTAAGAAACAGAATTTTTTCCATTAATATCCATGTAAAACATTTTGTACATTTACCCCCATTGAATGCGGAAAATAATTAAAAAAAAAACATTTTTACCAAGAAAAATTACCTCACATTTTTAGTGTGTGGGTGAGTTTATACAGATACTGCTGAATTAATTCCAACGTGCATGCAAGTCGTTTCGGATATTCCATATTCAAATTATAAAGCATTAAAGGAACAATAAACAGATTTTCTGATGTGAATTAATACCACCCATTAATAATCAGTATAACAAGAAAGCAGAACCACGTGTGGCCGAAGACCATGTCTTTTCTGCCTACGTCTGACTTGAACCAGAACATTCTAAGCTTACACAGGGCACGGCGCTCGCTTATTTTCTTATCACTTGAAAATTACTTACCATATTTATAACAGTAATTTTGCAAAATGTAAGAAATTTTTTTAAATTTTTTCCTAAGAGATATTAATACTTTTCTTGCTAATTTTTTTTTTTTCTATGAAACATAGATCTTCCTATAATATTCCCGTAAAATACTTGTATTATAGGAAATTTTTTAATATTTCGACATTTTGCCGAAACATCATAAAAAATATAGAATGTTCCATCTTAAGTTTAATGAGAAAATTAAGGATTTGAGTTTTGAGTCACCTTGTATACAAGAAATATTTCTCCAAGATAAAAACGCTCCAGCGGTTAAATTTAGGTATAAAAATGGCCATAACGTTTTAAAGACTCGGAATAGATATGGCAAACCCTGCATAGGAGGCTGGGAAAAATAAGTAAAAGTTAAAAAATGCAAAAAAGTATAACATTCCATTTATAAAAATATATAAATTATTTTAGGTTTGGTATGACGTTATGAAACAGCGTGTATATATGTATCTAATTTTAAAATATAAACTTAAGAATACCTATATCTTTTCTTCACATTTTTTTTGACAACTTTTGTAATGACAGATATATCGATCTTCCACACACTAATGCGGCACCTGTATATTGATCCATGCCAATTAAGTATAACAATCATCATTAGTATTGTATTTTTTTTTTAGATGATGCATAAAATTTTGTTCGATCTGTACATAAAGAAGTATTTTGCTGGTTTTACTACAATTTAATAAAATATTTACAATAACTTGTAATTTAGCTGGCATTCATGACTAGGATTCAAAAGGTTATGTCTGTAGATAAATACTGTACATATCGACCAAATATATACAAAATATAGGTACCGTATAGGTGTAATGAGCATATGTAACTTACTTTGAGAATTTACTGAGGACGAAATTAATATAACAACTTCCCGTATATCCTATAAATTTTTGAACCTCAGCAAATTTCTTAAATTCTGAGGAAAGTTAAAATATGCCGAAATTAATGAAGCCCGCGCTTAACGAAATTATTCACGGTATTCGGTGGAGAGTGGGAGGCGTTCCGTTGAGAAAATTTCGCGGCTAAAATCGCTACATTATCTTATTCCATTATTAAATCGATTCCATAAAATTAGCCCCATTAGATGCACAAATTGCGTAGCGGTGCTTTATAACGTTCTAGCGTTCTAGAAAATTAATGGATACCATTAGGCTGGGGTGAACGGTATCGAAGAAATGTATGCGTTCACTGAAAACGTGAGATATTTTAACTTTTTGTTGAGCTTCTGGGGACTCCCAGCTCAATAATTACTTTAGTTAAAAGTCATCTAACAAAAATTCCTTACATTTTTAAAACTAGATACGGTTTGCGCATTTTTTTTAAATGAGAAGATTTTGCTTAACTTTAATTTTGCTAAACAGCATCTCTCCATGTTCTTTTTTCTGGCTATTATGTTTACTTTGAAAGGTTAAATTAATTAAAATCGCCCATGACATCTATCCTTTGTATTTTGAAGGTTTTTCTTATTTTATTTTTATTAGGTATGTTATATAGTAAAAATATACTATCAGACTGTTTCATATGTTTACGGAAACAAAGAATCGGCGATGCATTAAGCATTATCTTCGAATATTACATACATTTAATAGTCTATAACAGAAAGCATCGGCAAGAGGTCGCTCCATTTTCAGTACTAGTCATACAATTACACTATTAGTATTTCTATGTTTTTGAGTTAAGATACAACTTTTGCGTTCTAATGACAGATCTCAAGCGTGAGAACTGCTTTAAAATAAAAGTTGAGAGATATAAACTTCATCTTTTGTGTTTTATTTAACGTCTATTGTGTTTGCCTATTATCTCTAATTGTTTAGCTTTTTGAAATATATTTTATTTATGATTTTGTAATTTAATTGAATTGTGATAAGTACTGAATTGTGTACATTCGCTGGAAATTTAAAAAATATTACGTACCTAATGATTAATTTGTGGAGCTTATTTTCAAAACGCAATTTCTGCAAACAATTTTTTTTTTTCGTTTTTGAACACATTAGGTTCCTTACGTCCGTCTCTTTCAATTCATACATACATTTCTATTCAAAACGCATTTACTACCGTTCCAAAGAGGTCTCAATTTTACCTTTCTTTTCAAACTGCAGTATCTACATTATTTTTTTTTCAAATCGCATTTTCTGCATTCTTTTTTTCAAATTGCAATTTCTACGAACTAGTTATGGTTTTTTCTGGTTCAGTCAAGCAATATTAATATCTTTACGTATAAAATAGCATAGCTTTTCTGTTTTTTACAAATTCCGCTCGAATCAGTGAAATCAGTTTTTCATTCATTCATTCATTCAAGTTAGGGTGGGCACTTGAGCTTGATGCTCATTGTACCATCCCTATTGATTCTCTTATTTCCACTCGAGCAGCTTGGTGTGCTCTATAAAAGCCCAGTATCTGCCAGTTGAAACTTGAAGAACCTTCGAGGGCTCCAATAGATTTCTCCCGAATATTTCTACCTGAGTACCTCTAGTTCCTCACATGTGCAGATTACATGTAACTCGTTTCCTCCTGTAGTTCGCATCTTCTACACCACGGTTCGCTTACACGGCCTGTGTTGTATAGATGCTTTTTCAGAGGACAGTTTCCAGTTACCAACCCAGTAATGGTTTTAACTTCTTTCTTACTGCGCTTGAATAGGTTATCAGAGAAACTACCATCCCCATCCCCTATCAGCGTTTTGGTATGGAGTTGACCTTCAGTCGACCTCCATTTCTTTGTACTTTTTTTATCTAACCAGGTCCAGATCTCCCTTCTTGCGGAATCTTTAGTGGGCTCTGGACCCATGAAGTGTCTCTTAGAGCCCTCCTTGGGTAGTTCATCGGCTATTACGTTGCCCTTTATATCCTCATGTCCCGGCACCCAAATCAGAGACACCGTGTTGTCTCGTGCCAGTGCATTGAGGGATTGTTTGCAGTCCTAACTAGTTTTGGACCTAAGTTACAGGTTTGAGACTGCCTTAATGACAGCCTGGCTGTCAGTCATTATATTAATTTTCCTCCTCATGTAGCCCCCTTTTGCAGTGAAATCAGTTATCCGATAATGTAAAATAAGGAAAATAAACCAGCTTTAGCTATTTTGACGGATATACGTACCCATAAACTAAGAGCAAAACAGTTTAATTTATTTATGAAGGAAAATTTGGCAAATTCTCTTTCATATTGTTTTGACGTCCAACAGGTACAGCCTTTGCCAAAACTATCCATTGGTGAAGCATGCTATATGCGTCAGTTGTCATTTTATAACATGTGCATCATAGATTTGAAATACAATGACCCTGTTTTTATACTTGGAGTGAGGACCAACTAGGCAGAGGAGCCACGGAAGTAGCATCAGCCATTGGAAATTTTTTAAGCGATTTAGAGATATCAGATAGCGTAACAAGTTTAAGATATTTTGCCGACGGTTGGGCAGGACAAAATAAAAACTGTTATGTTATACATTCGATGTGTTTTTGATTACACCATGGTGCTCCTGAAAACCTTGACAACATAACCGTAATTTTTTCCCGTAAGGGGGCATTCTTACATGCCTGCAGATCGTATCTTTGGTCAAATAGAGAAAAAATACAGAAAAGGAAGTCAGATTGTGTTAAAGAGGATTATGAATAAATTCTTAGAGAAGTAGGAAGAGTTAGAAGATTGGGAGAAGAGTGGGTGGTCTGGGGCATTAAGAAGATGAGTGACGCTAACTGTAAAAAACTTACTGGAGTTAGTAATATGAAAAGAATTTTTATTAAAAAGGAAATAAATACGAAAAACAAAAATGAAGTAATTAAAGTGAAAATGGAAGAAAATTACCGAAATAATGACATATCAAAACAGTTTATGACGATAATGAAAAAAGGAGTATCCATCATCACTTAAGTTGAAAAACATTGAGACCCTGATGACACTCTATGACGAAGCGTGGAAAAATGTCGAGAAGTTTGTTTTTTACAAAAATCTTTTAGAAAAAAGTGAGGCTGTAAGTAACTGTCACAATCATGAGACAGAAAATGAATACTCAGATGATGATGAAGATAATAATTGCGACTGCTTAGAAGATGTGGAGTAAAACTATAACAGTTCTTGTATAAATAAAAAAAGTGAAGCAGAAATTTGTTTGTTTTTTCTTCAAAATGCAATTTATACTAAATTTTATTTTCAAAATGAAATAAATGTCAGTTTTATTTTCAAAATGCAATTTATTTTTGTATTTTTCGCTTTTTGTTAAAATATAATTTTTTCAGAATTTTCCGAATATTTGTTTAAAAAATCTTAATTTCCTTTTCTCTAAAATGTAAGTTCAAAAAAAAATGTTTTTACTGTGCCGAGTTTAATTGCAATTTTCTCGAAAAACAGTTTTTGTCAGAAATTGCGTTTTGGAAAAAGCTCCACATTTGACAATTGACTCCTAGATAAAATATTTAAATATAATTGCTTATTTTATAATATTTAGATGTACACTTACTTTTATACTTTAACTTGGATTACAAATTTAATAATAAATAATACTATTTTCGGTTGAAAATACTGTTTGTATTTATATCACAGGTCAAAATACATTAATTAATAACAGTTATAAAAGTTACAAATACACTAGTCGAATTGAAGCACTTGCTATTGACAATTATGTTGGAGTGATCACTCGACAGGAGATTCACACAGCAGCCTCGTAGCAATTGAAAAAATATTGTCACGTTGGGGCCTGACGGGGTAGCTCAGAGGTAATACTTATATAATAATTGTACCTACCGTGGGTGGCAGGGGCAGGAATCAACCAAAGACCAATACACTTAAGCTCTTTATTGAAGGTTTCGTCGCTACACGGAAGTTCCACGTCGAGACCGGACACCCAATATATACAATAGTATCTATTCCCACTTAATCAGTTCGATTTGTGGTATTTCCCCCACCCCGCCTCTCTCCAGAAAACCGCAGAGGTCGCCTTTTATAAGAGGAGTAAAACTAAAACAGTCGAATGAAATTATTTATCTGAAAGCCACAAATCGCACTTCTGAGCTTACTTATTTTAGTTACTTAAGTTCTTAATACCTAACCATACATGGAATAGTTTCTTAGTTAATTCTTAATTTCTGCTTATCTATACCCTACTAAATACAAGAACCATAATGGCGAAACTATATTAATGTACGCACTGAACATTATCATCAAAGTTCATCCCGACAGATTGTCCTTTATGTTCTCCCCAAGAACTGCCTCCGTATTGTTGAGTTTATTTTAAGGTGGTTTAGTAATTGTGTGGTGGCGCTGCTTTCGATACTCCTCATTCATTCTATAAGCTGACAGGTTCGACCACATCCAACATCGTAAGGTCCAATGCGCCTGAAGATTTGGTCCTGGAATGGACTCGGATTCCCCGGCGTCCCACAAAAAGATCGACGGTATGAGTGTAACGCGTTTCCGCTATTCGCTTGTAAATATTAGCTCGTCCTGAACTTCGGCTGTACTTCCTTTCAATCTCTTTCATACGACAGAGGAGAAGAGTCTGCTCTACTAATTGTAAGTCGTTTATGTCGTGAGATCTCGGTGGCCTGCACAGCGTGGCCTACCTTCTTGCAAAGCGAACGGCTACTAATCAGAGAGAACACCTGCATATATGGAACTTATACTGATAGTTATAAACAAATAACGGTTAGGCTTTAAAAAACTTACATATTGAAAACACTTATTTGTAATGCAGACAGCATTTTATATCAACTTTATATCCAAAATCTCACATACTTTTAACTTCTTCTAACTAATAATAATAATAATAATAATAATAATAATAATAATATAGAAACTTTATTCAAGGACCAAAGTATAAAGAGCGTCATAAAAAGAAATACAATGAAGTGATACATACTTATGTATAAAGGTACACAAAAACACAAACATACTATTGCTCGCAGGCAAGCGCAAAAAACTCATTAACACTATAGAAACATTGTGACTGAAGCCACGATTTAACAGTTTTTTTTGAATTTCTGTAAACTAAGTATTTTCCAAGTGTTAGGCAAATGGTTATAAATTTTTATACCTAAAATATCTGGACTCTGATTAGTTGACTTTAAACGATGTCTCATAAGATGAATTTGTGGATTTCTCAGGTTGTAGGTATGATCGTTGTTGTTTTTAATTGCAATGCATCTTATGGCAGCTTTTTGTTTAAGAAATACGTCTTTAGCTGCGGGAGAAAACCCCCATAATAATAGCCATATAATAAGTGTGAGTGAAACTCTGCATAATACAGTTGTTTTAAAACACCTGGATCAATTATAGTTCTTAGGGATCTAAGCTTAAAGATAGATTTATTTAAAATGGATATTAGTGATTGACAGTGATTATTTCAATTTAAGGAAGGAGTGAACGTTAATCCTAAAAGAACTGCAGACTCAGCCGACTCTATCTCTCTATTAGCAGCATGAAGATTCATAACTAACTTCTAGTGTAAAAATTACACCGGCACCGGCTGATTTTCCCAGTTTTGTAGGTTTATTTTACATTTTCTTCCATCGGGTAAAACATAAATAGCTTGCTAGATACATGAATATCCAATCACTCAGCGCTACATAAGATTTTATTAATTCAGGGCAATTATTTCGGGAACACGTGGGCTCCCATTATCAACCGAAGACTAATGTGAATAAATTAAGTGAAAATAGGAAAAGACCTATTACCTAAACATGCCTCGTTATCTCTCTCTAAAAAGGAAACATATTTACAAGTGCTTACAAGTGTGCCTACTAATTTCCGCTGAAGTAATTAGAAATGTTCAAAATGAGTTTCGGTTCCGTTTAGGGTATTGTCAGGAAGTACATGGATAACATTTTGAACATTTATTGTAGAAGAGATATGATTGAGGTGAATCAGATTTCTGCATTTTTCGAATTAGTTATTGCTAAATATATTTTTAATGACAACGAATAAAAACTTGAAATTTGGTATGCATGTGTAATTTGATATACACTTTAAGAATAGTTATAAAAAAATTAGGGCTACCATTTAAAAAAATTGTCGATGACGACATATCTCAATTTTAGGACACGCTGTATAAAATTTTCTTAGATGAAAAAGTGGGCAATTTAAAATAGTAATCGACGTATCCGAGCATATTTCCGGAAAGAATACTGTCTTCGCTTTACTGAATTTATTTCAGATTACAGATTCACACTGTGAAAAACCAGTTTAATAGTTTTAGTATACTTTTTCAACACGCTTCCTGGTAAAGTATTTACCAATTTCTCGTGTTCAAGGTAGTGCACATTTACCACTACAAAGTGCATATTTTTTACACTAAAATTACACTAAAATTTTACCCCATACACTAACCAAAGTTACACGCTAGAATTTCTTACTGTGTAGCCTCTAAACATTTGGAACTAATACAATTACATGATTTCTAAAGACATGCAAGAGTTTTGTCATCTATTGATGAAGATTTAACATTCATCACTGTATAAAACCAAGAAAATATGCCCTGCTAAACTATATCAAGTTTGTCACTGTAAAATAACAAAATACATTATTATTAAAACAAAATTGGATAAAATACTATGCTGTTCTGCAGCAGCAGCAGCATATGTCAAAATGTTCAGAAAATACTTCTAAAAAATAAATTTATAATTTTCTTGCGGTGTTAATTATATTTTTGTCATCAGAAATATAAGCATTGCTGCAAATTTCAATGTCATATAATGTCAGTAAACGTTAATTAAATAATAACAATTGGTTCTCTTTCCCAATTAAATAAATTGCTTCACTAATTTATTTTACCTGTGTGCGTAGACGATTCATTATTCTAGAAACAATTACTTTAAAACACATGTAAATAGATACACCAGGCAAAAAAAAAGTTTGTGTTTCGGTAATCCATTTCACTTTTTTTTACGTTTTACTCGTTCGGAACGCCGCAATATGCGTATCAACGCATTTTCAGTGCATCCGGAATTCTCTTTATCGATTAGTGTAACAGCATCGTAAATATTCGTCCCTGTTCATTTTCGATAGGGGATGAAATAACATGTATTGTTGCCGTGACATTATCCATAAGTTCGTTGTAAATTTATCGTTAAACGCCATAAAATAATCAATTACGGGTTACGATTCCAATAAAATTCCTGTTATATAGTTAAAAAAAAACGACAAAACAAAAAAAAACATTTGCTTATATTTTTTAGTTTATTCAAAAAAAAAACATTTTTTGAGTGTCGTCTCGTGAAACGGTATCTTCTACGGCTATCCTAATCTATTTAGACCTTTTAGTTTAATATTCTTTTCATGTTATTCTACGGGAAACAAGTTTAAGCTTTTTTCTCACTAGAACAACGAAACTCATATACTGTATTATTATTACAAAATTGTTAACTTTCGTGGTGTGCTTTGAATCCTCCAATGCTTTTTTCTGATGAACTCCCTAAATCTCTTCCATACTATCTAAGTATCAGATGTACAGTCTAGTTCTAATTTTAAAAAAAGTATTATTCTCATAGACTATATGTATCCTTTTTCATTTTACACCTATACAAATGTGTCTATCTCTTTCTATCATGTGGATTGTTGCAAGATTTATTTGATGACTGTTGGTAATGATAATCTGCACTATTCGCTGTTTCCTGTTCCTGCCATTTCTTGAGTTCGAATATCTTTCTGTATCACTTGTGTTTTGGAATGAACAGCGCCTTAATCAATAGTTGAATTTGATGATTGAAGATGACTGCACTGAACATCCGCGATTCGCCACCCACGGGTTGTAAGGCCGTATAGGCCTAATTAATTCTTGATTGACGACAGTTTGTAGATTAAAACCAGATGTTATGGTAGATAACTATATATATTGCTGTGTTTCACAAGAGGAAAGCTACCAACCATATTGAAATGCAATTACTATTTTATGTACACACCTGTTTGTAAGTCCAGTATAATTTGGATTAATTCACACTAGTAGTCATGGAAGTTGAATATAATTTATCGTCTGACAACTGTACGATAGCCTGGTATCCTAGGTATCTATTTTAATTGAATGGGGAGTGACTCAATGTGATTCGTTCGAAAGAAAATGTATGAAAATCCTTGGTTACGTGTTGATAGTTGATGAAAAGTCTTAGAAAAAGCTGTGTTATTTCTCATCAAATATAAATCAATTAAACCATATTGCGGGGGTATAGCTGGTATCGAAGGGGATAAATTCACGAATTTGGTGTTTACTATACATGGGTACTTGTTCTACATGGGAGTGTGCATGTGTTTGCTGTTCCGAGTCTAATCATACATCCTGAATGTAACGAAGGAGGTGAATATACGAGTGAATCTGGATTGTTACTACAAGGAGATCACATTCGAAGGTACTCTGGCGTCTGTATGAACCGATAAACGAAGTATCTGGTCAAAACATTATTTGAATTATTATATAAATGAATGTATAATTTCTATAATATTTTGAGGTTATTATTTTGTATGAGATTAAAATTCTGACCTTTTATAAGTTGGCAAACGTGGTTGGTGGTTTTCTATTCTCTTATGATAGCGCGGGATATTTTAAAAGTTCCTTTTTGAATTAAAGAATCTAAATTATACTGGATAATTGATAGTACTTGTTTGAATATCCCGAATAACTATACTCACGCTGAGTAAGAGTTCTCATACTTTTTTATATATTTTCCTGTATAGACTTGTTAATGAATTATACATGTTATTAATGATTGCACTGTTTTATTAAAAAAAAATATTTATTTATTTTTCTTTTCCGTAAAAAAAGCATATAGCCGGGAATCACAATAATATATATTAACACTTAAAAAGAAACAAACAAAACCGTACACAAATATCTTAGTTTGATTTGGAGATGGTATAGTTGTTGTTATCGGTTTGGATGCTCTGATACTCTGATACTGAATTGGTTACAAGTTTGCTGGATATTTATATGCATCAGGTAATCTAAAATACCGGGAATTGGTAATTGTAACTACCCTAAACTGATATTAGAGAGATTATACCCTAGGCCACACAATGGATAAGTAATGAACAATAGATGGTTCTAAGATAAATATATGTTTACATAAATATGGAAAAATCTTAGGATTAAGAATTGAGAACTAATACATACAATAAATCATAAAATAAGGGTTTAACAGAAAAGCACAAGCCCTTCCTAATAAACGAGGGCTATTAAACGAATTATAAATAAGTAGTTAGGTCAACACAGGATTATTGAAATTTATAAAACCTTAATTAAATGTAGAATTTAAATATACAAATGCCCTAGAGGTAAGACGATAAATGTAAATAAAGTGCACAGGTAATAAGTAGATTAAGGATTTGGAAGGTTAATTGGTGTATGAAATCTTACAGGCGAAGGCGGAAGGACAGTATCCGCAAGAATTCTCGTTTGCAGGTGTATGATGAACACATCCAAGCACTTGTTAGAATATAAATATTCCATCCACCATGTGTATCATATTAGCGCAGCAAACACCGAAGATTAACCTAATTTTTCTGTGATGGTATTATAAGATCGTCGGATGTATATTAACCAAAGTGTCCAAAATTAAAGATCTGGATGTCATGCTGGATACTAAACTGGTATATTGTTACCACGTGCAATATACCGTTAGTAAATGTACCAAATTACTTGGTTTTATTATGAGAACATCCAGAAATTTGTCTTCCTTGTCTTCCTCTCTATTTTGCGTATATAAACTCGATTATATCTTATGCGTCTGTTGTATGGAGTCCGCAGTACGCCGTCTATATTAACATGCTTGAATCCGCCCAGCGAAAGTTTATTAGATTTCTATGTCATAAGTCAGGCCAATTTTTTAATAATTACTTCGTCGCATGTAAGTACTTTGCCATTGAGTAACTGCAGGTTACTGTCAGATTTAATATTATTGCACAAACTACCTAATAACAGTATTGACTGCCCTAACATGGTTTCCTTGATTTCCTTTCATGTTCCCCCTTGTCATATCCTTAACGCTGTTTTGTTTCACTTGTCTTTCTGTCATACCAACTCCTTCAGAACTCTCCTATTAACAGATTATATTATTATATTCATGCTCACTTACAATGAGCAACTCAATATTTCCAACTCTCTTGATATATTTAACTGTAGTTTAACTGCTTTCAGAACTCAAGTTATCCGCAGCTTTTTTGATCAACTTTACTAAAATTAGCTATATGTAATAATATTTTCCCCCTAACCTACTTCAATGTCACTTTCTACATGATGTTACTTACTTCTTCATAGATCGTACTTGTGTAGTCCTTATTTTTTTTTTTCTTTTCTATGTGTGTCTAGGCTACAACTTTTATGGGTTCGTCCTGTTGCTGTGGAAACCTAAACAAATAAATAAGTAAATTAATAAAGAAATAGTAGAAATATGTAGTATGTAAACACATTTTTACCTGAACGTAACTCCTGTAGAAATAAAAGGGTATATTGGAATTTCTGTTTTTATTCTTCTTTGAAGGTATTTCAACCGAATGATGAATGAGATAATACGAATAATCTGTATATTTTTTGATAGTTTGCTTTGTAGAATAACGTAGTATTTACCGTTTTTATATATCACAAAACTAGGAGTAAGCTGCTCTTCATCTTCCAATAGCTGTTAAAAACAGACAGGAATTAATTAATTAAGCTATTTTTCACATTTAATTTTAAAAAAATAGTTTATTTTCCTTTAAATAATTAAAATCATGACAGAGCAATATGTTTCTTTGAAACTATTTCAAGCCTAAGGAAACGAAGCGTAAGTTGTTTTTGTTTTCTACCATGTCTCGTCTAAAATTCGAAATCAGTCGGACAAGTAATCAGTCGACAAAGGAAAGAAGTTAAGGAAAATATTGTATAGGTACATAGCGCATAGATGAAGTTTCCACACAATGAAGCTAGGGTACAGGCTCATATGTGACGTGGATTTGATAGATGCCTCCTCATTGTCGGGGTCCCAATAACATTCATGTTTTTTTTTAACTAGTTAAAATTAGGGCGATCAACATCTTTTTAACCGAAGTACTAACCAAAGAAATTCTTTTTGTAAAATTTCAAATTGTTTGGTTAAACAAAAACAAATGTTTGGGTATTAATTGCTTATAGGTATCAAGTCCCCTAGCAACTTTTAGGGGACTAAAACTCTGTACAAGTCATTATCTTGATTAAGGCACAACTTTTGCATAAATTTTCAATTATATACCACTCAGAGTATTTTTATTGGCTTCTCGTTCCTTACCTTTTGATAAACTATATAGCATGCACATTTACATAACTTTGTGCATTTACTCCAATTTTTGGTTGTTGAGTAAAATTGATACGATCATGTTTTTGAAATTTTTCAATCAGGTGGGTTTAGTTGAATCCATCGGAGATTAAACAGAAACCAACATAAAGTAGAATTTTAATTACATTAACCGATTAACCGATTGCATGGATGTAATACTAACACGCATTGAAAATTACAAATCAATGTTAGGCGACGTTCTAGATTTTGTTATGCACCCAAGCTGTGTTTGCACGCATACAAAAACTATAAAATGTCAGTTTGACATACATACAGAATAAATTACATTAACGATATGACATTAAATAAAAAGCTTCGGTAAAAAGCTTTTGAACGCAATCACCAAAACAAATATTGTATGCTGCCCACTGTTCAGATACCATTTATGCAAACATTGTAGTGAAATAATCCAGTTGTTCATGCTCATATAATACACACGTGTGTATTTGTCTTTGTAATATATGTATCGTATCGATGTGTGTCCGGAATGAAATCTATTGATTATGGACCTATTTAAATGAAATAGGGTGATAATTTTAATTTTTCGGTATTTGTATAAATGCATAGGTATTATACAACATGTGCATAAATTGTTGCAAGAGCTACACGCAGGGATATTCTTCGTTCGATTCTGAATTTAAAATCTTAATTTTAAAATGTCATGTCATGCTTCGTTTGTTTTCACAGCGTTCTTGAAATTTAGGCTTTTAGTGCTTAACTAACAATAAGCCTTACCCTTCTATATGTCTTAATAGAGATAGCTTTAATTTAGTTCAAAGAAGAATTTTTACTAGAATTATTTCGTGAACATTTTCTTTTGATTTAAGAGTTTATTTTAACATCTCTTTATTAACGTATTTTTACGAAAAACACATTTCACACCCTTGTATATCAATGGTCTGTATTGTGTAAAAGTGATTTTAATGAAAATCATTACCGATCGTTAATGTTAAATTTGACATTTACTTATACAGGCTGATTAACGGAACCCGTCCATTAAAAGATTTTGACTTTCCAGTGATATTTCGATTTTGAAACTTTGGGGTTAAGCATAGCTGGCTATGATCTCTTTAGAAAAAAACAATTTCATCTATGTCACACTTCCGGGTTATATCGAAAGTCATGGCCAACGTTGATATTTTAAATAGAAACCTATATTTTTTACTGCATTTTTAGATTCTACTATGTATTTTAAAGCTAATTTTATAAAACATCTACTTACCTATCACTTACCGTTTCCGAGTTATTTTGGTTTTCGTGAAAAAAGCTCAAAAAAATATGAATGCGCATAACGGCTATGCAGTAAAAGATAGGGAGTTTTTATGTTGACTGCGGAGGGTATGAGTCCTCTACTATTTAACCAGGGAATAAAAAGCAAACAACATTATACAGGGTGTCTTGTAATCTAGGGTTGATTTGGATTAACTTTTTTTTTTCAAATGGAACGCCCTGTATATTTTTACACCATGTGATGTAGAATTGTATCCTCTATCGAAAAGCCATAGTTGTTCTTATACCTATCTCTATTGCTTCTTTTAGAATTAGTGATTCAGCAGATCTAGTGCAACGACAAATATCGAACTATTTTCGACGTGCCAAGGTCAAGTACTTCGGCTCAGCTCGGATTAGCAGATAGGAAAAGAGCATAGAGGGCTATTGTCACTGTTGAATAGGATGCAATTATATTTATTTAACATATTTAAAGGACAAAAGAATTTTACTAATAAAATATTTGCATATATTAATCTGTTGGCTGTTTTCGCAAGTTGACTAAACCGTAGGCGTTTCTATTCCTTTAAAATTTGTTTTTTGTCTTGGTATTATTGGTTCATATCTGTTTTTATTGTATACATTTATTTTTCATTTATATTGTATGTATATGTGAATCGTGTCTATAAAATTACCAACTAATACATATACAATAATTCAATACAACTTAAATAGCAGAACGACAAATAAAAGCATTCGCCTACTTAAAATGTATAGATGTACTGTTACAGATTAATACTATCGTATTAAAACTATTAAAATATTTAACAGGTTAACTTTCAGAATCGAAAAAAGAATAAAAGAGAAACGGCGATAAAGTAAACAATAACAAGAATGTATAAGGAAAGGCATCGGATTAGTAATCTGTGAATAAGTTCTTAAAAAGCAAATATATAATTTTGCTTCATACAGTAACTTATTGTGCAACATATGTGCACCGATTCAATGCACGTCCTATGTAACTGGGGTTACTTTTATTAATAATAAGTAATAAAAGCACACCACCATCGATTTTATCGGGCATACTTATCTGTGGATCGTAAACTAAACCGAAGGTAAAGATATATAACATGATGTTTATATCTGCCATCTGCGAATCCGAAAATAACTGAAGCGCATGACTTAGAGCGTGCAGTAGAAAGTATAGATACCTGGTCGCAAAATAATCTTTCTAAGGCATTACAAAAGAAGCGCACTGTACATAGTGTAATGGAAATGCTAATATGACAACACAAGAACTTTTTCCAATTCAGAGACATCCTCGTAGAATAATTATTTACATTACAGTGCGGTGGGTGTCATTTACAGCGCAGGAGTTCAAGCGTTGTAAATAGCCTAACCCACGACATTTGTATTAGATTTTCTCGCCGAGAAAAACAGAAAATCTTTCTTAATTTCATAATCAATACGGCAATATTGTCGCGTTATTACTTTAAAGAGATACGAAGATCTGTACTTACCCGGTAAATTCTTTAGGCAACACTTTTTACTGGGGGTAGGTATAAAAAACACACTTTTTAGAACCACGTACAACTATATATGTATATTCTTTCACAAAATCCGACAATCGACTCTCCTGACTCTTTCTTTGGCGGCTAACTCGAGCCCTCTCTTCCTATGTCTTCATTTGCTGACTCAATTACTATTTCTTTTAACGATCACACCACAGGAAACGAGGGTTGGATTTTCACCTATTATACTTATTATTTATGCAATGCATAATGAAACTTTCCGTGGCAATATAACAGTCAGTAGCTGTGGACTGGTAGCTACCACTGAGTTTTGAGAACTCAATTCAGCCTTAAGTCCATGCCAAAGTGATTTTTTTGATGACGATTTGTTGTCAATAACAATTAAAACAGCAATAAACATATCAATAAATTTGTATTCAATTAAATTCAAGGATATTGTGCATACATTGTTGTCATTGGAAGTAACTGTGATAAGAGAGAAGCAGTAAGGCAGCAAGATGAACCTACTGCAACAGCTGACAGGTAATGTTATGTTTAGAGTTGAAAAGGGCAAAAATTTATTTCGAAGGTGGTTTGGTTATTAAAAGAAATGCTAATGCTGGTCAACCAAGATAATAATTTGAAGAACAAATCTTACTTCGCGCAATATGTAGAATTTAAAAAGTTTTCGAAGGTCGAAATACAGAAATTATTGCGGTGTCTACAATCACAATACTATACGGTTACAATGTTGTCAATTGTATGTTCCTTTCAAATAGTTCGTGAATACATACGACGTTTTTACATTAACATTTTCTATTCAGGAATAAACGAAGCATGTTGCTGCGTGTAGCTTTTGCGATAATTTATACATACTTGATATCATCAACAAATAATAGTCGCTAATAAAAACGCTCGGACTTACATCTCCTCTTAGTTTAATTGGTAAAGCGCTCGTCCGGAAAACGGGAGGAGGTAGGTTCGAATCCTGCAGGAGGAGAAAACTTTTTCTTGGAAAAAGTTCCTCATAATTATTACAGTTAATAGAAAAAATAAATTAATTTATATTTAGAAAATATTTACCGAGAATTTTGTGGAACACCAACAACTTTATTACTAGATTCTTGAGGTGGTGACGGTTCTGTAACTTCGTAAACCGCCATACCAGCTGACAAATGAAGAACTCAAGAAACAATTCTTAAGAAAACAACTCGATTGGCTCAACTGTTACGAAAGTCGTATATGTTATTAATTATTTTGGATAAACGAAATTTGGGCCGGAATTCAAAGTCAAATTACACTCTCTAAAGTTGAAGTTCTGCAGCAACAGAAAGTGTCCTTGAGTATCTCTCCATGGAGTCTACAAACTGGCGAAGTTTCATCAAACTCCGCGATTTACAGTTTGCTAGGCTTCCTTGCAAGTAACGTTTCGAAGCTGCTTCTTCAAGTAGTTGACTGTGTAATTACTGGTGTAGTTAATTGCTAATTAATTAAAAACCTTTTATAGGTATCGGGTATTGGTTTCACTACTACTAGCCCGTATACCCACTAAAACCACCACCTTTTGCTTTCAGCCAACTGGTAACCTCTACGCGAACATTAGGTAGGCGGAAAGTACGTTCCATTCTATGACATTTTTCACGCTCTTTCATTTACCCCTTTTATTGTCATAATATCTTTGATAAACTTGCTGATGTAGTCCCACGCTAATCGAACGCTGACCATGAGGGCGGTCATATTATCAGGTGATATCGTTGCACCCAGTTTGACTTTTGTTGTTTGGCATGAGCACTCGAAGTGTGTATGAGGAGGTTTTCTGTGTCCACTTGCGTCATATTGGCACCCTGTGTAAGACAATTGATTGTACCACATGGCAGTACATCAGCCTTTTCCTGTAACTAGGGCCTCTGATGTTGTGCCGTTTTATTTTTTGGACTGCAGCTGTTCGCCTTGTCCTATAATAAGTCTCAGGGACATCGCACTCTTCTTTGGGCGAATTTCCGTTTTCAGCCAATTGTATTTGTTCCGCTCATCTGTTTCTCTTCTGAGGATAACACACTCTGTTTTTTTTTTGGCGACAATTCTAACTTGTAGCGTTTCATCTACTCCGCTACCTATTCTGTAGCTTCGTTTGCCGTTAGCTTCAAGCTTCAGCTTTTTGCCAGTCGTTTCAGCAGCTAGAAACAATACCTTCAGTCTTGTTTGTAGCTGCTACTAACAACGCCAAATCGTCTGCGCAAGTTATTGTGTCAGCACCCTCGGGTAGGGCTAATTGTAGCACAAGGTTATAAAAAGAATTCCAGAGTACAGGTTCCAAAATAAGACCCTTGCAGAATGCCCGCGTAGATCGTCATGTTTATCCTCCTGTCCAAGATAACAGAGCAGTCCGTAAGATTACTATTGATGATGTTAAGTATGGGACACGAACCTGAAATCCCCCATTGATGCGATGTTAAATGCGTTTTTAACATGCAGCGTAATCAAGGGCAGCCATTTGTCTGTTGGAGGGAACTGCCAACCTTCTCTACGGCCTGGATTGAGACTTGCCTTTGCACAACCCCTCACAGAAATTTAAGACGTCTGCTCTTCAATAGGCAATGTAGCCAAATACTGCCAGCATGTTTAAACTTTATCTAAGGTAGAAGTCCCAATTACTGACACTTTAAGGGATAGAATGATGTCAATATTTAAGATTCCAAGATGACACTGGAAGAATAATTTTAATTTTTAAACTTAACATAAACGTCTGCGAGCTAAAACTCAGCTATTATAGGAGAAAATACAGGGAAAGTGTCAGTAATTAGGACAGGGTCAGAAATTGGTACATTTACCTTACAGAAGATACAGTAGCAGAATCACATAAATATTGCATTTTAGAATTCTTTACATCAATATTAAAAATAAAATCACATCACAAGCCTATCTCTATCATTTATATTAGTAAAAGCCAGGCTTTCTCCGTTCAACGTTTTCAAGTTTTTTGTATTTCCATGGGTATTAGTCGATAGTCGTCCGTCAATATGATTTTTTTTCTCCCCGTGTTCGCCGCTCGCTAATGTTGACGATCTGGATTTAGCGAGCGTACATACGGACATACATACATATATAACGTTCACATACATATGCTCGTACGCGGAAGCGTATGTATACATACGCGAGCTTTGGTGAAAAATGCACACTACTTGATGTGTTTAACCCCGCCATTAGGGTTTGTGTGATACCTCAAACACACCGCTACATACAGCCACTTTTAAATTCATCGATTATTTTAATCTTTATTTTTTTTTGTTCGTCGGTTGGAAAGCGTTTTTTGTGTGGACTGAGCTTTCAGCATTCGAGTGTAATTGTAAAAGACGTGGAAATTTTATGTATACAATGCGGTTTTGAATTTTATCCTTTTTTAATTTCTTTCATTAGTGGTTGATATGCCGTTTCTCTTTTTAAATTAAACCGGACAAACAACACTCCGTGTCGTAAAATAACCGTTGAAAAACCGTTTATCATGCCAAAACCGTTAAATAAACGTTAATTTTGGGGTTAAGTTGTATGAACCGCCATTCTTTTGGTTATTTTAGGAATCTTAATATTTAAAGGTTGCAATAAAAATCGACGCTAAGATGGTCCAATTACACTATGTAACAATTTCTATTATTTTTTTTTTGTCTTTGGGTTGTAAGTCACTTCCTATTTTCTTATGTCAGTAAAGTATAAAGGGAGTCGATTATTCTCTACAAACTTTGCTTTTGTGGCGAAGACAGTGATATTTTAAAATTTACAACCGAACCCATAATGAGAACTACATATTATGTCGTCATATAAAGTCGACGTAGAGTACGGAAACTAAGGTCATCAGTGATGGGGCTGAATTCATTTACGATAGAAATTACAATAAATAATTCTGTCAAAGTGACAAGAATCTGCATCTTCGGTTTTAGATTTAGTGGTTTTTTGGAAAATAGTATTGTAGTATCGTGGATCCTTTCACTGTACTTCGTACTGGCAAAAATACACACGCTGTCACGTATCCGAATCTTTCTTCATCCATGACCCCAGTATTACACGGCCCTCAGCTTCCAATACCTACTCCTCCTGAGATGGATCAGGCGTCTTCAATCAATAGCAGCGAGTCGGAGAGTGAAGAAAATATCGTAGAACGAGTTGACGATTTCACATGTGGAAATGATGAGAGAGGACCACACTACCCCAACCAAAAAGACATCAACGACTTAGTGAGATCTTCTACTCCCCAAGTTAATGCCAAGCAGTTTTTCGGGGTTTCTTGGACAATAACAGGACTGAAAACTGTGTCGAGCTGGTTGCTCATCTAGTGAGAAACCAGGGAAAAATGGATTGCAGGATCTCCCTCAAAGTTCACATGTCATCTTGATAAGTTCAAGGATTCCATCAAGATATACTTGATAATTCACTCATCTTGTGTAATTCTGTAAAATTCTATTTCTTTGATTTTGGCACATTTAGGGATTTTAACTAGTTTTTTGTAATTCAGCTTTTTGGGGTCTTTAAAAATAAGGGTGTTTTATTCTCAAGACAATTTTTTTTCTTAATTTATAGCAAAATCACGCATTTTAAGTAATTTTGAACATAAAATTATATGTTTCTTAAGAAGCACCAACTTTTATTTTATATAGCTTTTTTTTTTGTAAATTCAACATTTTGTTCCCATTCCTCTCATACTTAAGTGAACATACGGTATACATATGAGGGTATATTTCAAATTTTCATTGTCCTAGTCACAAAAGCAAAGTTAGCGGAAAATAAAAGTATTTTTCTATTATTCTGAAGCATGTTGGAAATAACGCTTACTACTCAAGGACAAAAAATGTGTTACGTAGTGTTCTTTTAGGGATTTTGAAATATATGAATAACACGGATAGTTGCATATTAAGCTTTCTTACGAATTTAGTCTGGCCGTTTACGGATAGATGACTCTGATTTTCAAATCTTACCGAGTATTTTTGACATTTCTTTAACTTCTTTTATTTAAGTTGGTGCCAGGCAAGTTTGGATACCGATTTTGAGTTAAATGATTTGATTTATATAGTATTTATGATTCCAACATACGTACCTGTGATCTGAGAGTCTCAAAATTGATAAAACATAGCAATATATTGCGGTGTTTCATAAGAGGAAAGCTATGAGCCATATTAGATGTAATTATTATTTTATGTACGCACCTGTTTGTAAGTCTAGTATAATTTGGATTAATTCGCATTAGTAGTCATGAAAATTGAATATAATTTATCGTCTGACAACTGTACGATAGCCTGGTATCCTGCGTATCCATTTTACTTGAATGGGGTAGTGACTCAATGTAATTCGTTAAAAAGAAAATGAATGAAAATCCTTGGTTACGGAGGGTTGTTGATAAAAAAAAATCTTCGAAAAGCTGTTTTATTTTTCATCAAGTGTAATGAATTAAACCATATTTTTGTGGTGTATCTGGTATTGAAGGGTCTTCTATGTAAATTTGTTGTAATTACCTTCGATCTGAAAATATACAGAAGAAACGTCAAGATTATTCGACATTATAAGAAATTTGCTGTATACTACACCTGGGTATGTACATGTTCTACATGGAATCATACATGTGTTTGCTGTTTCGAATGTGATCATACATCTTAAATGCTACGAAGGTCTGTTTTCCTGGATTTTTATGATACCGGTGTTGTCCTCGCATTCTGAATTTTTCACTACGAACATCTGAGTTTGATTTGGATTGTCACTACGAGGAAATTCCATTTGGAGGTATTCTGGCGTCTGTGTAAACCGATAAACGAGGTATCTGGTGAAAGCATTGTTTAAATTTGTGTATAAATGAATGTATAACTTTGATAATATTTTGAGGATACTGTTACTTCTTGTGAGATTGAAATTTTTAGTTTGTATAAGTTGGTAGACGTGGTTGGTGGTTTTCTTTTCTCTTATGATAGCGCGGGATATTTAAAAGTTGTTCTGAGAATTAGAGAATCCAAATATATACTGAATAATTGATAATATTTGTTTTGAACATTCCAAATAAGTATACTCACCTTGGGTAAGAGTTCTCATACTCTTTATATGTTTTGATATAAACTTGATAATAAATTGTACATGTTATTAATAGTTACACTGTTTTATTAATGAAAGCTCATTTGATACATTGAATTATTAAGAATTAGACTATAAATTCAACATTTAACAAAGTAAAGGCACAATAATATACAAGTTAGAGATTTAGGAGACCTCAGCTGTACAGCCACCGGGGCAACCGGTTCACAACTGGAAAATAATAAAGATATAGAACTACTCATTGGTCAGTAAGGGGGGAGATTACTAGTACGCATGATCTGGAGTGGTACACTTTAGATATCTTTGACATATACGGTATTTTATAACCATCTAGTGGATTGGGATTGTATTGCGTCTATCATTATAGGATATAATAAATAATAATAATAAGTTTATTGGCAGTAAGATTCGCGTTAGCAAATATATGCCTTGTCAAATACAATATCATACAATAAAATAATATGTATATCTATGAACATATGGTTTAACAATACCATTGCAATAAATTTGTAAAAATGTAGTCAAATAATAATAATGATATAATTAACAAACTGGTCATCAGTTAAAATAAGCAAAAACTAGGCATGAAATTCATCCACAGCATAATAGGACCTATCCAGCAAGTACTTTCTCAAATTTCTTTTAAAGGTCTCCAGGCCACCTGTTCGTCGCAGGTCTAATGGCAAACGATTATAAATTTTAACGCAATTGTAGCGAGGAGACCACTCAAATAATGACGTCTTATGGCTGGGTATGCTGAGGTCTTCACAACTACACGTACTGTAAACAGAATTGTACCGACTATTTGACGCAAAGTCAATCAAATTTTTGCGCGTGTATACGGCACATTCGTATATATACAAACTAGCTAGTGTTAAAATACCGTAACGAATAAAATGTTCTCTACATGAATCCCTACTCTTAAGACTGAATAGTGCACGCACAGCTTTTTTTTGAACAATAAACAGCCTCTTAAATTTGGTGGAGCGACCCCAGAAAATTATGCCGTACCTCAGTCGTGATTCCACACAGGCGTTGTAATAAGTAATTATTAAATCGGTGGTTACATTTTGTGTAAGCACCCTGATTGCAAATACCAACGAGGTTACGGATTTGCAGACATGGTCTATGTGATGCTCCCAAGATAGATTTTTGTCAACTGTGCAACCTAGGAAATTTGACGTGCTACATTCAGGCACAGATGTACCATTTAGACGAACAAGTACTGAGGCATTGCATCGTCTGTGACAATCAAAATGAATGAAGCACGTTTTAACTATATTTAAGGTAAGACAATTATTTTGTGTCCATTCAAGCATCGTACGTGCACACTCAGTACTGTTCCTTGAGAGTTCCGAAAACCCGGCTGCCGCAAAATTGTCGAAGTGTCATCGGCATATTGGCACAACTTTCCCGCACTAAATTCAACATAAAGATCGTTCACAAATATTAGAAAGAGCAAAGGTCCCAATACTGATCCTTGTGGGACCCCTATATTAGTAATTTTTTTCTCAGAGAAGGCTTTGTTGTGGTCTTGAACTATAACCACACTGTTTGAACGATCTTTTAAATACGAAACAATCCATCCAAATAGAGGAAGGTATCTGTAAAGAAAAGGCAGATCTAATTAGAAAGTTATTTATTTATTTTTCTTTTTCTTAAAAACATTGACCGGGCAAATTTATTATAGAAATCACAATAATATATATACTGTATTAATCACTTAATTCCTTCTCACTCAAATTCATGCCCGAATCGTAAGCGAGGATTCATAGATACGAAACGATGTTACGCTAGAGAATACCAATTTGGACGCATAGAATTTCAGTCAAATCATGCGAACAGGCGGTCACGTAAGTTCGTTTTCGAAGTGCCACCGTCGCACATTATTCGATTACACGCCCTTTTCGGTACTCCGAAAAAGGAGAGAGAACAGTCCGGGATACCGTCCATCGGTGTCGGTTTGTCAGTATCGTTGTCGTCGGTTAGCCCAGAGTACGTCGAAGACGGAGTGGAGTTAATCGGTACGTCGGGCACACATACACACCGCCGTCGACCGAAAGTCTACGTCTTGGGCGTATGCGGCGGCACACGGAGGGATGGTAGACCATGTCGGAACCGCGACGGGTAGTTAGCACTTCTAGTATGCGGGATGCCGGAGGTGGTGGCGGGTTACGCGGCTAACCGGGTGGGGACCGACGCCGCCCTGACCGCGACCCGGTGCCTGCCGCCGCCGGCACCGCGACCCACAGTCACGCTTCCCGTCACGTACTTCAAGCCGTCACGTCGATACGCACGATACCGGCGTACACGCGATAACCATAAATACCGGTGTTGTTATTATTATATTCTTGTATCCGTCGGTGATGTTTTGCGTTTAGCGTGGTCCTATTCTACACTAAAAACGTCGTTACTTCGGCTTAAATTATTACCGAGAAAATCCTATTGTTAAGGGAAAACCGCCGTGTTTATTTCGGATAACCCTCAAACGAAATTGCCCTTTCCTACGGTTACTATTAGATGTGATATATAGGGAGCATTAAAGGAATAATAAAGTCGTTTGATATCGATATATTAAAACAAATATGTTCAAAAACTTTGCTTTTGTTTTCAGAATTGCCTACATTTGAAACTTAAATTTATTTAGGGGAAGGTGGGACAAGATGGGAACACTAAGTTTTAGAACACTACTTCAGGATTGCAAATTGATAGGCAAGGTTCTAAGTGGGCTTGTTGTAATCTTTAAACATTTACCTGCTGATGGATGTATTTACAATTTTCGATGGGTACTCCTGATGTGAGAAAATTTTGAAGAAATACACATCTTTAGGATTGTAACATAATCAGGGTAATATGTAAAAAAAAGATTTTATTCTTAAAAAAATGCTGGAACAAAGCTAAAACTCTTTAAAATGGAACTACTTAAAATAAAAAAAATACAATAAAGATAAGAATATTAAACTTAATCTTCACAATTGAGATAATAGAAGACGAACTCATCCCCATTATTCGCACACCCTCCATATACCCAACCTCACCATCCGTGGCATTGTATCCATACTTCCCCTTTGGTATCTTCACCGCACTTTCTGAGGCAATATAAACATAGTCATCTTCCTCAACAGAAGAACTTGTTTATTTCCTTGACGTTTTCTAAAAATCTATTCTTTGCTTTCCTTCCTTCTTGGCCTCTTCTGTTTTCTTCTTTGTCATTTTTTTTTTCTTTAGCACTCCTTCAGCACTTCTAGTTGCCTTAGGGAATCTCCAGACTTCTATTTTCTTGTAATGATCTTATCGTAGTTCTTGTACGGCTGTTGTCTTTACTTTGTACTTCATTCCTAACATGAGAAATAGGCATTATGTCTTCGAGAAAGCATAATGGAGATCCCATCTCACAAATCCTATCAGCCAATCTTTTCCTGCAATTTTTGCGTTTGTTCAACAACGAACTTTCCCCAATTTTTCAGACCATCGATAAGCAAGGTTTCTCGAATCTTGAATTATTAATCCTGATTTTTTCAAATATGTAATTAGCTGTGTTTCGTTTCTAGGGAAAAAAGTGTTTTTAGCCTAATGACTTTCTAAGTTGGAGAGGTCCAGCAAGCTGACGCGCTTGTTCCACTTTTCTTTCTAGAATTTGTAGTACCTCATGCTCATTCTCTTCTCTTCTGTACCCACGACAACCCTGTTGCAAGTAATGAAACGATTTAATTCTATATTTAAATATCCAACTATATCCAGTCATAGCGAACCAGACTGAAGAGTAAGATAGTGATGTCCACATGTTGCCCCATACTAATAGCCCCGTCTTGCCTCTTTGGGACATTTTCTGGTTATGTTATAATAACATATTAAATATTTGAAATAAACAAATAACGCACTATAGAAAATACACGCAGTACATGTCAATTAATAAGCACAAAACAGTGTAATTGTAAATAATTTACTTGTTCTTTCGATACTGGCCATTGAACTCACCATCAAAATAATAAAAAAATTCTGGAAATTGCAAAGTTCACGCACAAACAGCAATAACTTTGTTATTACGACTAGTAAAGTTGCCTACATTACAACAAACATAAAACAGCACTTCTGAATATTTGGTTTGCTATTATTTGACAGATGCTTACTGCCGTTTTGTAGATAAGATAATGTCCCCATCATGCCTCGTGGCCCCATCTTGCCCCACTGTCCCCTATTTATTTATTTACCCAAAAAGGACACAAACAAGACTAAATTCTAATTACAGGTGTCCTTAACTTAAATACATGATCGCAGAGCATCGTACATTCTCAGAATAACAAATATAATAAAGCAAAAAAAAGAAAAGAAAAATGTCAGAGAGAGGCCACCTCAACAAAGTCAATAGCACTTACTGTGATCCTTAAAAATTAAATCCATCCAAAAATCAAGCATATTATATAGTTTGCAAATTTTTATTATTGGTGACAAATAATTATTACTGATAAAGATAGGTGGAGCTGGTCTGGTACTGTAATGAGGTACATGTAAGCGAAACAGTGACAACAACCTTACGTTGTCAAATACATTATTAAAAACCTTAAAGAGCACATATATCATAGCTACCTCCTGTCTATCTATAAGCGGCGGTAACTGAAACTCTATACGAATATTATAGTACGATTGAAAGGGTGGATTATGTTCAGATTTTTTTGTAATAAAGATAACGCAAAAATTTATTTTGTACTTTATCAAGAGGATCACTATCCTTTTTAAAATGAGGAGACCAAACTGCAGACGCAAATTCCGTCTTAGATCTTAATAATGCATTATATAGGAGAATAACTGACCTTAAATTAGTAAATTTAGAGGTATTTCGTCTAATGAATCCCAGATTCCGGCAAGCATCAGCAGCGGTCGCCGCGAAAAGATGAGTCAAAGACAACTCCAAGAGCTTTTACCGAGTTCTTGCGAGTAAGAGAGAAACTATTTAATTGGTAATTAAAAAAGTAAGGATTTTTTTTCTCTCAAACTAACAATTGCACACTTATCAATATTCAAAGAAAGTTTGTTAAGTTGACATCAGTTAAATATTTTGTGTAGATCACTTTGTAGATGAAAGCAATCAATTGATGTATTAATTCTATTATAAAATAAATTTTACAGTCATCTGTATAAAGTGAGCATTTTGTGTGCTCAAGGATATTTACAATATCATTAAAACATGATAGGAATAAAAGAGGTCGTAAATTGCTTCCTTGGGGTACTCCTGTTAGTGTTAAAAAAGGGTGTGAATAAGCACCTTCAAAGAACAGTAGCTGCCTACGATAAAATAAATAAGATCAAAAAAAAAAATTAAAAGGCTATGTAAAAATCCAAATCATGAAGTTTTTTCAAAAGAATATCATGGTCCACCTTATCAAATGCTTTGGATAAATCTCTGAAGATTACATTACGTCAAACTCAAGATCGACTATAAAAATGGACAATATTGAAGTTACTATGTCGGTATACTAATAATTTTCTATAGGAGATACATTTGTATATCTTTAGATCCATGGAAAGCAACTATTTGAAATTAGGAAGGCAAGGTTATATAAGACAAATTAACATAAAAAAATAAAATATATTTTCTCCCAAAATGTTTTGTCTTTCATTACATAAAATAATAAATTACTTGAATTCAAAATTTTTAGCTTTATCTTTGCAATGCAAAATATCTGTCAATATTTGCAAATTCGTTTTGCTGTTCTATTAGCTGAGACGGCCCATTTTTTTTGCGTTCTTCACGTTTTTATACTTTGCTTTTATCACGTAATATTTTCAATTAGAAAATCTCTGCAAAGTGAGTTACAAAGTAATATCTTATTACTTAAAAAAAAATATGGAATGAATGCAGTGAGTATGCACTCCCTTACTTGCTGCATATTTTTTATAGCTACATTATCATAAATTTTAGATTTGAGATAACCCCAAAGAAAGAAGTCGCAATTGCCTGCGTAGTAGTTATTATTATTCAGTCTCCGGGATCGTGGTTACCGGTCTTCTGCTTCAGATATTTTTAATCACTGGTAACCAGACATTGATTTCAAGGCTTGGTGTGCTTATGGCATTTGGTGTTATGACCATGTATACCGCTTCACTGCAGGTAGCAAGATCTGTCCCCTCGATTGGCTGAATGATTAAGTTTTTGAATTAATAAATATTCGTGTTTTTCAAGATCGAGTACGAATCTCACACAAGACAAAGAAAAAATTGGTTCTCGGACATATTTGTCAAATCAACTGCAAATAATGAGTTTGGGAAGAAACAGCTCTCGTTAGGGCTGGCCTGATGACGGAAATAGACGAACAGCCGAAACGTCGGACCATAAAAATCTTACAAACACTTGAAATAGCCCAAACAACAACTCAAGACGCTTATTGATATGATTGCACAATAACAAGTACAATATTTGTTTCTGGTAATATCCTGTATAGATACATCAAAATTAACAACTCGTTGCTGTTGTGAATAGTGGTGATAAATTACAAATGTGAAACAAATTGCATAAAATACATAGTAATATGAAAAATAAGAAGGATAACATAAATAAAAATTAAATAACACAAATAAGGGGTCGTCTTGTGAAAAAAAATATTGCAATTTAATCCGGCTAGAAATTTCACAAACTCAATATATGAGAAGGTCACAAGTCAAAACGTTTTAAGTATTGATTTTAAGCAAATATTATAGTTAAAAATTGTTCTACTTTGATAGTAGAATTATACAAACAAATTTGTATATTTGTCAAACAAATAAGTTATCGCATAGTAAAACGTAGCTAGCAATTAATTTTATACCTTATTAGCTTTTAACTATAAATAATGCACTTAAACTGGTTTGCTTTTAACGTTCTTTAAATTGGCTACAAAATGGGAAAAAGTCAAGAAGTTTCTCTCTTATTTGCTAAGGCTCGCATACTCACATATGTGAGTATGCGAGCAAATATTTGTTCTTCTCATTTTAGGATAATCTAAAAAAAAGTATCAAATAAGGCTTTATAAGATTTTGTAAATGTCAGCTAGGGAGATGCAAACATATGCTTGTGTTAAAAAAATTAATTGCTTATTCGTTAGAAGGATGTCTGTTGCAAAACCACAGCTAAAAATTGTCCACAAGAGGAAATATTTATTGGAGGAAGTGTCTGTTAGAAGAGGTTTCACTGTATAGAAAGTAAAACTACGTAGTTTTATATATTGCAATTGAGGTTATTTCTCCATTCTAGGCATCATTTTTGCAAATGCACTATTTGCGAAAAAGTTATTTTCAATCGGAAACCAATTTTCCCGTGCTCCAATCAGAACGCAGCCATACATATTTAATTTCACGAATGTACCATTGATTAGTTTCATACACGTGCTGGGCGAATCCTATTGCTTGAATTGATTTTTAGAGTAAACACGGGAATATGAAATTTGCTATAGATTCCATTTCGGTATTTTTATTTATTGAGTTATCTAATTTTGCTGCACAATTTTGATTTTATTATCAACGTATAGAAGTTGAAACACTGATTTACTAAATTAAAAGTAAATTCTAAGTTGTCATTGGCCTACTCCCTTGTTGGTAAAATCCAAGTAAAGTTTCTAAAATAATGATAATTTCCATAGAAGTTTTACTTGTTTAAAGGTAAAATTTACAAAGGAAAGTTCAGTATTTCTGACATTTCTTCCTAACAAAAAGGAAAATATCGTCGAAATGAAAATACCCTGGAAGAGTGTATTTAATTAGAATTTAATGCCTAAAAGATAAACAAAATATGAAATTTTCTAATGCTTATCCAAAACCACTGCATGTCAGTTGCCTGTTGCCTCTTCACATTGGCGGTAAATTCGCAAAAATTAAAGCCCACCGTATGCAATGGACAACTGTTGTGATAACAGTTCATATGAAATATTTATCTGGCAAGTAATAGATAAATACTTGATAATTATGTCTGCCATGTAGAAAACTTAGATCGAATATGGAAAGTAAAATAAGAGAACCGCCGCACAGTGGTCCAAAACCTTAAAAATGTGAATTTTATTCAGAAAACAAACTTTTTTTATTTGAACAGAAACTGTTACTATGTATTGTGGGAAGGTTGGTCGTGTTGTTACTAATTATATTTTTGACGTAAATACTCGGAAAATAGTGCAGTAGGCTATGATATTCCGTAAACAATTCCCCTGTATTGATTCTCTGATTTGACCCGTTTATAGGGAAGTGTATATTGCATAGATCCAAACTTGGATAAAATTGACATAATATCGAAGGTTTGTCCTTCACTAAAGTTGTTAAAATGTGAAATAAATTTGACATTGTACGTCACTTAGTTGTCATAATATAACATTCATCAGGTATCACCCATATCATGTTTATAATGTATTTTCTTGACTTTTAAAAAATCGGACAAAAACGGACATCGTGCAAATGGTATAAAAATCATGTGGAAGGATGCTAGGAACTTGAATATTTCAATTTCAGATCCGAATACATCCGAATTCTGAGTAGAAAAATCAGTTTCATTGGAACATCCGGAAACGCAACAACCTGTTTCGTGTATACTAGTGATTAATGTTTATTGGAATAAACTTTGTAGGAATATTAACTCTCAATTGGAGAAGCTGCTTTGCTTAAACAATATTTTCAATGTAAAATGTACCTCCAATAGTATTAGTGATGATCCCAGGTTATAATTCAGGATTAATCAGAGGAAGAACGCTGCCATACTTGGCAGCGAGAGTAGCACGTCTACATGGCAGGAAATTCAATTTTACCTTTATGACAAATAGGACAACCTTAATGCTACTTATTCAAAATATCTATTTACTTAAGGTGATCGTCACTGATAGTTGTCACATGACAACAGATGATAGATATAAATTTCGGTTGAAGTTATGCACTTAAAATGACAACTATTACAGATGATAGCATTCATTCATTTCATTCTTGGTGGGTACCTAAAATACGGGCACTTGAGCTAGGTGCTCATTGTACCATCCCTATTAAGTCTCTTATTTCCACTCGAGCAGCCTGGTGTTCTCTAGAAAGCTCAGTATCTTGCCCAGTGGAAACTTTAAAATCTTCGAGGGCACCAATAGATCTCTCCCGAAATATTTCTGCCTGAGTACCTTCAGTTCCTCACATATGCAGATTACATGTAAACTCGTTTCCTCCTGTAGTTCGCATCTTCTGCACCACGATTTGCTTACTCGGCCTGTGTGGTGGCTTTTTCAGGGGACAGTGTCCAGTTACCAGACCAGTAATGGTTTTAGCTTCTTTCTTGCTGCGCCTGAGTAGGTTATCAGGGAATCTAGCATCCCTATCCCCTATTAGCACTTTGGTATGGAGTTGACCTTCAGTCGACCTCCGTTTCTTTGTACTTTCTTTATCTAACCAGGTCCAGATCTCCCTTCTTGCGGAATCCTTAGTAATCCCCCATACGGGCTCTGGACGCTATGTTAGGCATTATTATTCTTACTATTATTACTATTACTACTACTATTACATATTATTATTGTTATGTTTATTATTATATTGTTATACAACTAAATCAACAACAACAATCAAGCCGTAGGACACCACATCGCACTTAACCTTCCACAAAACTATTGCTATTTCTTGCTGTCACGAAACGATATGAGAGACGGCAATAAATTCAGGTAGGTGCACATCGATACGTGTCTTACGACTTATTGTAATCTTCTGGTTTTATCATTATTATTATTATTATTAAGTAATTAAGAGTTATTCAGATGCACAACCTCATAATTAATTCCAATTAATATCTATTATTATTATTATTTATTATTATTATTATTTCTGTTAACATTTAGAATACTGATATTTACCTAACAAACTAGTAAATAACCTTTTAAATCATAATCAAAACAACGTCATAATCTACTTACGTTTTTACAATGATATCTGCTTCCAAAACCCATTTTCATAGTTAGTAATTATTGTTGATTTCGGGTTATTACAAATCGAAAAAAAAATACTCAGGTCCCAGAACAGCATACTAAGTATCAATATAACATAACCGTGTTCAAAACATATATTTAGAAGGCTAAACAATGAAAATATTGTCCACCATTAATAAAGTTCGCGTTTTCGAGGTTTTGGACCACTGTGCGCCGTCTTTACGGCAATTTCTGTGCTTGTAGAATATGTTTATCGTATTTGCTACTATAGGCCAGAAAACTTTGCTATTATATGTTTAGAACATCATGACGTGATGATTTACAGTTTTGTAATACAATTTTGACAAATATCTACTACTACTTTATCTGTAACTGTACCGACTTGTATAAAATAATTAGTTTCTTTAAGAAAATCGTAAGTACTTGATAAAATATATCCAAAAAATATTCTTTTGCTGATAAGATAATTTACTTGAATAAAAGATATTATTTTTAACTGTGATTTTCCAAACTCTGAGAAATGTTAAGTTTTTCCTGAGAGATATTAATATTTTTCTTAGTAACAGTACAATGTTAAAGATTTTTTTTTTCTAAGAAACAGAAATTTTTGCATTAATATTCACGTAAAACATTTTGTACAGTTACCCCCATTGAATGCGGAAAATTATCCAAAACAGTGATTTTTACCAAGAAAAATTACCTAATTTTCTTAGTGTGTGGGTGCGTTTTTAACAGATAATGCTGCATTAATTCAAACGTGTATGCAAGTTGTTTCAGATACTCCATATTCAAATTGTGGCAGAGTGTGTAACAGGCTATAAGCATTAAAAGAACAACAAACAGATTTTTCTAAGATGAATTAATACCACCTACTAATAATCAGTATAACAGTTCTAAATTAACAAGAAAACAGAATCATGTGTGGCCGAACGCCATGTAATTTCTGCCTACGTCTGATTTGAACCAGAACATTCTAAGTTAATGCGTGCGCCTTGCTTATTTCCTTATCACTTAAAATCACTATATTTATGACAATTTTCCAAATTGTTATGAGATTTTGAGTTTTTCCTAAGAGATTAATATTTTTCTTGGTAATATGACAATGTTAGAGATTTTTTTCTAAAAAACCGAAAGGGTCTAGCCGGTTAAGCATATGAAAACTGCACTCGCATCTGATGAAGGGTTATTACCTTGTTTTTACAGTTTTTCATCTAAAATAGCCATACAATTAATCTTACATCCCTAATTCCTATTGTAAGGGCTGTCAATCCTTAACGTAAACATTTGTTTTCAGTACCTATTAAAGAAATCCTTATGAAATTTAAACTCTACTTGACTATCCATTAACTCATTATAATATAATTTTTTCAGAATTTTTGTGACACTGGAAACTGTAAAAACGAGAAATATATTTATCGTCATAGATATGTTCTTATAACAAAAAATACACCTACAAATAAACTATAAACAATCAATATTTCCTAGCTCATCAGATATGATGATGGCTGCTCTGTACTATACTCGATGAAATATTGAAATTGGACACGTCGAATATGCGATTTTACAACATTCGACCGCACGAATTTCGAACTTGTGATGTGTGATGTAGACTCGGTACAATGTTATCGTATAATGTGCTATAATGAGTATGAAGTGACCTGTTTAGAGGATGATTCGATTTTCATACAAGTTTTCTCAAGTTTACGAAGTTAACTAGCGAGTCAAAACATAGTTGGCAGGCCACATATACATATAATTGATTTTTATTTTTTTAACTATGTTCCACCAATTCGAACCCTCTGTAACTTTAACATGTTTACTATGTAGTTGCCTAACAATAACAAAATTAAAATATATTTTTTTGGTAGGTGTCACTTTGGGGGTTAGAACAAAAAATCACTCCCAAAAAATATTTTTTACAATTTCCAGTGTCACAAAAATTCTGAAAAAAATTATATCATAATAAGTGTATAGTGAAGTACAGTTTAAATTTCATAAAGATATCTTCAATGGGTACTGAAAAAAAAATGTTTACGTTAAGGATTGTCACCCCCATTTTTCCCTTATACTTGGGTTAGGGATGTGAGATTAGTTGTATGGCTATTTTAGAAGAAGAACAATAAAAATAAGGTAATAACACGTCATCAGATGCGAGTGCAGTTTTCATATGCTTAACTGGCTAGACCCTTTCTCCATAATATTCACGTAAAATACTTGTATTATGTGCGGAAAATGATCAAAAAAGTAATTTTACCAATGAAAATTACCGAAGCTTTTAAGTATGTGTTTATACCTCATACCCTATGCAAGACATATTTTGTTTGCAAATCATTTTAGTTGTTCCGCAGTGAATACATGATTTGCAATTAAAAAAAAAATGTGGTAATACTTCAGTTTGACATAATTTTAAAATTTCATAGGGACCGGTAAAATATTATAAGTATTTGTTTGGTTTCAGGTAAAAGTTTCACCTTGACGATCACAGTGTCTACGCAACCGCCACAAGTAGCCACCTACAACAAAGCTATCAAAGTAACCGTCGATGGGCCACGAGAACCTAGGTCTAAAACAAGTGAGTATTGATTTTATTTACGATCGCGTAATTCGGGTCATATTCTGTTTATTTAAGTTAGAACTTAAACAACAAAGAGTACATACATATATATAAATATAGTTTATCATCGATTAACCTTTATGATTGTTTACTATTATCAATAAGTATTTCACGTATCCAGGAAAATACTTCGCTTAAAACAAAGAACGACGGCAAGAAAAGTACAAACGAATACTGATACAAATTGTAAGTACTGCGGGATTTTGTCGTTAAAAGCTCTACACGGAGAGAAGTTTCCTAAAAAGCTCATTCCTCTGCAAGTGTAAAAGCTCTCACCCTAATCTAATACATGTCAGCAGGAAAGTGTCCAGCTGTCGTAGACTCCCCTGTCCTGCAAGGTTTTGTCACCTCCTGCTGATGCCAACTGCTGCAGACGTTAATTAATATATACTTGGAGGAAACGTAATTATTTCCTACTCGGTAACGCAACTGCGAACGAAATGAATTTCGAACGGGTTATTTGCATTCGATGTAATTGGTCTGTTACACGAAAAATACTTAATATACGTATCTCAAAATATATATACGGGGTGTTTCACTGGCAAGAAATCTTTGTAGCTTTTAACTGTAAAAGATAGGAAAGAAATTGTACAAATTATTGTAGGCACATAAGTAGCTTATAACGTAAAATTATCGGCCTTTCTACATATTTTTTTGTAACCTCGTTACAGTATCCAATTTTGTTCCTTTCTTAAATATAATACCCCTAATACTCTTTAGTATACGTTTTTAACACAGCAAGTAAATTTTAAATAAATAAGGTATAACATTCCTTAACCCAAAGTTCGTTCATTCTTGAGATATCTTTGATTTTCTGAAGGAAGATGTCACATTGTGTGAGAAAGGTGTTGGAATTACCGCTTGGAATAAGTGAACCAAAATTTGAAACATTTTAGTGCAGAATGTCCCACCGAAGTCTGGGCATTGGATTACAGCTCTATTTTTGATTTTAGGAACAAATCTTCTATACAAAAGTTTTACAGAGGTCAATGCTGCATAACCTAAAAATATTTTGACCATACAGACTGTTCCAAAAGTAGAAAAACTCATACTTACTCCTTACACCCTATACAAGGTGTCTCACCGAACTGGGTCATTAGATGTTTTTAACTTCTAGCAGGAATTTGATTTTGAAACTTGCAGTGTAGTCATGGCCCACTGTGGTCTATTTAATGAAAATTTTCAACTTTATAGCACTTTCGGTATGCAGGTGTGTGTTATCAACTTTCTTATTTTAAATGGAATGGTACAATTTTTATCGATACAATGAATGTATCGAGTCATTTGCAATTAGTTTACATGAGGGTTCCCTATCCCTAAACTCAACCGTTTTTGAGATATTTGCAATTTTTTAGATTTTTTGACGTTTGCACTGTTTCAAGTATAATTAGTATATTGTTAGTGGTTGTACTTTACTTTACTAGTATATATTTAGTAGTTTTACTAATGTCGATGTAAGTGACAAAGATGTAGTAACCAGTGTTAGGGCAATAATGCCGAATCACATACAGAATGTTCGAAACACGCATCTGTAGTGGTACCTTTAAACCAACAAAACTTTTTTATTTCAAATTGGAACATGGTATTTTGATATACAGCATTGAATGCAGCGTAAAAATCTATAGTTACATCAATTGACATTAGGGTTTGGTATTCCTATTCTTGATATTTTTTGAGGTATTAGCATTATTGCCTTAAATATGACTTTTCCAGAAGTTTCGAGCAAATAAAATATTTTTTTCCTCAAAACACTCTGTATATTATTTTTTAGAATGATCGCGTTATCTTTTTTTTGCCATTGTTTGGTTGCATAGCCTGAGATATATCATTGAAGTTTTCCAATTACTAGTCAATTTTATGTAATTGTAGATTGATAAAATATTAATAAGCCTAATTGCTATGCCACAGCAATATTACATGTTATATTTTTTTACCTGCTTATTAAATGCCATCGAGAATAAGTCAATCAAAAAAACCTGAGGAGAAAACTATTTATCTGAATATAGTTGTATATTTGGCATTTTTGAAGACTTTTAATAGTTTGTTCTGATTTATTTTATCTGCCTGTTCGCTTACTTACCTAGTTTAACACAAAAAAGCCAAGGGCTGCATTGTTTTCGGAGACTCTATGTCAGACGGCTTCGCTTACAAAGAAAATACCTGATTTGTAAGTGGAATCCACTAGGTTTGAAATATTATGGGTGTATTTAGAATATCTGCTTTTAATATCGCTTTGGCATTTTTTGAGGGTTATTATTCATTGCAAGTAGTGTAGGCATTCTATCATGTGACATTCCTTCATGAATGTAGAATTAGTCTAAAATGTTTATTTGTATATGTAACTTTCAATGTTTTTCTTATTTCTTTCGATTTACAATATTTTACTTGTTAGAAGAAATGTTGTGGAAGGAGTGACAACATTAGGACTTTCTATATGAAGATATGATCTTGTTTTGAATACTGCATAGGTTTATCACTGCGGCAATTTGGTAAATTTACGGACAATGGAGATCACTTGTTAGCACATCTCATGACCTACTAATATCTAATAATTAATGTACGTTCTCTTTTGACTAAAAGCATTATTTTTAGTAAGAAACTAGTGAACATTAGATGTCTGAAACATAAATATTTAGATAGATTAGGCAAATAATGTACAGAGTGTTTTGTAGGGAAAAACTCATTTTTTTTGGTTGAAATGCCATTGGTTTAGAGCATATTTGTATTGCAATTTTTTACAATCCTAAGTATTATTTAAAAATCATTATTGTTACTTTAGCCGCGGTAACTTGATTTTTTTATAGCACCCTATATCTTCCTATTTAAATCACCCCTTATTTAAAACCCTTTTAATTTATACTAAACATTTATGATACCTCATGCAGAATTTTGAGATTAATTAATGATTTTAAATAAATCTAACGAATTTTCAATTAATTTTAAATAATGTTGGCTTAATATATATATACGCGATAAAACTAAATAAAGCCGCAAATTAGTGAGCATACATTAGTATCAGGTCAAAAAATACAGAACCAATAATACGTTTTTTTTTTTTTGAAAATAGAAAGAAATTTCATGTCATTCATCCATGATTAACAGAAACTATATTACCGATGTTTGGTAGGCTATGATAATTGTTTCTCGCCATAATCTACAAAAATATCTTTAGATTATGCAGTATTAAATCCTGTAAAACTTTTGTAGAGAACATTTTTTTTCTAAAATCAAAAATGGTACTGTAATCAAGATCTTGAATGGAATACCTGTATATTCAATTGAACGTTATAAAAATGAAATAATTTACTCTATTATTTGATATATTTTGTGAAAATATAGTAGTAGTGAAAATAAGTTCTCTGTGATTACTTTGCTTACTTTTCATCCGTGAAAGTGTTTAGCTACTTTTTGTATTGCATAATTACTTTGCACATACATAAGTCTGCTGCCATTACCTGGTCGTCCTCAGATGGTAAGGTTCCTCATCTGCAATGCCATATTTTTAGCCTGTTATTACATCACCCCTGCTTAAATCTAATAGTATCCTCCAATATACAAGTATAACTTATTTCTGTAAATTATTGCATTATTACCTACTTCGAGCAATTGCTTATTGCTCTAATTTTATAACCCTAAAAAGTCTTGACTAATACTTCCTTTTGATGTCTTTGCTTAAAAAAATATTTCAAGAAAAAGTATTATCTACTTAATAACTCTTAAGAAAAAATTCCAAAATCTCTGTTCATTGTATAGCATTTGCGTTAACACTGCTATTTATCATCCAAATGCTTTCATATAATCACTTATTCAAGGGATGATTTATATACAAAAACGTCTCGACTTCTGTTTATAAAATAATAAATCGTCCCAAAATTTCGAGCTAAACCTGTTGCACGAAGGAGACTGAGAAAATGCTAACAGATTTAGTCGCGGGCACGTTCTTGTCTTATTTAGGAACTTTTACTCCGCCTGCCCCTTAGCTTCCGCCGTGTCGAGTGATATCTCTGTCTACCGTTATATTTAAAGTCACTCCGAAAATGCTTTATTGCAGACTGAAATATTGCCTTGTTTTGTCTCCTATATTTAGTCGGATGTAACCGTTGTTTAAAATGCGTGTGGCTTCCATCACGGTTTCATGCTATGTGGAATCGTTGGGGGCTTCTGATTAATTAACCAGATTCTGGTAAACTTTTACTTTTAATTAAACTGTTGCTTTCTTAATAGTTTAAAGGATCCATTTCTTACGTACTATTAAAATTGGGTTATTTAAATTGTTCACATATGCAATTTCAATAATTTTACACAAAATTCCTAGTTATTTACACATAACCTAACTTACTTCTTTAAGAGTTTGTACTCGCCATAAGATAGTATTTTTTATATTTGTTATAGGTGCATCTGGTACCTTATATTGTCTCCCAATGACGTATTTTATGTATCAATAGCTTCAGTTGTTACTTTTATTTCAAATCCTGACAAGACGGAATGGAACAAATATTTTGAGGTCAAATAAGGTTTAGATGGTCTTAGAGCGCTAAAAACACGGAGGTGAAAGAATAAAGGGCTGTCAGATGAAAGTATATGTTTCTGATTGCACGTATTAAGTGGTATTATTGTTGACTCTAAGTTTAGTTGGTATCGACAGTTTTAGAAAATTAATTAAACGGACGAAAAAACACTTACGTTAGCTAGCGGAAACTATGGAAATACGTTAAGATTAATACCAAATATGATTTATTAGAGACATATAACAGTTGTCAGATCTGATATGGTGGACACAATGCAGCAGCAAACTGTTAAACCTAAGTTTAGCAAGATCCTCAGGTTTGAAGATTTTAGCAATAGCAGGAAAAAATTGTGTCTCACTGCGTTGGAAGCAGCAATTGGAATAATCTCCTTAGGACTTCGCTCCTGCTTTATTTTGCCTTATTGCATGTGAGGAGGGAGGGTTAAGAACTGAGCACGTGCTCGGTTTGGCAAGGAACTACACGGATGGCAATTTGGACATAAGCAAGCTTGGTTCCCATCGTTTAAGTGCAACGCTTCTCGGGAATTGCAATCAAAATACATGATCTCGACATATCTTTTTAACAGAAATTTCGAATTTATTTATTTATTTAATTGTATTCGCCACTGATCCAGAGGATATGGACTTTGTAAATATTCTACATTTTAAACATTTAAAACAGAATAAACAGCACGAAGAAAGAAAAATAAGAAAAAAAACAATAATGATCAGTATTCATAAAATCTGCCCATGATAATAGCAAACTCTATAAAGGATCCTCAGCCGACCTTTAAAGATGCAGAATCTCTGCTTCTTTATGAAGTTGGGTATTTTATTAATAACTTTAATTGCTCATATTTCAGCCTTTCTTGCAATTAACGTAGTTGCATGGCGTGGTATCCGTAGGTTTTGAGATAGGTTTTATAATTCAAAGGTTTTTAAATACCGGAGAAGTTAGAGATAAGCCTAGGGTAGATTCTTTCAGATGCACAAGTGTTCGTCAGGATAGCTATATTATCAATTATGCGCCTGAGGAACCCAAGTTTAGTTGTCCCTGCTTTAAACAGGAAGTTCCGTTTGGGCTTATCGGAACATAAGCAACGATGCCGTCAGGTGTGGTTTACGGAATGCTGGCCTTAGAATGCAGGAGAGTCCAGCGAGTCTCTGGGTGGAATAGGGCACCGACACAAGTTGTTGGAATAGGCTCCACCGACACGAAAGATCTGGACAATTAATCAGTGTCTTATGTGATGTTCTCAGATGAAATGCCTCTTCGTTTAATGTGCGACGCATAGACGTGTTCGCGGTTTGGAGACCCACTGGACTTCAGCATCGATGAAGAACTTATACGTGAAACCGACTCCTTATCTTCAAGGTAGTGTCATGGTTTGGGGCGGTATCATGATGGATAAGTCGAACTGATTTAATCTTGGTTCCGCAAACAATGAGATGTCATTTCTATGCAAGAAATATTTATACGTAGGGGAGGGGCTCCTTTTCGAGACGCAGTTGGTGAGCGTTTTGTGTTTAGGACGATAATGGCCTCCGCATCGAAGTAGAGAAGTATCTATCACCTTCAGAAGAAGAAGGTATTACTCGAACGGATTGGCCGGCGGAATTCCCCGACTTAAAATCCGATTGAACCCGTGTGGAGCTACATTTCAAGACGAATCTTCACTTAAATAATTCAGCATTAACCCTCCAACAGCTTACGGAATGAATTCTAGGGAATGGAGGGAAATGCTACAAGAAATTATATATATATCTTTATTCTTTTATTGACAAATAGAGTATAATCATGTATTAATAACAGGGGTTGATAATACGTTATATTTAGAAGGTTCAAAAGACTTTATCGAATTTGATTATTATGATTTAAGAGTTATAGGATACTTTATTGTGCTGCTGCTGTTTTTGGTTTTTTCAATTAAATTGTTGATTAATAACATTTAACACTTTATTTTCTTGAGATATTAGAATGCTGACAAAAAAATATCACTTATACACACACAATATATTTAAATAGTTTAGAAAATACAAGAGGGGTTGCAAGACTGTTGAAGTTTGTGTATAAATATATTAAAAGAAAAATGAAATAAAATTAGAAATTCGACCGGCAATCGTATTCTTACACTTCATAGTTATTATTGTAAGATAAATAAACGTACAGGGAGGGCCAGAAGACAGAGTAGGATTTAACATTTAAATAACTTTGTTAGTTGTAAACCAATTATCGTAATAACTTCATACAAAGTCCAAATAGAGTTACATATGAAGACTTATACTGAAAACACATCCTTTATGACATTCATATTGCACCTCACAAGCAAAGTCGTGGTCCTTCTCATGCATTGTTCATTCAACAACGTCAATCGGTAAAGGAATTAAGCTTCATCCTATTCCTCGCAATGATATTGTCATGAGCCCGCTCAAGTGATAAGCGGTTTGTCACGTACACAACGAGTCCCTTAAGATATCGCCACAGGATGTAATCGGGAGCGCGCCCCCGATTACCGATACGAGTACCGGAATTACCGATTGCCGCAAGGTCGGGAGAACGTGGCAGCCAATTAACATGGCAATTTCTTGAAATTATCCATCTTTAATTAATTTTTTAAAATTTTTCTTAAGGATGTTCGGGACATTTCTAATTCCCTAGAACGTCTCTCGTTGGTGTTTCTGGCTCTTCTTCGACACTGGCTCTAACGCTTTCAATGTCTCTTCAGAGGCGCGCCGAACGTGGTGTCTGCCAGTACTGGTGGAAGGTGATCACAGGACCCTTTCCTGTAAGCGTGCCCATTTTCCGGCATCATCGCGCTGAGGGTCGCTGGTCTGACGTGAATGGTGCCGATTAAGCTCTTGCTATTAAAATAGTAGAACCTGTTATGTGAAAAATAAAATTCGACTATTTTTAGTCTTCTTTCCTTGGCTGGTAATTTATCATGCCAATCTCCAAAGAAGTCAGTTATGATATGCACCTGTAAGTAAAGAAAAAAAAAGAACCGTTAGGAAATAAGTTAATATATTTACATGCCAAATCCTATTCTGCCTTCTGGCCTACCCTGTATTTTACCAATAGATTTCCACATGTGCGCACCCACAAACTTAAATACAATTTATTTCAAAATATCCTGAAAGTTCTCTTTCTGTTTGGAGACTAACGCGTAGATGAGAACGTCAAATAATACTTTTCGGCTGGTAACTTCTGGACCAAGGTACAAACAAACTTGCAGTTACTCAATTACATAGCTAATAGGCTTTTCGAATCTTATAAAGCGCGTAGGTAGTTGGCTATAAGGCCTCTTTCAGACGAGGCGGTTTGGTTGTTTCAACTAGTTGAGCGGGCGGTTGTCAAGGAGCATACTGATGTAGCAAATGGTTGGGAACCACTTAAACCCTTTCATACGAAGTCAACTTGAACGCTTCGGCGGCTTCAACAGTCTTAAGCAGTCACTAGTGAGAGTAAACCCAGGCTATTGAATCAACCCACGCCTCGTCTGAAACAGGCCTAAGGTCCTTCAATGACAATCAACTTAGTTGAAGAGTAAACCAGTTCAAAACTAGTTGATGTCAACGCAAACCGCTCGCTTGAAGAGGGGGGCTAAGGCCTGCTTCAGCGAGGCGATTAGTTATTTCACTAGGTTGAACAAGGTGTCAGGAGCATACTGATATGAACCCTTTGCACACGGAGTCATCCTATCTCCTCCAAGCGTGCTTAAATAGGTGCTTTAATAACAAACAGCTAGTTGAGAGTAACACTCAGGCAGCTTAGTTGATCAACTGAAAGCCGCTCCTCTGAAACAGGCTAAGGAGTTCAAAGTGATTGCGAAAAATAATACCTGAATTGTTCATCAATTTATCAATGGCAAAATACAAATACAATTCTCTGCAACAGCACAATACATATGGAAAGTATACTCTTTTAAAAAGAAATTGAAGAAGTGGTTTGAGAACCAAATTCAGAGATCTCAATTACACTGACCTATAAAGGGTCTCAGTACGTTCAGCCGCCGTTTCATCGTCTCCGTTTCAGCGCCAGACCATTTCAGCCCGGACGTTTCACACTGAGGACATTTCAGCGCCGCGTTATTAAATGGTTAAAATATGGACAATTTGATTGTGTGTTGTGCATTTGAAGATAAAAAACTTGTTTCAGATGACATCTAAAGAAAAACAGAGAAATGAAATATCTTACTCAATAAGAGAAAAGTTATTTTTATCTGGGTGGTTTTTCCCTCGGTCTAGGGTTCTAAGGACGTTTTTGACGCGACCGTTACGAGGCCGCATGTTTTTGCCTGCCAGATGCAATAGCCAGTTGATTGTGATTTGAACATCGGGGAGGACACATTAAAAATGTCTCATCATATTTTTTTTGTGTGAAGGTGTGAGAGGGAGGGATGACTGTTTTAATCATAATTTTCTTTGTTGCGAAACATCGGGAAGACGGGTGAATCAGCAATGATTTCAAATCAACTTTTTTAATCGTTGAAACGAGGAGGGAGAGGGAGGGCAATTTTTTTTCTCTTATTTTTCTTGTTTTTGAAACATCGGAGAAAGAATCATTAAAATGTTTCAAATCATTTTTTTTTAAGAATGGAGGTGAGAAGGGGAGGGATTGTTTTTTAAAAATGCAAATTATATTCTTTTTTAGGAACATCGGGGAGAAGGATGCATAGAAATGTTTCAATATCATATTTCTTAACATTGAACGGGGTGAGAGGGGTGGAATCTGTGGTTAAATGATATTTTTTCTTTGTTTTTGAACATCGGCTTGAGAAGAATTTCCATTATTAAATGTTCAATATTTTTTTAATATTGGAAGAGGTGGAGGACGGGTTTAGGTTATCTTAATGATAATTTTTTATGATTTGAAATATTTTAACGCATCTCCTTCCGATGTTTCGAAAAAAAAAAAAAAAAGATTTAGAAAAAACTAATCTCCCCCTTCGCACCTCTTCCAAAAAAAATTATTTGAAACAATTTTAATGCCTCCTGTCCCGATGTTGAAAAAAAAAACAAGAAAAAAAAAAATTCTACCCCCCTTTCCCCTCCAATGTTAATTCCGATTCGTCTCTCTTTTTTCTATGTTTCGAAAAAAAAGAAAAAAAATAGCATTAAAAAAACATTCCCCTCTCCTTCTCGCCCAGTTCCAAGTTAAAGATAAGAAAATATGATTTCGAAGAAAAGAAAAACAAGACATAAAAAGAAAAATCATGTTCCCTTCGCCCATCGTACCCTTCCAAGTTAAAAAAAAATTTCAACATTTTAAAATCTGTGTATCATACGTTCAAATCAAATTCAACTGGTACTGCATGTGGCGTCAAAACGTAAAAATTTTAGAACGGAATAAGGCACTTTCGAGCGCATAACTCACACAATATTAATCATACTTACGTACTTTTCAAGAGCTGTTAGATATAATGTAAAAACGCATTCAAATACATTCGACGAGGAAAAAGATATATTAGACGTTTAAACTCTATTTATTGCTAAATAGACGTTCCAGTAGCTACAGCTAGAGACAGCGGCAGTTTAGGCGAGAGTGGCTACGTCGAAACAGTTAAAGGAACTTTATCAATTCTGGCAGTGGTGGCACCACCCCGGCAACTTTAATTTCCCCAGGACCGTCCGTTTCCAATCCCCTCATATTGGATTATGCGATCGATTAAGGCCGAAATTACTTTATATTAATCAATTAAATGCGTTAAATCGAGAGAAGAAGCGATTAAAAAGATAAAATTCCTATCACATAATTTCTCCTTTAGAACAGTTTAAAAAAACATCGCCTTGACAGTATTTAAAAAATTATGTCTGGGATATGCATAGTTACAAATTCCTGTTTGTTTATACAGAGGATTTTTAAAGATAAATTGAAGTGGGTATATAGGTTACAGTAGGAGATTTTCCCGTCAGCATTTTGCAAATTTATTGCTGAAGTTTAGGTGTTCTCGCACAAAATTTTATTACACATTCTACATAGTATATAGCGCTCGTGTAACAAATTGGAGATTTATTTTTTCCCACGTAGTCGAATATCCTGCGTATTCATTGCTATGTATACATCTACCGGACTCAAGACGAGCCATATGCTGCCATTTGTTAGTCTACCGCTGAAAGTGAGGGATCGGAACGGAGTAATTTTTAGTGCTTCATTTACGTTTATGCTTTGCGCCTACCCGTTTTCAAAATAAACAACACTTAAAAATGATAATTATGAACCCCATGTAACTGTATACCGTTGAGGAGCGATCTTAAATCGGAACGTTTCTTAATTGTTTGGAGTTCGGTGTCGCTGTATTGTTTTCCGATGGGTATTTCGGATGTATTTTTAGGGTTCTCTGCTTTTTTTTTTCTTTTTTTTTTTTATTTGTAGCACTCGGCAATAACTTTGAAGACGTAAATCATGATCTGAAAGATTTCGAAATATAAATATGCTCATAAAGTCTAAATATATGCAAACGAAAATGTTTTGATTTTACATACACTGCTCTTTTTTATTTTAACAACAAAGAAAGTTGATACGTCATTAAGTTTTAACGAGTCCTGTGTAAATATATTGAGATATCGATTTTGCAAGCGATCCGTTTGATAAAAAAAAACAAACAAAGATATACAAATACAATCTGCAATTTTCTTGAAGATACCACAATGATGTGCTGCTTACGTTATACGTTTTTTACGTTCAGGGTTTGGTTTTAGACTATTTTAAAAATTAGCTAGAACAGCACTACAGAACATCTTCCAAATGTATATATAAATGTGAAAGCGTTGTTACGTTATTTCGTGAAGGATCAGGCTTAGAACAACCAATATTTGGCCGAAGATGACACAGGGAACTAGGAATAGAATATGGGCCCAAACTAATTATTTCGAAAGTTTGAGTAAATGCGCGAGTATCTTCCGGGAGAAAACACATACTATGGAAAAGTGCAATTTAATATTTACAGAAATTATCAAAACCGGAGATTATCCATTAAATGTCTATTAAGTAAATAGTCAATATAAACTTTGGGCTTACATATACCTCAACTCTTAAGATTGTTCTTGGGAGAAGTAGAAAATTTAAACGAGCTGAGCAAAAGGAACAAGATAACCTTTTTGTGGGTTCCAAGCCACAGGAGTGGAGAAAATGAAATAGAAGTTAATCTTGCAGGAAAGGAAGCCATTCTTAGAACCCGAACCTTTTTGCTGGTTAGATGACAATGCAATACTATAATGAATAAAAGGTGAAATAGAGTAGAAAAGGTCATCCAACTATTGGGATATCCCCAAGAAATGAGCCTAAAGCTATTTTGAAAATCTAGAAACACAAGAAATTTACAGATTGCATCAACCCGAAGTAAGAACAATACTTCCATATTAAGGGAGATCCTATCAGACAAATTAAAAGAACATTTGAGACGGTTTGGAAGAGTAAAGACATCCGAATGTAGATTTTGTGAAAGATAGGTTAAAATCTATCTTTTCGTCCATCTTTTTTAAACTCTGCCACACCGTACAACTCAAAAGCGCTGCACCTGGTAGTATGTGAAATCGATGAGGAAGTTTGCTAACCTGGGGATTATTAAATATTGTATAATTGTTACACTTAGTAATTAATATTTGTAGAAGTTTTGTATACATATTTCCAGTATGTTTTAGCACTAAGAACAAAAATCTTTGTGACTGTTCTTTCTAATTTGCAAGAGCTCTCATCTAACGATGACTTAAGGCATATTTAGTACGTCCATAGTTATATCGATTATGGCGTGTTTTTGTTTATATATTAATTAGATATTGATGAATAAAAGAATGAGCCTTATGTAATATATTTTTGTTCGGCAATAAATTATTTCCTATCAATAATAGCAATAATCAATAATTACATTTTCAAATTAGCGTGGTAAAATAACGCTGTCGGTGACTAGATACGAAACTAATTTTTCGGTACATAGTATTTCGGTCGAGTTCAATATCTGTTTTTGGTGATCTGTGGCCAAGAGTCTAACTTCCAAAATAATGAAAATGGTAATATCAAAGGCAACCTCGGTTTGCGCTAAGCACTCGGGCTAAACGATAAACTCAGTCAGTATATTGACAATATATCGTATCGAACGTGGTGATTAAAGTCTTCAAAGGCGCCTACTCTTGGTGCAATATAATCCAATATGGATACCATGTCTTTACACAGTGTCTACACTGAGAAAAGAATTGTATTTAATCAACGAAGAATGCGTTAATTTAACACACTTTTTGGGTTATATATAAACAACACAACCATTGAATTTATTCAACCTATAAACAATGTTACCATAAAATGTTGGTTGGACACTAAATTAAGTAACAAGAACACAAAAGATAAGTAATGTCAACGCAAAATATGCTTTCACTGCACTAAGCTTTATTTCAAACAAACCAAAATTGTGTTGGCTGTAGTACCTATATAATTTGTTTGAAATAACGTTATTTTCGTTTGACTCAACAGGCAAAAAGTTTTAAAACCTCTTATTGTAATGGTCCACTAAACATTATTTTGGTTTAACTAACAGCTTCTTGCGGGTTTCACCGTGTGTCAAAACTTTCGCTCGACGTTTCGCTGTCTTCGCGTTCTTCATCCTGAAGAAGCTGTCAGTATGAACAGCGAAACGTCGAGCGAAAGTTTTGACACACGGCGAAACCCGCAAGAAGCTGTTAGTTATAGTTACACCGGCCGTGAAAGCCTACGCAGTGTTATTATTTTGGTTTATATTAATACAATAATGTATGTTGGGTAAACAATAAAAGTAACTTAAAATAAGATTATTTTCATGTGTTGTACAAAAATTGTAGCTTTAAATAAGGTAAAGTCAGGTAAGTGTGTAGTAAAAATTGCATAGTGCGAAGAAAATGTAACACTGTTCACATAATAAGACATTTTGATAAATTTTACCCATAGAAGTACGTAATATATGCTCAGTTGAAAACCTTCAATAGATACACCTTTTATAATTATCAACGGTTTACTAGAAAAAAAGAAGAAATTTTAAACACTGTCAATACTACACACTTACCCAGCAAAATGGGGCAAGTGTGTAATCGTTCCGCATTTTTATATATTAATAGCATTATCCTTTAGTCGGCCAAGAGTGTAATACTAAACTGATGCCTGTTTTAATAAGGGTATGATATATTCACAAGATATTCAAGTTAATTACTGTTAGGAGATGCGAACTTTTGTTGTAAAACTAGTATGAAGTTTAGACATTAGTATTATAACAAGAGGACGTGCGTATTTCAATTTTAAAAATAAATATAAACAAACTACACACTTGCCCTGTTACACACTTACCTGACTTTACCTTAACTATAATTCTATAATAATTGATCCAAAAAATATTGCTTTCCACGAACATAGCTCCTATTAGATGTTTATCTGGTAAATATATCAGATATATATTTAATAATCGCATTTACCTTGCTATTTATGCTACATATGTTCGGTTACTGGTATGAAAGAGGAGAAGCGCCATCTATGTGACAGTTTCTGTAGTATATATAAGTAATTAAAGTAATCCTATGTGAATGGTGTTTGGAATTGAAGAATATAGAAATGATAATAGTGGTCCTTCCCATTCAAAAATTTTTATTTAAATCTATTTGTGCTATAGACTTAAATAAAATTTTTGAATGGGACGGACCACTATTATCATTTCTATATTCTTCAATATACATAAGTGTTTAACGTACTCAGTGTAAACATAAATATTAATACCCTTTCATTTTCATTACAAATAGATGGACAGAAGTAAAATTAATATCGTGTTGAGTCTCTAATGCTTTAAAAAGTAATGTAAAAAACAGTAGCAGAGTTTCTAAAATATAACTTTAATATTTCCAATATTAGTGTCCACGGCTTTTTAAAACAGCATTGATATTCTACAATTGTGTAATCTTATGTGTATGTTAATACTCACGGTAAAGTATTTACAAAATTATAGGTGCACATATTTCTATGTCTGATATACTCATTAATTTTAGAAACGCGGGTATTAACTTGGAACTCGAGTGGAACACTCGGTATAATAGTACTTAGGACAACAATGCAATACAGGCACCTCTGTAAATCATGTGAAATGAATGTAAATTGAAGGACTCGGGCAGGATGGTATGAAAAGGGTCAGAGGCCGCTCGCAGATGAGCTAGTTCTAATTAATTAATCAACCAATTCAATTCATTAATTCAGTTTTAGAGCTCTTGCAAATTTAGGGAAATTCTCTAGTGATGAATATTCAACCGTGTAGTAGTAATAGTAGTAGATGGTACCGTAGGTACGAATGGAAGCACCAGAGCACGTTACCGGTTTTTGCTTCTGCTGATTTGCAGAAATACTTATTGCTGTTTCGCGCACGGCAAATGTGCCCGTCTCTCTTTGTCTGTCGCGCCGTTAGAAATTTATCAGAAGCGAAGCAATTCTAGATAATGTGGATAAATGATTAAATCCTTTGATACCGGTCATACATTTGATGTTCCTAAAATGACATTGTATAATTGCACAAGTTATTATGAATTTGTATTTGATATAAAAGATAATTTCTGGCACATCTAAACGTTTTGTTTAAAGGCAATGATTGCTTGAAATTGTGAGAAACTATAGTAAATTCTATATTTCAATTAATAGACAATTCATTCAAATAATTAATAAACTATTAATTATCATTTCTTTATAACGGATACACTTCAAATATATTTTGTTTATCGCTTGGTGCTGGACAAGGCTCCAATCTTGGGCCTCTATTGTTTAAGTTTTACTTTTTACTCGATTACATTAGACTATAAGATACCGACTTACGTGGACGATATTGAGATCTATAAATAAATTAATACTGGTGATAATTATATGAAATTACAAAGAAATCTTACCCAGATAAGCAATTGAAGGGGTCATTGCAAAAAGCCGGACTTAACCACTTAATCACCTTTTGCACTGACTCCTTCAATTACTCAAAGATTGCAAGCTTTTTACAGTTTGAAATAATCAACGAATTAATGTATTTATTTTTTAAGAAGAATCTTTCCCAGGAAAAATTTACCTCACGCAGCATTCAAACCTACATTCTGGTTTACCGGACGAGCGCTCTACCAATTGAGCTAGCGAGGTGCAATGCAAATTCATACGGCAAATCCCCATATGTCGATATCAGATCTTGAAAGGCTGGCAGGACTGCGAATATGCAGAGATTGCAAGCTTTTTACAGTTTGAAATAATCAACAAATTAATGTATTTATTTTTTAAGAAGAATCTTTCCCAGGAAAAATTTACCTCACGCAGCATTCGAACTTACATTCTCGTTTACCGGACGAGCGCTCTACCAATTGAACTAGCGAGATACAATGCAAATTCATGCGGCAAATCCACATATGTCGATATCAGATCTTCAAAGACTGGCAGGACTGCGAATATGCAGAGATTGCAAGCTTTTTACGTTATATAATAATTAACGAATTAATGTATTTCTGCTAATAAATGGAATAATTAAGAGGAATTTTTCCCAACAAAAATTTACCTCACGCATGATTCGAACCTACATACTCATGTGTACCGGACGAGCGCTCTACCAAATGAGCTAGCGAGATGTATGCAGATTCATGCGACAAATCGACATATGCCGATATCAGATCTTGAAAGGCCGGCAGGACGGCGAATATACAAAGATCTCGTCCGTCTTGGAAACAATTCTTCTTAATCATTACAGTTATTAGCAGAAATATATTAATTCGTTAATTCATTCAATTACTGTTCTGAAAACGGTCTAATATGAAATATTGGTAAATGTACCGTAGTTACTTGCACAAGGAAATTTCACCCTATTTTATTTCAATGTTACATTAATCAGAATTATATATCTAATGAAACAACTGTTAAATACTTAGGTGTTACTTTTGATACGCGACTACCTTTTTATAAACACATTTATGAAATTGTGCTGCTTCAAAGCCTTAAGGCTTCTTAATGTGATGAACTTTCGCAATACTGAAACATTAAACACGCTATATTATACAATAGTTAGAAAGAAATTGGTGTATGAATTAGTAATTAGGTATCTGTTTTATACCTACGTACGATGTGGAACTCGACCGTGTACAAAAGCCGTTTTTGAAATACTGATAAAAAAATGTTTATCCCGAGAAGGGTTCTGGGTACAACCGGCTGCGTCAGTACGTTGAACAGCATAATCTTGCCTCTTAAAAAAAAAAAAAACGAAAACAACGTTACAGAGCTAAATTTATGCTAAATTTACTAAACAATAGGGTTGATTCTCCATTATTGTTACTAAATTGTTTTTTGCGCCTCCGTTCAGAAACACCCATTTTGCAGTACTTTCAATTACTGCAGTACTACCTGCTTAGGCAAGCAAAATGTCATTAAAGGTTGGCTACACAGGCGTGTAATAAATTGTCATTAAGCTACTGTTCAACCATGCTAAGATGAACTAGTGTCTACATTGCACTTATTATTAATAAATATATGTTAAACTAAAAAGAAAATTACAGAAAAAGATTTACTCTCGGAAACGTCAAAATACTAAGGTATGTAACATGTGTGCCAACTTGTACTGTCAACTCCCTAGCGTCAAAATTTCTTTTCTATTTTCAATTCAAAATTAAGATTTGTCGGCCCAAAAAACATTGTGTATCACACGGCCATAAAGTCTTTTGCGAGTATTCGTACTTGTACAAACCGGACTCATACTCGCAAAACTGTAGTTTCTGGCCTAGTGATACAAATAACTATTTTGTTGAGATCCACATACAATGCACATACCACTGATACCTTCTTTCCTTCCAATTTTCTTTAAAAGCTACTTTAATTCATATTCAGTTGTGCTACCAGGTTTATCTTGTTTATTTAATTAACTAAAAGTGTTACCTTTATTAGTGCTCTTAGGCCTTCTCTATTATTATTACTTACATGGGTGTAAAGAAAAATACAAGTCCTTTCCTTTGCAACAAGGGATAACAGATGACTTAAATACTTTATAGTTTATAGTACTGTATTTCCATACATTTGGAATATAATTGTGTCCAGCCCTGCGAAAAAACTACCATGGTAAAAGCACCACGCAGTTTTTTTTTCATTCAAAATCCTCGATTTAGGGGTACAATCCTCTCGTGAGATGCCCGATTTTTCAATTTTAGAATTATCTCCGAAATTATAACAGTTATTAAAAAACTTTTTTAATATAATTTGCAGCAGATTACATGGTCCCAAAGATAATATAACCTATCTTCGCAAAAAGCTAATAATGGAGACAGAGTAACACATACACCCTATTTTTTAAATAATTTCTGTTTTTTATATTTCTTAAAAAAAGACTCACATAAGGAACGATAGTACTTAAAAATTCATAAAATTAATAACAATAATTACATAGCCCAATATTATTTTTCTCTGTGTCCCGATCTCATTTAGGTGTTCAGCTTGTCCAGTAACTTTTGATAATCAGTAGCTTGCGATATGCTTATAGGCGCTTGGGTGTGTATCAATTTGTATATAAAGGCCGATTCACACTATCGCACAGTGGTCCGAATATAGTTAAAAACGGAACTATTTTTTTTTTTTCACTAAATCGACTCTTGATCAATTGTGGTTCATGGAAAAAAATAAAAAAAAAAATAGATTGTTTAGAGTTACTTTTTAGAGAGGAAGGATGAAATTATTTAATAAATAAATTAATTCTATTAATTTATTTATTAATTAGTAGAATTCTAATTAATATATTTCTATTAATATTTTTTATCCATTTATCATAGTCTAAAATAATACAGTGAAATAGGTAGGTAAGTAGGGAGATAATTAGGAAACTGCGAGTATCTTGTGGCTATTTTCAGGGGCAAATTCCATAAATATGTGCTATCTATTTATTGTATTTATTTGCTGCATGTCAGAATTTTCTTCTATTCCAAAGCACTGAACGAGGTAGTTAAAAAGTTGTTCAAACTGCGGCTTTCTCCAGATTTTTCCTTGAAAACATTTTAATTGACTTTTCCGGTATAAAGTAAGTTAATTATTAGTTAACAGTGTTACTAAATCTATTTTTATAGTTATTTAAATCCAATGGTTGTAATTCGTAGTATAAAAGACTATGTGCCACACGAAAAAGACATTTTTACAATAATCCAGTTTTGTTTCAACTAAACAAAGGGGTGTTTTTCATTACACACACTACCGACATTACCATATACATAAGTAATAATACCATAAGAATGCGGGCTGCAATAAAATAAATAACTTTCAAAGGAGCAAGTGGTCACACGTAAAAATTTTATATGTTTTTAAAGACACTTCAAGCTATCTTCGGTAATTTTTGCAAAGCGGAGACTCGCGGGGGTGTGTTTTAATGTTTCACTAAAGTCAAAGTTGATATTATGTCGATAAATAACAGGAGAAATAACTAATAATATTTGTTTCTGGGTAGGTACTTATATATATTAACATAACACGTCTAGCGTACTGTATAAAATAATGTATTTTGCAAACTGGTAAAATCCAAGAAGTTTTTCTATTTTTCCTCTCTAAAAAGTAAGTCTAAGCAACCTAATTTTTTTTACATTTAAGATCTACAACTAATCAAGAGTCGATTTATTGAAAAAAAAAATAATTAGTTTCGTTTTCAACTAAATTCGGACCACTGTGTATCGGTCAGGTCACGGTCAGATCAAATATTGCATCATTCATTTTGTATTGTTAAATTCACATTAGGGCGCACGGTTAAGTCACAGGTAAACAATAAAAAATGCATGTAATAATATTTGATCTGACCGTGATCTGACAGGGACCTGACCGATAATGTAAATCGGCGTTTAATGTGCAACGTTTGCAGGTATAGATATAGCATTCAATTAATATTATTATAGAGAGTGTGGCCTGCAAAACGAACACAAAAATTCTTCAACAGCAACGTTTTGGCATTTTTCATGTCTTGCTAAACACACTAATTAGATTACAATATAAACCATACATCTGTTCAATGTTTACACATAATTACCTGCCAAATTAGTAAATGGGAAAATAATTACAAATATACAATTAAAATTTTCTACACAATATATAAAATTACTTCCATAGCGGCAGTAAGAGTGCACCAGACAAGGCAAAAACCTACAAAAATAATTCGCCGAATTTAAACATGCCCACAAGCTGACCAAAAAAATTGTGAAGAAATAAAGCGAAAATGTTGCCAAGTGTTTTATTTACAATAAGAAAGATGGAAGCTAAAGTTATACAATGAAAAGTAGGAAATATTGTAACATACACTTTGCTTCCTGATTCTCTCTTAACCTTCACACTACCAGAATTTTTTTGCGGCACGTGATACCAGTGGAGTCTACATTGATCCCAAAACTTTCTACTAAATAAAATAACGATATTCGCAAAAACATATTTTGTGACATATAAAATATGTTAAACATGTTTAAAAGTTTGAAATATAATTGCAGTAAAAAAAATTACAATTCCGCTATTTACTTTCGAAGAAAATTACACACTCATGATTGTGTCAAATAAATCTATTGCAACTCTGACATTTACTAGAATATTTTCTGTCCAAATTTCTGAAACATTTTCAGTATCCGTCACGCATTACTTCTTGCTTTTTGTACGGGCGACTCTGTGGTGTTTCAGGCTCTTCTAACGTCGAAGCGTTTTCTATTCGATTATTTTTCTAGCTAATTCAAGAATTCGCGTCGTTTGTAGGCTGTTTTCTTTTTTCATTCATCGTTTAGATTTAGATGGACCCATGTAATGCGAGCGTTCAATGCACTAATATCTAGCATGTTATACAAAACTGCCATCGACAACCTTTTTGTTTCTCTTTCACCTATACGAACCGATCTTCTTCCACCTATGATTACTGAACGAAAAAATTACCACTGTATACCAAATTGTATGAATTCAAAGGAATATACGAACTACAGATATTCCCTGCAAAAAAAAAAAAAAACGAAATAACGGGGAATCAAACACATATATATTATTTGAAGGCGAAAATTACGCATTACTTACAACAAGCATTCATCATTATTCCTTGCCGGACACGAACTTATGACGAGAACATTTTAATTTAGAAAATTTCGTCGGTGCTTTCATTTTATACAATCTTAGGTATTTCTGGAACAGGACAGTGTTATAGGCTAATATAGTGTTGTCTCTTTTAGGGCAGCAGCAGCAATTTCACTTTGCCTTTGGTCAGCGACCCTTTCCTTTTGCTGCTTCGGACCCTTTGACTGGGTTCAGGATGCCGCCAATAGGGAACTGCAACAGTAAGTAGTTACGTGTAATGCTTATGTGTATGATACTGTGTTATTGTATACGATTACCTGTATATCTTCGTTCACACTGTTTTAATAAATCTAAGTGTATTTAATCATTCAGCTTTGCAAATCTAGTTATTCAATTTTTGGGGAATACCTACTTAATGTGTCAATAAATTGTTCGTTATTCTTTCTATAATAACATCAGTCCTGCATTATTTATTTTAATTGGATAAGAAGGTCGTATGATTGAAAGAATTATCTAAACATTTAGTACATTTTTATAGATTCCAAGACGTTTCGTTAATTTGTTTTAGACATTTTCAAAGGGACGTATCGTAGAATCAATAGAAATATACTGAATGTTTAGATAATTCTTTCATTCATACCACTTTGTTGGCCAATTCAAATAAATAGTACACTACTGATAGGAAACAAGTAGGTAACAGTTATCTGATAATATCTACAAAATGACATTTTTTTTGAATTTTGGCATTTTATATGATACAACAAAGTGTTACATACATTTACGGGAGTTTTAAGCTTTGCAGTTCTGTATTCTTGACATGTCAATATTATTCTTAAGGCGAATATTATACTAGAAAAGTACTTTGACAATGATCTGTGATAAAAGATATTTAACACAGAACTTTTATAGTATAATACGTTAATTTTTATCTTATTTTGATGTATAACGTGTTAGGGTTAACTCAGTTTCGGTGATTTTTCGCCGAAATAAGCTAAAATTTTCGATCAAAATTTACGTTTTTTGACGATACCTCGAAAACCGTTACCGCTAGTGGAACGGCGCTGTCAGAAATGGAATCCTCGTCGAAAAATGCTTCCGACAGTGTATAACACATCAGAGTTTCGGCCTTTGTTAGCGGCCCGGAGCGGCATCTCTATCTTTTACAAACGTTTTGTAAAAGTTTTATAAGAGTCCTTTGAGACCTAAGAACTTTTATGGTGTAATATTCGCCTAAATATGGGGCAACATAAATGAAAATGGTTTTATTAGTTACAAGCAGCATTACGTAACATGCAATTGCACTACTAGGTCGATGACCTGAAAAGTTACTCAAAACCGATATTTGTTGGCAAAGTATACACAGGTGTTCGATTTGTTTTCTAATTTGTTTGGATTTGAAAATAGCCTAAATACTAACCTATATGATCAACCATCATCAACAGTCTCAAGTCATGCCTTATATGTTGGACAAGTGTCTGACCTAAATAGGCCTTTCAGACTGTACGAAAAGACTACGCAAAAACTTGCTGGAGAAGGAAACCATCTCTCCTCCCTATACCAATGCAAGCAGGCAAACATCGTTCCTAACAGATTACAAAAAAAAAAAAAACAATAGGAATAGCCCAAAACATCAACGTTAAGAATTTTCACAAGTAAACTGCTACCATGCGGTAGTCGGTAGTCCACTTAGCAGCTATTATTGATGTGGATTATATTATAATAGATTAGATTACATTGGGGTTGGGGTAGCCCACAGATCTGCTTCATCGCGACCTCTCCAGGTCTATTGTAATCCTTTTTTTTTCTAAAAGGCGCTCTCTAATGTTGCCCTCTTAATTAAGCCTATTATCTTTGAGAGTGGCGCCCTTATGTAGTTAGCTGTGGAGTTCTTCACGCTCATTACCAGAAACTAGTGCTGCGGAAATTGCCAGATATCAAAAACCGGTTTTAAAATCAATTCTGATACGGTTAGAATTTTATCCCTTCTGACATATAGAGATATTTAATATTCATATACCTTGTTACACAATTTGAGAGGTATAACTATCAAGTAACATTATTTAATGAACATTTCGCCATTTTCAGAGAAAATAATTACTAACGTCTGCATTATTAAAGTAGGTATGTACTTTAAATACAAATATATATTGATAATACGCATTAAATGCCTGTTCTATCTTGACACACAACCAAGTGTTGTTAATATTATTGTTTTAAACCGACGTCATTCACAATTGTATCTGAAAACGGGATATCTTGTAATCTTTGTAATGAAATCTTTTCAAAACAGATTTCCAAACCGAGTTTTAAAAACCGATTACGGTTTCCGTTTTGAAGGCATCCAAAACCGATTTCACATGAAACCGCTTTCGATTTGCAGCACTACCGACAACCTTGTCCTTACCAGGCCGTCGCATTGGCACAACACATGAACTGATGTCCCTTCCTCCTCTTGGCAGAATTAGCATGTAGCATCATTTACCAGAACTGTGTTATACATAAGCCTGTAGCAGACCAACTATCAATTTGACAATCTTCCTACCTTTACTCATTGTCAGTAGATTTCTTGTAAATTACTTCTTTTGACTGTCTCTGTCCAACCGACTTTTGACCTCTCACCCCATTTAGGGCATTTACTGAGGCCCAAAAAAATTTGAAAGTAAATAGTTACGAAACTAATCTTGACGAAGCTAACTTGGTCTATCTTTCTATTTCTCTGATACAGTGATGAATTGTAGCCACCTCAGCCTGAGACACTGTTGTGTTCTCGCTAAAAACCTTTTTAGGCTTTTTTGCATATATTCCAGCCCCTGCACCATAGTTTTTTTTAGGGCAATCTGTGTACCAGTGCGAGTCCACTCTAAGTGGAGCGTTTTTCTACCAGTTCCTTTTTATTTGGTATTATAACCTAATATTTTCTCTCAACGTTAAATTTCTGAACCATGGCATGAAATGTGGATCTCCATAAGAGATGCCTTCTTAAGCTTATCTAATAATTTTTGATGATCAGCACCGTGCGATTTACTTGCCGGTGCTTGTGTCTGCGTCTATATGCTGTAGACCTAGCAGTTCTCTGTGTGTAAATACTTAGCGGTGGCAGCTTTAGAATTACTTTCATGACAGCGGTAGGAGTTGAACTTATCACACGCGTGGCCCTCAGACATGCTAGCCTTGTATGTAACAGCATTTTGGCTGCTCCAGCCTACCGCACCTTTGGTCACCATACTATTGGTCTGTATGTTACCATGAGTCTCACTACTCTTGTGTATAATCATGGAGTCATCTTGGGGTTAAGGGCCCAATTTCTTCCGCCTATCCTCCTGCAACTGCCAAAGGCGATATTGACTTTGTTGGTTGTGTTTTAAATATGTAGGTTCAGGTAAGTTTTTGATCAAGCCAAACCACAAAGTGTTTCGCCTCTCTGACATATGGAATCATCTCATTTCCTATCGCTAGTGGTTGTAAGCCTTCTAGCGGCTTTTTCCTATAAATGTGACAACTTTTATTTTTGGAGCACTAACTGATAGTCGCTCTTGTGTACACCACCTGTCAACCGAATTCAGAGCGGTTTGCATGCGCTTCGCCAGAACCTTTCAAACTGCTCTCCAACGACTATGGTAAAGTCGTCAGCATACCCAGGTATTGAAAGCTCTTTACCAGTCAGCTTCCGAATTAGGTTGTCCACTAGGGTAACCCACAATAAGGAAGATAAAACCCATCCTACGGCAACTCCCCTCCACATCCGCTTCTTTGATAAGCTCCCCAATTGTACATGTAATTATCTTTCTCTCTACACTGGCTCTTATCTTAAAAAGAAAAACTTCCTCAATGTCGAAGAAAGTCGTCATCTTTGCTTCTATTGACTTTGTAATTAGCCTGTTGAGATCGTATAATGTCACCTCCGTGATTTTTCCCGGTTGATGGGCATATTGTCTATTACTAAGCGACTATTTTCTCAGCGTGGCATCTCTTATGTATGTATGTACGTATCCACCAACTTTTCAAGGGTTTTAAGGAAACGGAGGATGGGCTTATTGGTCGTATGACTTTGACGCTTGATCGGGTAATTTACCTATCTTAGGTAAGTATACTACCCTTACCTTTTGCCGCACAGTTGGAACATGTCCCCAGGTTTATGCATGCGCTGAAGATTCTTCTGAGATGTGGCATCAGTACCTCTATTCTCTTTTGGAATAGGGCAGGAAATATTCCATCCCTGCCCGCAGGCAAAAATCTGTTTAACGCACATTTGACTCTCATGATTTCTGTGTCCAGCCTCCTCTTTTCGTTTTGGTCTGTGTGATTTCCAACCTGAGAAGACCGCCGGCTCAAGAGCACTCATGAGGATTTTCGTGGACGAATATACATTATAGTAAACCCACTTCCTTAAATTCATTTTTTAAAAAGTCAACTTTGTATAGCTAACAAAGGAAAAGTATCATAATTATTAACATATAATAATATATAATAACAGGAGTAAATATTGATGCACCAATTAAAGCACGTGTTACTGTATTTCCAAATGATTTACATCCTAAGTCAACAAAAACGAAACAAAAAAGAATCGCTTGGGTCACTACCAATACCACAGAAATAACAGAAATACAATTTTCAAAACTGAAATAAAACGACCAACGGAATCACGGAAATGTTAATAAACTCGTCACAGGAACCGCGGCGTAAACTTTTTTAATAAACAGCCGCTCTCAAATTCACATTCAACAACAATGAATAGTAACAAAAAAGGCAAACAATTTACTACAAAGTAAAAAGCAATTAATCTGTTTTTGTGGCCGGACAATGTATTCAATAACATGCGGACAGGACGCAGGCCTGTGATAGGTTTTATAAAAACGATATCCTGATGTAGGATGACAGTCGAAAGCTGCGGGAGTCCTGCCGGTCGATACGCTCATCAACTGCATTACCGACGTATACAAAGTACACTCCATTACAATAACCATGATGGCAATTATCCGGCGAATTAAAAAAAAGTGGGATCTTCCTGTGAATTACCGCAATACGTGTACACGTATGTCCGTACGTGCATTCGTCAGGTTGCAGGGCCGTATTATACATGTATTACACAGAAGTTGCATAAAGAAAATACCTGGCTTATTTATCAGTGTAAAAAAACATATGTATAACAAATGTTAGAATGTTCGTTATATGAACTTGAATAAGCATCTATAATACCAAATAATGGAATAAAAGCATTCATTTGTGGGTTATACCTAGTATAACCTAAGGTATATTGTTTTTCCGATTTTTCCGTTTTGTACCTCAAAAAAACCATTTCTTCTTTCGTTATGTTATTTTATGTATTTTGACTGCCATCAAACATAATTAATTCCAGTACTTCTAGATATTTCTGGGTAATTTAGAGGTTATACCTTAAAGCAACTCGTGTCCGACATCCTGGAGTCCTTATCTCTCACTTGCTGATTTCTACTGTCCTGGGATCGAGACAAGTATCCTTCGCCTATTGAAGGCATTTAGATGTAACAGCAGGTGGTTAAATCTGTACTCTTGCAGATTCTCACCTTGAACTTTTTTTTACATCTTTGCTGAAGAAGGTTGCAAGAAACTGTTGCCTGGTCAAGAGAAACAATGCTTTCTCGTCGTCAGAAGTGCTTCTTGCATCAAATCTATCTGCTCTCAATTCAATATTTCTTCCAGATAACGTTAGCCTATTATTTGCAGTTTTGACACTGTATTCGTGAGGAGTTCCCAGAGGCGTCTCGCAGCTTGGTTTTGTTTTTTCTCTTCCTTTGCAGTCTGACTTCTGTCTTTCGCTAAACCGTGATACCTGTAATTATAGATAGAGACCCTTTTTTGCTTGATAGGAGCCGTCTAGCATGGAGTCTCCGGAAATACTGTAGCCTCTCAACCTTTATATTTAGTTTTCTCATTTCTGAGCCCTTTAGACTGAAGTCCAGTTCTGTTATAAATATAAGCTCCTTAATCAGTCATTGGTTCTTGGTAAGTCATAGTCATGAAGTTAAATATGCTAATCCGACAGTTAAATCCTACGACACATCCTTGTCCCTTGATCTATTTTGTCTGCCACCGAAGTCGGTTAACGCCAGTATTTTTAAGTATTTCTGGGTACTTACTTGGAGATTCTACTATCCGATACCCTAGACTCCTTACCTTGCCCTTATCGGTTTCCACTGACCTGGTTTAGGGCTAGTATCCTTGGCCTTTTTTGAATGCCTTTGGATTTAACAGTGGTTAAATCCGTGCCCTTTTGAAGTTTCGTTGTGGATGCCTTTGGTTTGAATTAGATTCTTGTGTCTGGAGGGTGATTTACTCTTCTAGTGAAGATTTTCAACGTGAATTGCATGAACTTAATGTTCCTACTCTGAGCAATCGTGCATGCAATCACGAATCGTTTTTAAATCAAATCCGTCTGGTCTTGATTCAGTGCTGACGTTGCCTTGCTGACACTTTTACTGCGTTTCCTCGAGGTTTAGGGTGGTGTTTTAAAGTATTCGCCAGTCTATTTAACCCTCGATACTCTTCTTATTACCTTAGTGGTTTGGCTTATGTTTCCACCTTGGGCTTATCTTTTCTGCCTTTGGGATTTGTTTATGTCTTCTCGTTAGAGGCCTTTTAAGGTGTTGTTTTTCATTCGAGTTGGATGAAACTTGGTTTCTCAACAAGGTTGATACTCCTCCCCTTACTCATTTTTAGGCACCTGTAGAGACCTCTTAACAGGTTATTTTTTATTTTAGCCAGATAAAATATGGGTTCTAACGCATTAAAGGATTGAATATTACAATTCACTAATCAGACATGTATAGATTGAAGCACATATTAGAATCACGCAAAATTAGATGAAAGCAGACACTGAATAACAAGTTCATCTCCAACGTGCAAGTGTCTACTGGATTTGCCTTATGTTAGTTAAAGCGGTATCTGCTAGTATTTTGATGACATTCTCAATGCTTTTCCTAACTATAGAAAAAATCGATATTCATACATTGAAGGGTTTGGAGCCGAGGTGTAAGCTTTTGCGGATCACATGGTAATACTTCCAAGAGGATCGAGAGTGAAAGAAATTTCCTCAACCCTCCAAAATATGATCAACATCATTTGTAGTCGATACAACATGGAAGACCGGGACATCAACCCCAACAAAACTACGATAGTACCGTTCAAGGAAAAGAGAGAGAGCACTTGGTGTCATCTACTATTCAAGGTGTAAAACTTGCATTTACAGATAATGTAAAATATATAGGCGTCTTAATTGATAAGAGACTACCAAGGTACCTGCATCATACACGCCTATCAAACGAGCAAATCCACTGAGACTGCATTAGTGGAGTTGACTGATCGAATCCAAGATGCACAGACGAATAAAGAAACTGTAGTATGCCACCTTCTAGACATTGAGGTTGGTGGAGGCGGAGTTAGGTCATAAGACCATCTCGATTAGTACGACCAGAGGATACCTTCAGGGGGGAGTTACACCTCCACTTATGTGGAGCTTAATAGTAAACGAACTCTTATGCGGACTAACAGATCTAGAGATACCTTGTCAAGGATATGCTGATGACATTGTCATATACGCCAGAGACAGATTTCAGAATACCCTCTGTGACATAGTTCAAAGAGGACTACTTTTTAAAAAGTAATGGTGTCAATTGATGTGACTTGATGTTAACCCCACTAAGACTACCTTAGTAGCAAAGGAAATCCAATCTTAAAATCATAAAAATGGATGAGCAAAATATAGATTGGAGAAGGGAGGTTAAATACCTAGGCCTTGCTCTAGACAATAAACTTCTATGGAACAAACGTGAATTTGAAGTAACCAACAAGGCCAAAGAAGCCCTGATGGTGTGCAGAAACTTTGCAGGGAAAAATTGGGATGAAACCTAAAAATACTGCTTTGGATGTATACAACGATAGTGAGACGATCATCACCTATGCTCAGTAGCATGAGAAAACTAATCTGGCCACTGCAAGAATTAACCTCTCGAAAGCGCAAAGATTAGCATCTGTATGCCTAACTGGGGCTATGAGAACTTGCCCAACAGCACCTATCGAGGTAGTATTTGATCTTATCCTTCTCTATGTTGGGGTTAGAGAGCCTAGAAAAAAGAACCACACTCAGAATGGTCAAGGAAGGAATGATTAGGCATTGACCTCAATTTCTTAACGGCGATCAAACCTGGGACATGCCCCGGGGTGACATATCAAAAAAAAAATCAGCTTTGTGAAAGAATTCAACACAAAACTTAGTAACAAGAGCGAGTGGGATTATAACACTATCCTGAAATTGAATAAAAATGCCATCAAATAGTACACTGAGGGCTCCAAAACGGCAGAGGGAACTGGAACAGGAATATATAGGCCCAACCAAGTACTTCGAAAGCTTGTATGGGAAAATGCCCAAGTATCTTTCAAGTGGAAATACACGCTATTGAAAGATGCTTCCAGTTCAGTATTGATAGAAATTATCGAAAGCAGGAGATTATCATCAGCTCTGATAGTCAAGCAGCCGTCAAAGCGTTGAGCTTACATGAAATCAGTTCCAAGCCCTGAGAATGCCTAGGAAAATTAAACGAGTTAGGCAAAAGGAATAAAGTAACCCTTCTGCGGGTTCCGGGTCACACAGGAGTGGAAGGAAACGAGATAACGGATAATCTCGCAAAAAAAGGGGCTGGAATACCTTTTGTAGGGCCTGAACTCTTTTGCGGGATAAGTAGCAGTACTATAATACTGTAGCTCCTCTTAAATTGCGCAGCACTGGCACCAAGGGCGTTGCACCTGGGACCATGTAAAATCGAAGAGGGAGATTTAGCTAACCTGAGGCCTTCTGATATGCTACACTTTCTGAAAGGAATATATCTCTCAGGTCACAGTGTAACTTCACTCTCCTCACATAATACATACATACCTACATTTGGCAAGGATTATTCTGCAAAGCTTTCCTGATGGACTTATCGAAGGATATGTAGGGCTATCTCCAAATCTAATTCACTGGTTTCATGCCATAGTCCTACGCCCAATCATAACCTAAAAGCTTATAGCTTGGTGGCAGAAAGTGTAACAAACTGGAGCCATAGCAAAACTTGCAACCACCCACAGGATTGCAAGAATGACAATCACGTAAGCAATATCTTCCTCCCTCGTCATTAGCATTAGAAACTCTGCTGGATTTACCACCCTTGCACATTATTGTTAAAAGGAAGGCCAGATTATTTATATTTCACCTTGGCACACGGCGAATGAATCGTCTCATACTAATGTTTGCATGGCGAACAAACTGCTGGAATGGGGATTTCCGACAGTATACTGTATAAAATGAATTTATGAAAAGCTAAGTGGTTACAATTTATCCTAAACTCCGGCTCCATGTGCCTAAAGGTACTCGAGGCTACCTATACTAACTACTCTATGGATTCCATGAAAATTGACTGTTCTTACTCTAACTAATAACTTCCCTATGTTAATAATAATAATATAATAGTATTGTGGTATGAAAACAAGTCAATTTCTAATCTTCATTCATTCATTAAAGGTAGGGTGGGCACTTGAGCTAGGTGCTCATTGTACCATTCCTATTAATTCTCTTATTTCCACTCGAGCAGCTTGGTGTTCTCTATAAAGCCCAGTATCTGGCCCAGTGGGAACTTGAGAACCTTCGAGGGCTCCAATAGACCTCTCCCGAAATATTTCTGCCTGAGTACCTTCAGTTCCTCACATGTGCAGATTACATGTAAACTCGCTTCCTCCTGTAGTTCGCATCTTCTACACCACGGTTCGCTTACCCGGCCTGTGTGTATAGATGCTTTTTTCCAAGGGGACAGTGTCCAGTTACCAACCAGTAATGGTTTTAACTTCTTTCTTACTGCGCCTGCGTAGGTTATCAGAGAAACTGATCCGCTATCAGCGCTTTGGTATAGAGTTGACCTTCAGTCGAACTCCATTTCTTTGTACTTTCTTTATCTAACCAAGTCCAGATCTCTCTTCTTGCGGAATCCTTAGTAATCCCACATACGGGCTCTGGGCCCATCAAGTGTCTCTTACAGCCCTCATACTTTTAGTTTTTATTTTGCTACATGTTTCGGTTAATATAAACCATCTTCTTAAAAATATAACGAATCGGTCAGCTATAAGTGGTTATTGCATTTGCGCCAATGAAACAGGTTCAGTTATATCCCAGCATTCGTCACGGAGTAAGGGAAAACTGGGAATGCCAAAAGTCATAATGTGTGCCCGACAAAAAATGTCAATGGCAGTCAGGTGATGCTGTAAGTACTAGAGGAGTAACTCGAGGCAAATCTGGAGCTGTAAAAAATCATTACATATTTTATAGATCTAATAGTTTATCTCTAATTAGAGTACCTGGGTATTCAGTCATTGGGGGAAATAAGGAAATAGACGCTCTTGCAAAAAAGGATGCCGCGGCGAAATTTCAGAAGCTAGAATCTCCAATTGGCGCAACACTTCCGGTTGTTAAATAGCAAATTTCTGAGTAAAACAGAAATTAACCCAATATTGGAATAATTGTCATGGTTTGGTGCTTGCGAAGGGGTGCTCTCGCCTATTCATGTGGGACCCATGAAACTACTTCAACTTGACCATAGTGCCAAAGCATTTGTTGGATAAACTTAAAATAGCATCCACTCCCCAGTAAGCCCTAGTGACCGCAGTGGACTGGGAAATTAACTGACCCATGCGGGTGTTATATCCTCTAAATATAAATCTGATCTAAATCTAACACCTTTAAAATTAAAAAAAAACGCGCGGGTTCAAGATTCTCTAAAATCCGGCCCTGTACACTGGTTTGGTGTTGGTTTTAGGAGACGGACAGTCCTAACCAGTGATTATGTAGCGTTGGAATTTGTTGTTTGTGAAAATGCACATTTATCACGCGGAATAAATTGCGTCAAAATGGATTTTAAAAGCGTTCCACGTCAAGTTCGCACCGTAATATGTACCCATCCTTTTCATCCAACTGATAACTTTATTTTTATCTCTTTCATCTAAAGTACATCAAGTTATCTCTATATGATTTTAGTAATTTTGCTTTAATAAAAGGTGGTTTTGTTTATGAGTGTATAAATTTCCTGTTATAATTCGAAACGCTACTACGTTGGTAAACTACAAGGTAAAACCCGCTGCTTTATATACAATAGGGTATACCACGGACGATAATCAATAGCACTATTCGGTATTACGCATTGGATTAGTACTGTTTATTTTCCCGTATTTAATATCAGTAATTGTAGCGAATTTGCGCGAGCTTCTCCGTCGGGAACAAAACAGACTTTCTTAAAATCAACCACGGTGAAGAACTCATCTAAAGTGGCGTATTTTACTTATTATCCTACGGGGAGAAAACGTTCCGAGTGAACTGAAACCTAATTCATTTCAGTTGTTGAACAAACAAAATGGTTCGAATACAGAATATTTAGTAACAAGTTTTATTTATTATCCCTTGGGGAGACATTAAAAGATTCACTCAGCATTGTTACTGCTTGTTATTAGGAGCAATCTGTTTTGTGCTCCACCCTAAGTTTTAACAATGCCGATAGTAATTAATCTATAAACAAGGCGTGTTTCGTAAAGTAAAATATGAAACTAAAGGAGGCAGACAAATAATATAAGTCATGTGATTACCGAAATTTGGAAATATATAATTAAATATTTGAAAATGGATCTACATTTCATGCGCCAATCAGAAATAATTATTTTTTTTCAGAAAAAACACTTTTATTGTATAACATTAAAATACTAACCGTATAGAATAAAATAGAAATATATTTGAACAAAAAATACATAGTAAAAATTAAATTACATATTCAAATTACAAATGAAAATATCAGCTAGTAAGTATATGTATTGCTGTGTTTCATAAGAGGAAAGCTACCAACCATATTGAAATACAATTACTATTTTATGTAGACACCTGTTTGTAAGTCCAGTATAATTTGGATTAATTCACACTAGTAGTCATGGAAGTTGAATATAACTTATCGTCTGACAACTGTACGATAGCCTGGTATCCTAGGTATCTATTTTAATTGAATGGGGAGTGACTCAATGTGATTCGTATAAAGAAAATGTATGAAAATCCTTAGTTACGTGTTGATAGTCGATGAAAAGTCTTTGGAAAAAGCTGTGTCATTTCTCATCAAATATAAATGAATTAAACCATATTGCGGGGGTATATCTGGTATCGAAGGAGATAAATTCACAAATTTGGTGTTTACTATATCTGGGTACTTGTTCTACATGGGAGTGTGCATGTGTTTGCTGTTCCGAGTCTAATCATACACCCTGAATGTAACGAAGGAAGTGAATATACGAGCGAATCTGGATTGTCACTACTAGGAAATCACATTTGGAAGGACTCTGGCGTCTGTAAGAACCGGTAAACGAGGTATCTGGTCAAAACATTGTTTAAATTATTATTACTTCGTATGAGATTAAAAATCGGAACTTTTATAAGTTGGCAAACGTGGTTGGTGGTTTTCTATTCTCTTATGATAGCGCGGGATATTTTAAAAGTTCCTTTTTGAATTAAAGAAATTAAAATAATACTGGATAATTGATAATACTTGTTTGAATATCCCGAATAACTATACTCACCCTGAGTGAGAGTTCTCATATTTTTTTTATATATTTCCTGTATAGACTTGTTCATGAATTATACATGTTATTAATGATTGCACTGTTTTATTAAAGTTATTTATTTATTTTTCTTTTGTCTTAAAAAGCATATAGCCGGGAGAATCACAATAGTATATTTCAAACTTTGAGATGTAGGTGATTATTGCGCATTCAATGGACGGAACTAATGTTTGAATATAATGCTTTACAGTTCTTTTAAACTTGCTTGGAAATTGATTTCTCCACTCTTAGGGTAGCATTTGTTTTGAACAGACGGACCTATTCTGCTCCAGTCACTTGTTTTCAAACGGGTGAAAGGTATCATCATAATAATCATTCACTTTTAAACTATTTGTAATGTGGGCTGTATCTTATTTAGTATTAGTATTCTACATTGTGGGTAAATTATTTGAAGATGATGACGGTCATAAAGAAGTATCGATAACGTATTTTAACGAAGTCTTAACTAGGATGCAATCGAAATATGACTTGGTCGCGAACAGCAAAGATAATTTGCCCATTTGCCGACAGACGAATCGCTATGTGAAGAAATGAAGGAAATTATACGAAATCATCAGAATGCCAAAACATCCGGTAAAGATGAAATAAATATTGTAGCGTTTTCGGACTGCTAATTATTAACACAGGCGATATATTTAACAAAAAGTATGTATTTCAACACTTAAAGTCTATGAAAATAAAATTACACTACTAAAGCACTAGTAATAAATAACTTGGCGAGGACAAGGTTTCTGGTAATGGGCGTGGAGAACCCCACATCTAGCAGCTATACAAAGAAGTCGCTCTCAAAGATGATAGGCCTAATTAAGAGGGCAAAATTAGAGAGCGTCTTCTATGAAAAAGCAGATCACAATAGATCTGAACATTTCTAGTAATGTAGTCTTAGAAATTTACATTGCGAATTGACGCAATAACGCCCTCTATGAGCATTTTCTTTATCTACATGATAAAGAGGTGGCGCCATCTCCCGACGCAGCAGGAAATTAAAATTCAGAATTCAAAAATTGACGCATGCTACAATATGGTTTGAAGGCTAGGTCTGCAAAGAAGTATATAGCTGTTGATCCTACATTTATAGACAGATGAAAACATGAACAAATTATGTTCTTGAGAAAGGAAATCAGCATGAATGTCAAAACTATAGAAGGATAACACTGACGTACGCGGCTTATCAATTTTTTTCTGCGGTAATTAACAGAAAACTACAGAACGTGCCAAATAACATGATTGAGCAGTATAACAATAAGATATTTCGTCCCCTTTGATCATAAATATAAGACGGAATCGTGTACAATACAAAAGTATAAAATAAATATGTCACACAGTTGAAGCGCATATTGAAAAGAATCAGAATGAGTATAAAATGGACCTACAACTGCTACTTATATAATTTTGTCAAGCCTTTCACACAATTTTTTGTTTTTGAGGAAGCCGTCTGGCATGGAATCTCCAGACACAATGCAACCTCTTGACCTTTTGCTTCCATTTCCTATTTCTTTTACCTATTAACTTATATCATTAATTCCAGCATGTTGGTATCAAGCCAGGTCTCTGGCTGGTCGATCGAAGCAATCATATGGATTCATTTTTGGCTTGCCAAAAATTACCTGTCTTTTTTGCGTCCAGAGCCTCGTATTCACTCAGAATGTGGTAAGCGGTTTTTGTCGCCCTATTATAGTTTACAGATGATATTCTCTGTATTGACCCCAATTTTCTAGTGTACTTCCTGTGTATAACGTCCTCTTAGAGGAGACCTGTTACAGTTTTTTTTTTAATTCTTACCGAGCGGCAGTAGTTTCTCAGTCTTCTTTTTTGATGCTCCTTTAGTTAAGATATTTCCATAAATTTGCCTAGGTGTATTATTCTATTGTCCGTGTGTTTTTCTTTGACTCAATTCCTTACTTGTTTTCGTACTATGTTTTTAGACATTCACAAACCAGTCTGGATTCTATCTTAAGGTTTATTAGTGCCCTCAGTATCGCTTAGCTGTCGCAATTTCTATAAGCCCTCTTATTGATTTCCATTACCCAATGCAATATTGCGTATGCTTTTCCTTGAAAGACCGTGGCACATTTTTCTAATGGAATGGTGATCATTGCGTTTTTCGCCTCAGTATAGATTCCAGTTCCAGCTTCGCTTTCGGTTTTGATCCGTCTGTACACCAGATCAATTCTTTAAATCTTGCAGAGACAGATTCGACAAATTGATTGGTTTTATTCCAGCTTATTCAGTCCATGATTTTCACCTCGAAATTTCTGTTAAAAAATATGTCAAAATCATGTGGTTTAACCTCAAAAAGGTTGACTTTCACATGATGGAGAAAATTATTGTGTCATGTATATCTGCCGCTTGGTAATTCTTGCAATCTTTAATGCTTCATTTTTGTCTCTCCATTATCATCAAATGGAGAAGAGGGGGGTCTCTGGTTATTTTTATCATAAATATGCCAGTAAATAGAGATAAATACGCTTTAGGTCTGTTTTGGTTCCAACTTTCGACAGTTGTATTACGGTTCAAAGCAAACGCTCACGTGTGTAGTAAAAAGTTTCCTACTACACGGCAAGGCCGTGATCTGTGCTGGTCTACTGCTCTGAACGGTAATAGAACCGTCTGAAGTGAGAACCAAAAACAGACCTTTAATTGGAACAATAATACCTAGAACATTGAGATTAAGTTAACGTATTCCTAAGACGGGTGCATGTCAAAGGCGGAATTACATTCCATTTGCATAACACGTTACATAGGTGCACAACCTTTGATCTGTACGCAACGGCATAGGTATATCTGTAACTTTCGTAAACTCTGTGCTGATTAATCGTGAATATATTCGCTATAAACCATATGAATCGGAGTGCAAGGAAACTAAAGACGAATCACGGATGAATATATATAAAAACGATTCTATTTCGTGATTGTTTTGGGGCAAAACCATCGATTCCTGATTAAAATAGCTTATTCCTATTTATCTAAGCGTCTCAGGAACTCAATATAAAATAGGAGAAGGAGTCATTTCGTCAATTATTTGAAGAGAAATTGATAAATTTATAAACAAAATTTTGTCGAAACATTCATTATTTCTTCTTTTTCGCATTGAATTATTAAATAACTTATCTAAAAATAAGCGGCTACAAGAAGACTTATCTTTTTATCTTTCATTTAATGAAAATCAAACTTCAATTTTTGAGTAGAGAATTGTTTATACTAATATTTTCATTTACAACAAACGACGTTTTGGCCATCCCACAGTCTCCTACTATATTTACTTAAGCTAGAAAAAAGCTGTGAGGACGGCCGAAACGTTTTTTTATAGAAATGGAAATACAGAACACAAAATTTTCTGTTTAAAAATTTGTCATTTGATTTTTATTAACTGAACATTCTTAAAGCGTCGTTATTATTAAAATTTACAATTATTATTGACGAATACAGTAGCTAACATTTATTTGTAGCAATTATTTATTTAGAATACTATATAAACGCAAATTATACTGTTCTTGTATTTGTATATACAACATACAACAATACACCTGCTTTGAATTTCAGTACCATTGCATCGACCGAAGGTATACGACAACAGTGTGTAATGTATGTGCAGCATTAGCCGCCCTCTGATTAAATTTTCTTTTATCAGACTCGTATTTTACAATGTCAGTGGGGACGCGGACGTTCCAGGAGGCTACATAATTAAATGAACTCTGTTTATTCATTTGCAGATATGCCGCAGTTCGGACTCACAAGTACCAACTCTCATTGGGGATACGGCGCGGCAGGGGCGTACTCGCCTTACTTTACGCCGAGTTCGCTGGGCTCCTGCGTCCGCACCCACTGCCTCCCAATTCAATACACCTGCGTTGGGTTTTTCGGGAAGCACACCGGATCAGACCTCGTCACAAGATGCGTTCGGATCGACCGCTGTTACATCACGTAAGCCTTTTTCTAAGATGTTTTAAAAGGATCAATCGAATTGAGCGCTCTCTTACAGTGTTACCTGACACAACAACGACAGATCTCGATCAGCATCTTGGGTTAGTCTCATCGCAGACGCATTCGAGCCACTCCCAAAGCAGTTCCCACTCAGCGTCCTTACTAGTGCCCAGATATTCGTCCAACCACACTGATTTTCCTTTATCAGGACCTAGATCACTTTCTGATAACTCTAGCGCCGCTGAGAGTCCAGTACAAGATGATTTGCTCACGCAAAGTACCTTAGGAGTAAACCATGTCAACAATGCCAACTTCCCCTTACACCAGAACATGACTCCAACCACCTATTCCAGCAGTAATTGCAATAATTCCCTATATCCAGTATTGCCAGCTAGTTTGCTATACTCGCAATTGTACTCAGCCGCGAACCAAACTCACAATTTCCATTCGCTGCATACACATGCATCCCAAGGTCACCATAATGATTTGCAAACAGTCATGGATCAGCTATCGACAAGCAATCAAAGACAAATGAATGGAACGACTGATTTACTTCTTACGAACAACGGTTCGTGTGCTGCTGCAGCTCAACGACAGGATGATCACAGTAGGGGCCTGAGCACCAATGGTAGTCAAAGAGGACCTGCTCAAAATACAGACGCTGTTTGGAGACCCTACTAATGTATTTTCTTCTATATTAGTGATTGATTAATTTAATTGGTGCAATACGAAAGTTTCATTTTTGTTATATAATACGGCGTGTGTTAATTTGAGATATTTTTAATTAGTTGATTAAAATATGTGCATTTTTTTTTAAAAAAAAAAAAAGTAATAGATATAGTGGATTTCTAGATATAAGAATTTTACTTTATTTCTGTAATAGTTGTATTTAATCTCTTATGACGATAACTACCTGACCTCTCGTTTAAAGGATACAGTATATCTGCTTACAGCAGATGAATTGGGGGATCGTATTAACTATAAATTAATACCCTATAAAGTAATAGCGAAGCGTAATTTTAATTTTAAAGTATTTTTAATACACAACTAAACTTGCTTTTGCTAATTATTTGTAATTAATAATTATGAAATCAACATATTTTAATGTGACATTTATGACTCATTAAAGTTAATTCTCTATTACTTAATGAACGATGAACGCCTTGATTACCAAATTGCTAAGGTCAATAATGGTTAAATTTAAGGAATTATACTTGGCGAGTAGATATACAGTGTGTCCTCAGATCGACGCATAAATAGGGTAAAATAGTCTGAAAATTTTTGAGTAGAAATTACATCATCTGGGGTTTAGCCCTGATTGATAGAAAGTAATTTGTGCCATACTTTTAGTTTTGAAAAATCAAATATGCCTTGGAAATTCACAAAAATGTAGTTTTTCTCTCTAATAAAGAGCCTCTTTTTGTAGAGGATATGACAAAATGTTATTAAGAAAAGTTGTTCAGATTAATAAATTATTATATAATAAGTATAAAAAATTTAAACAAGATCAAACATGCTTTGGAAATTTACAAAAAAATATAATAATAAAGGGTTTCTTTTTTTTGTAGGAGACAGTACAAATGTTATTAAGAAAAATTGTTCAGATTAATAAATTATGCAAGCAAAAAGATTTTAAATTTAAAGAAGATCGAACATGCGCTTTGGAAATGATGTGATAAGACGACAAAAATAAAATAACCTTTGCCAAAAATATGATTTAATTTAAATTGACGTGGTGTTTTCCTCTGTTTTGAAATTCACATTAAATTTAGGACATACCACTGGGAAATATCACAAAATTTATGCTTACTCTATCAGAACGGATCTACCTAATTCAATGTTATGGTATAGGACAATTCCAGCGGTTATTAGATTGTTTAATGAGAAGTTTCCAAACACGGTACTGGTCCAATCTATAGCATTCAGACCGATTAAAAAATGCTGCACCTTCCTCACACAATTGTGGATATTGGACTGAATACGATAATACCAATTATATTATAAATTCTAAACGTCAATATTTAAAGTTAACGTCTGCTGTGCGATTTCTTATCGTTGTGGTGTAATTGAATCATATTTCATGGAGGAAAAACTTAATCAGCCTATATATTCAAATATTTTGAATCGGTTTATGGAGGAACTGCCACATGAAGCAAGAATTACTTCATATTTTCAATACGATGGTTGTCCTGTCCACTCAACCTTGAGAGTTTTTGTGAATTGCTGAATGAACATTTTCAAGAAAAATGGATAGGCAATATTGTCACATTTTCTGGCTGCCCATATCTCCTGATCTAACAGTCATGGATTTTTTCTTTTGGAATCCAAATAGGATTCCAAATGATGTGTGTCGTGTTATTGATACTGTAAATTCAATTTCCTTTAAGAAGATAAGAGCAGCATTCAATGCATTTCGAAGCAAAATTGGGGAATGTAATATAAAATAATGAATGAGTAAATATTTCAGATATGTTATTTTAATTTGAACGAAGTGAATTGTTTGAGTTTTTGCTTGTCTTTTATTTCATATTTAATAAACGAATAAGTAAGCCGATCTTGTTTAAATTTTACACACTTACATAGTTGGTCAATCTAAACAAGTTTTTTTAATAATATTTTGTCGTGTCTCTATCAGAAAAAGCGGTTTATTGGGGTTAATATAATTTTTGTAAATTTCCAAAGTACGTTCGATTTTCTTTAAATTTTGCATGCTTGTATAATTTATTAATCTGAACAACTTTTCTTAACAACATATTGTCACGTCTTTTACAGAAAAAGCTCTCTATTAGTTGAAAAAGAGTAATTTTTTTGTAAATTTTCAAAGCAATCTTGCTTAAATTGCGAGAAAAATATAGTGGTCTGAAACACCCTGTATATCGTAAACGCAATTTCCAAATGTTTCTTTCTGATTACACGGTTGTAATCAGCATAAAAAAACCCTACATTTTTCATAATATAACCAACATCGTAGCTGCAAAATTAACAAAGTTAGCAATAGTGCGCCGATAACAAAGATAAAGATTTAAGATTTGAGCAACCTTTTTCTAAGGATGTCACTACAAGCTAAAAAGCTGGTCACAAGCTTGTCAAAGAAATTAGTTTGTTGCAAGGTTATGTCAAAGTCCCTAGTTGACACACGACAAGTTTTCATAAGGTTAAATAACCAAGCATACAACAATCATGTTTACGAAAACTTTGGGACAATTCTGCATGCCTCTTATCGCCCTCTTAAAATAGTTTAAATCCTTTTAAAATCACCTCCAATTTTGCTTAAAACCCGGTAGAATAGAAGAAAAATATGAAAATGTCAATATTGATAATAATAAAAAAAAACTAACTTTTTTATTATTAACTTTTTTATCAACATATTTATATTTATAAACAAATTGAATTTATTTTTCATATCTAACTGTATTATTGGCAGGATTCTCCATTATTTGATCTATTTATCATTTTTTGGTAACATTGATACAACTCTGAATTTTCCCAAATTTCTTCATAATAATACGCGGCAACCTTTTAGTGACGGTGCTAGTAATGACGGTATTGGAGCACGATTTAGACAACCTTTAACGCAAGGACAATATCTAAGCTAATTAAATATAGCGCAGGTCTCGAAAACAAAGAAATAATAAAGAGAAACCGCGAAAAAATGATGACTATGAAACTAAAACGGACTTAACTGTAAAATACCATAAGAAGAACAAATCAGATACCGAAATTTAGTGCGATTAGCGAGACGACTCAATCACAGACGATGATTTATGAAATATGGTGTAGGTACCAGTATTGCCACGGACTCCGTTTGTGTAAACATGACTTAGAATTTTATGTAAGCGTATTTTATGTACTACATGTGCATTGCCGCACGACTTATTTTGTTTATATTATTTGTTGTGGGTACATTTAAAATTAAAATCGCCTTTTACTCCTATTATCTTAAAGGACCGAAATTCATGGTCAATATGACTCCTGAATAAATATGCCAGCAGACAAATCGAACATTTTAAATGAGTGGTAAGGTAATTATCGCCACAGGAAGTGCAATAAAGCCATTGCAGATGTTAAAAGTGATAGGTGTTCTTATATCTTGAAATGCACTATATATATAAGAAAGAATTTATTTTCATATACATTACTGTATTTATATATTTATTAGTTTAATTTACGATATGTAAATATATATACAGAATAGTTCACTTGGTACCCAAGCACACAAAAATCTCGCTCTAGTCAACAACTTAGTTTCCAAATGGTTTTCTGAAATCTGCTAAAAATGATTAACGGTTATTTTTTTTACATGAACTATTCTGTATATTGAATACCAGTATAGTTACCTGTGTCACCTTAAATTGCTAACGTGTATTTCCGTGCAATATACATATTATGAAGATTGTTGACTTGTTAAATTGTATATAGATAAATATAAATGTTGCTACCTCCTACTGTAAATTAAATTCAAGTACTATTCAGACACTTGTACATTTGCTGTAAATTCAATATGTATACTCAATTTTCAATTTAGTTGTTTCCTTTCTTTTTGCAATGAATACCTTCATTTATTTATTTTATTTATACATGCATCAATATAAAGACTTTATTAGTTAACCAATACTGCGTCAACGTTATTTTTATTGACGCAAATTTACATAGAACAAAGTTGAAATTATTTATTATTATTGTTGATATTACAAAGGAGTTTTTTTTGGGGGCATACAAAAATTACGTTCTTTTACTCTGTTGACATTTGAATGTATACGTAATATATTTGTAAATTATTAAATATGTAAAATAACAACGATAAATGCATAAATAAATATTTATAAGCAAATTATCTGTTTTATTGTGACAGTTACTTTTAGTTTTTAATGGTGGAAGTTAAAAATTAGTTCATAACTCTGATATTTGATGTTGAAAATTAATCTTAGAAGAAGTTTATCGATGTAGAGAAGATATAAGACAAAAAAAGGTCACTTGCCGTTTTCAGCGTTTTCAATTCCATTTATTGTTATTTGAGTTGTTTCTTGCTGTTCTTGTTATTTAATAATAACACTAACAATTTCTTTGTGACAATTAAAATTACGCAGGAGATGTAAATATGTACGTGTAATGGAGCAAGTGATAAAATATCATTATTTTAAGTTCAGGTTGCACTACCTCTTTCCAGCCGCGTATTTTGTTGTAGGTGTAGATTCAAGGAGATAGCTGAGACAGTTGGTGCCAAGTAAAGTAGTGCTAGCTGTCATTTTTCTGTCAACACAACACAAAGCTGGCGTAGCCATCAAGTTACTCTTCTCGCCATTCACTGATCTGTCTAATTCGAATAAGCTAAAATACTTAGTGAATTTTACTTTATGTCTAGAAATTTTGATTACTGGAATATCATACAGATCAATTAGACAAAAAAACAAAGCTCAACATTAATAAAAAGGTATGTATAAATGACTTATTGATAATTAAAACAAATAAGAATAATTACAATAATTGAAGATTATTAAGTAAAATTTGAAAATTATCGTTCAATTTCACTTCTAAGCGTATTTTCTAAAATTTTTGAGAAAATAACCTCCAATAGAATATATTCTTATCTTGACAAATATCACTTAATTTCTGATAGTTAGGATAGTTATAGGCCTAGGCATTCTACAGAAACTGCTATAGGTGACTGCAGTCAACATATTTATGACCAAATAGATGTCGATAGATTTGTAGTTTGTGTTTTATTGATCTAACAAGAGCTTTTGACACAGTTGGATGCTCATATGTGTCCGAAAAGTTGAACAAATTAGATATTCGTGGTACTTTAAATCAATGGGTAGTCCTTTTTTTGACTGATAGAAAGACAATTGTAAAACATAATAATGTAAAGTCTGAACCATTTCCTGTCAATGTAGGTATACAACACGGTAGTGTAATGGGACCTTTGATATTTTTGTTATTTATTATTAATTCTTCAAGTGCATGTTCTATGGAAATATTTTTTTGTATGGACGAGCTTTTTTTTTGTAGTGTGCAACATTGATATTTGAACAAAGTTGATACAGTTTGAGTGAATTTGAGATATGGTGTTCTGCTAACAAATTAATGATAAATCATGAAAAAACGGTCTTTGTTGAAGTTTTCAATGAATATAGACGTCCCTCTGAATTTAATTTTTCATTTAATGACGAAAAAATAATATCCTAGTTAACTTGCAAATTTTTGGGTATTATTTTGGATACTAATGCATCGTGGGATGGTCAAATAGAGAGCATATGTTAGGCTTCGAAAAGCCTATTATGTCATTAGTTCACTCAAATCTGTCTTGGATATTAAGTCATTAATTGATATTTATTACGCATTTGTGTATTCTGCTTTGACTTATGGAATTATTGTTTGGGGTCAGGCGTGTGTTTGTGATGCAAAAGCGAATTTTACGACTGCTGTTTGATTTACCTTTTAATAGTTCGTGCAGAATAACTTTTAGAACACATGTCATTTTGACCGTAAACTTCCATCTATATCTATAAACTTTTAATTCACTTCCATATCAATATTGGAAAGTTATCGACTTTTGCTAGCGTTCATGGGCACTGCACTCGACATAGGTATAATATTGTTTAAACAGAATATTGCCACTCTTTCTATAGAAAATCGCCAATGTTTACAGGTTCATATCTGTACAACAAGTTAAAACCTGATATCAGAAACTTAACCTTAAATAAATTTAAGCGAAAATTAAAATTTATGTTAATTGAGGGATGGTTTTATGATTTGAATGAATTTGAAACCTATTTGAATAACATGTATATACTGACATGTATTGAGGGTCGATGTGGGAATTCGCTTCGCGTGCGCCTTTTGCGTCGCCATATCATTTTTATTTTACTGTTTGTTAAATTTATTATAATGTGTATTGTTTTTATCATTGTATATATTTACATTTAACTTTGTTATTATTACACCACTGTATCTTGGAAACAAAGGGTTTTTCCAAAAATCATCTTAAAACATCGCATGTTTATCTAACACCCTGTATAAGTTAGATAAGATCATAGGCCGATGTAATGATGATCCATTATTTTACTTACATGTATGCGTTAGAGATGCATGATTTATACTTATTTTTTCAATTATGTAATACACAATATTCAATTTTGTTGCATCAGTACTATATTTCACCATATTACTTTCCAAAACTCAGTCAAAACTATAACTCGTAATTGCAAAAACGTCAGCGTCAATTCCTGTGCGTCCAACAACGCGCATGCGTATGACTTAAGGTAATTATTTAACCACAGCTAATAGTGGTTCGCGTAATTATATACAAAACGTATATTTGTTATTTTGCTAATCTTTACATCAAATGGGTAATAAATGTTTGTAAAATATATTCATCATGGCGTATATTAAGTTGTTCAATTCAATTTCATCATTTTTTCGATTTTGTAAACCACATATCCAATATTAAGTAGATCGTATGGCGTTTTTCCAGCGTTGCTAAAGATAGCTAAAGTGATAGGTACCGGTGTATAAAAAGGGGCATAAACAAAGTGTCAAATTATAGACAGTATCTATTTTGTCATGTTTTTCAAAAATATTTGAAAAGATAATGTTTCTTTGAATTTGTTTTTTGTCAATAAATTCAAAATATTAGCCCCGAACCAATTTGGGTTTGTTAACTTTATATCTATTCAAGATACCTTTTTTTTAAGTTTTAGATCACATTTACAATCTTCTGAACAGTGGGACTCGGATTAGCGGTCGTTTTTTTGATTTCACTCTGTAGATCATGAGCTCCGGCTCCATAAATTATCATTTTTTCGTATAAGGTAACATTATTTGCAGTGGATAGCGTCGTACTTGAATGGTCGTACCCAGCTTGTGTCAATTAGTTATGGTGGCAGAACCGCTTACTCCTCTGCTGTTGACATTTTGCCGGAGGTGCCGCAGAGATCCGTCTTGAGCCCTCTTTTATTCGTATTGTTCATAAATGACCTACATGATTCCTTTTCTAACCAAGATTTGGTATCGATTAGCCGATGATACTGCACTTATAGTACCGGGTCATAATGGTAAGGATGGGTCTTGCACCGGTTTTATTTACGCTAGTAATATGTCTTCATGGTGTGATCGTAATATTTCAATTATTAATAAATATAAAACTGTTTTGCTGCCTTTTGCAGCTATGAGGCGCCAAATTGATAGATCACTATTAGTTCGTTTGCAGGGTGAATCGATACCTCATGTGGTTTTTTTTTTGTATCGTGGGAGGAGCATTTGTCGGCCCTTTGTTCTAAGCTGTGCTCGCTGAATTATGCTTTGTTCAAACTCAGACGTTCGGTTAATATAGATACCGTCTAGATATTTTACCGTGCACACATTTCATCTAGCGTGTGGTATGGTATTATATTCTGGGGTCAGTCAACTCATTTTTTTACATTGTTTTATTATTCATAAACAAATTGTTCGCACTACGTTTCATCTATATAAAACTACCTCCTGCCTACCTGTATTTAAGGCCAATAGTTTAAAGTCAATGTCTTCGTTATTCTTATACGGATGTGCTATTTTTGCAAAAATGCACATTCTTGCTTTACTTTAAATTAAGACATAAATACACTTATATAAATAAATAATGACACTAGAAATAAAAAGAATTATTCAATTGGGACTTATACTTATACTTAACCGCTTTGTATGAAAGAAGTCCAACATATTTTTGTACAAAAGTATTTAATAAATTACCATCAGATTTGAGGTCATTGGAAATATCTGAGTTTAAAATGTTACGAAAGATTATTTTACCGAAAATCTTGTTAGCATCTCTGAGTATCTCGGTTAAGACTGTGTGGTTACTTGGTATTTTGAGACTGTTCTACTGAGTTCTGTATTCGTGTATGTGTCTTACACTTATTGTATTGTAGTGGTTTTCAAGAATTGATATTATTTAATTGTATCGTTATTACTTAGCTTTATTTTTACCTATTTTAAAATAACAAAAAAAGGATATAGAATTGTCGCAGTAAACAGGCACACGATTTCCAGGTGGTGTAGGAGAACTCTGCATTTGGCAAGTCCTTCAAGGCATTTTACTTTAGAATTTCCCCTTCAGGAAGCAAAGATGATCAGTAGAAGACACCTACAGATCCAAATCAAATATTAGAACGTGAATATCATATATTTACAACAGATTTTGACAGATCAAAGTTGAATCAAGTTTCAGTTCGAAGGAACATATTTTTTTAGGGTAGTTATTTTGCCTAAATTTAGTTTAATAGTGCTTGTATATGTATTTGCAACCCAAGTTCATTGATATGTCAACAAGTAAACAGGGAAAATTGTTGAAATTCGGTTTTGACAAAAAAAATGACGTGTATGCAAAGTTGTTATTTTAAAATATATTTTTCTATGTAGAAACCTGCAAGTTTTTATTACCTACCTTAGTACTACTTAGTGCTTTAGATAAAGCTTTTGAAATCTCAGTCTCATATTGTGCTAAGATTAACTTAAGTATGTTTTTATATCCAATTTCCTTCCTTTTATTATATGTTCTAAGTTTATTAAAGCTTTATTTGTATTAAACACGCTCATATATAAGATTCCTACCTCATTATATTTTACTAATTATAAGTAAATATATAAATTTGATTTAGATCAATAACGTTGTTGCGGAAGATTTTAGAATCCTCAACAACAACGTACGAATTTAAAGGAACCAGAAGTCTGTGCATAGGAATTATTGATTGCTTATGCCATCGAACAGTAAATGTATCCAGTAAAAAATCGTAATCAATAAAGTCCCTATAGAGTTACTTGGGTCCTTGTGAGAAATAATAATTAGAGTAGAAATCTTGCAAATTATGTTAACTTCAAGAACTACTGCGTTCAAATCTTGATCGTTGTTTCGACACTCGACGATACTGCATTTCTAATGAAACCGCACAGCACTAGTAATTGTTCACTTGTTTTATATCGAAACATATTTTAATGTTATCAAGGACATTGCCTGGATTATATTTTTCATCCCCATTACGAGATAGATGCTTAGTAGAAGCAATGTTGGCTTGTATTTCATAAAGATTATTCTAACCCAACATATCAATGTCGATAAGCAAAAAAAGTATCTGGTAAAGAATAAATTAAATAGCTGTGAATTCAAAAAGATGCCCTGTTTTAAATAAAATCTGAAAACTTTTTATTCGATTCATATCGTATGAACCTAATCACCCTGCGCTGGTCTGTCTTTTAATTAACGTGTACGCACTTATTAGCCAAATATTTCCGTTACATCTGTCCCATTCCCGATCATTGTCCCAAAGCGGTTGTCTCTTTCCTGTCTGTTTGTTTATTAGGGTTAATCGACAATGGGGCAGTCGTTATGGCCTACTAATTAGTGGTGACAGGTGCACCGTATAGCGGCAGACTTTGCTGCTAAATCTGCCGAAGCAATTGCATTACTGTATCAGTGTCTGCTAAACATGTACGCATAATAGTAGGCTCTTTATTTCAGAGATCAATTGTTTCGGTAGTAGTTTAACACGAAAGTGCTTAAAAAAATCAATTGCTTCACTCTCTACAGCTCTGTCGTACATATTTAAACTTGGAAATCGTTACCTTTCCAGAAATGAAAAAGAAAAATACCAGAATCACATTACAGCTATATGGAAAACTTTCTGTTAAATAAAGTATTTGTTATGATGTTGGCTTAAATTCTACGACAGAAATTGAAATGCTACAATATTTAGTGTAATTCTTCAAGTGCGTTTCAAATTTACTCATGAATAGCTTTCAAATAAACGGGGACAATGTGTTTCCATCGCTATTCCTTCAAGTTCAAAATACTTCCCATCTAACTCAAAACAAACAATTTTGATGCATATAGTTAATCGTTCATATGCGAGTCGTCCAAGTTATTTGTTTTAGAAATGAATGCTGGGCATAGGACATGATTTAGGTACTTAAAAGGAGCAGGAGAGAAATTAAATGCAGCTTTCTTTTACTTACTTACTTAAAAGGATAGGAAGAAATTATGGAAAGACAATAAGAGCTCGATTTTATAAAAAACAATATTATTTCACAATATTTATTAAAAAGCCACAAAATGAAACAGTATATGCAGAAGTTGTTATTATTGTGATCCACACTAAATAATAAAACATTTTATTAAGGTGGAAATACACCCACTTCAAAGCCTTAACTCGGAGCAGTACTAAAGGTGTGTCTGAAATATTCAATTTATCTTCCAGGAAGTAGTTTAGTTGATTAACAAAATTAATTTAAGTCTATTGTAGCCATATCGCACTCACATGCGTAAACAATATAGTTAATGTTCTTTATTATATTGTTGCCAAAACTGAAACAATCCTCCGCAGTATATATATCTTATTGTGCTTGTTCCATTCGCGTAGACCGTAGTTATTTCATTTACTAAGATACGTTCCCTTAGGTGTAATAAGCGCATAATCTTGATTAACACGTAGTACGTCTCTCAGAGTTAACCCTTCCCTTTAAGAATGTAACACAAAAGGGGGATAACTGTTGAAGAAATCGCAAATGGAAAGGTCTTACAACAATCCATTCGCAGGTCAGAACGTCAATAATATGTTTACCGTACTCCCGTAGTTTATATGATAAAACAGTAATGCTTAATTTGCCTTAACTACTTTATAAACTTGCTAAGAATTTTTTGATTACAATTCTCAATTTTAAATTTTAAAATAAACAAAAATACCGGGCTTTCATTTAAAAACGAACCATCCGAAAGAGAGATAGAGATAGAAGATACCTAGAATTAAATTTAACAAGAAAATAGGTCAATTTAGATTTACGGGGGTACAAATTTCATCCCTAATCGGGGGTGAAAATCAAGTCGAAAAGGTCTTGTTATTAGCAATCTATTGGTGCTTTATTTTTTTAAAATCGTATCATTTTTTCCAAGTTATACCTTTTTTGCGTTTAAAAATTGAAAGACGACATTTTGATGACAGTTATTTTATTAACGTCAGAATGAAGTTGTTCTTAATTCAACAGATGTTCAAAATGCTACCCATTGTGGGCAAGGTAATGGTAGATCCGCTGCCCGAATCCTCCCGAACGTTTTGAAACGTTTCTTGCGTAAATCGCTCACACTCCTCCACTACTCTACGCCTAACATCACGAATACTTTGAGGTTAAGTTTTATACTTTACTATTTTATGTGCCCCATAAAAAAAAAGTCTAGGGGCGTTGAGTCTGGTGATCTCACCTAATTATTATTATTATTATTATTAAGTGTGGACTGACTTGTAGAGAGATAGCGACGCTTTTACCCGGCTTCGGTACATCTGTCTATCTCTCGGACACCAGTGATGAATTGCAGCAACCTCAGCTTGGAACACAGTCGTATCTTTGCTGAAGCTTACCGAAAGAGCCTTTTTAGGCTTCTTAGTGTATATTCCCGCTCCAACGCCGTAATCCGTTTTAGAGCCGTCAATAAACCAGTTTGAGTCCGCTCTTACCGGGGCACCTGCCTCCCAGTCCTTCTTATCTGGTATTATAACCTGATATTTCCTATCTAGGTTAGGGGTTTGAACCATAGCATCACATGGCATTCCTAAAAGAGGTGCCTCCTTGAGTTCATCTAGCAGTTTTTTATAGTCAGCCCCATGCGATTTACTTATCGGTACTTGACTATGTAAGAGTCTGTGTACTGTGGACCTTACGGCTCCTTGTACAAAAATATGTATTGGTGGGAGGTTTAGAATTACCTCAATCGCGGCGGTAGGGGTCGATCTCAACGCCGCCGTGGCGCGCAGGCACGCCAACCTCTGCACGCCACCCAACGCTTTGGCCGCCCCCGCCTGCCGCGCCTTTGGCCACCATGTTACTGCTCCATACGTTAACATGGGTCTAATTACCCTTGTGTATAACCACAGAGTCATCTTGGGGCTAAGGCCCCAATTCTTTCCACAAAGCCTCCTGCACCTTCCCAGGGCGATGGTGGCTTTGCTGGTCAATTTTTGGATATGTGAATTCCATGTGTGTCTTTGATCAAACCATACTCCCAGGTATTTCGCCTCTTTGACGTATGGAATTCGTTCACCTCCTATCACTAGTGGCTGTAAGCCTTCTAGCGTTCTTTTTCTTGTAAACGTGACAGCCTGTGTTTTTTGAGCATTGACTGATAGCCGCTCTTGTTTACACCATTTGTCGACCGTGTTGAGAGCGGTTTGCATACGCTCCACCAGAACCTTTGGAAACCGTCCTCTGACGACTATTGTAAGGTCGTCAGCATATCCAAGGTAATGGAATCCCTTGCCGGTCAGCTTCCGGATTAGGTCATCTACCAGGGTAGCCCACAGCAAGGGAGAAAGAACTCCACCCTGCGGGCATCCCCCTCCCGCCTCCGCCTCAATGGTAGCCTCACCAATTGTGGATGTGATTATCCTTCTTTCCATGCTGGCTCTTACCCACAAAGCGCACGATAGTTAAACATTAAAATTAAAATTATGTGAAAATATTAAATAAATATTCAAGTATTTAAAAAAAAAAAGTATTTAAATTAAAATATAGCTCAAATTTTACTCAAAACACTACAAAAAAGGAAAAACATAAACTTGCCCATCTTCAATAAGAAGAAAATAAATTGAAGTGGCCCAGCTCTAGTAATAAAAATGGAAATAGTGCAGTAACCAAATTGAATGTTTTACTAAAATAACATAAAATATCGCAGCAGTATTAGTGGATAAAGTTGTTGATTATTACGGTTTAAACTAAAATATACAGAAAAGCGTAAGATATCTTGATTTATCTATTGTATAAAATGTTTACATTTAGCGAGCAACACCACTCAGGTTAAACAGTGTAACTTTGCTAAAAGTTCCATAAATGAATTAAAATGATTAAGGATCTAAACTATAAAATTTGATAAATATTGAACTTTAATGTATTCACTAAAGAAATTATTAAACAGAAGAAAACAAAAATACACCTTTTTGACTTATCGTTGGGTTCGATTGGGGTAAACCAATGCCAGACATCTAACGCAGCAATTTTCCAACGTAGAGATGTTTAACAGAGCTTGGCGCTGATTTGCAACTGTATGTGGACTACGTCCAGTCCCAAGAGGTAACGGCTGTTAGTAATATATTCGCAATTTCAATAAAGGAGGATGTGTCCCTAAGTAGATGGTGGTCTCTAACAATGTATTGTTCTACATTTCAAAAAAAAAGTATGTAGATACCAGGACAAATGTGTGTAGCAAGTGAGAACGCCAACAATCACGTGAAAGACCAAAATATGACAAAAATACTCCAAACTGTGGTACTGGTAATGCTGCAAACTTCTCCTAGACCCCTCACCACAAACTACACTAAACTGGACGTACGTTTGGATAGCAAAGCTATCATCATTAGCAGATACACTGAACTGAATAACTAGACTAAAACTACCCTAATTTATACCTAAAAAAGGTCATGGTACAATCATCATAGTCATGGCTAACTGCCGTCATGCTTAAGTAGTCACTAATCCTAACTCCGTCTGATCTACTACTTCTACTTAATAATTATAAAGACAAGAATTTAAGGGTCCTAAATTTGAATTTATTAAAATATGTTTGTTTTTATATATTTCAATACCCTCATAACAAATTATTTGCACATAGTTGCTTACGTTTTTAACTAACTCTATATTGTCAACCTTATCCATGGACAAATCAGGTTTTTATAAAATATCTTGTAAAAATTGTGATCATGTATATATTGGGCAAACTAAAAGATCAATTAAAACGCGTTACAAGGAGCATTTGGCTCCTCTCAAAGTTAGAATACAAAAAATGTTATGTACAAAATATTATGTTTATAGATATTTGAAGGTGTAAAAGGACATTGAAAATAAAAAAAAGTGTAAGTAACTATATACCCAATTATTAATTTTATGGGAGCTGTTTTTTGTTTAATTTTAATTTAAACTTTCTTGAGATTGAAAGCCGCTATAATGCCCTAGAAGAGAGAAGATAGAAAAGAAACTGACAAAAATTTTGATTAGAAACGTATAACTTCCATTCCACCGAGCTAGTCAGAAAGAGAAGGAATCAAAAAATTCTTAACAAAAAAAGCAAGAAATTGAAAAAAAAAGTCGTGTAGAAATTAGAAGAAAATAAGTCTCAAACAAGATGGATAATGAAAAGCAACGCAAAGAAAAGCGAGATTAATGTTTATGTGTTGCTAGGACGGTAGGAAGCAAAACACCCCACTTTTCCTACCTGCCTTTATCAACAAGTGCAATTTCAATGCTCTCATTTTATGGTTTTTTGTGTGGATTTTATTTATCTCTCGAAAAAAAAAAAAGTGAGCTACATAAGTGATTTGTGCTCTGGAGTTTTTTAGATTATTAAAGATTTGAAATCGTTTTCTTAAAGAGTAAGTAAATGTCTCATTTTTAATATTTAAAAATAATGATATATAAGAACAACATTTCAATTTCAATGAAAATTGTCTAATTTATAATGTAGCCAATATAGGAAACTCTAATTGGATCACCTATTACTGTATATATATTATTACACAAAATATATTCTTTTATTTCGCTATCTTATACCTCCTTTATCGAGTTGCAATTTGTACATGTTGTTTGGGTATGTGGTAGGTATGTTTGGTGAAAAAATCATGAGTGCTCCCAAAGGGCAAAATGTAAAAAAAATACTTATTGAGGTATTTACTTATATTTTTGGCTTGAACAAGATTGTTAAAAAAGCTTGACAACTGCTACAACATATTAGGGACTCAAAAAATATATCACATAGAGTAGTTAAAATGATTTTTTTTTTATTTTTCATCTTAACAGTGATTTACTCGAAAATAATAAACATTCCAAAGCTAAAACTTTTTGAGATTCAATATTATATAGAAAACTGTTTTAGAAAAAAAAATAGCTAAATTTATGCAAGAGTCGATTTCACTAGCTTATTTATATATTAATATCTAATCTATTGCAAAGTGTCAAGCAACATAAAAGCCTAAGTTGTAAAAATTGGTAGGAAAAAGATTTTGCAAACAAAGTGAAGTGTTAACGTTCCAGATACACGTATTTTACCGCTTAGTTTGAAAATATCCCAACACGCAAAAGTTCAAATGCTTTTCGTTCTTCGCCGGCGTCCATTTCAATTAACATAAAGGCATAGTTTCAATAATTTCGGAGATTCTCCTTTTATAAATATTTCAGCGTCAAAAATCGCTACCTTCCTGAATTCTACTTTCGAATTTCCCCCTTTGCGCCTTTGTCCCCGCGAGCGCCGGCAACAATTTTAAAAAACTTCCGCTGACCACGGCGCGGTAAAAGGTAGAAAGGGACAATGGAAGTTAAGCGGAAAGAGACGGAACGAGTCGGAGTAAAAATACGGAGAAACGCTTCTGGAATTCCTATATATTTTAACACACAAAGTTTCGGTGTGCGCGCACCATGTTCTTTATAGTTTATTTTTGTCCGAGCTGCTGAACTGAAGTCTCACCGTTTTCGGCTTAATGTGCCCCGTTATTTATACATGTAAGCGTGCATTCGTGTACACGTACATAAACCGTTGCTTCTATATCACTGCAGAAAGACTTTAATACAAAAAGATTATCACTATAAATGTGTGTCCGGTTACACACACACACACACCGACGTGTTAGCTGTACATACATACCTATATCATGTGTGCAATACAACATCCGTTCTTATTAATACAATAAAAGATACAATGTTTTGTTATATGTACAACAAAATATTGTATTTTTTAACTTATGTAACGAGTTTCCGGATTTACGTTGCCGAATTCAGATTTGAAATGTGAAGACATAACTACAAACTTAATTACATCAAATTGACTATTTACAGCAATTCATGAAGACGCTCGCTTGAAATGGCAATGAGAAGCAGTTCACTTTGTATCAAATACAATGTAAATTATGCAAAGGTATCACTAAACTGTAAAGTATTAAAAGACACGTAAAATATCCGATCACTTCGCGCTACATGAGAGTTTATTAATTCGGGACAATTATTTTGGGAATACATGAATTTTCATTATCAACCGAACACTGAATAACTTAAGAAAATAAAACAAAACTATAACCCAGAGGTTCCCAATCTCGAACTTTGCTTTCGGTCCGGCTCGGCCCTCTCTTGGTAGCTTGGCTCAGCCCTCTCTTGGTAACTTGGCCCGGCTCGGTACGTTTAGTCACATTTGCCAGTCCAGTTTGCCTAAACCCGCCCGTCAGCCCACTGCCGGCGTCTAGCTCGTCCGGTTATCTTTCTAAAAACAGAGCCTTTCCTTCGTTGGGAAAACTATATTTTAATTTAAAGACAGGGTTTTTATGTGCAGCTGCATACAGGAGTTGTAGCAACTAGTGCTAGCGAACATTTTGATTTAACAATTAAGTACAATAGATAAAATAAATAATCAACAGCACCAGGGCTGCTTCTTTGGAGACCATTGTGGGCCTCTCCCTGCTAGAGCTTTATGTGAGAGCGAAGGCAATGAATGCGATCCTTAGACTGAAAACCAAGAACTTGTGGCATCCCAACGTTACGGTTGAAGGGCACACTGATACTACGGGTACGATATTGGACGGGTCATTGCTGTAAATGCCCACGGACAGTATGACACCAGAAATTATCTTCACTGAAAAGGGGAAAATCTCCACACTAAACAGAGACCAAGCACGAAGTGATATCACTGCTCTTGATGACTGGTTCAAGGACGGATCCAAATCCAGCCAGGGCATAGCAGCTGGTATTTGTGGATCGAGGCCTAATCAAAGGACATCCATAAGCCTAGAGAAGCAGTATTCGCTCCTGCGACATGACGAGGAAAATAAGTATAATGACTGCTCGCCAAGCTGCTATTCAGGCAGTCTCGAATCCTGTAAGTAGGTCAAAGCTAGTTAGAGACTGCCTCAGTACACTGGCACGAGACTACACGGTGTCTCAGATTTGGATGCCGAGACATGAGGATATAAGGCCAATATAATAGCCGACGAACTAGCCAAGGAGTGCGCTCACTTCATAGGTCCAGAGCCCGTATTTGGATTACCAAGGACTCTGCTAAAAGGGATAGGTGGATCTGGTTAGGTAAAGGAAGTGTAAGGAAATGGAGGTCGACTGAAGTTCAACTATATACTAAGGCTTAATAGGGGCTGGGCATGCTAAATTCTCTGATAACCTACGCAGGCGCAGCAAAAGAAAAGCTAAAACTATTACTGGGCTGGTAACTGGACACTGTCCCCTCAAAAGGAAACCTATACAACATAGGTCGAGTAAGAGAACCAATTTCGGGAAGGAACTATTGAAGTCCTTGAGGGTTCTCAAGTTTCCACTGGGCAAGAGACTGGGTTTTATAAAGAACACCAAGCTGCTCGAGTGGAAGTAAGAGATTTAATAGGGACGGTACAATCAGCTCTGGACTATAGGTGTTCACCCTAGCTTCAAAAAAAAAAAAAACAGATAATTTATAGAAAACTCAATGGGCAAGTTTAACGCGTCAATCGGATTATTAAGGTTTCAGCACGGCACAGCACAGTACGTCCCGTTAAAAAATGAATAACATTGAAACAGATGCATCGCGTTGTGCTGGAATGGTGGACGGTTGTTCATTCATTTGCATTGCTTTAGGTAATTCTATCCGTTTTTTGACAGGACGCGCCGTGCTGTGCTGTGGTGGGCTAATGTGCGATAAGCTTTAAGGTTATCGCCCGTCACAGCACAGCACGGTACGTCCCGTCAAAAACAGATAGAATTAAAACAATACAAATTAATTTTAAATAAATGATACTTGGAGCCCAACAGACTTTCATTTCATTTTTTTTTCAACAATTTATTTACCCAAGCCGGGCTTCTCAACCGCCTCCAACCTTTGTCACCTTCCCCTGATTAAAATGTCCTCTTGCTCACATAATCTGCTATCCAGATTTAACATTATAATAGTATTACATGTGTAGCAAAGATTAGTGATGTGCATAACGAACGATTTTTGCATTCGGTTATATCAAAGAAACGATCGATCATTCATCAGCTTATATAGTATTCGAAAATCGACAAGGCTAAGATTCCGAAATATGCGTCTATGTAATACATGTGTAATACTTGAGCGAGCAATGAATAGAATTGTAAATAATTTTTTGTGGTGGGCCGCTTTATACCTTTTCGGCTACATGTTTCACAAAATCTTTCGGATTACTTATTGCGCAAAAAATTTATATACAATACTCCTTAATCATTCACTCGCTCAAAAACATACCATGTACATAGGTATTATATAGACGCACGTCTATTAGTTTGCGGAATCTTTTTTTTGCCGAGTTCCGAATTCTCGGTAAGCTGATGAACGATCGACAATTCATTTGATATAATCGAGTGCAAAAATCGCTCGTTACGTACATAACTAGTAAAGATACCTACTACTGTAGTCAAATTTCCTACAGTGTTAGTAGTAGTAAGACTTCAAGAATGACCCAAAATTTTTATCACGAAGAAGCAGTTTGAGACAAAGGCGATGCAAGATGGCTTAGATATAGATTAGAGCGGTGAAAGCGCTTGTGCGATTATTTGCTTTTATAAAGTATAGAGAATTGGCAGAAGACGTTTAGAAACAAGATGGTGCAATGTAATGTGTAATGTTTTTGTTTGTACTTTTTTGATAAAAATAAAGCGTTTAATACTTCTTAATATGCAATTATTCTATGTGTATCATTGATGTTTTCAAAATCTTATCCTAATCATAGGGAAATGCATGACGGCAAAAAGTAACAACTGCCCAGGCAACCAGCGAAACGAGAAAACGGCAAGAAACACCGGCATCTAATTATCGGTAATTCGTAACGTAATTTTAAGTGCGACAAACGTTACTAAAAACTATTTTGCACACAGAGAAAACAGTTCTAGTAAAACGAAATAGTAAAGAATTCATATCTACGCAAAATACAAATAACACTATGATCAGAAATACGACTCTTTAAAGACAAAAGTAATTATTCTAGAAATCAAAAACAAAAAAAATTTAGCTTAAAAATACGAATTATTTCTAGGAACACTTGCTTACCATCTATAGGGGAAGTTGGCATTAGCAATAGTCATTAGTTTTAAATGTTAGAATTGCCGAAGAACATCTACTGGGGTAAACTGACCTAGTTTCTATACCATCAACTTTTGCATGCATAATTTAGCTGTTCCATGCAGGAAACTACTCGAATATTCGATGTTATAAGTTTAATTATTATAATTAATTATATCATCTATAGGTGCGTTTACCTTATAGAGAATGAAAATGCCCTATATTTTTTCCTAATGTTACTAAAAAAAAATATATTAGATCAAAAATGCTATATATTTAGAATACAAAATTATTTTATTTACCATAAGAACACACAATTTTTAAACTCATACATATTCAACTTGCTATTTTAGAACATCGTATTACAGTGCTAAAACAGCGCTTTTTATGTGACATGTTTCTGTCGTTAAATTCTTTTATTGATATTTGAATTAAATATAAAAGGTTTTGCTCTACGTATAACTTATAGCTTTACATTCCTTATGGAATCTTAGCCGCTCTTAAAATCTCTTCCGACAGATATTCAGGTGATAGTGGTTCGACATTCCACCGCTCCTTCTACTTGCAGTTTCACAGGTTTCTTGTTTCTTCTTGCTTCTTCGCAAATTTTTCTCCACAGTCTCCTATTCTTCATTTCTATTTTCCATCCCGTAATTCCCATTCTTCTAATATCTTGTATAACTTGGTCCTCCCACCGTGTTTTTGATCTGCCTCTAGGTCTATTAGGGCATGGTTTTCAATTAGTAATTTTCCCTAATAACTGACAACTTCTTCTCCTCCCAGTATTTCGTTTATCTCGCAGTTCATTAATAGTCTATGTATTCTTCGTTAAATTTCTTCGATCCGTATATCTTCTGTATTAGCTTTCTCTCGAAAGTTTTTAGTTGGTTTTCTTCTTTATTTGTTAAGCACATATGTACTTTCCGCAGCGTACAACACCACCTGTCTTATCACAATTTCATATACTTTGAATTTGGTTTTTCTTCTAATGTTTTTATTTGCCATTAATTGTTTATGTTTATAGTACGCCTTATATCCTAATTGAATTCTATGACCAATTTCCCAACTGCTTTCGTTTCTATTATGTATAATTATCCTTAGGTATTTAAAAGAATTAACTTTTTCAAACTTGTATTATCCCACTTGTAAGTCCTTATCCTTTAGTCCCTCCTCCCTTGCTACCCCCACATATTTTGTCTTTTCCTGGTTAATCTCCAAACCTTTTTTCCTGCTTCATTACTGAAACCTAATAGTGCTATTTCTAATGTTTTTCTGCCCCCTTTCCACAATTGCCAAGTCATCTGCAAAGGCTACTACTCGCACAGATCTATTTATTATTATACCTTCTAAACCACACGCATGTATAGTTCCCTCAATAGCCATATTAAACAAAGTTGTGGACAAACCATCACCCTGCCTCACTCCTCGATAAATGTTTATTGGTCTGGATTTTCCTTCATAGGTTTGGACTGCCGCCATAGAGCTTTCCATTATTGCTTCGATCAGTTTTAGGATTTTTCCTGGTATTCCTAATTTCTTTGCATCTTTTAGGATAACACTTATTTTTAAGCTATCGAAGGCTTTTTTAAAATCTATAAAAATTATATGTAGAGGCTTCCATTGTTGCTTTAATCAGTCTTAGGACTTTTCCTGGTATTCCCAATTTCTTTGAATCTTTTAAGATAACACGTCTTTTTAAGCTATCAAAGGCTTTTTAAAAATCTATAAAAATTGTATGTAACAAAATATCCTCTTCACAGCTCTTCTCTATGATTTGGTTAAGTACTTATATTGCATTCACCAGACGCACGTATAGTTCCCTCAATAGTCATATTAAACAAAGTTGTGGACAAACCATCAGCCTGCCTCACTCCTCGATAAATGTTTATTGGTCTGGATGTTCCTTCATAGGTTTGGACTGCCGCCATAGAGCCTTCCATTGTTGCTTTAATCAGTCTTAGGATTTTTCCTGGTATTCCCAATTTATTTGCATCTTTTAGGATAATACTTCTTTTGAAGCTATCGAAGGCTTCTTTAAAATCTACAAAAATTATATGTAACACAATATCCTCTTGTCCATAATTTGGTTAAGTACATATACTGCATTCACGGTTGATTTTCCTTTCCTAATTCCGTTCTGATACTCGCCAATTACTCTTTCGGCAATGTTGTAAAGAGTCTATTGTTCTTGTACTTTGTAAGATCTCCTTTCTTTGGAATTAGTACTATTATTACTTTCTTCCAATCTTCCGAGATAAGTTGTAGCTTCCATATTTGTATTAGCATATTGTGTATTTTTTTATCAACTCTGGCCCACCACTTTTTAACAATACATTGCTAATTTCGTCTGCTCCTGAAGTTTTGCCATATTTTACATTACCTATTAACTTACTGCATTCTTCATCTGTAGGTTCTTCTTTTTCTACTTCTTCTGTAGTCTCAATAGTTGAGTAGTATTCGTCTTCTTTATCGTCTTCCTCTTGTGCACTCGATTTTATATAACCCTCCCAGACTTCATTCTCTATGTTAAACATTGTTACCCTTCTTCTTTTTTGCTTCTTGTATATTGATATAGTTTAGTGTTGTTCCTGTTACCTCTTTCTATATATTTCCTCCATTATTTCCTATATCCACACTTCTTTTTTATTCTTAATATTACCTTCTTTCCTTTATCGCGTATACTCTTCGTACCAAAATGTTGCGATATTACCGTGAAATGAAATAAGTTTTCGGTATAAATATCTCTAATAAGGATACTGTAAATTTCTTATTTAAGCTTGAAATTTACGTCTGAAAATTAAGGTTTCCGTTACCCGGATCGGGATTTCTTTTTACAGTATAGGTAGCCAACTCTTCTCTTCCATCCTTTAACCATTCTACATTATTAAACATATTAAAATATTTGCTTAAGATGAAGTAAATATTACCAGCTAATTACCGATTTCAGAATGATTAAGGCTCACATTCGCAGAAGCACCACTCGATTTGATGTATTATACCGAAGGGGCGCTTTATACAGATATAGCTATCACGTTTTAACCAAGTAATTACAGCCATTTTAGATAAAGAGGGAAGCACATCGGGGAAATAAACTTCAATAATGTGTAATCAAAGCGACCGCAAATTTCCTGCTCCGGCAATCCAATTTTTACGACCCCAGCGCTCTCTCTTGGCGTTTTCTTAAAGCCCGGCATTTCTTACGGTAGTCGACAAAGAGGAGAAAATCGCTTAGAAAAGTTCGTCGCCGAAAGTCGAGTTTTCTTGAGATCGCACAGGAAGATGCGACTACTTCGGCTAGGTTCGGCTGTACTAGAGGAGTATTGATTTTTTAAAATATCAGTTGTTTTATTCATAGCAACGAATAGAAATTCATATTTTCCTCATTTTGTAGCGAAGTTAAGCGCATATTCGCGCAATTTAGGTTGGAATCTGCCTGTTTCTACTTATAGGAATAAAGTAGGGAAATTGTAGTGGAAGTCTGGTTTTCGCATGCTTGATTTTGCGAGAGTTTTAAGGAGAAACGAATTTCTTTAGGGAAACCTTGCCTTCTTAAATAGATAAGGAAGTTGTTCCCTTCTATACTAGAGCGCGCTGTAGGGCTCTACCGTGCCGACAAAAATTATATTCTGTTAAAAATGTATTTGTTGTTTTCAGAAAGAGTTCTTTTTGAAATTAGGAACAAAAATTTATATAATTTATTCCATTTCTGTGGTATAGAATTCTCGAAATGCAATTTCGATATTTATAAAAATAAGATTGCAACTTTATAGTATCGATTCTTTGCCAAAACATCACATTGCAACATTAAGGGTTTTACAGGCGCTTCAGCTTCGATTAGCGCCATATCAATGTTTCAGCTTCCAGACGCCGGTAGATCGACGTCTCGACGTAGCTCTCCTTGCGGTTGGTTTGCGGTTAGATGGGCGGGGTTTGCGGTTAAAATTTCATTTCCGATTGGTTGATACTCGTTGCGGTTGACGCATGTGGTTGATTATTTCATTTTTATTGGAAGCGGACCGCCAGTCCTGTGGTTGGGTTAAGAATTATCAGGTTCTTGTAAGATTCGTCCGTACAGATTATCTACGGGGACGTCAAGAACGCCCACCAATTGTGACAGGAAGACTGGATAATAATATTATTTACTTTAATCTGTACACACTTTCCTTCTGCTCTGGTTCGCAAATCTTTTATAATTTGAGTAATTTCCTGCAGGAATAGACATCGAATGATCTTTGCCTTATTGCTAAATCAAGCCTGATGTTTTAAATTGGTATATTCTAACAACTCTTCCAATCATACATAAAAATTTTTGTAAAATAACCCTAAACCTATACCGATAGAAAAGTTTCTTACAATCGAAACAATATACCTATCTTACTTCAAAGAAATATTTTTGGAGAAACAAGAAATAATTCCTTTTATTTTATTACCCATTAAGGATTTGTTTGAATGCTCAATGCTCATTTCGTGTATAAGTTTTGTTAAAGTGTAATGTATTGTAAGAAGTAAATTGTTGATGTCTTATTTTTGGCAAACATTTCAAAGAAATCTTCTTTGGAAAAACAGCCTTTGAACTTTTATATGTAAAAAAAGCGAATTCAGATACACTGTAAAAAAATTACAGTAATTTTGCCATGATAAATCTAAGTTTTCTAAGATAAGCAAAAAATGGAGATTTCGGTGAAAATTCGTAGTTTTTTTTTCATTAATTTTAAGATTTAGCAGGAATGCAATGACAAAGTACCTGAGGAAACCTTTATCTACAATTTTGTGTTTGCTACTCAAATTTACTTAAAAATGTAAAGCTGACAATTTTTCAAGTTCTTATTACGCATTAAATGTAATTGTATTAGTGGAAGTATTTTTACTTTAATTTTCGAGTGAAAATATTAAAGTAAAAATAAAATAATAATAAGTGAAATTATTTGCGTAAGTGTCCCTATCTGTAAATTTATTGTATTTTAATGATGACCTTTTTAAGCCAAGCACATAAGATTGATTGAAGATGTGACTACATACAGTTAAAATTGTGACTGAAGATGCTTCACAATTCGGATTTTAGTGTTCTAGGCAAAGTGGACATACGCGAACAGTTAGACAGTGCTTATTTGCGACATAAAATTAAGTGCAACGAAAAAAATTGTCATATTTTGCACCGGTTAATTATGTATATAAAATTTTGCAAAATTCTCCTAGATTTTATGCTTAAAAAATAGATGCTTTTTTATTTTGTATGTTTGATAGTCCATAATTAAGTGAGTGTTACATAGATAAATAAAATAAATTCGAAAGTGTACTTCCTAATTCTTTTATTAATATACTGCAGGATCAAATTGTTTTGGCTACTAGTTTCGACATATTTTAGTAATTGTCTTCTTCAGGCTTCAGCATGATCCCATGACAGTTGACTGCTGCGGCCGCGAGCATTTTTTTCCTGCGATGTTCGGTCAGCGAATCATGTAATTATAATCCAATTCTAATACGCTGTTTACTAATTTTTTTAATCCGTTGACTATTATGGGACCAAGCTGAGACCTGACGAAGACAATTACTACCATATGTAGAAACTAGTAGCCAAAACAATTTCATCCTAGAGTATATTGATGAAAGAATTAGAAAGTACACTTTCAATTTTAATTTATTTATCAATTTTTATTTTGTGCCTACCCTCTTTCATAACTCACAAGCCGCCACTGGTATTTACAGCGCAAAAGTATTTTATTTGTGTATTACCATCTAAAGTATTACTTTAACAATTCGTTTGAATTACGTACATATAAAAATTTCTACGCTGTTTTCACTAATTACGGTTTTCTTATACCTATTAGAAAAATTTAATTTTTTGTAATCTTAAATACATGCGTTTAGGCACACATTATTTATGATATTTAATCTAATTAATTTTTATTTCACTTTACAGTGCAATGAGAATCCGGTAAAAAATACATAATATATAGCTACTACTACTGATAAACCTATGTAGCAACAACTTGTTTTGGAAATAAAAGTAATTCTAAGTCTCGCATAGGATTAGGCGAGTGTGCAAGAGAAGGGGTAATATTCTTCTAAGTAGTTGTCATTTGTTTTGCCGACATATTGGAGAACTGTCCTCGCGCTTAATTCCTTGACTGTACAAGTTTTTTAAAAACGAAATTGCATGTCATTGCAGTTAGAAACACGCCAAAGTCAAGAAAAAATTGGGAAAGGTAATATGTATGTATGTACAAGTGATAGGTTAATAGAATTACTATAGGAAATAACGGAAATTAAACAATAATTCTCTATATACGGACATCTTCAAGCCAAACTAAGAAACAATTCAATATTCGAAGTTGTACATTGAAAAATTATATAAAATTAACAACTCTAAGTTATACAACGCAAAGAATTAATTAATTTAAGAATTTATGCCATTAATTTTGGGAGCACTTTGCATTAATGTTGCCTATCGTCAAACTCAATCTTTTTAAAATATATTTACAACTTTTTCGAATATTTGACGTGCAAATATTTCTTGAAGTAATATTCTATTACTTACATGTATTATTTGTTAGTAAATTTTTTAGTGAAACCTAAGTGCCTAATACTGTTTAAACACCAATTGCGTCTACAATCTTTTCATTTTTGTGCTATTTAAACGAGTAGCATATTTACACCCTTAACATCCTTCGGGGATTCCCTTGTACGTGAATTTTCTTTTAATGTTGAGATATCTGCATAGCGACGAGAATATTTTTCATTGTAACAGATTCGCCTTTTTTGCGGCAGAAGGGCCCGTTCATCTTGCAGACTATTTTGTGTAAAGTTTCTTGTTGTGGTAGTTGTTGGTGCCCGTCGCATCACTCGTCGATTAGTAAAGTGTTGAAATCATTGTTTGTTAGCAGATTGAAAATACTAGGAAAGATGTAAGTACTTGTATTATTTAAATCATCATTACCATTAAAAAAGGAGACTAATATTGAAATGATTTTAAAACGAAAATGTGTCACATCTGTTTTCCCCCTAACCTCAAATCTTCAATAAAAACACTTGAATTCTGCATTTATTTTAAGTAAACAAATATGGCATATTTTATTTAAAAATAAACACAATTGAAAGAGAATCAAGTAGCTCAAATATTTGTATATTCTGAACTAGTATATCATTGAAGATGATTTTATTCATTATCCTACCGAGATGTTTCCTGTATGCTTGAACTACCCACATTTAAACAAATACTATTAATTCGTGATGTGTAAAACGGCTGGTTTGCGTTAACAGTTAGAACTTTATTCCTTGGCTATAACGATTCTGTATATCTTTTTATAATGTTATAGGTATTATAACATCATTAAAAGATGCGAAATGGAAATACAATAATTCCATTATTCGAAATTTTAGTTTTCCGGCCAAACTTTTTAATCATTAAATCAAACTTGTGAGTTAGTGGCTAATGGCCTATGTTTTATTCTTACAATAAATGTTATTGATAATTTTAGGGTGAACATAATTATTCATCGATTGGTTTCAGTATTATTTACATGCATTTCAGCCTTAGTACTTAAATGAAAATACTGTCATCCAAAAAAGATATTGTAAGAATAATATAATATTATTTTCGTACACCCAGTTCAAAGTTATGAGTATTTCCTCCTTTTAAGGGGCCCCTTTTCAAATTGGGTTTAAGAATTCAAATTGCTTTTTTGTTAACTATAAATGTATTTGTTTTGGTACAATATATACATTTTTGTATGACGCATTAATTCATTAATATAAATCAACCAAATCCCTGTTAGATATTAGTAATAACATAACTCTATCCATATTTGTTATTGTGGAAGTTATATATTTATAATTGTTATAATTTTCTTAATTTTGAATAGAAACGCTTTTATTTTATTCTTACTGCCAGATAAATATAATTTGCATTTGTCATATTTCTTAACACGACAGTTATTTGTTTGTGAGAGTAATTTCCTTATGTACTATAGGTAGTAGTATTATAGAACGTAAGTGTAAAACATATCCTCACCAAAGTGTTTTAATCGTAGTAATAAAAATATCTGGAAGAAACTTATAAGCGATGATTCCTCCCAGAAGAATCAGTGAGTGTTGCAAATCATGAGAAGTTTTCTCAGTTCATAAATCACCTGGAAAGATTTTTTTTCCCAACAGGGAGGAAACTGGACACTTTCCTCCCTCATTGGAGGAAAGAAAGTTGTACTGTTCCTCCTAGGGAGGCAATTACAAACAACATAATTACTATTTATCCGTGGCTTGCAATAGAGCACTTTCCTCCCTAGGTTTAAAATATACTATATTTGGAAAAAACTGAAAAGAAGTGTATAGTAAACCAAAATGCATGCATTCCTAAGTAACAGAAAGCCAAGTTAACACCTCACACCCAATTCAAAAAACCACTCCCTAAAGGAAACTTCGAACTACTCGTTCCTTAAATATTTTATTTTATATTATAAATATATATTAATAATATATGTAATAACAAATAATATATAGTGTGTCCACAGGATGGAGTTGACAATAGATAGGACGCAAAAGTGTTTGAATTGCAAGTTAATATTTGGGAAATCAGTTCTGCTTAGTCTGAAACTTTTTTATCGTTTGCTTTCGATATTTCAAAATCTAGTAGGCCTTTGCAGCTGTCAACACTATTGCCGTTTCCGGTAAAGTACCACTTCCGTTGACAGTATGTCAAAATGTTGCTAAGAAATGTTGTTTGAAATGAAAAGTTATGACAATATACATATTTTCAGTCATTCGCCTACTTTGATAAAATCCATTGTTTGCCAATTTCATTTCAGGTAAAGTATTATTTGCGTTCATGGTTCCCCAATGTTACTAAGAAAAAATGTTAAGAGCAAAAAGTTATGGAACTATGCAATTTTTTGGACTGATCGCCCTACTTTAATAATAATCATATTGGAATTAATAATAGGCGGAAAACTAATCATGATGAATATGAAAATTTTCATAACTCTATAACTTTCTGCTTTAAGTATTTTCTGTAATAACTTAATGGTGTTCTACGAGCGTAAACAATACTTTACTTGAAATGAAATTGGTAAACAATGGATTTTATTAAAGTAGGCCGATATCTCTGAAAATTTACATACCGTCATAATTGTTCATTCCGCATTGCAGTTGCAAATGCCTACTAGAATTTAAAAACTCGAAAGCAAACGATAAATAAGTTTCAGAAAAAGCACGATTTATTTTTCAAATATTAAATTCCGTTTAAAGGGGTAAATGATGTAACAAACTTATTTTTATTTCTGCTCCCTGCAAAATTACAAAGAAAACAATAAGCGAGGGAGAAATTATAATATCTGCTGAGACCCTCCAATTAAATTATCCAGATAATTTGACAAATATTTTTTCTATACAGTTACTAATGATATCTGGCATGTATCTGCAAAATGTTACTATGTCAATTATAAAAGAATTTGATGGTTATAAATATGCTACAGTAACTTCAAATTTTTCAGATGTTGTTACCGCTTGGTTTTTATTTTTAACTTTACCAATTACTGTGGCTACCCACAAAAATAATTACTCAATTTGAATATAAATGCATCACATTGAATATAACATAAGTTCCTATATTGAGAATAAAATTTGTTCAGTTTTTCAAACCCGTGAATTTGTTAGACGAAACAATTTTTTAGTTCAAATGTAATCAATATACTAAAATCATTATGAACATATAATATTTTCACTACAAAAATAATTATTTTAGATTTGAGGACTGGAAACTACCATATTTATGCCTTAATAATTTATGTACATTTGATAGTATATAAAAGTATTATTTGAAGTATTGCCATTATTTGCTTCCAAAATATAAATATATTGAAGTGCTAATACTTACCTGCTTAATCTAAGCATTTCTACTATTCAAGGGTAATAATTACCTACTAATTTTGTGTCTATAACACCAAAAAACCTCGGTAGGGGAAAATTAATAAATAAAGAAATATTATGTAATTAAATAAATTTACTGTCATACTTTATAGTTTTACAATGTTTGGGAGAAGGTAGCGTATCGGGGTACTCCAGGAGTGCGCACGGGATATTGATGCGTAGAGGTATAGATGTTATGCGTATCCGTCGTTGCGACCGATGTTCTCGGAATACTTCCCATTCAATGCTTGGCCCTGGTATCTAGTCAGCATTGGTTACTGATATAATTTCAATCAGTATAATAATTTGCTGGTATTACCTACTGAAAACTAGTCACTAGTAAATACCTATATGTTTGCTAATGTACATACCTACCATGTTCATATATTATGGACACAATGGCGCTGACTCTATTTCATTATTATTTCGAAGCTTTTTAAACCAGTAATCCTTTAATATTAGATAACACGTACGTACTTACCTTCGAATATTTTAATGGTAGCAGTTGTGCATCAGCCCCATTTCACCCCATTCTCTAAGCTATGAACGGCTGGGGTATCCATCTAGATTTGCTTACACTCACAACCAACAACACTGTTCGCTGGTAAATCAAAAAGTGACGCCGAGTAAAGCGTATATAAATGCAAAACCCTCTAAACCCCCCCTGAAAAAAAGGGAACCAATGACAGATGAGTTTTAATGCAATAAATGGTGGGGTAAAATTCGTTTCAAATGTTTCAATATTATGGTAATTTCAATTTGATATTTCATGTTTTCAGTATAAAACATTTAATAATTTTATATAGTAATTCATTATACCAAACGTTAAGGGATTTTATTTTGAATCTATAGACTTTCTCACTATGATTGCATAGATTTGTTCTAGTATATTGTGTTTTCAGAGAATTTACTCTTATGTTCTAACCAACAAGATTCAGTTCACTTAAATATATATTAAGTTTGGATTTCTGAATAAACAAAAATATTCAGATTGATAATAGATTTTTTTGTGTGTAGGGCGGAAAGATTGTTCCTCGAATTAAAAATAATAAAAAATTATTTAAGAAAATCTGCTGGAGAAGAACGACTACACAATTTACTTGTTATAGCAATAGAAACAAAAAACAATCAGAACTTTCGCAAATTTGAAATCCCGGAAAAAAAAATCATTTTGAGAATTGAATAAAAGATAAATATTAATGAATACTTCACAATTTATTTTCTGTTGAAACAGCCGCCCCAAAAAATTTCGACTTTTATCCGAAAAACGAATAATAAAACAACAAACAAGCAATACGTTGCGTGTTACTTGTATTTGTAACATTGGTGACTGTTAGTGTATATTTGCTCTCCGTATGTATTCACTTATATGCCGTTATGAAAACTCGCAGCATATTTTGACGTTTCTCCCATGTGTTAAAAATTAGACAGTAGGTATTGTTACTTTGAATATATCTCAGATACCTGATATTTTGTGTTGAATTGTTCTATAACAATCCAACACAAAATACATTGTACAATGTGTGTTGTATAGAAAGTTAACTTGCTTATGAATTACGTTTTTAATCACTCTTTCTAGTAGATTTCAAAACTCTAGTCTAAAAAAACAGTATAAAACTTTTTAGAAAGGTCAAAACTTGTTATTTTGTAAATCATCAATTACTTAGATACCATTTATGAGGTTTTGAATCGTTAGACACACTTTAATTTTGTTTTGTCCAAAAATATTGAGAATCGCTAAAAATGTATCGCAGAAAGTTTGTAATAAAAGTATAACCAAATGTAAATTGTTCTTTTTCCATGGGGGGTAATAAATTATTGTTCCGCCACTGGTACAAGCAATGAAAAGTAACGAAATCTTGCATCACTAATGTTCACTGTAATGTATGACACAGTAAAAGTTACCGATCTACTATGTGAATATTCGGTTAAGGCGTTTGCTGCTGTTAGTACAGGCGAACAGCTGCGAAGACGTTGGAATGCCTCTGCAGGTTTTCGTCTATATTAACCCTAGTGAGCGCATTCGCCATTTTTATTTTTGTTACATCAACATACTGCTACCTGCAAAAGTCGTAACGTTCGTTCATAGTCGTGTATCCTTTAGTAAAATTTTGAAAATAAATATAAAAACGTAATGAAAGTATAGTTACTATTGTGCTTTCAGAAAAACAAATGACATCCCCCGCAGTTGGAATAGACTTGGGAACAACCCATTCCTGCGTATCCGTCTATCAATATGGAAAGATAGAAATCATAGCTAATGACCACGGCTCGAAAACCACGCCCTCTTGGGTGGCCTTTACCGACGAAGAAAAGCTTGTCGGAGACGCTGCGAGATACCAAGCCTCTCTAAACCCGGATAATACAATTTACGGTAACAAATTTTACTTACACTTGCACTCAGAAATTTTGAACACTCTCTTCTCTAGATATGAAGCGACTAATCGGACGTCGGTATGATGATGAAACTGTGCAATCGGATATGAAAAATTGGCCTTTCACATTGGTCAATGTTGATGGATTTCCTCGCGTAAAAATAACATCTGGCAAGACGAAAACCAATCTTAAACCAGAAGAGATAAGCGCTATGGTTTTGACAAAAATGAAAGAAACTGCCGAAGCTTATTTGGAGACCAAAGTAAATAAAGCGGTTGTCACCGTACCGGCCTATTTTACTAACTATCAAAGAGAAGCAACAATGGTGGCTGCTAAACTAGCTGGACTAGAAGTAATGGGTCTCATTAATGAGCCCACAGCTGCTGCTATAGCATATGCCTCCACTAAAGTGGACATGAGAGGGACGATTTTAGTTTTCGATTTAGGCGGTGGTACACTAGATGTTTCTATTGTTGCCAAAACAAATACACATTGTATAGTTAAAACTACCAACGGAAATACACATCTCGGTGGCGAAGATTTCAGTAATACATTATTGGATTACGTAATCAATTTATTCGAGAAGAAACACGATAAACAGATACGAAGTAACAAACGTGCTATGTCCCGTCTAAAGAAAGAATGCGAGAGCGCAAAGAAGAAACTTTCGTTCATTGTGCGAGCCCAAGTATTTGTCGAATGCTTGGTTGACGGCATAGACTGCAATGAGCAGATAACCAGAGCCAAATTTGAAGAGTTGAACGCAGATATCTTTCGATCAACATTAGATCCCGTAAGTGAGGCTCTAAAATCTATCAATATGACAGAGTATGATATCGATAAAGTACTCATGGTTGGAGGCTCCTCGCGAATACCAAAAATCCAAAATCTCCTTCGACAATTCTTCCATAATAGAAATGTGTACTCGTCAATTAATCCAGACGAAGCTATTGCTTACGGGGCGGGTATTTTTGCGGCAATTTTTAATGGAATCGATATTGAAGACACCAGAAATTTTATAATAAGAGATATAAATCCTAGGGCGTTAGGTATTGGAATCGGAGAATATCAGGAAAAATATTTTGTGGTCGTAGAAAGAAATGCGACCATACCAATCTCAAAAACACAAAGGGTGTATACTCTATGGGACAATCAGACGGTCGTCAGCTTTCCTGTATATGAAGGAAATGACCCGAAGGCGAAGAATAATAAATTTCTGGGGAAGTTCTCAATCAGTAATGTTCCACCTAGACCAAGAGGCGAGGAAGAATTTGACGTGACATTCACAATAGACACAAACGGCATATTAACAGCTTATGCGAAAAACGTTTCAACTGGGAATGATGCAAGAATTATTGTTGATCGAAAATTCAAGAAGAGGTATTAGTAAAAAATCTCTCTAACGAGAATTTGAAATCAAGATGTTTACATATATTTAGGAAATGTATAAATATAAATGTAGTTAGGCACCGGATGTCTAACCAGATCTTCTTGATCGATACTGATGGGTACTAACTTCTTCGTTATTTATGAGTTTTATTTAATTCTTAAAAATTGCTATTGATTATTTTATATTTGCAATGGTTATTATTGTCATTGGGTAGCAAACGCTTTTAAAAGTATTTTAAAATCTTTTAAAAATTGTTTTTCAGTAAAGCTTGATAGATACTGTAACCTATAATATAAAAAACCACTTTTAATGGCCCCAAATGATGGTTTTACATTTTACAACAGCTTTGATATACAATTTTTTATCTTCCTTTTTATTACTTTTAAGTAATTTAATTGATGAATTAAATTATTTAGAATATTTTATAGAAATTTCTGTGTTTGTAAATGTGCTGGTGTTGGCTGTTAAATACACAAATTAATATTCCATTCGTCCTTTTCCATCAATTTATCATGTTTTACTTACAATGTACTTCTGCTGGCACTTAACCTGAAGGTTATAATATATTGTCGGTGTGCCATTATATTAATAGTGGTGGTTCTTTAATAAAACGATTAACATCTATTTTCATAGACCAAATCTAAACCAGTAAAGTCTTGTTTTGACCTGCAAACAAATTGCGGCAAATTGATTGCACTAAATAAGTTTTGCAAGTGTGAACGGCAGAAAATGAGTCAACCATGCACGTTTGCAAAAATTGTTTGCTGCATTCAATTTGCGGCAATTTGTTTGCAAGTCAGAATAAGACTAATAGGACAACCAGTAACAATGCATATCGATATTACCAGCTATTAATGTAAAAATAAATATTGCGCCATTTTAAAGCATTTTTTGATGTACTGAAATGAGATTTAAATCACTCTTGCAGAAAAACACCGATAACATTTCCCACATTCAATAATTAACTAACTTGAACAGTGTCTTCGCATACATCTGTTGGCAATCTATTACTATACTATTAACTTCCTGCCATCCATTTCCTTTTTCTTACTTTCAACAAACTTAACATTTGTGGAATCAAAAAGCAGTCTGTACATTTTTAACCCCACAAATCTTAATTTTGTTGAAAATAGAAAAAAAAAAGCATCATGCTAGTAGACGTCAGCAGATCGTAATATTTAAACGAAATTCAACTCTTAAACTGCTGAAGAGAAGCTTTTGGTGTGGTTGCTATGGATTAAAGAATGAGTTCATATACAATAAATAAACATTCCTCAGACATATTTTTCATCGTCACCACTAACCTTTAGGTTTCAATATGATTTATACGATTTTTATGGAAAGTTCCTTATGCTTTATTGATATACATACCAGCGCACACCGAACCTTATCCTGAGAAGTACCGAAACTCTTGCATTCAGTCGATCATTTATTGATCAAGTCAATGCTCAACATTTAACACTAAAGAAAATGTTAAAATCGCCATCTTCTATTTCGAATATACATTTTTGGCTTACTGTATTACGCATGACTCAATTGTGTTCAAACATGAAATTACTAAAACTCTTTGCAAGGGTAAAAAATACAATTTTGAATAATAATTGAAGATAATGTAAATAGCGCGTGAAGCAGGTCATAACCCTTTGAATTGGACGAAAAATTGTTTAATAAAAAACGTGTGTTCTTTCATGGTCAAGCAAAAACTGAAAACCGCATCTTTCTAATTTTCACTAGCGGTGGGCGATTCGATTTTTTTTAGTGATTCGAATCCTAATGACTCCTAAAATTAAAAATTCGTATAATACCGTTCATTTTCACCACTTGCATATCCATTTCACCTTTTTTTTTTTGAAGATAATGGCCTATTGACATGTTCGCTAATGCTTTACTGTTTATAGTGATGTTTGGCAAATACAAACGCTGAAGAACTAACGGAAGTTTATATTATTCTCCTTTTCAGGAGTGTTCTTTTCTGGTTCTGGTGTAGATGAATGAACTGTGGTTGTCCTACATCGGTCTAAATTGACTGTAGGGTGTTTTTGACGCATATGCCGTAGTAAATTAGCAGGATAAGTGCCCCTTATGTAGAATGCACTGCTGCAAAATTTACATTTGGCTATCATTAGAAGATTTGGTAAAAAAAAAAATCCCACACGAAACTTCTACCTCTATTCATGACGAGGCAATAATTTACTTTAATAATTACCTAATATAATTTCTAGTACATTTACCTGGTGTAAAGTTCTTAATATAGTAACTCTGCTATATAACAAATGCTTTTTTTTAGCTATTACTGTTTAATTATTAGGAAATGCAGAAATTTTATTTAAAAATCGCCTAAGCTTCCGTTTAGAGGCAAATGGAAAACACTTTGAACTAGTACACTATTGACTAATTCTGCCTGCTGTTTTCTCTTCTAATCTTCCGTTCGAGTTAGCGATTGTTCCTAGGTATTTTAATTTTTTCACGCTTCCTGTTTGTTTTCCCTGTATTTGTCTTCTGTCTGATTAGCTATCTCCATTACTTTAGTCTTTTCTATGTTTATATGTAGTCCGTATTTTCCTATCTCCATGTTACTATTTTGTTTTGTAGTTCTTCTTTACTATTAGCAACCATCTGTAAGTCATCGGCGGAGATCATCTCATTTATAAACACCGGACTAAGCTTTCTGTACCCTATATAGGTTCCTTTTGGATATTTCATCCATCACGATGATAAAAAAGCAGTGGACTGAGAACCCCTCTCTGTTTGACCCCTTTGAAGGTTGTAAAACTTTCAGTTGTACTTCCTCCTACTCTCTATTGTCTTGTATAGACTTTTGACTATTTTAACGAGTTTTATGTTTATTCCTCTCCCTTCTAAGATTTTACAGATTTACTCTCTTTTTATGCTGTCAAATGCTTTTTCAAAATCTATTGCTGCCACAAACATGTTGTTATTTGTCGACGCTATCTTCTCTACAATTTGTCTTACTGTAAATATCCAATCCTACGTCTATCTATCTGCTCGAAAGCTGCTTGTGCATCGCTAAGTATTCTTTCTATTTTTTTGTTTTAGCCTCTATTCAATCACACGTTCATACAGTTCGTAGGTGGTACAAAGTAATGAGATTCCTCTAAAATTGTTAAAGTCATTGCAGCTGCCTTTTTAATGCATCGCTGTGTTCCACTCGGTTGATATTGTTTCGGTCAGCCATGCCAAGTTTAACATTTTGTGTAGTAAGGATATCCCTTCTTGTCCCATATATTTCATCATTTCCGGCCTTAACCCGTCTATTCCGGCGCTTTGCCTATTTTATTCTTGCTTATTGCATACATATGATTTAAAATTATCATTTCCAGTTATGAACTCTATCGCCTTATACGACAAACTAACACTCATTACTCTAAAACTATGTAACAATATACAGTATCTACTTCCAGAACAATTGGAAGTCCGCCATTATAAAAAATATTTTCCTGAAATACACTCTTATAGTATACAGTGCAAGTGGGCATATAAATGAAAGTTCTAACTTGATTGCTGCAGGAGCTATGGAAATCTAACACACTATTGCAGGTCCCTATATAAAAATATAGAACAGAGTTTATCACCATCACAGTGGCTATATGAATAATAATCACTCCGGCGAATTAATTATCATAATGGCGGCAGATTTCATTAAAACGCTTTAGTAGGATATTTATTTGATATTGTCTATATCGGATGTTAAATGAAAAATTGTGTTGGAGACAAAATTAATGAATACATATAATTCTTCTTAAACTGCATTGATTATTATATTTTAATTTACATGATTCAATTTTCTTTCATGATTTTTATTAATATTTCTAGAGGAGCACTTTTCCCAGATTTTATTTTCAACCGTATAATATTCACAATTTAATTAGATATTGCTTCTTTCTTCACCTTAACAGCATATCGGTATTCCTTTCCCTAACCGAGAAATTTGAAAAACCGAATCTTTACTGTCCGCCATCTCAGATTTTTATTTGAGAAAGATTCCTTAACAAACTTGCTCATCGCTTCAATTAGCCAGTTCGCGTAGATACAAGAAAAAAGAGCCCGGACAACAACAACGTAATAATTAAAAATTATGACCGCTAAAAACGTGCGCTGTCTCCGTCCTCTCTTCTCGTTTCGCAACTGCGACCGTCTCGCTCCCTCTCTCTTTCCACCTATCACTTTCTCAGTCTTGTACCGCAGCGCGGCGAGCGGCGACCCGCTTAACTTCAATGCAAGATTTAATTAAATCCAAGTCTTGATTTATTGTCGCTTCCACTACCCACTCCTTTGCCGCCAGGATCCCCATTTCCAGGCCCCCCTCCACAAAAGTCCTTTTGCCCTCATCTCTTACCCCCATTTAGTGTGCCTATCTCGCTTCCACCGCCTATTTTCGCCTCCGTCCGCCGACTCCGTTTCTATACGTTGTTTACTGTGTTATACGGTTCTGCGTGTATCCTCTATCAGTTTTGGATTTATGTTTGAGTTCGGCTTATTCGACTTCATTTTTTTCAAACCGTAACCCGCCGGGTCTGTCGATTTATGAATGGAAATTAAAGAGGTGCCCGCTCCCGGGGCCGTCTTAATTGAGGGATGTAGCTATTGAGCTGCTAAGGGCAACCGGAGGGAAAAAATAGCTCCGCTGCGGAAGACCAACGACGCTGTTGTTCGGTTCGCGTTTGATCTTCAAACTTGAATATATTCCAGTCATTATTTGAATGTAGTACCTCGTGAAAACGAGCATTTAAGTAATGTCCGACCTTTTCTTTGCAATGCGTAGTCTAATAAAATAAATTCTCTCTCTAAAAATATTTAGTTTTTCTTTTAATTTACACTAATAAAGTTAATTTCAATTTATTTCTGAAACAGTAAGTCCTGCCTATCTAAAAATCTACGGATCATGTGCTAAACAATCTAGTCTCCAGGATTTCGAGCTCTTTCTAATCCAAGGAAATAACAATGGCAGCATTTGTGGACATAGAAAGAGCATTTACCCTTATGTGACTGAAATGGTACCTGGACACTAATACAAAAAAAGATCCAAGAAAGCATGTGAAAGTGTTTTATTGTAAAAAGAATAATTCAGTAGTAAGCGTAATACTCATATAATAATAAAAATAATATGCCTTTATTTCATAATACTATAAAACGTATGAAAGACGTCGTAGCACAAGCTGGAACTGACCAGGCGCGTATACAACTTGAGTTTATAGGGGGGGTAATAGAAATGATATTTTTATTTTAACTAAAAAAAAAAAAAAAAGGTCGACTCTTTTTCGATACAATTTGAATAGTGTCATCATGGGAGGGGTAATTACACAAAAAAAAGGAAAAAAGAAGGGTGATGTTTGTCTTTAATGCAAAATTTTGATTTACAAGTAGTTTCGTTGGCTCATGGGGGGGGTAATACCCCCATTACCCCCCCCCCCCCCTTGTATACGCGCGTGGAACTGACAGTACAGTCGCTACATAGGAGAAAGTAAGAAATACTATACAATTCAATTAATAACTTATGGATCAAAGAAATCATTTGGTCTATACAAATATTTCTGGATAAGCATATCTCTTGGAGCTTCTTTCAAGTTTTTAAATTTATGTGTTTTTATTTCATAAGGTATGCTGTTACATTTTTTAGGACTTGCGGCTTGGTTTGCAGTACACGAAGAGTCGGTTTTTGACACTCGTGTTGCAAATATGACTGGTTTCGTAGCCGGCAATGAGTTCTTTATAGTTTTTTTTTTCGCGAAACAACGCACACCATATACCGAGCTCCTTTCTTTTTTCTATTACACATACAATTTCCCTACGTGTAACTTTATAAAACAAATTGTCAATACATTGGTAACTGGCGAGTAGACAACCAGATATACCTCCATCTAAACCACTTGTTTTGATTGAATTGACGTATGACATATTCTGAAGTTTTAACACTATTTAGTATTTTTTTTCATTATTTATTTCATTATTAATTATAGTGGTTTAAACCCGTAATAAACGTTATTAGTTCAATAACTAAAATAATTGTCTTTTCAGTCACTACAAAAAAATATGTACGTATTAAAACAGTTTATTCTCCTAAAATGTAGAATATCATGAATGGTTGAAGTAGCCAACAGTGATTATCCGTTACTAGCAGTCACTAGTAGAAGTTTAATAGGACATGGAAAATGTACGAATGTTGTCAGTTAGTGTTGTAAGTATTCGGATGATTTCAATAATCGGAATATCCGAAAGGGAAGGTTATGATATTCGGAATAATATTCCGATTCCATATTCACCCGACATCATCCGATTCTCAATCGGAATCTAATAATCGGAATCATCCGAATATTTCGATAATCGGAATCAACGAATATTTTAATTCGGAAACTCACAACACTATTGTCAATACAACCAAAAAGCTATGTTATGTTTACAAGTTTGAAATTACTTATGTACAATTTACTATATTTTTTAAAGAAAATATACATGAATGCACATTATTATTGAATAAACTTTCAAAATAATCAATCATTGTTCTTCTAACAGCATCATCATTCATACTGACAAAGTACAGCACCATTTGTAGAATCATTTTGAATACATTTGTTATCTATTTAATCATCGTCTGAGAAATTACCTTGATTCTTGTAGGCATTATTATGCAATATTACAGCTTCAAGAATAATTATCAGCGCTAGTGGTATGCTACAGCTCATTACAATAGAAAGCACTGGAAAAAAAAGCCTTTCCAAATTCCTAAAGTACACTCAATAACATTCTTAGTGCGAATCAGTACTTCGTTGTATAACGCTTCTGCCTGATTTTGCCAAAAAGTAATAAATTACCCATGGAGTTTCCTTACAATCCGATGTGTAGCTCCGGCCCATCGCACTACTAAACCTTCAAAGCAGTTGTCTGCATCGTAGCTTCAACAATCTAATATTCATGCAGCATATTGCACCTACACATGAGGAACTTGTCTCTCCAAATTGAACAACTGTTTGCAATTTATATCACGATACAAATCAATAATGTGAATGGTTTTGCAAGCTGCCGATTTGTGCACTCCACCAAAATATTCAATTGTTATAAAAAGCTTTCGCTAGAATAAGTCAAGTGCTTTTAATAGTTACTCTAGTGTAGATACAGCATGGTATCTGAAAGAAGAGATCGTGTAAGCAATCTATTAAAATTAACAGTTTTACTAATATAGTAACAAGAGCGGGTGGGATCATAACACTATTCTGAAATTGAATAGAAATGCCAGGCAGAGGGAACTGAAATAGGAATATATGGGCGTAGAACCAAGTACTTCAAAAGCTTGGGAAAATACCCAAGTATCTTTCAGGCGGAAATACACGCTATTGAAAGATGCGTTCAGTTCAATATTGATAGAAATTATCGAAAGCAGGAGATTATCATCATATCTGATGATCAAGCAGCCATCAAGGCGCTAAGCCCACATGATGGTCTGGGAATGCCTAGGGATATTAAACGAGCTACTCAAAAGGTATAAAACAACTCTCCTGTGGGTTCCGGGTCACACAGGAATGGAAGGAAATGAGATAACGGATAATCTCGCAAAAAAGGGGCTGGAATACCTTTTGTAGGGCTTGAACCTCTTGCGGGATAAGTAGCAGCATAATACTGAAGAAACTTAAAAGAGAAATGGAGCAGAGAAAATCTAATTATTGGGAGAACCTCCAGGGAATAAGGCAAAGTGAAGCTCAGCGAAGTTCAGTTATCCTGAAGAAGCTGTCAGTATGAACAGCGAAACGTAGAGCGAAAGTTTTGACACACGGCGAAACCCGCAAGAAGCTGTTAGTTATAGTTACACCGGCCGTGAAAGCCTACGCAGTGTTAAGGCAAAGTGAAATTCTTCTGGAAACTTATAACCAGAAGAGGTTTACAGAATGCATCAACCTGAGTAAGAACAACGTTCGCATATTAACAGGAATACTTTCAGGCCATTGTAGAGTGAAAGGACACCTGAGTAAGCTTGGATTGGAAAAGGAATCTGAATGCAGATTTTGTGGGGAACAGGATGAAACACCGATCCATCTCCACTCAAATTGCGTAGCACTGTGCAATTCGAGGGCGTTGCACCTGGGAGCATGTGAAATCTAAGATGGAGACTTATCTATCCCGAACTCTGATATGCTGCACTTTCTGAAAGGAATAGGATTGAAAAGTCAGCTGTAAAGCAGCAAGGATGGGGAATAGGTCTCTTAGGTCGCAGTGTAACATCACCCTCCCCACGTACATAAAATGGATGATCTCCTGAGATCTAACACAGGGAGTAAACCAACCCTTAGTATGAGCTATCAGTAGGAGGAATAGCCAGTTATCCCACTTATTTCTATTTAGTACACAGCCAGATGCCAGAGGAGCATGTTGCGTGTGTATCACACTAACGTCCTGCTGCACATGTACTTGTTTCTAATATGTGCAATAAAGGCAACCTTGATGTGTGGAAAATGCTGAGATTATTTTCTTAATTAAACTTTCATGCATGTCTTATGCTTGTAGTTTCTCCCAATAAATAAATAAGTAAACAAACTAATTAATTGCAGTATTGTATTGCAACAGCACAATACCATGCATTTCCTTAAATGGACAAAAGCGTATCCGGATCAAGCTTGTGAAAATACAAATCTTTCTCTATTTAACGCGATGCATATCTCTTATGGTTTTCGAGATCCCCGTATAAATAATGAAAAAAAAAGGATCTCACCCTCTATGTTCAATATTCGATTTACGTTCAGTACACTTTGAAGATTATCTATCGTTGCTACTCCTCATGTTACCTCATACCACGGCTATTCATATGACGAACTGCAATACTTCCTTTGCCAGTTACCAGCTTCTGCGTATACATTCTAGCAATTTGCACAAATATTTGGCAAAATCCTATTATTCTTCTCTGTAGCTACATGTTCGATGCTTAAAACGTATAAAACGTGCTGTTGTGCCCTTCTGCCCTTTTTAATTGAACAAGTTTTCGAAATGCTTCGCATTTCTTCCCCTTTTTGCCCATTTATTTTGCTTACGTATACACGCATACACTGAGGAATTGCGAATATCGGTCGACGCTATAAGTATTAGCGAGATCAAACGATGCTCGGTCAATCGGGTTTTTCTCGAAAGACATCTTTAAGACGTTTTAACATCAAAGTAGCAACTGAACCGTGCATATTCGTAATTGAAATGCGATGTAAAGGAGAATTTGCCGGCTAGTTTTCCTATTCGTGCCTTTTTTTTCTGCTTGAAATTCGTTGCTCGAAGTAACGATATCTGTAAGTGGAATGAAAAGACTGAACCGTGTAAATACTAATTTCAGAAGTAAATGCAACGTTACAGCGATAATATATATAAAATAAATCAGAAGAAAAAAATAAGAAAATCAATCCTAAATGTTTATAACTTTCATAAATAACCTGAATATCTTTTAAACATATGTATGCGCACATTTTAAACGCGTTGTATTAAACTCTCAATGTGCTTGGCTTTTCATTTCTGGCAGGGTTGTCGTGAAAAATCCGGTTTCATTAACTAACTTGAGGGTCGCTAGGGAACACACATCGATCCAAGACCTACGTTTTACGCTCGCCGTTTTTCGTCACCAGCGTCGACCTTAGTTGGTCGTGGTTGAACGCTGATCTCGCCAACGAGACCGAGAATTATTTGGGCCGTGATAATTACTGAATCTGTCAAGTAAGAGCAAGGAATAACGGGGCGAAGGGAAAGCCTGGCATTCTTTATAGCTAGCTGGTTGAAACAATGGTTGCCGTCTTAATATATGTCTTACAGATACATCGTGAAGTTTTGTTATTATGTTTACTTTTAATTTGAACTAATATGTTAATTAAGTATATTTGATTAAAAAAAACTCACATGCCGACATCATTGTTAAGTTCATAGATCACTCTCATCAGAATTTTTGTGCCGTGAATATTTGTTGCAAACTAATATTCTTCGAAAATGTTTAAGTCGACACCACCTCTTTTTTCTGTAAACATATTCTAGCCAATCATTTAATTATGATTTAAGTGTAGTAGTGAGGTCTAATGCAGACGGCCACGTACGTTCGGAAATGAGTAATGCTGTTTTAAGGTTTAAAAATGCTTTGAGATTAAAGCCAGAAAATGAATTGGTACTTAATCACCTTCTGCGCATTCACGAAAAGCCATGGTAGAAATAAATTACATTTATCCGTAGATGATTTTAATTCAATTGCAGACAGTGGCGGCTCGTGACTTTTTGTGCAAGGGAGGCTACTATTACCTAAGTAAATTTATTCCGCAGTCTCGAAAATGTAACCTCAGTTTGTTCAGAAATCAATTTAAAAGTTTCTAATAGAGAGCAAAATTTTTCCTTGCACAATTAATTTTTCAATCCTACTAGGCAGTAGGATCTTATAATCTGGGCATCATTTGTGAAATCATTGCTGTTGATTATAAATTCAAAAACTTAAATTGTTTTTATTTTATTTTGTAAGCCTGATAACAAATGCACCATCATGAGCCGCTTTTGACATGATGTAATATGATTGATAACTGAGATTTGCAGGAAATATCTGTGATTAAATCACTTTATATAGATTTAGATCTACCGGAAAAAATATTTCGATTAATTCATTATAATTTCCACGAGTAAAAGAATGTGAAGTCTCATTGTGTCTCCGAAAAACTAGATTTTTATTTATAAAAGGTTTAAATTGTGAAACCGCCTCAAAACAACATAAATAAGCACAAAAATACCTCAAGTACGTAAAATGAGTTCGTTTGTCAAAAACACTTACGTTTTTTCTTAGTAATTCTAAGTTTTACAAAGTATATTCAATATAGACAATAAATACGCTTAAAATTAACTTTCAAAATTCACGCGATTTCGGGAAATTCATCGTGTATAATACTATGCTCAAAAGACGGGTAAATAATAATAATAATAATATTTATTGCCCAACGGATAAATCATTTACAGGACAAAAATTACAAAAAAATATAATAGCTTACGTACATATTGTAAAAATTAATGCCTAGATTCTAAGAGAAAATTTTACAAGAGTGCTTAAATTAAGACGGAAGAGAAAAGATACAATAAAGAAAGAAAATCAGATTAGTGTCGCAGAAGTTTGCAGTCACAGAATATATCATTATAGTAAATGTTTGCCAATTTGCAGGTTGGTTTTGGGAGTGGGTAGTTTAAAGGTGACAGAATTACGGGAGCGGAACTGAGGTACGTACAAATCCAACTTCGACAGCAAATCTAAGCAATCTATATCGCCATTCACTAGTTTCCAAATAAATTGCGCTCCTTGCCTATCCCGACGCTCTTTCAAAGAACAAAAATTTAGGCGTTGTAACAATAGCTGGTAGTCATATCCTCTAGGAAGATACTGTCCGTCTAATTTATAAATGACATATTTCAAAAATCTTCGCTGTACTCGCTCAAGCGAAAGTTGATGACACACGTAATAAGGAGACCATACAGGTGAGCAGTATTCCAGGCAGCTGACGACGAAAGAGAAGTATACTGATTTGAATAATTGTAAATTAGTAAAATGTTTCGTATTTCGTATAATGAATCCAAGTCGTGCAGATGACTTCTGAAGAATACTATTTATATGTGGAACAAATGTTAAGCAGCTATCAAACGTTATGCCAAGATCTTTGACTGTGTCCGGTTTTGATAGTTTAATTTCATTAATGTAGTATTCGAATGGGAGTGGATTTCTTTTACGTGTATATGAAACTGACTGACACTTTGTAATGTTCAACTTAAGCTTATTTAGCCAGCACCAGTTGGAGAGTAGGTCCAGATTATATTGTAACTGTTGGATATCATTATAATCTTCAATCGTTGCGTAAATCTTCACGTCATCAGCGTATGCAAGTATAGGACAAGTAAGTTGTTCCAACAAGTCATTTAAGTATATATTAAATAAAAGAGGACCTAAGTTAGAACCTTGTGGAACTCCGGCAAGTGAATAAAATTCCTTGGAACGGTAACCATTATAAAAAACATAATTACTTCGAGAGGTCAAGTATGAGTTAATAAGAGTCAGGAATGATGGAGCCATTCCAAGTTTAGTAAGTTTTCGAAGTAAAATTCGATAGTCAATAGTATCGAAAGCACTAGAAAAGTCCATCTAAATCACATCCACTTGTCCATGATTATCAATTTTAACAGTATGTGCAACATTTGATGGACCAGTGCTCGGAAACTGGTTGGCGGTAACGTACACACAAATTTTGTTGGTTAAGAAACCAACAAAATTCTCGAACATGTTAAAATAAAATTTCTTATAAGTATATTAAAATTTAGATTAGAATTAAAATAATGCGTTTTCGTCGGTGGAGAAAATTCCCGAACAAATATGTAGGTAAAAATGTGGGTAAAATGAATATAATAAACTTTGTTTAACAATTAACCATTATTTTTAGATTGGAATTTGAAATAAATAGGATTTTATCAAAATAGTTGTTAAATTTTATAAACATTAATTTAGACGTACGCAATATTGATAATTTTACAATTTCTGACAAAACCGAATTCCAGTAATTTATATCATTTTTATTATTTAAAAGTTACATAAAAGTAAAACTGATAACGGTATAATTAAATAATATTAATTTATTCAACCACTACAGTACATTTACTTGCGTATGATTCTGACATATTCTATTATATCTTCATTTTGTATTGCCACCAGATTTCATCAAAATCTGAATTTAACAGCTGCAGAAATGTGTGTTATTGTACACCTACTTTCTCAATACCAACAAATGTAGTTCATAACATATTGTTACGAGACTAGAAGTCGTAAATTTAATTTTCAAGAAAGCAACAAGATGTGAAATTGCTAACAAGCTACTTTGAATCAAGTGAAATAAGAAATGGACTAGAGGACGAAATAAATTATGTGTTTCAAAACGGTATCGCAGACATTTCGTGCGTAGAAGTACCTATGCTTCAGTTTTTTACATGTTCACACAGCAAATGGGGCGGTTTCCTTTCATATCTTCGAAGCGATGAAAATATCATAAAGGCAACAAATATCGAGGGGATATCTATCAAACGAGCGATTACGTTAACCTTAATTAAATGACTGCGTATAGCGAAGTAAGTAGGAGCCGTCGAATTACGCGTTCATTCAGAATTTCTTATTTACTAAGCATTTTCATTTCCACTTGCATAAATATCTTAATTGCCTCCTTTGATAGATGAAACGTTCCCTATTTAAAACCGAAGAACAAACGCGCCTCTGCGCTTCTGTTGTTAACGGTTAACAAAAGGAATGAGTCTTTCTCTCCCGCTTAGATGAAGGATGAAGTACCCAGTTTCGCATCTAAAGTAAAGGGCATGGAAGATTGTACTGACTCTATAGTTATTCAATCGGAGAAGAATCATAGAATAAATATTTAAGGTGACCCAGTAATTATAATTTTTTTATTATCTTTCTACTAAAAAACGAAAACTATCAAAAAAGCCTTGCTTTTCTTTTACAAATTCTAATATTCCGAGCATATTATTCTTAAAATTTTTAACGCCGAAAGCCAAATGATTTTTTTTCAGTGGGACAAATATTATTCTAGATGTGAGGATTTGATATATATATTGTCACGGTTTATTTGAACAAAATATATTACACTTACGCATAACTTACAAGAGAACACTCTAATGTAGTTCAATGAAACTCTACAGATTGAAAAAGTACCATGGTAGAAACACTACGCATTTTTTTCCTGCCCAAATGCCCAATTTAGGGGTACAGCTCCCTCCAAAGACTACGCGCTTTTTCTAATTCTAGCGATATATGCGCAATTATAACAGATATTTAAAAACCTCTTTAATATAATTTGCACCAGATTACATGGTCCAAAAATGGCTTAACCTATCTTTCCAAGAAGCTAATAATGGGAGAGGGAGTACTCTTTATCTCCGCTTTCATATAGAAACACTTTACTGCTTGTCAGGCACCGCCACTTCATTTGGACGTTTGTAAAATGCTTGTAATTTAGCATATGTGGCGATTCTTGGATTGCTTTTTATATTTAATTGGGCTTTAATCATCGAATATTCCGCCCACAAAGTAGAACTTTTCATAATTTTTGCCAATATCGTGAAATAGGCTAACATAACATTTTCGAAGTATCTTATTACACCATATTCATGCGTCCATTTTATAAATCTTTGGTATGCAAGCTCATACAACCTTTTTGATTTTCATGGGATTTGGGATGGGTTTAATGAATCTATTGGATTGTGGATCATCTCTGACAGCTCTGGAAGACGGCAATTCTTCAGAGGCTGCCACTGCGACTTGGTATTGCGTTCATTACAATGCACTACACATAAATCAACAAATCGAAACGAATAATGTTGACGTTTGAAGTTTGACGTTTTAGCTTCTCCTAATGAACGAGACATATCACAGAGATACATAGAGGTAGACACTCTCCCTATGTATTCATTCATTCATTAAGTTAGGGTGGGCACCTAAAGTCCGGGCACTTGAGGTAGGTGCTCATTGTGCCACCCCTATTAAGTCTCTTATTTCCACTCGAGCAGCTTGGTGTTCTCTATAAAGCCCAATATCTTGCTCAGTGGAAACTTGAGAACCTTCGAGGGCTCCAATAGATCCCTCACGAAATATTTACGCCTGAGTACCTTCAATTCCTCATATGTGTAGATTACATGTAAACTTCTTCACTAAACGTTTCCTCCTGTAGTTCGCATCTTCTGAACCACGGTTCGCTTACTCGGCCTGTGTTGTATAGATGCTTTTTCAGAGGACAGTGTCTAGTTACCAGCCCAGTAATGGTTTTAGCTTCTTACTGCACCTGGGTAGGTTATCAGAGAATCTAGCACCCCCACCCCCTATTAGCGCTTTGGTATAGAGTTAACCTTTAGTTGACTTCTTTGTACTTTCTTTATCTAACCAGGTCCAGATCTCCCCTTCTTGCGGAATCCTTAGTAATCCTACATACGAGCTCTGGACCCATGAAGTGTCTTAGAGCCCTCCCTGGCTAGTTCATCGGTTATTACGTTGCCCTTTATATCCTCATGTCCCGGCACCCAAATCAGAGACACCGTGTAGTCTCGTGCCAGTGTATTGAGGGATTGTTTGCAGTCTCTAACTAGTTTTGACCCAGTTACGGGGTTCGAGACTGCCTGGCTGTCAGTCATTATATTAATTCTCCTCCTCATGTAGCCCCCTTTTGCCATCATTTCTGTACAGGCTGCAAGGGCGAATACCTCTGCCTGGAAGACCGTTGCATGCTTCCTAGGATATCCTTTGATTAGGGCAGGCCCCACAAATACCGGCTCCTGTGCCCTGACTGGATTTGGATTCGTCGTGAACCAATTATCAATAGCAGTGATCTCACTACGTGCCTGGTCCTGTTCGGTATGGAGATTCTCACGTTTTCACTGAAGATAATTTCGGGTGCCATGCTGTTCGTGGGCATTTGCAGCAATGGCCCGTCCAGCATCATACCCGTAGTATAAGTGTGCCCTCCCCCTAAAGTTGGGATGCCACAGGTTGTTGCTTTCAGTCTAAGGATCGCATTCATTACCTCCGCTCTCACATAAAGCTCCAGCGGGGGAGACCCACAATGGTCTCCAAAGAAGCGGTCCCTGTGCTTTAATTGCACCAGTGATTCCCAGCAATGCTTGTCTCTAGACATCGGTTAGCGGCTTCATTGCGGAGGACACTTCTGTCATCCTCCACCAGACGACTGCCCGTGTGCTATCGCTGGTCTTATCACGGAGAATATAACCAATGGATCACCTCGGCTTTAGCCCAGGTTTTACCTGCTCTCCCTATGTAATTTAAGTATATTTTTTTCTCAGCTGCAGTACAATCATAAGCTATTATTTTTTTTTATTAATAGAGGGAAACAATCCTCCCAAAATGTAATTTAAATGTATATTTTCTTAGCCTTCGTAAAATAATAATGTCCAAACTCCCATCTAAGGGAAATGAAGCTGTTTGTTGCCAATGGTATAATATTGACATTATTATACGCTTGAAGAAAAATATTTCTTAGGAACCGTTATCACACCAGCTTCTTCATTGCGTACGGTGGCCTTTGGTTTTCACCAATTAATCGCCAATGTGGTGGGGCAACGGGCAACTGGCGTGCAGTGGTTTTAGGATAAGTGGCACAAATTTTTATATTTTGTTTGTTTTTTATGCATTAAATTCCAATTAAATAAACTCCATCAGTGCACTCTTTCACTACGACGATATTTTCCGTTTTGTTAAGAAAAGAATCAGAAGTACAGAATTTTTGTTTGTGATGTTACTTTTACAAATAAAACTTCTATGGAAATTATCATTATCTTAGAAAAATTACCTATAGTTATGAGTTACTTCTAAAAGTAAAATGCCTCTACGGTTTTGGGGGCACAAAATTCCCTCAAATTCGTACTGGAATTTTACCAACATCTTTTAAGTGCGTAAAAATAATAAAAACTATTATCTTTGCAACACAGTGAGGACTGATTTAAACATATAGCAGATTTTCTCACAAATTAATACAAAAAAAGCGACTCATCCTGAAATACACAAGCAACATAACAGGAAAAATATGTTGCTGTATAAAATTAAATTTAAGTGCAGTAATAAAGAAAAGCGGCAAATAGCGAATAGCTTTCGAAGCAGAATTAATTGTCGATGGCAGTCAGAAACTGTGTACCGATACTAGACGCAAAGGAAGAGCAACTTGTCAGTAATTATTAATTAACAGCGCGCCAGCTCTCAGCGGCTTTCTGAGCTTTTACCGGCTTCCCCGAAAGCTTTACTTCTCCCCGAGAGGAGTAGAATGTGCATATATGAAAAGCGTGCGCTGAGGAAAATTCGTTCGAGGCAGGCAACAACCCGCCCGATCCATAAAGCTTCAGTTCTTAGGGCCACGCCGAATAGAGGCTACATTTGTTAGGACCCTTTTCTGGCACAGTCCGCGTTCTACAGCTACACTATAAAGATTTCGAACAATTTCTCATTTAGGGGGCAATGAGCTGCTGATTGTCATTTGTTTTCGACGCAATTGTGGATCTCTTGTCTGTTGGTGTCGAGAGAAAAGAGAGCTCCGAGAACGTTGTCTGCTTCGAGCGCGTTCAAACATGTCAAATAGATGAGTATAATTATTCGTTCTGAGGAAGGCGCGTCGTTTGGTGCGGGTGGAAATTGCGTCGCCCATACTTCACACCGCCGCCGTTTCCTCGGTGCATTTCTCCTCGGGAATCAAGGATTTAATTATTTTGATTTATTTACTTCGATGGAGTTCCCTCGATTATATTATTATTAATTAAATCTTCCATTTCGTTACAAGGAAACTCTCACCTTATTGTAGATTCTGCCTCTGTCCAGGTAAATTATTATCAAAGTTTTGCAGCAAGGTAACATCCCTTGATGATGATATAAAAGTTAATTAATTATTTTTCCAATTTCATGTCCTCTCTTTACTTCAACTTGTGTACATTAGTGAGTATATTAAGGAATTAGATAGAAATTAAACATGTTTAAAAAAAACCACTGATGTGGAGTAGCCTTGTTTTTATAAAAGAATGAGTGATTTAAATCTTGTGATCGTGTATTTTACGGTACTTTCTCATTGTGTAAAGGTAAAGAATTATAGATAGATAGTGTATTTTATGCAATACAGTACGTTATATTTATCGCAATGCATTTCGAGATTTGCCTACGAAATATCCTAAGAAGAATCCAAAGTACCATTTAACCGTTTTGTACACTGAGAAAAAAAAAATAATAATCACAAATAAAAATACAATTATCGTAAGTAAAAGTTCAGCTGAATAGGGGGACAAAAGCACAGATTACTTATTGTTAGCACTAGTAAAAAAGAGATCCTAAACACTGATACTAACAAGAAGCAATCTAACAATAAACTACCTACGGTCTGCTTCATACCGGTAACTTATGAAGTTACTTATGATAATTAAACTGAAGTAGTTAAGCCAAAGAATATATGTAGTTGCAGTAAGCAAAGATTTGCCCTTGTCAAGTAGTAGGTGTATTGCTGTTAGTGAACTATTCTATAACAGCTATCACACCTTCATAATTAATACAAGCTATTTAGATTACTTGTGATAAGGAAAGAGTATCATTAATGCACGTTCACTAAATATCTGATATATAAAAGGTAATGGTTTGCTATAAATATACAATATACTTACCTTAAATTGGTTGTTCAACTATAGGTAGTGTAGGAAACGAGGAAGAAACCGCAACTATAAGTACTGCGTACCGAGCAATGCGTAATTCAAAATTGTTTGCAAATAATTTTTAATTACAATTCAGTGTGCTGTAACTTCGATTGCATTAATAATCGAAGATTAAATTCGCATTTAATTTGCCAAAGATGGTATATAATACTTATTACTTAAGAAAAACAGGCAGTTTATTAATATTATTAGTAATAGTTTTATTTTGTATAGGACAAACACAGTGACTACCTGATATGAATGAAAGATATTGGTTTCAACTTTAACAACAGTTTTTTTTAAACAATTTACAACGTAATGACTCATAAAGTATATTCCTTAATAATGAAAAAATGAACAAAGCCATAATAAAAGATAAGGTAAATGGGGCCCCCTTGAAACGTTATTTAGTTTTTGAAATTATTTAAATCTAAACAAAGGACAAAGAGAAATATGGCTTTGAAGTTACAACTAATAACAAACAAAGAAATAATATAGGCGATAAACTTGCGGTTTCTGTTGGTTCTTTGCACTGGGCGTTGTCTCGGCGGGTTGATCCACTGTCGGCGTACGTGGCGGTTATGTCCGGTGATCGCCTCGAAAACGGCTACTTCGTCGGGGTATCCCTAACTGCAGGTGACACTTGGACTGTGGGATCACTCAGCTAGCGACGGCATCCACACTTTAACTTCACCAGCGGACGCAGATATCATCATAATGATAGGGAATTCAAATATCCCACCATGTGGTTTAAAACTCCTTCTTTCGCTGGGATTCTTTATACGGATGGGGCCTTAAGTTAACCCACCCGGTATTTTTAATATATTTGCGTTCCAAGTAGAACTTTATCTATTGTAAATATTTTTTTATCAAGTAAACACTTTACTTAGACCATTTTTCTCAGTGCAGGAGACCCTTGCATACGTCACGTCCAATTTGATCCAGAGTTTCCTGTCACCACACCTATAATTTGAGCTGTCCATAGGTATCAAGGTATTTTCACTGATGATCCTCTAACTAAAAATGCAAATGATTAATTAGTTTTGATTCAATTTTAACTAGTAAATTAGATTTTTTTCATTTATGTTGGCGATACGTTTCATACTGTGGTTTGTATTGTATAATTTGTTCTAAGAATTTTAATTAATTTGATGTTGGCATAAGATCGACACTAAGTTGGTTTATTATAGATACTTTTTACTTTTTTATCGATAACACGCGTATTTAAATATTACGGTTTCCGTATAAATTTAGTTCGGCCGTTGATTAATAGATGACTCTGATTTCTATAATCTAATTTATTGAAGTGCCAGTTTGAATACGTACCTGTGATCTGAGACTCTCTAATTAAATAAAGAAATATGTTTGTTTTGTTCACGACCTACTTGATGACTGCTTTATACGGCTTGTCGGGTCATGAGTTCGTGTTCACCACTGACGCCACTTACTGGCTTTTTTTGGGAAAAATACTAATACTAATGTCAATCTAATTTAAATGAATGTTATATTGACAAGTACTAAAGTTAATATTTACCAAAATTATTCTAGATAACTTGCTTGCTTCGTTAAAACCGGAGTATTAAGTTTTTTAAAGTTATATTGCATAACTTATTAATTATTTAAGTCAAATAATTATTTGGTTAATAGTTTTGCACTAATTAGTTTTAATGTAAACCAGATTGTTATCAGCTGTGCCCTCCATTACTTTAATTTTGACGTGCAGGGAAAATAGTTCTTATGTTCTCTCTTCTTTTTTATTTGCTTCTAAATGTATATAAATAATGTAATGCCATGTAGTGGAAAATAAACTTTATTGTTATTATTATGTTCTTAAACGTCATTCAGATGTCTACTACATTACCTATTCGTTAACAAGCGGCTGAAAAGTTAATTTGACAGCTAATTTGCTGCTTCCACAAGTACCCCGCGCCACCTAGCAGGTAGAAAGTCACTAATTACGATATTCACTCACAATGTCAGAGAGGTCGCTAAGTGAATTAAAACATCTAAATTATAATATTTATATTATAAAAAAATATATGTAAACAGGGTAATTATAGAGTTAATTAAAATATTGAATATTAAATAGAATTATATATGAAACTAGTTAGAATATCGTATTTTACTGAAGTTAAAAATTAAAAATTTTAAATTCCAGGTATTTGTTCTGAAAAACGGATCAGTATGTATATATATATACAGGATGTGTAGATATTCACGAAATACTAAGCGATCCGTGGCGACTTTCTTTGTGAAATTCTTAATCGTTTCCTCACAACTCTTCGCTTATACCAGCTCTAATAAAAGATATTACCGCTTTTTCCCTTCAGATCAGTTCGTGTTTATGTACAACTGGCATGAAAAGAATATTTCATTTTTTGAAATAAGGTCTACATGGCTGCCTACTGTCAATGCTTATCTTATAACTAGGAACTTATACCAGTATTTATTTTGGTATAAGTCTTTATTTATCCTTTTATAAAATACCGGCATTATAATATAGTGTTTTGTATTAACATGCTGTAAATCTACCAATATCGGTATAAGTTTCGGTATACAACAAACCATCCCTTTTTTGTTGTAAGTAGGCTATTTTACTAACTTGCGATTCACTCCAAAATGCAACACTACACAGCAGTCTGGCAGTACACAATCCCAGAAAATTAAACTCAATAGCGCTATTTATCACAAAATTATTACAAAAACACGTGTATTGAATTGTTTATTATTATGTACGTTTAAGAAAAATGAGATAATTGGTATTGTTTATATTTAATCAATCTTATCAAATTTTGCGAAAAATTTTCAAAGCATTATTTACTCCTGTTATATCACAACACTAAAGTTTACTTATTTCCGCATCAACATGATTTTATTCGCAGTAGATCCACGTGGAGAGCTTAGTACCTATTAGGCAATTTGATCAGTATTTTCCTTCATCGGGAGTACCGCAGAAATCACACGTAGAGCCACTGCTTTTTTTTTTTTTTTTATTAACGATTTTCTCACCTCTCTATCTTGCCCAGTACTTTCCTACGCTGGCGATAGAATAGCTTAATAGTGTTCTGATTTTAAATTAAAACTAAATGTGAATAAATATTCTGCTATGGAATCAAAGTATGGAATCTAATTGTGGAGTCATAGAACAGGTTTTCAAAGCCAAAATGAAGAAGTAATTGAAAAGCTCAAAGCGTGGGGTAATAACTATTAAAATGGAAAATTTTAGTAATAGATGTTAAGTATTGCCTTAATTATATTGTAAACTTTATTTCTATGTTAATTCAAGCTTACCTGGGATATTTTTATGTTCTTGTTATATTTTACTCGGAGAGACTTGTTATTCTTCGGGATGTCTCTTTGGTAACTTTTGCCGTATTCCCCTCAAACTAGAGAAATTAACGGTATCTTAATATCCGTTAGCGGTATCTTTCAAAATTGAAGTTGGCCTACCTGATAGCAATAACAATCGAAGGCTGTTTACTGGTAAATTTAGTTTGAATCCTCATTCTGCCTGTGGCCACGAGAGACGACGGTTGTATTGAATTCCTATAACGATTTTTATGCCACACTTTAAAAAAATATCAGAGTTCCAAGAAGTGTTATGTCCTAAAAAAGTATCGATATAACTCTTGAATGCAAAATTGTCAAAAATACCCTATAAAATTTCTTACGAAGATTCCCGGCCAGTATACCATTCCATGCTACTGACCGATTTGGGGGCCCATTGAACCGAATATCCAACCTGTACCCAGCGAACTGCATCTCAGTCTGGCTTAGAATATCCCTGCTTTGAAGCCAAGTTAGTATTCCTAAGTATACCTTACCTAAAACAGAAAATAATTAATTAGTTTCATTTTAATATTTAACCAGAAATTAGATCTTTATAATTTATTCCCAACTATACGTTAATTTGGGTTAGATTTATATCAACCGCCATTTAGTTTAGTTATTTTAGGGATTTATATTTATAGGTTGTATAAAGAAAATCACTGAGTTGGTCTGTAATAAAATAGTTATTCATAAACAAATATTCGATAACACAGATGATAGTTTTCTATTAAATTTAGTTTTTGCTATGTACGGGTAGATGGCGCCGTATTTTAAATTAATTAAATGTTAATCTGACATTTCCCTAACCTTATTGTAATTTAAAATGCCAGGAAGGTTCGAATACGTATTTTTGTAATAAATAATTTGTTTATATAGTACTTACTGATTCCAACATACGTACCATTAAGACATCGTTATTTTCTCCAGTTTGAGGAGAATACGGCAAAAGTTACCAAATAGACATCCCGATGAGTGAAAAATCTCTTCGAGCAAAATATAATAAAAACATATGAATATACCAGTTAAGATTGAATTAACATAGAAAATAAAGTTTTCCGGGCTGATGTGCCGTGCTCACTCATCAGGCAACCAGCGAAAACCGCAACACCCGCCGTCCTGAGGATGCCCAACCGTAGTGTTTGGCGAAACGGTCGACTTTTACAAGTACTAGACCACGGCACATCAGCCCGGAAACCATCATATCCAGTATGGACACCGGCCGTGAAAGCCTACATTCACTCATAACTGCCTATTCGTTAGTAAGCATCCGGAGTACGATTTTGACAGGCAATCTGGTGCTCCTAAAAGCGTCCCGTGCCGTTTAGCAGGTAGGAAGTCTCTTTTCGCAGTATTCCTTCAATTATCAGAGAGGTCGCTGGGTAAATTGAAACCACTATACTATTTTATTTAATAGGAAAGTAAACTCCTTCGATTCGTTCTAATTTCGAATTGATTACCTACCCTTCTAATTTCTTCTAACAGGCCCTTTAGGTATGCAATTGTGGTTGTAGTCTTAACCTCAGTTTCTTGTCTGGTCGAGTTTGTTCTCCGACTTCTTACTTTGTACAACATATCTTCCGAGTATCCATTCATTCTGAGTGTGTCAGTGATAATTTGAATTTATTTAATTGTATCATTTTTACTCTATCGTATAGGCATCTTGCAACTCCAATTTTGATGTGTCGTGGGTGGTTTAATTGGTGATGTAGATACCGCCTCGTGTAAGTAGGTTTTTTGTACACACTAGCTTTTCATAAGTTTTCGTCCCTCATTTTCTGGACTAGAACATCTGAGAATGGAAGAGCATTCTTTTTTCCAATCCCATTGTGGACTTGATTGAAGGTTCTATGTTGTTGATATGTGCAAGATATTCCTCTAGGCTATTTATACCATGAGGTCAAATGACAAAGGTATTGTCGCCGTATCTGAGTCACAGCCTCGGCTTGAGATGACGTGTTCGTATTGCTGTTTGTTCAAATTGTTCTATGTAAGTATATACCATAGTCCTTATCAGGGATAACCTGATGACTGCAGTAAAAGCACCACCGAAACCTCGGATTTAAACAATCCAACAGACGATAGAAGTAGCCCAAACATATCCTAGCAATCGTGAAGAATTTCACCTCATGAATTATGGTTGGTAGTTGTGCCGAGCGCGATGGACGAGACTTCAATGCAGTCTTCGGGAGACTGCGGCCATTATACGTCAACGAAATCCTGTGTGAAGTAAGTATTTATAACCTGACTAACCGTACGAAATGAATCGTTTTTGGTAAAAATATATGCAATCAATATTATCGTTTTAAGAAAGAACTCTCGCTAATGTGAATGTGGAACAACAACGGAACTGGAAGCTAACTTCTGGCTTTGTCGTAGTATTCGTCGTAAATCCAATTCTTTAACTAACGATTAAATGAGGGAGCTAGGCGGCCGTTTACGGGACCGCATACAGTTCCCGTGAATTACCGGACAGACACTAAGACATGAATCATAATTACTTTTAATTTCGCTGCACGCAAATGGCTAGGGCGAGTCCCTAATTCACGGACTAATACAACACGCTAAAATTATGTGTTTATCCTGGCGTTATTCTAAGTGGATTCCTGTATCTTACAACTCGGCAAACAATTCCGTCTGGCGTATACACATTAATCCTTCACTTAGCTATAAGCCTGATTAAGATTCCTTGTGTGTCCGTGGGCAATTATCTCAGCCAACGCATCATTCCACGATTCTGAGGCGCGGAGCTGTATGTGTACAGCATGTACGTGTGCTCAAAGGTGATGCTCTCCCCCATTCCATCACGCTAACGTAAACACGTTTCCGGTTTGTACAATGGCAGTGTATGTACCGACATCAGATAATGCGTAGTTATCGTTCGAACATTATTTATTTAAGTTTAAATCTAATTTAAATCAGTTCGTTAACGCATGTTAGTAATTAATTCAGACATAAACAGAATACATACACTAGTACGTAGAATGCTAGTATTACAACCGATGCTAACAAGGATATAAGCAAAATTAGCTGTCTTTCTTTAGTTTTGGCATTTTATGGCATTAAAAAATTAAAGTAATAATAATAATACTAATAACATGCTAATTTATATTTAAATCTAATCTAATAGTTAAATAAATTGAATACATTTTTGTAACTAACGCTAGCTTGTTTTCTAAATTTCTGCACAGATGTTGAGATGGCTGTACCGTTACTACTGTTATTTTATTTTAGGATGTATTAGGAGATACAAAAGAGAAATTAGACGTACGGGCAAGACACTTGAACGAATTACTAAATGTACCAGAAGAACCGCAATGAGCACAAGTAACTGCAGAAAACAGCAAGCGGTATCGAAGTAGAAGTAGAAGACAACAAGATATATTTGAAGCTATAGAAGAGCTAAAACACAGTAAAACTGCAGGAGAATTCCTGCAGAAGTATTAAAACAAGGAGGTCAGAAATTGGATCAAAAAAATAAGCCAGTTGATTCAAAGTGTGTGGAAAGAAGAAATAATGCCTATGGATTGGTGCAACAGACTTATTTACGCAATTTACAAGAAAGGTGATAAAACACAATGGAAAATTATAGAGGAATTGCATTTTTAGGCGTACTACACAAAAGGGTTGTATGTATGCATATATTGCAAGGGTGATATTATACTGCGACCTAAAAGATCTACAGTCGCGAGCAAATGTTATAGGCACCTTTGACAAAACTAATGGGTTTTATGTTTCTTGCATTTTTTTTGTGACAGTTATTTCAACGTTTATATAATCGTCTTTATGGTTACAATAGTCTTTATAGCTACCTTTCGTAAATATATTATTTTTTTTTAAATATTTTCAAGTCTTCGAGAAGTCACTTTCCCCCTCCCATCTAAAAAGTATTATAGCTGTACTAAAAACACTCTAATTTGCAACAAATTAATAAGATCCCTTAAAATACTAAAATATTTATAATGTATTACCTACAGGTTTTTATTTTCTCATTTCTTACTGCGATATTCGCCCAAAATTTAGGGTGCCTATAACATTTGCTCGCGACTGTATTGTGTCCCCTGTTCTTGCTGTTTTACAGCTGGCTTTCCAATCCTATTACATTCAGAAAGTGTAGGATACCTGAAGGCCCCAGGTTAGGTAAGTCTCCCTCTTCGATTTCACGTGCTCCCAGATGCAACGCCTTAGGGGATGGATGCCATCCTGTTCCCCAATCTGCTTCAGTCGTTTTGCTTCTCCCTTTGTTCCTTCCTTGTGAGGTGCTCCCACTTTGGAAGTGGAAGACTTCTTATGGGGGTCCTGCTCCAATTCCTGTTTATTGGCGGTGTCGTTCCGCTAATAAACGTTCTTCCTCCATGGTTGATCCCACGAGCAGCTAGGGAAGAAAAGGTCCACCTCCACAGAGCCCCGCATGTAGAGGTAAGGCTAAATACAATGGGGTGCGCCAGGTGCCCCAAGGTTGGACTAGTGGACTGGTCTTCTATCCAGCCACGCATCCCATCAGCCTAGTCCGCCACCTTAGGATTTAGGTTTTTGTTGAGGTTGTCTCCTCTCGGTCCGTGCAGTTAAGCCAAGACCCCAAGCAACAACTGGCATCGTTGCAGAACCCTGTGCAAGCCCTTAGCCACGACACGACAGCTCGGGCGAGGGGGAAGTGGTTCACGGCAACGGTCTTCATTCACCCTGCTCCGGTTTTAAGCAGAGCAGACGAACTTATAGCCGCCACTAACCATCTCGTCTTGACCGAACCGTGACAAGATGGCCTTTCCCCTATCCATCACCCCGGGGACGCGCCTGGTAGGTACTCCCAACCCCCAGGACACAAAATGGCTACAACGATGATACGGAAAAGATTAAATAAATGCGAATACGATGTGGTGGTTGAATATCAAGTAGGTTTCAGACGTGGGAGATCGACAGTGGATTAAATCTTCACGTTAAAGCAAATCCAACATAACAGTTAGGTATGAACAAAATATTTGTTTTTTTTATCGACTTCCAACTGGCGTATGATTCAATTTACATAGAAAACGTGTACGAAGCGCCAGTGAGATTAAATGTCCAAAAACGAGAGACACAACAAATAAAATTTCGATAGACGACAGTTATTCAGCGAAATTTAGAGTTGCAAAAGGTTTAAGATAAAGCGACCCACTCTCGACGAACCTATCTACTTTAGTAATGAAAATGATAATAAGAGAAAGCATAATACAAACAAGAGATTTGATTTACTATAATAAAGTTCAGTGTATTGCTTAAGCAGACAACGTAGCCCGCAATGAGAAAAATGATTGGTTTAATCCAACATAAAATTTTATTGTGTGTTCAAAACAAAATAATGTTAAAGAAAACCGCTATGTATATCCGCTTTGCGTTGACATTACTAATCCTTTTGTATTCTTGTTACTTAATTTAGTATCAAACAAACATTTTATGCTAACACTGTTTTATGGGTTAACTAAATCCAATAGTTGTGTTGTTTAAATACAACCCAAAAAATGTGTTAAATTAACGCATTTTGCGTTGACTAAACACATTTTTTTTTCTCAGTGTGATGACGGGCTCCCTAAAGAACTGGAGAAGGCTTTCAGGAAATTCGAAGAAGAAGCAAACATTTTTGGGCTACATATAAACAGTGAAAAAAACAAAGTACATGGACATGAGACCAGAGGTAATAGAGGGAAACAAATATGCCAGATTTAGACAGAAGAGAGGGAGTACAAATTTAAAAAAGTTAACCAGTTCGAATACCTATGGGTACAATAACATCAAAAAACCAAGAAGAGTGCGAAATAGGAGAAAAGGAGAATCTTGAAGGGAAATAAAACGATGGGGACACTATCAAATATACTCAGACCAAAAAATATATCGCGAGCAGCCAAAATTAGAACTTTCGGAACGATAATAAGACCTGTAGAGCTAACTTATGTATCTTATTTCATCCATTCACAATCGCAATTACATGATACATTTACATGTCCGCTCGAAGACCAGCACTTGTTTGATAGTTTTTCCAAACGCGTTTTTTTTTCGACGTTCAATAAAAAATGACATTTTTTTTTTTGACCAAACAGAGGCTTATTCACAAAAACTCCCGCACCTGTATCCGTTTTTTTTTACTTCAAGAATCATCTAATTTTTTTCAGCTCGATCGACAATATGCTGACCTAGCGTCTCCTTATAAATATAAAAAGAAAAAAAAAATATCCCAAAATTTGGAATCACTTTAGCATTATGAATAATTGCAATGCTAATTACTACTTATAGATAATAATTTAAGGTTTCTAATGTACACACATCAATTTAGACGAAACCCGAATTCCAACGATTCCTTCTATATAGTAATATTGAAGGAATGTGGAAATGAATGAAATTAGTTAAAAAAATACATTTAAGAATCCTTTCAGTCTCAATTTATGCTTCTAATTTAAATATATGCGCCGTAAAACTATTTTTTCAGAAGTTATGTTTTTTTTTAAATACATAAATGTATGTTATAAATGAGTGCAATAATTTTTATTCAAAAGAATCATGACAATAGATTTACTGTTTGCGGTAATTCTCCTCATTGCCAATATTGCAGGTTTTGCTTGCATTTATAAAATAAATATTCATGTCATCTACATTCGTCCATTGTTCTTTTGTTATTTTAACATAGAGTCTTGTGGGGTAATTAGGAGACATTTTTATAAAACTTTTATGATTAAACTGGCAAAATAAAGTTATTAACCAACTCAAAAAAATAATTTCTACATTAAGTTGACGAATTTTTCAACTATAAATAGCCCTGTTACTTAAATGTAACTGTAATGTAGAAAAAAAAAATAAAAACTGGTGTTTCACTTTTACTTTAAAATATGAGACACTTATGGACAAATGTGAGACATCTATATAACTTATTTGTTGGTCAATTAACAATTCCTTGAGTAATAATATGACAGAGCATCTTTACTAACAAAACAAAGGTGGGAAAACTTCGCCCAGCACAACTGTTTGGCACTGCTCTGGGTTTCTCGGACGTAGTCAAGTATCTGGGTATCACTTTTGACAGAAAACTGAGCTGGCGAAAGCATGTAAAGCCTTTTGGCAGTGTCGTCGCGTGCTGGGTAGGACTTGGGGGCTCTCCCCGAAAATTACCTTGTGGCTGTACACTGCCACAATTAGGCCTATGCTAACTTATAGTGCCCTCGTCTGGTGACCAAGGGTGAGACGAGTGGTAGCCAGGAATGAGCTGATGCATGTGCGGCGCATACCATGCCTTAGCATTACAGGAGCAATGCGCACTACGCCGACGACGGCAATGGAAGCCCTCCTATGTGTCCCTCCCCTGGATCTGTTCGTGGAGGAGACGGCGTTTAGAGCGGCTATAAGGTTGCGGTCCCGGGGTCTTCTGATCGGGGAGTGTGGGAGTCGTGGCCACGTGAGCATCATCCATGAGGGCGTCGCTAAAGCGCCTCTTCTTGGTGCTGCGAAGTACTGTGTGTTTTCCGTGTTTGCTTTCGGCAGACACTACCGCGTTCATGTTGACCCCTGCGTCGAACCACTGCCTTCGATTGTTCTCTATACAGACGGATCAAAGACAAAAACAGGGACAAGTGCGGGAGTTTTCTCTCCAGACTAGCAGCCAACTCTGCCGTGCATGTTACCTAGAAGACGAGACACCGGAGCACATCTTATGTGACTGCCCGGCGCTTGCCGGAAAGGTTCCATCCTGGGGGAGTTCTAGCCCAGTATGGCCAGCTTTGGGGGCGCCTCACATGCTACGCTGCTCGAGTTTATTCTTCGCTTGGGTTGGCTCGAGTAGGCTGCGGGTGAATGACCCCGCCTAGGGAAGGTAGCACAATGGGCCCGGTTAGAGTGGCCTAAGTGCGCGTGGCTAGCCACCCTTCCCAAACAACAATCAAGAATCCAGAATCCAGAGACACTTATAGACAAATGTGAGACATCTATATAACTTGTTTGTTGGTCAATTAACAATTCCTTGAGTAATAATATGACAGAGCATCTAAATTGCACATAACAAAATTAGGTAATTTTTTTAGGCGAGAATACCTAATTATAAACTGATCAAATAGGAAAGGAACTATAAAAATTTAGTTGTAACATACTCCATATGTTTTAAAGTCAATAAGAAATGTGTAGTGTCGATTAGTGCCCTCGTAAGGTAAATAAGAAAAGGCAGCTTTAAAATAATATCTATTAAAACATCCGCGCTGTCTTCTATATTCCGAAATACAAATCTCTCACTTTGCCCCTTACTACGTAGAAACTTGACATTGTATATATATATATATATAGAAAAATACATACAAATGTCGCTATTGACAGACATCGATGTTTCGCCTTTTCAAGGCTCGTCAGTGCCAATTTTTGCGACATTTGTATGTACCGCACAAGGCGTATATATAGCCACTAGATGTAATTAATACTATATGAGTGTGAGATGTTAGGAACTCATTATTTTGAAAGATATTTTGCTAATTTTCCAATATAATATCTACAAATATGTTCTGATTAGAACACAAATTCGTAATATTATATGGAGTAAGCACTAAATTTTGCGCTATGCGCTAGTAAATGGATTAAATGTAGAAAAATACATACAAATGTCGCTATTGACAGACATCGATGTTTCGCCTTTTCAAGGCTCGTCAGTGCCAATTTTTGCGACATTTGTATGTACCGCACAAGGCGTATATATAGCCACTAGATGTAATTAATACTATATGAGTGTGAGATGTTAGGAACTCATTATTTTGAAAGATATTTTGCTAATTTTCCAATATAATATCTACAAATATGTTCTGATTAGAACACAAATTCGTAATATTATATGGAGTAAGCACTAAATTTTGCGCTATGCGCTAGTAAATGGATTAAATGTAGAAAAATACATACAAATGTCGCTATTGACAGACATCGATGTTTCGCCTTTTCAAGGCTCGTCAGTGCCAATTTTTGCGACATTTGGATTGCGACATATATATATATATATATATATATATATATATATATATATATACCTGTACTACACAATGCACAAGCAAAGACAGAGCATAGATATCTTTAAAAGTTTTTAGAGGGCATGGTAACAGCACAAACTAAAACCAAAACTTTATTTTTTAATATTGTCAATCTTTATTTGTTATTTGTGGAGGTGAAGAGCTAGGGAACAGGACAATAACATTCTTTGATAAGTATCGTAAAAATAATGAAGTTAAAAAAAATATCAGGCTGTCTCATTTTTACCCAAGGTTCCAAGTGTCTCATGGTTAGTTCACAAGACCATAGGTTTTCTATATCAAAATTACTTCGCTTCTATCTGCTAGTTAATTTATTTACTAGATCTATCTACCATCGCACGTGCTGCTGTGGTTAGACAACCTATTTTCCGCTGAGTGTATTTTAAGTTGCACAGTCTGGTTATTTCTTGTTTTCCTTGTACAGCTGATTTTCAATTTACCGAGAATTTTTCAATTTTGTTTTGTATAAGTCTAGTTTAAGAGTTTATTCTATCATTTCAATTTTGTAGTGTTAAGATTTTTTTTATTTAATCCATTCATTCAATTGTCTATTGTTCGCGTGTGTTGATTTTATGCGGATTATATTAAATATTGTCGTTGTAATGTTATACGTCTACGTTGTACGATTTTGAGAGAGGAATTTTTGGTTGCCATTTTGTAATCCATTTTGATTTTTGTATTTAATTCTGTTTTATTTAGTCAACCAAAGAACTTTTATTAATATAATTGTTAACATATGGGAGTGTGCACTTTATAGATATAAGATCAATTATTATTTTTTGTTTAGGAAGATTTATTTTAGTTTTTTTCTCTCGTTTAGTTTAAAGAAGTAATTTTCTGTTATTCAATTTTGTAAATTTCTTGCATTTGTCCACGCCATGATTTGAATTAGTGGAACCTCGTGGATAGAAATTCAAAGGTTGTGTATTTTGGATAATCTGCTTGAACAAACAAAACTTTTGCTTTGCATAGGAAATAGCATTGTCCTATTTTAATTTAGAGTCAAGTTTTTATTTTAGACCAGACCTTCAGTTCACGTTTTTTTTTTTCTGCACAATTTGTAATTTAGCCCGTTTTGTAAAATAAATTGATTGTTCATTAGCGTCATTGGGTTGAAAATTCTGTTCTTTTATTTTATTTTTAAACCTTTTAAAATTTTCGGGTAATTAAGAAAGTCTGATTTCATTCACTCACAATTTATTTTTCGTGGTTAGATTCAAGTTTTAATTTGCGAGGGTAACTCTGAGGTTAATTGTTTTTTTTTGCGTTTGTTTAAACCTTTTCCGTTGAGTTAACTAATATTTTATTTTATTTTTTCATTTTTAAATCAGTTTCGCAATTTTCATTTAATTCATTCAGTACACAGCAGTTCGTCATGAAGTTACCAAAAATTGGGAAATTGAATGTCAAATACTAGGTATATTTTCTAATTTTTAAGTTTTTGTATAAACACCTTTTAAAGTTCTATTCGATTATTGCAGGCAACTTAATCGCTTGGTCACTTCCGTATATGAGTATTAAGAGAGCCTCCATCAAACGCTAATAACAACCTACCCTCATAGGATCCATCTGTACACAACGAGCTGGCCAAAGCTTCTTAATCTTGTGCGTTGCCGTGAATATATAAACCCTGAAATGCCTGAAATGAAGAGCATCTCATGCGGCGCCGTTCAGAATGGACGTCGGCAAAGAGAACATCGAAGAGCGTAGGCAACGTTCTAGCAGCGTTGTTTGTGGAAGCTGCCTTTTAAAGTTTCATACTAATTTTAAAGCATTTGCTTATTAAAATGAGAACGGAATCTTCAGTTCAGAACTTCCGAGCGCGCGCGCGCGCGTCGTTTATGACGTTTTTTGTTGTGAAGTTTTATAATCATTCGGAAGTTGACGACGCGGAAAAGCAGGCAGAGGAGGAAGAAGAGGATACCGTACCTCCACCAGTGTGGCGACGTAATTGCAAAACTTACTGTTCTCAGTTTTTCTTGCATAGGCGATATTGCAAGTAGTCCGTCTATGTTGAACCTGCATAACAGAACAATGAAATTAGTTTAATTGAAATGGTAACTAAGATATAACAAAAAATAAAGGTATTTTATTATTATTGAGGCTGAAAATAAAACCCATATTTTAATATTGCAATGTTTAGACGCGATTTAAATGGGATATTAGGTAAAGTTATTTAAAACAAATTGATTACATAGTTTCCGGAAAACTGTTTCACGATTATTCAAAATAAAATACAATGCTAAAAATGCAAATGTCATTCCAACAACATTTGCAGTTGAAAATATTTATGTGTTGATAATGCGTGATGCTAATTAAATACTTAGCTTTTTTTTTGTTGAATTTTCAGAATTTAAAACAAAATATTGTAACTTATTCGGTAGTCTAATGTTGTATACTAAATTTACGTTCAATAAGCATTTCGTGTGTATTTAGTGTACCTATTCTCTTATGATTTATAACCTAAAGAGAAAAATCATTTTTAAATACGTCATAATTTATGATGCATGAATTAAATATATCATGGAAACCCCAAAAGTTATGAGTTTTGTATAAAAATATTCATACATTTGTATAATTAATTAAAATTTGTATTAAAATATAAATTATGTATGTTGCATGTTTTAATATATCTATTAAAGTATTAACATGCAAATATGATTAAAAAAAATCCCAAACAAACTTACACCATTGAAAAAGGAAACTATATTTATGGGAATATTTTACAATTTCAACAAAATAGAATTTAAACGCAAGCCAATATAACCCGTTAATTCCTGCAAATAATAATGATTAGACCAAGAAAAAAAAATATGCCATATATGTGTGCATATAGGTATTGATCTAGTTGCTTATTGTAATCAGTAGCATTAGCTAACAAAGCAATACAAGCAAATCCCTCGCTTTCGGAAGGGGAATCATCTTATCAGCTACCCTTCGCTATTTACTTTAATCTTCAAAATTATAAAATATATCAAAACAAAATTAAGATAAATATTTAACAAGCATAAATAATGTATTTTTTAATATCTTTTAAATCATTTATCCGTTATATCACATTATTTATTTTTAAGCGTATTCGATTAGCGTGTTTGATATTGCACACACACTGAATTTATTATTGCTATGGGATATTGTTAAGCTTAAAAAAATTATTTTCATAAGCAAATGTCTTTAGTGCTTATATGTAGTTATTTATCAGCCGTGATATTGAAAAAACTCCTGATTAAAACTTCATCTGCAGATCTTCACGTGCAGATTGCTTGATTCCTATACTCCGTCAACAGATGGGTGCTGCTAGCAAAAGATGAAACTGACTATCCTTCATTTAAAACTAACCATTCGTAGGCATGCCATTTCAAAAAAGTACATAGAATAGTTTCTCGTCAAATAACAAAATTTATAACATGATCCATTCACAACGATGTTGACAAATTACGTTGCACAGCCGAACGATTTGCTAATGAAATTAAACTTTAAAGTTAGCAGTGTTGAACAGCACAACATTTATAAGCCAGACGTGAGTGGCTTTTTTTTAGAAATATACTCCAATAGAACCTTACTGGGGTTTATCTGGGAACAAAAACAGTGAAAGCCGTCGTGCAACCATTACCCGGTATTACGCACAGTTAAACAATCATTTCATCAAATGGGCCACTAGTGTTATCACTTCTTCTTGTATTAAAAGAAACAACAGGTCAATTTGGACCGGATGTGTAAAAATCCTTTTTAGACTTATTAATGTATTGTTGTGGTACCAACGTAGAATGAATAACCAGTCATACTAGATGTAATTGTTATTTTATGTACACACCTGCTTGTAATTCCAGTATATATTGGGTGTTAATTAATTTGAATCGTAGTCGTGGTAATTAGATGTATAAATTTATCGTCTGGTAACTGTATAGTTTCAAGATAGTTTCCTACGTACTGACACTACTTCAATGGGGTGGAGAAACATATATTTCGTATTAAATAAATGAGTTGGGGTCCATGGAAACGAGGTGGTTGTTGATAAAAAAACTTCCTTGAAAAGCTGTTTTATTTTCCTTCAAATCAAACCAATTAAATAATATTTCGTTGTAAATCGCTGTATCTACCATCAGCCTAAAAATATACAGAAGAAACGTTAAGATTTTTCAACATTAAGAAATTTGCTGTATTAACATACCTGTCCGAGGTATGTTGTCTAATTAACGTTTACATTTCTGTATAAATAAGTATATAACATAAATTGTGCATGTTATTGATATTTTACACTGTTTTTATTAATAGAAAAGAGTTTGATACATTTAATGATTAAAATTAAACTATAAATTTTATATTTAATCAAGTAAAAATCTACAAGTTATTGATTTAGAAGATTTAACACGTATAGCCGTCATGGCAGCCTACCCACTACTGATATAAAAATATAACTATGTCAGTAAAATATTTATTACGTCAAAAATTAATTAACATTGTTGGATCATAACATGAATGTAGATTTTAATATTACTTTAATATTATTAACTTCTTATTATTTTCGATTGTAACAACTTAATGTGGATTACACCTATGCATATTGGGTTGCCTGGTCTAGATGGGCTGTTTTCGTCTCTCGTTTTCAAAATTAGTGTAGTTTTGCGCGCTAATGCGGTGGGAACCACTGGAAACGGACAACCTGCGGTGGCGCCACGGTATTCAACTAATTTTAGTTTCCTGGCGATATTCATTTCTGACTATTATAAAGTAATTTTAAATATTTTAGAACAGCGTGGACATCGAGAGAAGGATACATCTATGTTTTCACTTATCTTAACCTACATTCTAAATACCACGTTTTTTACTGCCTTCAATTTCTACCGTAATTTTTCTCTTGTTTTGTAGTTCATCTGTCTGATGAAGGTTTTTGTAAACCGAAACAGGTAACATAAGTACTATGGTAAATTTAATAAAAAAAAAATAGGAAGTACTATATTTTATACGTTTTAACTGAATAAGGTACTGAATAATTATGGACTTGCAAACATATAAAGTTTTATTTGTTATAAAAAAAAACATTATATATTTATATATAAGCATCAATACCAGGAGAAACCGCTATGACAGTATTGTAAAGGTTGGTTTAGGGATGTTTTCTTACCGAATACTGAAGCTGAAAGCGTTTTGTTATTTGACTCGTGTAGTTGATATTATCCAAGTGATGTGAGAGTACAAACAAACAAAAAAGTCAAAATCATAAGCAAAGTTGCCACTTGATCAGACTTGTACCTATTCACCGATTGTCAAAAATGTTTTCTAGTAGTTTATTAATCCAGAACAGCTGTGAACTGCTTAAAAAACCTTCGGTTCATTCACAGGCATTAATTATTAAAGCAGAACTCATATTACTTCGGCAAACGCCTAAAGCTTTTTTATAATAAAATTTCCCTTAGCAAGGGAAGTTTTATTATATTTATAAGTGTTAGCAGGAAAACGTTAATCCTTGATGATTTTCACACTGTGAATTACAATTTGAAATTATTTAAATTGCATATGATTCAAATCTAGAATAGGAACCCATCGCCTTCAGCATCTCAGTTGGTAGAGCGGCTTGTCCGGAAAACAAGAAGGTGTGGGTTTGAATCCCGCACGAGACAAAAAAAAAATTATAATAAAATTTGCCTTATTAGTAACAGTATTAGCAGGAAAACATTATCCCTTCCAAGCTTTGGTTTGTAAAAGTATGTAATTATTTGTCAGATGCACTGAAGACGCGTGAAAATTCTGGCCCTGCAAATCCGATCTCCAAGCATTTCTCCTTGCCTTTGCAGGATGAAAAATTAATTGAATGAAAATTCCAGTAATTTGACATATAAGATTGCTTGACGCCAATATTTTACGTAATATCCGACTAATAATAAGATTCTGTGCATATCTGTAGCGCCTGTAACAGATCTAAGATCTTTTATAAAAGTTCTATGTTAAAGAAATAATAAAGGCATATATGGAGGCAAGCATTAAGAAGTGCAGTACAGTGTTTTTAATGTATATTTTATTTGGTCAATTTGCCTCTTACCTTGTAATTTGTGTTATTATTTGCCTATATATTTTTTTTTCATTTAATTTAATAAAATTCGGGCTGTTTCCTTAAACAAATCTTTTCTCGTTTATGTACCGTATGTAAGTACATGCGTACATTAACTCAATGGAATTCATTACTGACATTTTAGGAACAACATAAACAAAGGCTAATAAAATGTATCTAATACACGTATAAATATAAATTTATAAAGCCCTTTCTCAGCCGGAGATAACAAGCCATAAAGTGCTGTATATGTAAATCCAACAATCCTATAGCATATATTGCACATTTGGGCATCTTAAAAATCTACCCTTAAACGCGGGGGCAACAAGGTCTAATTCAACGCCTCTATCAGCGACGCTTACAGCATAATGGGGCAGTTATTTAGTTACCCCTGCAAGGTAAAAGGGAAAATAAAGTAAGCTGGAAGAATGGGGATTGTAATTTAGAGGGATGTCGGAATTAAGGGTAGTTTATAGGTAAACCAGTCGAGTCTTTAGCGGATGTGGGGTTGCTCTCTACTTCCGTTTTGTACACGGCGAAAGGCATAAAAAAAAAGACGAACGGAAAGGTACGGATTTTTGGTGCGGGAGAAGAGCGGGACGAGACCCTTATTGCCTGAAACAATGAAGCGAGATAATCATTTAAATGCATAAGTTTTTTGAAAACATCCGATTGCGTTCATCTAAGTGAGTAATAATCCTGTAACGGAGGAATACTTTTTCACTTACTTTAGATTCATTGTTCACGTTGAGACATTTTTTTCGCTTTTTCTTAAATTAGATGCGTTACCAGTTCCTCTTAGCCTAATTAGAAAATATATTCTCTGTATAAAAAATAACATAATTCAATGTGTAGCAATTGGGCCTTTAAGCCGTAAACAGCAAAATTTATAATCTTATTGGGTATTTATTTAAAATTTCTTTTCCTTCCCATAGCAACGTTTTGTCGATTGATTAACGACTTTTTCAAGCACATTTTAAGAAATTGCATCCTATTCACATTTTCTCAATTTGTTATAGTGCCCTGACTCATTATGTCCCTTGGTGGTTACTATATGAACATTCATAAACATGATACTTTATTTACAAATATAAAAAAAAAATAAACGTGGAAGTACGAACAACAACACGAATAAATTGACCAACTAAACATAAATTCTTCTATAAATAATAATAATAATATGTTTGCTATAAATTCATCCAATAAAATCAGCAATTGTCAAGTTATACAATATTATTACAATGTATATAGGACATCCAACCACAAAGCACACACCTGTGACAAAACCCCAAACTTTTGTACCTATTAACACCCTGTGGATAGGAATTCATCAACACTATAAAATGACTTTTGCCAGAGAAATTCTTTAACTTTTATTGAAAAATTTTAATAGATTTTATTTTTAATTCATTAGGCAATGGGTTATACAACTCTACATCCATGATCCCTCTCATAACTATTCCTTACACAGAGTACCATGCCCTTACAAATTGAAACAATTGATGTTTCTGTCAAAGTGTGAGTGCATCGATATTAGTTACATTCTTTCATCCAATATTGTTATAATTTTCCTCGGGTTATTTAGGTTCTGTTATTATTTAATTAGTTTCATCATTTATTGTTAATGCATTGTGGTTTTTAAAAAACAAAAAAATGGTTGAGTTCTTCAAGCATGAAAAATATGACATGTTGCAAGCATATTGTAATTGTCAAAATTTAACCATAGTGTAGGAAATAATGTTGCGATGAACGTGGTTTCATTCGCCTGTATAGCTATGAGTAAATAACGAATGAAACAAAGGCTCAATGTTGCTTTCACGATATGAATGGATATATCTCGTGAAAGGCAGGAGCAAGCAGCTCCGTTCACGGCGTGGCTTTTATAATAAGTTAGAATTTAGTTTTTGGGCAAATACCTTATTGATAATAACTTATTGATAAAGTAGTAAATTTTATTTACATACAAACAGGTTGCTAAGTTTATTCTGGTGAAAGTAATGTGAAAGATTTACGTCATGCACAAGCCCTTCATTCACGCAATGACTTAAGTAGACTGCTTGAAATCACATTATAGGTCTGTTTTCGTTCTCACTTCGTTCAGAGTAGTAGCCCCAGAAGAAACCATGACCTTGTCGTATAGTGGGAAACTTTTTACTACGCACGTGAGCATTTGCTTTGAACCGTAATAGAACCGTCCAAAGTTGGAACGAAAACAGATCTTATGAAGCGGACGATCTACCGTGAATGATGATGAAAGTTTCGTTCCCAACACTGGTAGGAAAGCAGATAATTGTGGGATATAAGAGACAAGAGAGAATATCTGTTTTCGGATATGTGGAAGCTTTTTCAACCACTTCTTCCAAAGAAATCGAAGACGCTGTAGGAGTATCAAATACCAGCAGTCTTCAAATTTTAAGAAAATGTAAATGCAATCCTTACAGAATTTTCTCTCTATCCCAACGATTACGAAAGAAAGATGATGATTTTTGTCAGTGGTATTGATATATGAATGTGTCAACAAAATTTAAAAATATTTTAAATAATTTTAAATCTGTAATATGAAGTGATGAATAGAGTTGAGCAAATTTTCCGGCGCGGCAGGTACGTATTCAGAACGTGCGCTCCAACTCATATACTTCAATAAAGCAGATGAACCGTAGTGTTGCAAGTCAATAACACCAGTGCCTGTTTTTCTTATATAATATAAAAATATGTATTTTATCTACATATGTAGCGATATAAAATGCAAATGCATCGTTAGTTCGCCCGCTTTGTCCGATTTTTTCCCCAAGGAAAATTTGCACAACTTTATTATATAGCTTATGTTTTATAAATACATACTAAATTACAATAATACGATTGATCTGCTTTATTTATATTATGTTATTTGAGGCCCGCGTCGCAATACATCTCTGTTGCGCCGGACAATTGCCCAATTCTAGTGATGAAGCTCACATTACTAGCGATAGCGTATCTAATAGGAATACTAATACTACTATTATATATAGGAATATTAATACTACTATTGGAATCACACAAATTCCAGTATAAGTAGACCCATTCGGAGACGAGAACGATTTAGTTTTAATACTGGATGCTTTTTAAAAGGTCGTAATTTTATTATTTTATACATGATGGCAATCTGACAGCTAGGCGATACATTGTTAAATTCTCATTTGATAGAATTTCTAGATGACGTTCCATATAGTGAGCGGATGCAAAATTATTTTGGTATACCTGCGCACAATTCTCTAGATACCAGAAATTATTTAGATCATAGTTTCCCAAATAGGTGGATTGGCACTTATGGACCCATACAATGGCCGCCAAGATCTTCCCTTTTTTGTTGATACTTCATTCATCGACGTCCTCATCCATTTTTTTTTCCAAATATCGACGTCATTTCTATGTGAGTCTGCTACCTATGTAGGTCACCACTATTTCTGGATAATAGATGCATTTTAAAACAGAAAGTCTGAACATCACAATATTAAATTACTCTAGTACTAGATGAAGGATGAAGAAATGTTGAGCATGAGTATTTGTGACAGAAGTTACAGTATTTAAGAGAAATAGATTTTAAATTAAGTATTATAGTTCATTTATTATAACAGACGAGGTACTACGTGAGTCAGTTTGCTATGACGTCACGACCGTGTTGCAAATTTTCTGTTCGTCAAAACGTAAACAAACCGTTAGGTTATTTAACTGTCAAACACTTTTGACAGGTGAATAAACAAACTCTTAAAAATAACATTTACCGTTAATATTAGTGATGATTCTTTTTGAAAATCAGGATTTAAAGTATGTTAATCATGATAGCAGTGGAAAAAAAAATAACAAAAAAGCACAAGTGAGTACAATAAATTTAATCGGGACCATTATCGCTTAAAGTATTCACAGTAACGATTAGTATGCAAGTTTCTTTTCTATCCACACCAGTCTCTCTGATTTACTACTTCTGAATTTCGTTTCCAATATGTTGTACACCAAGTACGTCAAATTTCCAGACTAATTTAATTCAATCCGCTTTATACAATTGTATGCATCCTCCGATCTGCCATATTTCATCCATCGCTTCGTAACAAACTTCTTTTTCTTTGAGAACAAATAATATCTACCACAACAATGTGTTTCAACCATAGAAATGTCTTTTTCTTTAAAAGCACTGTTCAAAATGTTTAATGTTATGTTAGTCTGAAAAATGTATGTGAAAGAACCACTTCTGTAAGCAATATTTGTATATACTCACTGTTTTCGTACATGTCATAAATTGTGTTTGCAATAGCACATTGACAATGAGTAGAATAATCAATTTTTACAACATTTATTTCGTATGCATTTTCGTTTTGGGTCAGTGGATGTAATTCCTTGTTTACTCATGGATGAAATTTTGCTTATGTTTGCAACATGAATGTTTAGAACACTCGTTATTCTCTAAAAACGAAATACTGTAAAGAATATGACATTAAAAATATATGGATTTTATACTCCTCGCACGAAAGTTAACGGGAATGGCCCGTTATTCTCGCGTTCTGCGTCGAAATACACGATTAACGAAACTATTAACTCCTTCGATTGTTTACACAATGGTTTCGATATGGTTTAGTTGTAATAACTACTTATTTTAAATAAATATATACCCAGTATAAACGCAAATTCCCACACTTTACTGCAAATGCAGAATATAACCCTTTGACAGTTGACAGCTATAACTAAATTGGTGGGAATACATTGGGAAGATCTGACAAGCATGCAATTTAAAAAGCAGTAGGCACCAACATAGTATGTTTAATTGAACATGAATAAGTTATATGTTAATTGGTTATTTTAATAATATGGTATTGCATGGCCCGAATTTGCAAGTAATGACGCACCTCGTCTGTTATGGTAAATGAAGTATACAACTAAATCTATCGTATAAGACATTCGTGTTCAGCAATCGGTATTTGTGTAAAAAGTAAAAGATGTGCTATCAAAATAGCTTATTGATAAATGACGTCACATCATTTAATTTTAATAATTATACTACGGAAGGGTATATTCCCCAAAACCAAGTTACTAATAGGTTCTTCAGGAACGTGATATAGCAGGATTCATTACCATTTCAAGTTTTATCTACATCTATCTAGAACGCATCTGGTTAAGTGACTTTCATTAAGCGGCCGGGCATCTATCGAGCAACTTATTACGTCGAAAGTTGAAACTTTGAAAACGGTGATGAAAACGAGCAGTACTGCGGGACCAGGTAATTTCATACACCGTAAGACGATCTTAATATTTGCCCTCCTCAAGAAAAGGGTACGGCGAGAGCACCCTCTTGGGTAAAGTTATACTAATTAATGAGGGCTGCAGGTTGCTAAATACTTCGAGAAATGTTTAGAAGAAAGATTATTATGGTCTCTTTGTCTGCGCCCGTGTGCGTATCCGTTCTCCTCCTCTTTCTCGTTAATAACGTTCTCGTCTTCGTCTATCGCATTACCAGTAATGAAGATTTATAGTTCAGCCGGGCATTTCCTATTCGATCGAGATCGAACTCGTTCCGGGTCCTCCCCACAGTAGTGATTTGTTTTTTTTTCCCGCGATGCTTTTGTTTGAGGATAAAGGAAAGGGTGGCCGCGGATGGCGGCCCGGGAGGACGCCAGGGGGCGACGAGGTAAATCGAAAATAAAAGTTCGCACCCCATATTTTGAAATTGTGTTAAATCTGGAGCCGGGGCCGAATCTGGAATCAATTTATGTTGGCGATATTGCATATTTGTGCCTCCCCGGAGATTATAAACATCAGACCGTTTGCCCTGCAAAATCCCTTACCCTTGCGTATTACACGGTCGTAAGATATGTTTTTTCCTGTATATAGATATAGGTACGCTTTAAATGACTATGCACAGCGGGTTGTTTTACTAGATAAATTGAGGGTAGACCGTTTCCCTTTCGAGGGAAAGTAATATCTCGCCTCTTCATAAAATACCCGCGCGTAGTGGAACTTTATTATCGAAGAATAAATACGATTTTTAAATGTTAAATTAGTTTACGTGAGTTTCGCTTCTGGGTGTAAGGTGAAAAAAAGATAAAAGCCAATAGTGATATACACGTGCACATAAAATAGTTATATACATATAAAGTGCTACATTTATTAGATGACATTAGCTAGCCTTATACCGAATTCTTTTTTTTTCCATTACACGTACACTTCTCACAGGAAAAATTGGGATACCAGCAATCGTCAATTTTATATATATGCACTTATCAAAGCCATATAATAATAATAATAATATAATAATAATAAATAATAATAATATAATAATAATAATAATAATAATAATAATAATTATAATAATAATAATAATAATAATAATAATAATAATAATAATATAATAATAATAATAATAATAATAATATAATAATAATAATAATAATAATAATATAATAATAATAATAATAATAATAATAATAATAATAATAATAATAATAATAATAATAATAATAATAATAATAATAATATACTTTATTTGTCCAACAGTGTACAAAACCATTTATAGGACATAAATTATAACAATGTATAGAACGCAGTGCTATGCAAAAATACAACAAACATAAACAACAGCAATAAACAAAAAGTAAACCTAATTCTATTTTAAAAATATACAAAGAACACCATTGAAGTAATTAACAATTGTACGAAAGAATGGATAACAATTTTAATTATGTTAGGTTAGTTGCAAAGTATAAGTTAAAATTCCTAGCCATGTGAACTAGAGGGGCTTTTTGAAGGACATTGGAGCGAAAGTGTGGAACATGGAGAAAATCGGTGGCACGTGTAGCATATGTAGGAATCAGAAAGTAAACCTGGGATAGTAGATCAGGGGAATCAATTTTATGATCAAGTAATTTAAACATAAATGAAGCGCTATAACGGTCCCTTCGTGTTCTTAGAGAAGAAAAGCTATGTCGCTCAAGCAACAAATTGTAATCAGAACCTCTTTCTAGATAAATATTTTCAGTTTTATATGTTAGGTACTTTAAAAAGCGTTTTTGTACCCTTTCTAACGTTAAATCAAGGTAAGTATAATGTGGGTACCAAATTACTGAAGCATATTCAAGCTTACTTCTGACTAATGAATAATATAATGTTTTTAATACATCAGGATTATGAAAATTGCGACATGTTCTTATTAAAAAACCCAAATTTCTTGAAGAATTGCGTTGAATTTCACATATATGATTGGAGAAAGATAATTTTGAATCAAAAACCACTCCCAGATCATTAATACACGATTTTCTAACTATTATATTATTATTAATATGGTATTGATATACAGTCGGGGTAAGAATTTTTGTATATGTCACTACAGCACATTTATCTATATTCAACCTCAAACCATTGTTACGACACCAATTGTATATTTGAGTAAGATTGTCTTGTAAGTTATCGCAGTCCGAGACATTATTAATTTTGTTATATATTTTAAGGTCATCAGCATAAGCTAAAATTTTGCAATTTAAAGAAGTAATTAAATCATTTAAAAACAAATTAAATAATAAAGGACCAAGATTAGAACCTTGTCCTACACCGGATATAAATCACGTTTTTGTATGTATTATTGCGATCAAAGGTAAAGACTAAAAATGTTAACAGAAATATAAATATATAGAGAGAAAAAGGCTTATGCATTAAATAAACACATTGGAATTTCGGTAATACTGAAATATTAATGCAAAAAAATACGTAACAACTAAAAGGCCTCTTGAGTAGACGGCACCATTTAGAAATACGCATATATGTATTTAACTTGTTTGATATTATATAGAGACAATTCTTTTTTAAAGAAGCGGGATGGGATTTTAAAATTATATTACCTATTACCTCTTACTATGATATTAGTTACTTAGTTGGATTTATGCCCGCACGTAATACTTTAGCAATAGACAATATGTCAATCAACCTCCTGGGTTTTTGAACAATGTGATTTTCACATTGATTAATTACACTATTATTGATGTATTCATTATTGTTGTTGTTTAGTAGTCTTAAATATTGTATTACTACAAAATATTTTTCTATGTATTTAAAAATTACCAAAAACAGTTTAAGATTTCTTTACGAAATTTTTAAAGCAATTAATTTTCCAAAGAAATTATTTATCTTATTAACCCTCCGTTTATTGTATTTTCAAGAAAAATAGCTAACATTTTTGGTCTGTAACACAGCTTCAGGCAGTAGCAACGAAAAAGTATTAAATGTATCAAATTCAAAAATAAATATTTTAGCACTAACTGATTTTGACAAACAATATGCTTTCTTACAATGTTTTTATGTATTATAAATTCAAAAATATTGTAAATAATTGGTAATAAACCTGTGCTACATAGAGAGAGTTTGTAAAGAGACCAGCGTTGACCATATTTCAATAAAATAGATCAATGACGTCAGATTACACAGGCAATAGCTAAGATATATTTCCTGAAAATACAATAAACGGAAGATTAAAAAAATAAATAACTTCTTTGCGAACTTAATTGCTTTAAGAATTTTATAAATAATCTTAAACCTGGTTGTGGTAATTTTTTTTAGATGGAAGAAAACCTTATAGTAATACAATATTTAGGAATACTAAACAACAATAGTAATTAATAAGGCAATAATAGTGTAGTCAATAAATCTGTGAAAATCACATTGTCCCAAAACTGAGGAGGCTGATTGACATATTGCCTATTGCTAAACTAATACTCGCGCGCATAAATCGAACTAAGTAACTAATATCAAAGCAGCACTAAGAAGTAACATAATATTAAATAATAAAATTCCATCACCATATGTTTTCTTAAAAAAGAATTATATATATTTCTAAATGAAGCCATCTATTCAAGAGTTCTTTTTGTTGTTATGTATTTTTTTTTCATTGGTATTTCTAGAGGAAACGCCGCCACCGAAACTCCCATTTGTTTATTCTATACATAAACCTTTTTGTCTCTACATATTTATTTTTCTGTTTAAATTTCTAGTCGTTTCTTTTGATCGCAGTAATATACATTATTAAATGATTTATGGCTATGATTAGTGAATACGTCCTCCGAAAGTTGCATTTACAATCAAGAAATTTTAAAATTCTGGATTGCTGGTGTCCCGATTTTTCCTGTAAGAAGTATACATTTTCTCCATGTGAAGTATTAACTCGACAGCCGTATATGATCCAGATAAATATTTACAAAAAAACAAAACAGCAAGTACTAGATCCTGCTATCTGAGGCCTGTATAGTCCGTGTTTTTAATTCGGGGGAAAAACCACCAGAAAATTTTTACTGTTAGGTTTTTGGAGAAAAATTTAAAAAATATTGTGAACATTAATGAAGTTTGAAATCTTTAACTCACAATTATATTAATGGCAAAAAAAATAGTCGAATACTTAGATAAACTATGATATTTAAATTAAAACCAGTACATCCCACTATAAAACTTTATGTAACGTGGAGTTTACATGTGATAAGCACCATTATAAACAAACAGTTTATTATACAGGTGGGCCACTACATTCGTGTCGGTTTATATACGAAAACTGATAACATATTTTCATTTTTTTTTTGGTTAAGGATTATACAGATTCAGAAGGACCACATTTCAAAATTATTATGTATTAATTTGAGTCACCCTGTATATAAGTATACAGGGTGACTCAAAGAAAAAATACACACCAAAGTTGTGAAAAATTAAATGGAACAACCTGTATATTATGACATATTTTGATAGTACAGACTAAATAAAGGCAAGTTGGTGTTAGGTTTCTTACCTAACTCAACTCGTTTACAAGATAATTAACTATCCTTCAAAATGGAAACCAAAATTGATGGGACATTAATTAATTTTTTTACAACTTTGGCGTGTAACTTTTCTTTGTCACCCTGTGTATTTCAAAATAATTTTGAAATGTGGTCCTTCTGAACCTGTATAATCCTTAACAACAAATAATTGAAAATATATTACCACTTTTCGCATATAAACCGACGCGAATGTGGTCGCCCACCCTGTATACATTTATTGCTTCTAGTTCATACATTTGCTATAAAAATACATTATAACAATGTATGTCAAAATTAATACAAGAGATAGAAGATATCACATAAGCACACATTAACGATAACATTTATGTAGTATCACTATCAGATGTGGTACTATCAGAATTAACTGCCACAATTCGTAGAAATAATAAACGGTTCAATGACATTATCTATTAATCTGAGCCTACACTAATTCAATCAGATTTAACTTAAAATCATAAGGGAGTAAACGCCTTACAATTTTGTTGTGATATTTAGCCGTGAACTAGGTATTTTCTCTATTTTACGGCTATGATACGAGGCATTATCCTTTAGAATAACACTATCATTTGATAATAATTTTAGAGTATTGGCAAACCACTCTTCAAAAATTGTAGTGTTCATTTCTTCATTATAATCTATGCTTTTTTTTGCCTTCGAAAACCAGCAAACCATCTACTACCAAACCAAGCTCATATCCTATATGTAAAATAATTAGTGGTCTGCCTTTTCGCACAGGATTTCACAAGCCTCTGGTTACACCTTCAATAAAAGCCCGTTGAAAACTCACAGTGCTCTCATCAACCCAAACTTTTTCTTTCGTATGGCCTTCATTTATCCATGTTTCATCTAAATAGTATATAGGTCGATTTTGCTTTCTATATTCCCTTATCTGTGTTAAATATTTCATTCTTCATCTAATTATGTCATCACGCTATATTAACACCGATTTTCGGCTTCCTTCATGTACCCATACCAATGATATATAAACATACTAATACAGCATAATTATTACCACTATTGTCAATGTCAAATTGTAAACAATTAGGTTAGTTTTAAAATATAGAGTAGCTGTCTGTAGCTTTGGAGCTAAGAGCACCGATTGCATATTCATAGTTAAAGACATATTTTTCCTTCTCTTTATCTCTTAGCTTTTCTTTTCTTGCATCTTCTTTTTTTTCACAATACAGTTCAAAGAGTATGAAGGAGTTCTTACTCCTTTTCAATCATGCTCTGTGTTATATCCTATACATGTATTGCATTCATCTTTTTTTTCTGGTAGATTCATTGAATCGAACTGATTATTAAAAACACAGGTATTGACACAGGTATTTTATCGTTTACTTCACAAGTTTTCTTATATATACTGTACAGTTCATTCTTTGATATACACATAGGTTTGAGATATAATATCCATGTAGATGCCCTGCAATGAGCCGTTGGTAAGGATCTAAGAGAGTTTTTAAGATGAGACATTTCAATTGGCTGTTTATATGTGTCTTAATCTAATCTACTAAGTGGAGTTACGAGGTTTTAGAATTAAGGTGACTTGAGTGATTACTGTCATTATTATGTCCCTACTTTACAAATAAAATTATGAAGTCTGCTTAAGGGTGTTGGATACAGTTTTAAACAAAAGCTAAAAACTCCATTAAACAAATTATTTTGTATGGGGATAAAAAATATAATGCATTTAGAACATATTTATGTTGGTAAAATAGAATTCAGAATAAAATTAGAGGAAAAATGGAGCTTGAAAGGTCAAAATTTCGTGATCCAGTAAAAAGTTGAGATTTGGAGTATGTATTAATAGCTCTTGTGATTACTTACCTGAATAATACACAATTTTGCTTAAAAATGTACCAAACACCCTTGAAATGGTTATGATTAGTGTTGGCATACATTAGGCAAGTATATCTTCCTATCCACATATATAATAGATCCATGTTGCTATCGTAACCATAACCTTTTGCTGTTATTAAATCAAGAGTAAAGTGGTACTAGAAATTGTATTCGAAGAAATGTTAACATACTCGTCGTTGGTAGCGATTTCTCAGCTCCAATCTGATAACGAACAGCGCCTTGCACACATTGAAGCTGCCGTTGTCTTCCCATCGATTCTCAGACCATCATTGAACTTTATTAAGTCCGCGTAAATAATAGATTCCGGTATAAAGTGGCGCGGATTCTGAAGGGGTTTAATTATTTTATGTCACTCGGAGGCTTTAAATTTAATGCAGCATAATGAATATATGATAAGGGTAAGCTGTATATTTACCATTTTGGTTCAAGTTGCTCTTTTGGGAGTCGAATTCAATTGCTACCCTTTGAAATATGTCAAGCATCTTCAGCGTCGAATTTCATTAACGCGCCAGCGACGTCGGTTCGTCGCTCTCTTTCGCCGTGCGTCGTTGAAAACTTGCCCAAGATTATTGTCTAACGTCGCCGTCGCAGCGGGAGGTAAAACGGTTCCTCTGTACTAATTAGCAGTACTGCCTCGGATCTTGGCTATATGAGCTTTTAACGTTTGCTCTCTCCCTATTTTCCACTCGCGTCCGTTAGATATCAAATAAATTCGCTCCTGAACGTGTGTAAGTGGTTTTCAGCCACTTTATATATGTACATTTACTTCGATTTTCTGAATATACTTACACTACTTTACACTAATAAAGTTTAAAATATTTTTTTAATACTAATTAACGATAATTTAAGCTCACTTTATTCTAAAAACGTTCAACTAATACGCAACCATAATAACCAACGCACGACTTGTCTATATTTAACACACACCTTAAAACGTACAGCTACGATCATCTAAATCGACACCAAATTCGAATTTCATACCGCTTCCTATGAACACGGACGGGGGGCGTCGTACAGTGGTCAAAATTAATCATCTATTCGTGCAAATGTAATAATTTATTTTTCCACGAAACATTGTTTTTTTTTTACTTTCAATTGCAAAGGAACAATACACGGAATAAATACATTTATATCTGTTTTGTTATCTGTATCATTTTCAAAAAAAAAACCTGCTTATATGAGTTACAGACTGACAGCTTCCAGCACATCCCCATTTTAGAAAAAGCGTTAATCCATCTCGTAAATTTTTCAATATTCTGGAATACGACTTCTTCTTGATACAGTGCCAACGCTTTTTCAGGCGTATATTCTATAGGTTCCATGGTTGGAAATTTCTAGACCTTTTGCATTATTGTGGCTCTCTCTAATGATGTCTCCGAAACTGCGTGAACTATATTTGCTGCATCTTTTTTCCAGCTAACCGTAAACTCGTTTGAGTCGCAAATGGCAGTTCTTCTTTGGAATATTTTTGTAAAAGAGGAAACACTTTTCGCTTTTTGGATGAAGCTGTTAGTTCTTGAAACTTTTTTGGTGGTCGTCCATGCCGATCACAGTCGTCCCTGCCGAACCACCATTGGTTCGACAGTTTTTTGTCCAAAAGAAAAAATAACATATAACTAACAGCTTCTTGCGGGTTTCGCCGTTCTTCTTCAGGATAACTGAACTGTTCAGTTATCCTGAAGAAGCTGTAGTAGTATGAACAGCGAAACGTCGAGCGAAAGTTTTGACACACGGCGAAACCCGCAAGAAGCTTTATAGTTACACCGGCCGTGAAAGCCTACGCAGTGTTAAAAAATAACATAGTCATCTAGCTAGTTAGAATGTCGATAAAGAAATGTTTCAACTGAACGCTGGCATTGCGTCCATTTTTGGAATATCCCACTATTAGAGTTATCTATTTCTTTTTTGAAGCACTCGCTTTTATCTTTGCCATCTTTATCAATTACCAGCGTATTACAGACGTGCGTTAAAACTATATTATTTTGTTGATTCGACGTCTTTCCAGTGCACCAAACATCAAATAGCCCTTTTCTGGACACGCTTCCTAAAAGAATTTAATATTATATCTTCCGCAGTTTTCTCTTTCTTTAACTACATACTACAATGTATGGAAACTTTATACAAAAAGATTTCAAATGCCATCCAACTTGAATAGAAAAATATTCTTGGTAAATGCCATAATTATCAAATTAAATGTCTAGATATAACGTATGTTTACCTTTTCGGCTAGTATCCATAATCGTGAAACACAAAACTACAGACAGCACATGGTTAGACAACTTTACTGTAACACATAAAATAATGGTGAAGCAAACATGAAATATTTGCAATACTATACCCTCACTTTGCCGAAACATCGCACGTTTTATACAGTTCCCAGATTTTTTTTTGATGCTTTTTAGATATTCTCTGATAGTTTACGTATTACAATGTGCAAAATTCGAATTTAAAATTATTTAAAATTCGACCTTTGCATGGGTAAATCATTGATTTCGTCGTAAACTTATATATGTGAAATACCAAATTTGAAAAGATAATCCCTATTATACCTGCGATACCTAGAGGATAATTATGTGTCCATAAGTACGCCATTGTATTTTTTTTCTAATAGTTATAGTATTTACGGTTATGATGTAAAGGAGTGTAAGGTTCATGGTATTTTACAAGTATAAAATTCTAAGACCTGAAGTACATAACATATGCTACATATCATAATAATTTAAGTTACAATAATAATAATGTGATTGTGTCTGTCAGAGAAGGTATTTTAAGAACTGAAAGAACAGATACCTGTACAAAATTACCTTTGCAAATAAATGGAGTACTTAATAAGAAAAGGACATAAAACTTATTTTAACATTAATATAGTGTTCCTTTTCTTCCTTTGCTTCAAACTTTCACTATTTGTTTCATATATCATGAATTTGATTGCGTTTAACAAGTTCAAATTTCTATAATTGGTTGGTTGTGGGTACATACTGGGGCGCTGCTGATTGCTAATTACATGAGTTTAAGAAGCATTTTTGACCTTAACGGTGTATTCTGCGTCGACAATTAAAATTGTAAATATTGCGTATGATGTATATAAAATTCTACAATTTGAAATCCTGATGAAAATAGTATTAAGACTCTCCAAAATGAATTTTTTTTTCATAAAAAAAGACGTATAAAATTATAGTTCGCCAAAAATTAAATAGTAGATGTGTTGTATAAATGACAAAAACCTGTAATAGAAATATGTGTGAAATACTCATGTATTGGTTTCTAGGTCACAATACCCCTATATACATATTAATTTAATAACAATAGCTATAAAAGCATCAAAACTCTTAAAATTATGCTGTTTCCCCAAAAAAATAAGTTATTAAATCTTTAAAACTTACACCTAAAAACATTGTTACTTATGTATTTGATAATTCGCCTATTTAAAGATTCCTTTCAATATAAAATGGCAGTTCTTGAGGTACCACCAATCAACTTATTTTAGAGGACTTAAAGTTAAAGAAAGTTATATGACAACTTGAGTTTCATTTTTCAAAAAGTATACGTATGTTGTATTACTCATATACCTGTCAATAAAACATATTTTAGCCTGAGTCTATTCACTATTTAGTTTATATAATTTAAAAAACAAGCACATCACACTATGAACACATAAAAGTATTAAAATACAAAGAATAAATTTCTTCAACTTATAGATCCTGTATAGCATGTAAAATTTGTTTCGTCTCTAATTTGCATACCTATACATTCAGTGTGCCCACATTTCGATACTACGATGGTATCTCGGTTATTAGATGACATAGTGCTGGTGTTAAATGGGAAATGTTTTACAGAATTCAATTACTCCAAGAAATATTGTTTCAAATTTATTCTAACTTTTTTAAGATATTTTGAAAAAAACCAAAATTTGTCGATTTTAATTTTTCTCAATAATTCAATAATTCTTAATGTGACCGCTTTCAAAGCTTTACATAATTGAGGCACTTTCTTAAGTCAATTTTTTTGTGTAAAGAGAATTCCCTGATTGGCATTTGTCTTCAAGTTATTAGCGTTATCTTTTGTTTTTCATATGGCGGCCACATTCAATTTGGTCAATTAGTCTTTAAAAAAAAAAGCTTTTCAACGATGTATAATATCACTGAAAAGAAAGATATTGACAAAATAAACCCGGACACCGATGGGAAATGAGAGCTGAGAGATGTGCTATTTGCAAGTAATACTGACAGTTAATTGCATATTAACAAGAAACATATTTTTCGATAAAATATTTAAAGACTATCTAATTAATCAAAAAATCAATATTGCCGGTACTGCTAGCTCCTTCAAATAAATAGCTCAGGTATCATGAAGAAGCCACCAGATCCACGGATTGTTTGTTAATCATTGTTAAATTAACACATAAGATGTATAGGATTTTTCAAAAGTAAGTGGTAATTTAAATACTTAATTAATATTTTCCTTAATATTTAAATTATTGTAAGAATAATACTAGTACCCGGCAACATGGATAATGGAATTCATCTTTTGGTCGTCATAGCAACAAACTCGTTTGCAAACAAGTGCGTGTTATAACGTTGTATTTGTCATATTACACCGTTTCTTTTCGTGTTGGAAGAGGATTTATTTGTTGAAAGGAATGGTTTTGTCTCTGCGAACTCGCATTGGACTCGTTCAATGTTATTACGAATGTTTACGGAGTTTTATGTCAGGCTTAAGGCGATTTTGTAGGTTAAATGGTTTAAGAGCTGGCCCATGTTGTTTGAGTGCTTTTCAAAAACTCATAGCAAAATTTGCGGAAACTGGTTCTGTGATGGGTAGAAAAAAATCAGGAAGACCTTCTGTCATCACTGATATTGTGGTTGCGGAAGTTTTACCAGAAAACCCAAGACTGAGCACATGAAAACGAATATGGAGCATTTAGTGTCAATAACATAGCTGGAGGTTTGGAATTAAGCAAGACTGTATGGCGAATTCTGATAAGGCAACTTAAAATGTATCCATATAAGATGCAGGTTCTGTTTGAACTAAAACAAGTTGACAGAATCAAAAGAAATAATTTCACCTTACAAACAATAACGGAAAGTCAAGTCAATCCACAGTGGCTTGACAACGTTTTTTGGACTGATGAAGCACACTTAGAACTTAATGGTGGTGTGGACACGCACAATTGTCGAATTTGGTCAATAAATAACCCATAAGTGAATATTCAACAAGGACTTCACGATTTAAAAGTGACCGTCTGGTGGGGCTTTACATCACGTTTTATCATAGGCCCGTATTTTTTTGCACAGATTGAGAATGGAAGAAGCCCAGTTATGGTAACTGGCCAGCATTATTTGAATATGCTTCGTGATTATGCAATACCGTTGTTGCAAGAACACGACATTGAAAACATCATATTTATGCAGGATGGTGCATCTCCGCATATCTTCAATCCAGTAACACAGTTTTTAAGGAACACTTTTGGCGACCGTGATATCAGCAGACAATTTTCTAGAACTTTTTTAATAAATCTTTCATTAAAGAGGTATTTTTAATTTTTAAATTACTCAAGGGTTGATAAAAATATCAAGTTTTCAAAACACCACTTATTTTTGAAAAACCATTATATATAAAATAAGCAGAAATTATAGTTAAATTCACACCTAAGCCTATTAATATATAAAAGTTATTGTTAAATTGATTTTAGAATTAAAATGATTATTTAATTTAGCTTTAAAACAATCTGATAGTAATTTGAAAAACAAGAGAGCCTTAATTTGAATAAAAGTTTTTAACAAAAGAATTATATTTGATCTTAATATATTTACATTTTAATTTCACCACGGTGTACATAAAATGTAGCAATAAATTTCGGATAACATGTAATCTAGTTACGGATTATTCGCACCGTAATTATAGTTGGGCATAAAAGTTAGGTGACAACATAAATTGTTCGATGTGAAATTAAAAAAACAGGGATTTTATCCTACAATTTTTAAAGATTTGCACCGAAATTCTATAATATTACCGTAATATCACAGATAAGTTTTCGGTACGAATAATCAAAAAATGACAGTGTAAAATGTCTGAAAATATAATTACATTGCGGGAGACATTAACTTATTTTATTAGATTCAATCTTTAACTGCTGCTAACAATAGTTCATAAACCTCCCCATTTTGTCGTTGCGTTTCTCCCATAGAAAGGAACGCACACACCATTAAGTAATAGTACTTCGAATGTAATAAATTCATAACGATACCCTCCACTACAAAGCATTTCTTTCCTCTCCTGGTTTATGTAAATGTTGTCTGTTTCTTTTTTCCGGCCGCCGAGTATTTTATGTAAGGGGAGCCAGGAATGTGTACTGCATTTAAAAAGCGACTTCTTTTATAGTAGGACAAAGAGATTTTTTGATTTATGTAAATTTCCCATATCTGAAGCGATAGAAATAACATTCTGTAGAGCAGAGTCATTACTTTGCGAACCTTATTTATAATTTATTTGAATTGTGAAGAGAATAAAATAAATACAGCCAATAGTGTTAGGAAAAACATCTATTGTTGTGCATATTTTGTGCATTTAGAAACTAAGTTGTACAACATCATCATACGCACAAAAGATGGGGAAAGAATCTATATATATTTTGTTCCGGATGAAACTCCAAAGAATCTCTTAAACTAGAATGTATTGTGCAGTTTTGACGGTGGCGCTCTACAGCAAATGGAAGCCAATGGTGAACTGTTCGTCATTTCATGTTAAATTTACTAGGATGCTTTGTAGCTGGGGGTGCAAAATATGAAAGAAATCGTGGGGTTGTCATATATCAAATGGCTCAAACAACACTCTTGTTTACACAGTATGCATCTAAAATTGCTTGTATTAAATTCTGAATACAATATAGAATATTACATAAAATTGGTAGATTACTCAGGCAACCATAGTTCATTCTTTGCAAGAATGCAGCATTAGATTAGGGTTGCGAAGAATGTAGGATTTTTGATTGGATAATAGATAAAACGAAATATTATTGAAATCTATATTAAGGAAAGATGTTAGACAAATATTATGAAACATTTTCTTTTATTTCATGCATCATAAAATTCTGCGAGCTACTATCAAATATATTCTAAGTATTATTCTAACGATTACATAGGACGATACTGATCTTATGTAAGTACGACTGAACTTGGAATTTCTTACGTCAGTAGGCTGATAAAAGAGTATTTCAATTATTACAATCACATTCACTTGTTTTCGTGCGGAATCAAATTTGAATTTTCTATAATTTAATCCTTTAAATATTTAAATTTTCCCGCCAATGCAACTGAGTGCCATCTGTCTTGCGGTGCACATTCGAACAGCCCTTATATAAAGCCTATTTACCAACTACTAATTACATCTTAATGTTATGCCACTGGTACATTTTTATTGTGTTGTGGTGATTTCTGTAATGTCAGCAAGAGTTATAAAAAGGTTGATCGGAATTATTACTTTTATACGCACATATGTATTTCTTTCTGTAAATAAACAACAGATTCCAATGCTTTCTTTATTTTATTTTAATAAACAATAATTTTGCAAACCAATATATAAGTAATGTCACATATTAAACTAAATTGAGATCCTGTAAATAACTAAATAACAAAAACAAAATTGCTATATGCAAAAGTGCTGGACAAATTTAATTTCCATATAACCCTTACCTAGCTGGTATTAGTACATGATAAACGGTTTAGATTATTTATCTTTCTGTTACTATTTTATCTATAAGTTAATTTATTTATCCTTGCATTGATAAACCCACCTTAATAATTGCAAAAAAATATCTGGTAGATAGATGTGAGCGTAACAATAAAATATAATTTTCTCCGTGTTTTATTTTAAAATATTAACGAACTTATGGAATTATATCGAATACTTGGATCTTTAACTAGGAATCTAAGATCTATAGAGGATCAAAATCGAAGTTAGTAGCGATCGCAAAAGTTAGAGCCATGGAGTTCTATATCAAAACATCAAAAACTGTTAGAAACATATGGCTTTTAATAATTTTTAAAAGGTTAAAAATTGAAGGTAACATCTTATAAAACCTGCTCTGCATGGCTTTGGAAGGGGTTTTATAACAATAATTGAAGATACTAGGCATATGCAAGGTCCAATGTTACAGGTGATGGCAAAGTTAAAGTACAATGGAATTAAAACCAGTTGTAGATGAAATTGATCGATAGTTCGAGAAGGTCCAAAATCAAATTTAATATCGACTGAAAAATCTGCTCTACATTGGCTTGGAAGAATTTTGTATGATAAAACTGAAGATGTCGGCAGTAGACTACCAAATTTTGTTTTGTAATGAATTTTTGATCTAAATAGGCTATGATACTTGAGTAGTTTTTTATTTGGCCGAATGTAGAGTACAATTTTCTGGTGGAGTTTTTTATATCGTGGTGCCTCGTTAAAATAAATTCGCAAAACTGGTCTCCCTTCTTGTAATCTTGTTCTTTCAAATTTTGAACCAAGTGGGACAAATATGACTCATTTTATGGTCCGTCAAAATTCTGTGTATTGAATCCTTTGAGATTCCTGATTCCAAAGAAGCTTGTTTCAACGATGCCATTGGAAATGCTCGAAAATAAGCCATAATGACAGTTATTATATTATAATTATTTACAATTGGTTTTCTTTTTCAGATTGTAGCTCTGACTGTGCCATTGTTTTTAAAATTGTGATTTATCCGTTTTAAAGCAGTTACGGGCGATTTCTCTTTCTCTGGATACCGTAGAACGAAAGTCGCACATGTTTTTGATATTACTTTGTTACATTCTCCATATATGATTTATAAATTACTCTGCGTTTGCGTAGTTAAGACGCGCTGGCATTTTGGTTTGCAAAATATTGACAGTTCTACTGTTTTTGCGTTATCTCTGGCATGACGAACTTGTTACATTTTTGATGAATTTAAGAAAGTACTTCTATTAAAATAACTCGAAAATTTTTGCAAATAGGCAAATAGGCCTTATTTTTAACGTTAAATAATAATAATAAGGTAGAAAAAATAGAGTATTCCATTTCAAATTTTTGACTTTTCTGCAGTTTTTGGAACTAATGTTTTAAGAACGTTAATGCACGCCCTGTGTGAGATATAATAACTTTTATACACCATCTTGATGCATTTGCCTTCAGTCCATAAGTATGCCAAATAGACTAAAGAAAACTGGAAGCGCATATAAGGTATTAACGTTATTGTAAGAGGTTGCAAATATCACTTTTCTGCAAAGAATCGAAATATCTCAAAGCAAATGAATTTAGGTATAGGGAGCCCTACATCAATTTTGCCCTGGAATTCTAAGGGCAATTTGGAAATATAAAAATATACAGGGTATTGCACTTAAAATAAGAACATTAACGCTACACCCTGTATAACCGAAAGTGTTAGGAATTTGTGCATATTTTGATCGATTAGGCCAAATCCATATCTGTCTATACTAAAATTTAATTAAAAAAAGATCGCTGACGTTCGTCGTGCGACACCCTGTATAAGTAAGTATCAATATTTAATATGTGGAAATACTTTATTTTTTAGTAGTGAAAACATTTTAAATTATATTCGTCGTAGAAACAAAGTTAATAAGAAAAGTTAATTTTAACTGTTAAAGTTAACTTTTTAACTTAACGGTTTAGAGAGGCCTGAGACTTGGTTTAGCCAAATTTTGTAGTAGAACAATATTGAAATTGTTCTTTAATCAAACATTTTATATGTTCTTTCTTGAAAGTCTTGGCTTGAAGCTACATTCGATTCGGAAGCTTATATTCCCATTCTTCAAATCTTCACTAATTGTAAGATCCATAATGCGTCTGATTGAGGATATAGATTTATTTAATACGTGATATTTAAAGCTTTAATAATCAAATAGTTTCGTATTTAATTGATATCTTGTGAATTTTTTTTTGATTTAAAAACAAATTAATACAAATGCATACTTGGAATTACAAATATTATATAAACTGTCATTTTACCTAATCGTTAGATCAACATGTTTGCCAGCGCTAGCTGCCGTAACTCTTTTTATTGACACTTACAGTTGTAAATGTACAAATCTTTAATTCTTTAAGATTTTCTAAATAAGGGCAAACTTTTGGAGGACAATAAGTTTTGTGACAACTACGATAAATCTAATTTTTTTCCGCGAAATAATTACAGGCTATCAAAAGGAAATGTAACCAATTTCCAAAGGTAATTACGTGAAACTGTTGAACGATCAGAGACTCTTCTTCTTGTCACAAAGTGCACCTACGTAAATTTACTACAATAAAATAAAAGCAAACTAACACGGAATTTATATTATTTTCGGTCCTGTACGAATATTCTTATCGGCTGCGCTATGTTTCTTGTATTGGATAGGTTATTAGGATAGAGCGTAGCTCGGATGTCATAAAGATACGCCTTCCACATGCTAAATGCGCCAAAAGTATAAAAGGGAAATTACATTTTCCCTATACTTTTCGGCGTTTTTCCGGTTACGCTTTCCGTGTTGCATATAAATTTTACATTTTGGAAATATAAATTCCTTGCCAGCGCAGAATATTCACGATATTAAATAAAATCTAAAACCGTTTCAATGCAAACAAGAAGAGTAAGTATTTTCAATTTAAAGTGCACCACTGCAAATCATTCGAAACTATTTACGTATTTAATATTACGACTACATGTAGGATTTACAAACGAAAATGAAGTTATTTGTACTCAAAGGGGGAAATGAAATTAAGTGGACCGTCAAGTGATAATGAAAAAGTCTCAAACCTTTTGCCTGACACCATTTTCCTAAAATGTTTTCTGTCTGAATTATAAATAAATAAATTTGACTCATCTTAAAGATTAGAAAAACGAAACGATTCTAACAAAATAAACACAATGCGAAATGTAAGGTTTATACACAAGTGTTGGATGTTTTCTACTTGAACGGATAAATATTCAAATGCAAACAAATAAGTGTTGCGTAGGCTTTCACGGCCGGAATCCACTGTAAAAAGTTTTTCCGGGCTGTTGAGCGGTGGTCTTGAGGAATTACTTCTGTACGTTTCGTTCACAACTACGGTGAACATCTTCAGCGGCGAGGTCGAAGTTTCCTTCGCAATGGCTCGTCGTTTAGTGATCAGGAAAAAGCTTATTGGCATTTCTGCTTATGTGAACGATAGGCGATTCAGTTAGTATATTTGTTCGTGCCGTAGGTAGAGAAAAAATATCCGTCGATCGAGTGCCATACCTAGGTATAGTTATGTTTACCAAGGATAATAATTCCGATGAATCGATTTTATTATTTATCATCTTAGTCATAAATCTAGCACTTCTAGTTTCTCTCCTGGTAGATGAGGAAGAGAATTCCTGTTGCTTGATGACAAGATTATAATCTGTTCCCCGCGAAGGATAGATATCAGAGGTTTTAAAGCTTATATATTTTTTTATGGTATTCACATTTGTAAATCCTCTGCAAGATCTAATAATAAAGTTAAGTGATTGTGAGGCTGATGCACAGATGGTAGAAATGTGATGCGAAAACTGTAAGTGCTGATCAAAGAGAACACCCAAATCTTTAATTTCAGTCTGCCGTCGAATGGTGATATTGTCCAAGTGATAGTTAAAGATTAATAGATTGTTTAAAGTAGTGTAGGATACTACAGCACACTTATTAATGCTAATCTTTATCATATTCTAGTTGCACCAATTGTTCATAATGTGCAGATTTCTTTGCAGAGATTCACAATCCTTTGCCGACGTTATTTTTGTAAAGATCTTTAAATCGTCCACATAAGCCAAAACACGACAGTCCAACTCAGCTAGCAAATCATTAATGTAAACATTAAATAACAATGGTCCCAAGTTCGAGCCTTGTGGTACTCCAGAGGCGGTAAAAATCCCGGATTCATAACCGTTATAGCAAACGATTGGCAAGGTAGGAAACTATTAAGTCGGTGATTGCAGTTAAAAAACCAATGCATGACGTTTTTTTTTTTTTTTTTTTTTTAGGGGTGGTAACGCCTAAGCTTATCAGGCCCCCGCAGAGCCAAATCTCCCTCCTAATCAACATTACGACCCCGGAAAAAACCGATTATCGTAATTGACCAGAGCGAGATTTGAACCCCGGACTCCGCACTGATAGCCAAGCATGCAAGCCACTCGACTACCACCCAGGCTAAGTTAGGGCTTAGTTATCAATATACGATGATCGATGGTATCAAAAGCCTTGGCGAAATCGATATACAAGACATAAACTTGTACATGCGAATCTATACAGTAGCTTATATATTGCGTAGCTTCTGCAAGATTAGTAATAGTTGATCTTCCACCCATAAATCCATGTTGCCGTGGAGATATATACGATCGAATGCAGTTGTATAATCTACTTTGGAAAAGATGTTCAAAAATTTTAGAGCAGCTGGATAAAATTGCAACAGGCATGTAATTCTGGAAATCACATCTACTACCTTTCTTAAATATCGGGTTAATCCTACTAATTTTCCAAATATCTGGAAACGTGCATGTGCGAAGGGCAGTGTTAAAAATCGAGCATAGCGGAGCACATAAAATAATGGCACAATCGCGAATTAAAAAATTAGGCAGACCATCATGACCCGAAGTGTAATCTCCCTTAATGCGTTCAATAGCTATGAGCACTTCATCACAGGTAAAACGCTCTAATTGAATATGATTTGTGTTCGAAGGAAGATTTAACGTAGTGGTAAGCACTGGTGGGTGGTACACTTCAGCGAAATTTTTGACAAACATTTCCACTATATCTTGGGCATTAGTAAATTCCCTGTCAACTAGTTTCATACAACCAGGGATTCTTGCGCAATTTTTCCAAAAGGTTTTTGGATCGGTAAAAATCATATTTTCTCCATGCGAGTTCCTACTATATCCATAGGCTTATTCCTTCCACCTTAGCACCTACGCACTCGTGCAAATTCATCTTTGTAAATACACGAATGCGTAGCTCTCCACTTCTTTCGGTAAAATTCTTTCAGTATCAATAGCTGGATTACTTGTGGGGTATACCAAATAGGATTTTTCCGAGATCTCACAGCATACTTTGGTATCTGCTTTCAATAATGGAATACATAGTTGTGTAGAAAGATGAAATCGCCAGGTCCACATTAGTGCACAATTCCAAAAATGACCAGTCGACATTACATAGTCCACCATATGGGGCAGAAATTTTTGCTTTACGAAAGTTATATCTGAGATTAGAATTAGAAGGGAAATTAATAGGAATTTGCATACGTGAGAATTAAAGTTCCAACTGAACAATAATATATATGGACGCTTCAGGCGTGACGGATGCTTCCGATTGGTCTTGGTCCGAGTGCGTTCTGTTTGTGGTGCGAGCACGCTACACCGGGTACCAGATCTTGTTTAGCAGTTAACTGAAGCTGAAACTTCGGTACTTTCGAAAGGAGGTAATTTCGCTGTCACCCCGAAATCTCTACCCGTTGAGTAAATAATTGCCAACATCGAATCTGGAATACGTGAACAGGACACGGACGCCATGGAAGAAATCCGGCGGGAAGCAGCCAGGATCTTACAACGGCCAAAACCACCAACAAGTAATCTCACGAGAGCGGAAAGGAAAACTATTATACAGCTAAAACGTGACAAAGACATTGTCATCCTGACAAGGACAATGCCACCACCATCCTGTACACCGGCGATTATGAAAGAAAGATCCGAGATTTGCTTGATCCGTCTACCTACAGAAAACTTACTAATGATCCCATAAACGCCGTTCTACGGAGGACCAACCTACTCATCAAGAAATCGTCAATTCCCGAGGAAGACCAAAAACGGTTGATAAGATTTGAAGCTTTTTCACCTCGTCTGTACGGGTTACCAAAAATACATAAGCCTAACACGCTAATAGTTAGCGCGATCGGTTCACCGACCTATGCCTTTGCCAAATACCTGGCTAACCTCTTGGAACCACACATAGGCCACACGGCATCCAACATAAATGATTCACATGACTTTGTCAAGAAAATCTCAGAGTTCAAACTTCTCCACTCTGACATACTAGTGAGCTTTGATGCAGATTAATTATTTACCATGGTTCCGGTTCAAGAGGTGCTGCAGCTGATTAGCAACAAGTTCGTTCCGGAGGTCGCACGGCTTTTCGCCCATGTTCTGAGCGCAACATATTTTCAATGGAACCAGGAACACTATGACCAGCTAGATGAAGTGGCAATGGGTAGCCCGTTGGCTCCCGTTGTCGCGAATTACCACATGGAGCAGTTCGAGACCAGCGCACTGGATACATCCAGATACAAACCTACCTGCCGATTCCGTTATGTGGACGATACGTTCATTATCTGGCCCCACGGAGAGGACACACTATTGGAATTTTTCCAACATTTAAACAGCATCCACTCACGCATACAATTCACGATAGAGAGGCAAACTGACGGAGGCCTCTCCTTCCTGGACGTGTTAGTCAGCAGGAATGTGGATGAAACGCTCGGCCATAGAGTGTACCGGAAACCTACTCACATAGACCGGTAGTTGCACATGAACTCAAACCATCCACCGGGATAGAAGAGGGAAGCCTTGAAGACCCTAAGAGATCGTGCCGTGCGCATCTGTGAACCTCGGGTTCTGCCCCAGGAACTGGCGCACCTAGATCGCGGCCTATTTACGAATGGTCCTCCAAGAAGGAGGTGGAGAGGGCTTGCATCCAAGACACTTGTGCAACTCACAGTGTAACAGGCAGCACAGAACAGTTAAGGGTTAAGGTTTTCTTGCCCTATTCAAAAAATAATAATCGTTTATAACTTCTATAGATTGTTTGAAAATTATTTAAAAGAAGATCTCAATTTACTAAATTAAACGTGAGTGGCGATGAGTCAATTTATAAATTAACGAGCGTAATCAGGTTTCCTCCAAGCAGGGCTTGGACTGTTTATTTTCTGATATTATAATATATAGGTAACTCATATTGTGAGTTTAATTTTAGTATGTATGTTGTGATTCCGCTAGTAGAATAATGCTTATTTACTATTAAAAGGAATGATAAGTGTTTCTCAATGTCTTTAGTTTTAAAATGCTCATGATTACATTATATTCATAATTTAACCGGTGTTTTTAATAGTCATGTTTTTTTCATAAAATAAGAAATTTAGAAGTGTATCAAAAAATTGGAGTTGGAAAACTCTGACGATACATTATCATGGAACATTACTGTCATAAGTAATAACTAACTGACTGTGTACCCAAGTGTGTAATTTAAAAACTATATAGTTTAATATTACATATCATTTATATCGAATATACACTGACCGTACATAATATTTGCGACCTTAATAAAACGTATTTTGATGGAAACACCAATAGAAAACTAAACAATTTATTCTAATGGTTAAATACATATCAGTATAAAAAATAAAGGCAAATTTCTGATAGAAATAAAAGGAAAATAAGAAAAAAATTAAACATTCGTCATCTATTGACCTCATTTCCGTCGAATTGTTCTTGACACAATCTGATATTCTTTCAATAGTTTGGACAATGTTACGGGTCTATGTGTCTCCACGCTGTTTGTAGTGTCCCCAATATGTGTAGACGTTGGAGTCGATGTCGAACTTGTCGATTGAGATGCTCCCATAGAAGCTCGATGGATATTCGACTTTTGGCGGTTCATCGTAATTGTCAACTCCCATCAGTTTATTTGATTGAGTAACACGGCGTTAATTTCGCGATTTTTTGGATCATTATGCTGTTGGAACACGTAATGTTTCGCTGATGTATGGCGTTTCCGATTGAATGGCGTGCTCCTCCAAAATTTTTTGGTAGCTCTTTTTCCTTTAAATTCTCCTCGATTCGCACTAAATCCCCACAGTAGTACCAGCAAACCACCCTAAACCATTGAGAACCTCCCTCAGTTTAACGAGTTATATTTCCTGTTTCTTTATTTCTATTCAGATATTTGCTTTATTCATACTGATATATTAACCATTCGAATAAATTGTTAGTTTTCTATTGTGTTTTCACTCAAAACACGTTTATTAAGCTGGGCAAATAATATGGACGTAGTGTACGTAGAGATTGTCCTATAGAGTAGCATTTGGTGGGTATTGTCGCATAGTCTATTGATTTTGAGCACAATAGCGATCATACAGTAAAGTATGGCATTCTAGTAGTAGGCAGTCATGTGGCCTATTTAAGAAGTGGAACATTTTAACATAGTTAGCATATTTATTGCTTGTTCATAAAGGAAAGCTACCAATATATTGAAATGCATTACTATTTTAGTACACACCTGTTTGTAGTCCAGTTATAATTTCGACTAAACGTATTAGAGTAGGAAGTGAATTTAATTTATCGTCTGACAACTGTACGACAGCCTTATATCCTAGGTATCTATTTTATTGAGGTGTATGACTCAATGAATTCGTTGAGAGAAAATGTATGAAAATCCTTGGTTACTGTTGTAGTTGATGAAAAGTCTTAGAAAAAGCTGTGTCATTTCTCATCAAATATAATTCAATAAACATATGCGGGGTATATTTTGTCGAAGGGATAAATTCACAAATTGGGTTTGTTTTATTATCTGGGTATTTTTTCTACATGGGAGTGTGCATTGTTTGCTGTTCCGGTCTAATCATACATTCTGAATGTAACGGAGGAGGTCTGTTTCCTGAATTTTTGTTGGTACCGATGTATTCTCCTGGCTGGCCTTTTAGTGTATATACGAGCTAATCTGGATTGTCACTACAAGAAATCTATTTGAGGTATCTGTGTCTGTGTAAATCGATTAAACAGGTATCTGGTTTAAAGGCATTGTTTTTAAATTTGTTTCTATATAATGACATGTATACGTTTGATAGTATTTATTGAGGTGGTTAATTTCTTATGAGTTGAAATTTTAACTTTCATACGTTGGCAAACGTGGGTTGTGGTATTCCAATTCTCTATATTAGCGCGGGAGATGTTTAAAAGGTTATATTTGAATAAAAGAGTCTTAATTATACTGAATTGATAATACTTGTTGAATATTTCCCAATAACTGTACCTCACCCCCTTGAGAGTAAAGAGTTCTCATTGCCTATTTATATGCTTGATATAACNTACCCACAAAAATAATTACTCAATTTGAATATAAATGCATCACATTGAATATAACATAAGTTCCTATATTGAGAATAAAATTTGTTCAGTTTTTCAAACCCGTGAATTTGTTAGACGAAACAATTTTTTAGTTCAAATGTAATCAATATACTAAAATCATTATGAACATATAATATTTTCACTACAAAAATAATTATTTTAGATTTGAGGACTGGAAACTACCATATTTATGCCTTAATAATTTATGTACATTTGATGTATATAAAAGTATTATTTGAAGTATTGCCATTATTTGCTTCCAAAATATAAATATATTGAAGTGCTAATACTTACCTGCTTAATCTAAGCATTTCTACTATTCAAGGGTAATAATTACCTACTAATTTTGTGTCTATAACACCAAAAAACCTCGGTAGGGGAAAATAATAATAAAGAAATATTATGTAATTAAATAAATTTACTGTCATACTTTATAGTTTTACAATGTTTGGGAGAAGGTAGCGTATCGGGGTACTCCAGGAGTGCGCACGGGATATTGATGCGTAGAGGTATAGATGTTATGCGTATCCGTCGTTGCGACCGATGTTCTCGGAATACTTCCCATTCAATGCTTGGCCCTGGTATCTAGTCAGCATTGGTTACTGATATAATTTCAATCAGTATAATAATTTGCTGGTATTACCTACTGAAAACTAGTCACTAGTAAATACCTATATGTTTGCTAATGTACATACCTACCATGTTCATATATTATGGACACAATGGCGCTGACTCTATTTCATTATTATTTCGAAGCTTTTTAAACCAGTAATCCTTTAATATTAGATAACACGTACGTACTTACCTTCGAATATTTTAATGGTAGCAGTTGTGCATCAGCCCCATTTCACCCCATTCTCTAAGCTATGAAACGGCTGGGGTATCCATCTAGATTTGCTTACACTCACAACCAACAACACTGTTCGCTGGTAAATCAAAAAGTGACGCCGAGTAAAGCGTATATAAATGCAAAACCCTCTAAACCCCCCCTGAAAAAAAGGGAACCAATGACAGATGAGTTTTAATGCAATAAATGGTGGGGTAAAATTCGTTTCAAATGTTTCAATATTATGGTAATTTCAATTTGATATTTCATGTTTTCAGTATAAAACATTTAATAATTTTATATAGTAATTCATTATACCAAACGTTAAGGGATTTTATTTTGAATCTATAGACTTTCTCACTATGATTGCATAGATTTGTTCTAGTATATTGTGTTTTCAGAGAATTTACTCTTATGTTCTAACCAACAAGATTCAGTTCACTTAAATATATATTAAGTTTGGATTTCTGAATAAACAAAAATATTCAGATTGATAATAGATTTTTTTGTGTGTAGGGCGGAAAGATTGTTCCTCGAATTAAAAATAATAAAAATTATTTAAGAAAATCTGCTGGAGAAGAACGGCTACACAATTTACTTGTTATAGCAATAGAAACAAAAAACAATCAGAACTTTCGCAAATTTGAAATCCCGGAAAAAAAAATCATTTTGAGAATTGAATAAAAGATAAATATTAATGAATACTTCACAATTTATTTTCTGTTGAAACAGCCGCCCCAAAAAATTTCGACTTTTATCCGAAAAACGAATAATAAAACAACAAACAAGCAATACGTTGCGTGTACTTCGTATTTGTAACATTGGTGACTGTTAGTGTATATTTGCTCTCCGTATGTATTCACTTATATGCCGGTTATGAAAACTCGCAGCATATTTTGACGTTGCTCCCATGTGTTAAAAATTAGACAGTAGGTATTGTTACTTTGAATATATCTCAGATACCTGATATTTTGTGTTGAATTGTTCTATAGCAATCCAACACAAAATACATTGTACAATGTGTGTTGTATAGAAAGTTAACTTGCTTATGAATTACGTTTTTAATCACTCTTTCTAGTAGATTTCAAAACTCTAGTCTAAAAAAACAGTATAAAACTTTTTAGAAAGGTCAAAACTTGTTATTTTGTAAATCATCAATTACTTAGATACCATTTATGAGGTTTTGAATCGTTAGACACACTTTAATTTTGTTTTGTCCAAAAATATTGAGAATCGCTAAAAATGTATCGCAGAAAGTTTGTAATAAAAGTATAACCAAATGTAAATTGTTCTTTTTCCATGGGGGTAATAAATTATTGTTCCGCCACTGGTATAAGCAATGAAAAGTAACGAAATCTTGCATCACTAATGTTCACTGTAATGTATGACACAGTAAAAGTTACCGATCTACTATGTGAATATTCGGTTAAGGCGTTTGCTGCTGTTAGTACAGGCGAACAGCTGCGAAGAAGTTGGAATGCCTCTGCAGGTTTTCGTCTATATTAACCCTAGTGAGCGCATTCGCCATTTTTATTTTTGTTACATCAACATACTGCTACCTGCAAAAGTCGTAACGTTCGTTCATAGTCGTGTATCTTTTAGTAAAATTTTGAAAATAAATATAAAACGTAATGAAAGTATAGTTACTATTGTGCTTTCAGAAAAACAAATGACATCCCCCGCAGTTGGAATAGACTTGGGAACAACCCATTCCTGCGTGTCCGTCTATCAATATGGAAAGATAGAAATCATAGCTAATGACCACGGCTCGAAACCACGCCCTCTTGGGTGGCCTTTACCGACGAAGAAAAGCTTGTCGGAGACGCTGCGAGATACCAAGCCTCTCTAAACCCGGATAATACAATTTACGGTAACAAATTTTACTTACACTTGCACTCAGAAATTTTGAACACTCTCTTCTCTAGATATGAAGCGACTAATCGGACGTCGGTATGATGATGAAACTGTGCAATCGGATATGAAAAATTGGCCTTTCACATTGGTCAATGTTGATGGATTTCCTCGCGTAAAATAACATCTGGCAAGACGAAACCAATCTTAAACCAGAAGAGATAAGCGCTATGGTTTTGACAAAAATGAAAGAAACTGCCGAAGCTTATTTGGAGACCAAAGTAAATAAAGCGGTTCCACCGTACCGGCCTATATTACTAACTATCAAAGAGAAGCAACAATGGTGGCTGCTAAACTAGCTGGACTAGAAGTAATGGGTCTCATTAATGAGCCCACAGCTGCTGCTATAGCATATGCCTCCACTAAAGTGGACATGAGAGGGACGATTTTAGTTTTCGATTTAGGCGGTGGTACACTAGATGTTTCTATTGTTGCCAAAACAAATACACATTGTATAGTTAAAACTACCAACGGAAATACACATCTCGGTGGCGAAGATTTCAGTAATACATTATTGGATTACGTAATCAATTTATTCGAGAAGAAACACGATAAACAGATACGAAGTAACAAACGTGCTATGTCCCGTCTAAAGAAAGAATGCGAGAGCGCAAAGAAGAAACTTTCGTTCATTGTGCGAGCCCAAGTATTTGTCGAATGCTTGGTTGACGGCATAGACTGCAATGAGCAGATAACCAGAGCCAAATTTGAAGAGTTGAACGCAGATATCTTTCGATCAACATTAGATCCGTAAGTGAGGCTCTAAAATCTATCAATATGACAGAGTATGATATCGATAAATACTCATGGTTGGAGGCTCCTCGCGAATACCAAAAATCCAAAATCTCCTTCGACAATTCTTCCATAATAGAAATGTGTACTCGTCAATTAATCCAGACGAAGCTATTGCTTACGGGCGGTATTTTTGCGGCAATTTTTAATGGAATCGATATTGAAGACACCAGAAATTTTATAATAAGAGATATTAATCCTAGGGCGTTAGGTATTGGAATCGGAGAATATCAGGAAAAATATTTTGTGGTCGTAGAAAGAAATGCGACCATACCAATCTCAAAAACACAAAGGGTGTATACTCTATGGGACAATCAGACGGTCGTCAGCTTTCCTGTATATGAAGGAAATGACCCGAAGGCGAAGAATAATAAATTTCTGGGAAGTTCTCAATCAGTAATGTTCCACCTAGACCAAGAGGCGAGGAAGAATTTGACGTGACATTCACAATAGACACAAACGGCATATTAACAGCTTATGCGAAAAACGTTTCAACTGGGAATGATGCAAGAATTATTGTTGATCGAAAATTCAAGAAGAGGTATTAGTAAAAATCTCTCTAACGAGAATTTGAAATCAAGATGTTTACATATATTTAGGAAATGTATAAATATAAATGTAGTTAGGCACCGGATGTCTAACCAGATCTTCTTGATCGATACTGATGGGTACTAACTTCTTCGTTATTTATGAGTTTTATTTAATTCTTAAAAATTGCTATTGATTATTTTATATTTGCAATGGTTATTATTGTCATTGGGTAGCAAACGCTTTTAAAAGTATTTTAAAATCTTTTAAAAATTGTTTTTCAGTAAAGCTTGATAGATACTGTAACCTATAATATAAAAAACCACTTTTAATGGCCCCAAATGATGGTTTTACATTTTACAACAGCTTTGATATACAATTTTTTATCTTCCTTTTATATTACTTTTAAGTAATTTAATTGATGAATTAAATTTTAGAATATTTTATAGAAATTTCTGTGTTTGTAAATGTGCTGTGTTGGCTGTTAAATACACAAATTAATATTCCATTCGTCTTTTCCATCAATTTATCATGTTTTACTTACAATGTACTTCTGCTGGCACTTAACCTGAAGGTTATAATATATTGTCGGTGTGCCATTATATTAATAGTGGTGGTTCTTTAATAAAACGATTAACATCTATTTTCATAGACCAAATCTAAACCAGTAAAGTCTTGTTTTGACCTGCAAACAAATTGCGGCAAATTGATTGCACTAAATAAGTTTTGCAAGTGTGAACGGCAGAAAATGAGTCAACCATGCACGTTTGCAAAAATTGTTTGCTGCATTCAATTTGCGGCAATTTGTTTGCAAGTCAGAATAAGACTAATAGGACAACCAGTAACAATGCATATCGATATTACCAGCTATTAATGTAAAAATAAATATTGCGCCATTTTAAAGCATTTTTTGATGTACTGAAATGAGATTTAAATCACTCTTGCAGAAAAACACCGATAACATTTCCCACATTCAATAATTAACTAACTTGAACAGTGTCTTCGCATACATCTGTTGGCAATCTATTACTATACTATTAACTTCCTGCCATCCATTTCCTTTTTCTTACTTTCAACAAACTTAACATTTGTGGAATCAAAAAGCAGTCTGTACATTTTTAACCCACAAATCTTAATTTGTTGAAATAGAAAAAAAAGCATCATGCTAGTAGACGTCAGCAGATCGTAATATTTAAACGAAATTCAACTCTTAAACTGCTGAAGAGAAGCTTTTGGTGTGGTTGCTATGGATTAAAGAATGAGTTCATATACAATAAATAAACATTCCTCAGACATATTTTTCATCGTCACCACTAACCTTTAGGTTTCAATATGATTTATACGATTTTTATGGAAAGTTCCTTATGCTTTATTGATATACATACCAGCGCACACCGAACCTTATCCTGAGAAGTACCGAAACTCTTGCATTCAGTCGATCATTTATTGATCAAGTCAATGCTCAACATTTAACACTAAAGAAAATGTTAAAATCGCCATCTTCTATTTCGAATATACATTTTTGGCTTACTGTATTACGCATGACTCAATTGTGTTCAAACATGAAATTACTAAAACTCTTTGCAAGGGTAAAAAATACAATTTTGAATAATAATTGAAGATAATGTAAATAGCGCGTGAGCAGGTCATAACCCTTTGAATTGGACGAAAAATTGTTTAATAAAAAACGTGTGTTCTTTCATGGTCAAGCAAAAACTGAAAACCGCATCTTTCTAATTTTCACTAGCGGTGGGCGATTCGATTTTTTTTAGTGATTCGAATCCTAATGACTCCTAAAATTAAAAATTCGTATAATACCGTTCATTTTCACCACTTGCATATCCATTTCACCTTTTTTTTTTTGAAGATAATGGCCTATTGACATGTTCGCTAATGCTTTACTGTTTATAGTGATGTTTGGCAAATACAAACGCTGAAGAACTAACGGAAGTTTATATTATTCTCCTTTTCAGGAGTGTTCTTTTCTGGTTCTGGTGTAGATGAATGAACTGTGGTTGTCCTACATCGGTCTAAATTGACTGTAGGGTGTTTTTGACGCATATGTCGTAGTAAATTAGCAGGATAAGTGCCCCTTATGTAGAATGCACTGCTGCAAAATTACATTTGGCTATCATTAGAAGATTTGGTAAAAAAAAAATCCCACACGAAACTTCTACCTCTATTCATGACGAGGCAATAATTTACTTTAATAATTACCTAATATAATTTCTAGTACATTTACCTGGTGTAAAGTTCTTAATATAGTAACTCTGCTATATAACAAATGCTTTTTTTTAGCTATTACTGTTTAATTATTAGGAAATGCAGAAATTTTATTTAAAATCGCCTAAGCTTCCGTTTAGAGGCAAATGGAAAACACTTTGAACTAGTACACTATTGACTAATTCTGCCTGCTGTTTTCTCTTCTAATCTTCCGTTCGAGTTAGCGATTGTTCCTAGGTATTTTAATTTTTTCACGCTTCCTGTTTGTTTCCCTGTATTTGTCTTCTGTCTGATTAGCTATCTCCATTACTTTAGTCTTTTCTATGTTTATATGTAGTCCGTATTTTCCTATCTCCATGTTACTATTTTGTTTTGTAGTTCTTCTTACTATTAGCAACCATCTGTAAGTCATCGGCGGAGATCATCTCATTTATAAACACCGGACTAAGCTTTCTGTACCCTATATAGGTTCCTTTTGGATATTTCATCCATCACGATGATAAAAGCAGTGGACTGAGAACCCCTCTCTGTTTGACCCCTTTGAAGGTTGTAAAACTTTCAGTTGTACTTCCTCCTACTCTCTATTGTCTTGTATAGACTTTTGACTATTTTACGAGTTTTATGTTTATTCCTCTCCCTTCTAAGATTTTACAGATTTACTCTCTTTTATGCTGTCAAATGCTTTTTCAAAATCTATTGCTGCCACAAACATGTTGTTATTTGTCGACGCTATCTTCTCTACAATTTGTCTTACTGTAAATATCCAATCCTACGTCTATCTATCTGCTCGAAAAGCTGCTTGTGCATCGCTAAATATTCTTTCTATTTTTTGTTTTAGCCTCTATTCAATCACACGTTCATACAGTTCGTAGGTGGTACAAATAATGAGATTCCTCTAAAATTGTTAAAGTCATTGCAGCTGCCTTTTTTATGCATCGCTGTGTTCCACTCGGTTGATATTGTTTCGGTCAGCCATGCCAAGTTTAACATTTTGTGTAGTAAGGATATCCCTTCTTGTCCCATATATTTCATCATTTCCGGCCTTAACCCGTCTATTCCCGGCGCTTTGCCTATTTTATTCTTGCTTATTGCATACATATGATTTAAAATTATCATTTCCAGTTATGAACTCTATCGCCTTATACGACAAACTAACACTCATTACTCTAAAACTATGTAACAATATACAGTATCTACTTCCAGAACAATTGGAAGTCCGCCATTATAAAAAATATTTTCCTGAAATACACTCTTATAGTATACAGTGCAAGTGGGCATATAAATGAAAGTTCTAACTTGATTGCTGCAGGAGCTATGGAAATCTAACACACTATTGCAGGTCCCTATATAAAAATATAGAACAGAGTTTATCACCATCACAGTGGCTATATGAATAATAATCACTCCGGCGAATTAATTATCATAATGGCGGCAGATTTCATTAAAACGCTTTAGTAGGATATTTATTTGATATTGTCTATATCGGATGTTAAATGAAAAATTGTGTTGGAGACAAAATTAATGAATACATATAATTCTTCTTAAACTGCATTGATTATTATATTTTAATTTACATGATTCAATTTTCTTTCATGATTTTTATTAATATTTCTAGAGGAGCACTTTTCCCAGATTTTATTTTCAACCGTATAATATTCACAATTTAATTAGATATTGCTTCTTTCTTCACCTTAACAGCATATCTGTATTCCTTCTCCTAACCGAGAAATGTGAAAAACCGAATCTTTACTGTCCGCCATCTCAGATTTTTATTTGAGAAAGATTCCTTAACAAACTTGCTCATCGCTTCAATTAGCCAGTTCGCGTAGATACAAGAAAAAAGAGCCCGGACAACAACAACGTAATAATTAAAAATTATGACCGCTAAAAACGTGCGCTGTCTCCGTCCTCTCTTCTCGTTTCGCAACTGCGACCGTCTCGCTCCCTCTCTCTTCCACCTATCACTTTCTCAGTCTTGTACCGCAGCGCGGCGAGCGGCGACCCGCTTAACTTCAATGCAAGATTTAATTAAATCCAAGTCTTGATTTATTGTCGCTTCCACTACCCACTCCTTTGCCGCCAGGATCCCCATTTCCAGGCCCCCCTCCACAAAAGTCCTTTTGCCCTCATCTCTTACCCCCATTTAGTGTGCCTATCTCGCTTCCACCGCCTATTTTCGCCTCCGTCCGCCGACTCCGTTTCTATACGTTGTTTACTGTGTTATACGGTTCTGCGTGTATCCTCTATCAGTTTTGGATTTATGTTTGAGTTCGGCTTATTCGACTTCATTTTTTTCAAACCGTAACCCGCCGGGTCTGTCGATTTATGAATGGAAATTAAAGAGGTGCCCGCTCCCGGGGCCGTCTTAATTGAGGGATGTAGCTATTGAGCTGCTAAGGGCAACCGGAGGGAAAAAATAGCTCCGCTGCGGAAGACCAACGACGCTGTTGTTCGGTTCGCGTTTGATCTTCAAACTTGAATATATTCCAGTCATTATTTGAATGTAGTACCTCGTGAAAACGAGCATTTAAGTAATGTCCGACCTTTTCTTTGCAATGCGTAGTCTAATAAAATAAATTCTCTCTCTAAAAATATTTAGTTTTTCTTTAATTTTACACTAATAAAGTTAATTTCAATTTATTTCTGAAACAGTAAGTCCTGCCTATCTAAAAATCTACGGATCATGTGCTAAACAATCTAGTCTCCAGGATTTCGAGCTCTTTCTAATCCAAGGAAATAACAATGGCAGCATTTGTGGACATAGAAAGAGCATTTACCCTTATGTGACTGAAATGGTACCTGGACACTAATACAAAAAAAGATCCAAGAAAGCATGTGAAAGTGTTTTATTGTAAAAAGAATAATTCAGTAGTAAGCGTAATACTCATATAATAATAAAAATAATATGCCTTTATTTCATAATACTATAAAACGTATGAAAGACGTCGTAGCACAAGCTGGAACTGACCAGGCGCGTATACAACTTGAGTTTATAGGGGGGGTAATAGAAATGATATTTTTATTTTAACTAAAAAAAAAAAAAAAAGGTCGACTCTTTTTCGATACAATTTGAATAGTGTCATCATGGGAGGGGTAATTACACAAAAAAAAGGAAAAAAGAAGGGTGATGTTTGTCTTTAATGCAAAATTTTGATTTACAAGTAGTTTCGTTGGCTCATGGGGGGGGAATTACCCCCATTACCCCCCCCCCCCCCTTGTATACGCGCGTGGAACTGACAGTACAGTCGCTACATAGGAGAAAGTAAGAAATACTATACAATTCAATTAATAACTTATGGATCAAAGAAATCATTTGGTCTATACAAATATTTCTGGATAAGCATATCTCTTGGAGCTTCTTTCAAGTTTTTAAATTTATGTGTTTTTATTTCATAAGGTATGCTGTTACATTTTTTAGGACTTGCGGCTTGGTTTGCAGTACACGAAGAGTCGGTTTTTGACACTCGTGTTGCAAATATGACTGGTTTCGTAGCCGGCAATGAGTTCTTTATAGTTTTTTTTTTCGCGAAACAACGCACACCATATACCGAGCTCCTTTCTTTTTTCTATTACACATACAATTTCCCTACGTGTAACTTTATAAAACAAATTGTCAATACATTGGTAACTGGCGAGTAGACAACCAGATATACCTCCATCTAAACCACTTGTTTTGATTGAATTGACGTATGACATATTCTGAAGTTTTAACACTATTTAGTATTTTTTTTCATTATTTATTTCATTATTAATTATAGTGGTTTAAACCCGTAATAAACGTTATTAGTTCAATAACTAAAATAATTGTCTTTTCAGTCACTACAAAAAAATATGTACGTATTAAAACAGTTTATTCTCCTAAAATGTAGAATATCATGAATGGTTGAAGTAGCCAACAGTGATTATCCGTTACTAGCAGTCACTAGTAGAAGTTTAATAGGACATGGAAAATGTACGAATGTTGTCAGTTAGTGTTGTAAGTATTCGGATGATTTCAATAATCGGAATATCCGAAAGGGAAGGTTATGATATTCGGAATAATATTCCGATTCCATATTCACCCGACATCATCCGATTCTCAATCGGAATCTAATAATCGGAATCATCCGAATATTTCGATAATCGGAATCAACGAATATTTTAATTCGGAAACTCACAACACTATTGTCAATACAACCAAAAAGCTATGTTATGTTTACAAGTTTGAAATTACTTATGTACAATTTACTATATTTTTTAAAGAAAATATACATGAATGCACATTATTATTGAATAAACTTTCAAAATAATCAATCATTGTTCTTCTAACAGCATCATCATTCATACTGACAAAGTACAGCACCATTTGTAGAATCATTTTGAATACATTTGTTATCTATTTAATCATCGTCTGAGAAATTACCTTGATTCTTGTAGGCATTATTATGCAATATTACAGCTTCAAGAATAATTATCAGCGCTAGTGGTATGCTACAGCTCATTACAATAGAAAGCACTGGAAAAAAAAGCCTTTCCAAATTCCTAAAGTACACTCAATAACATTCTTAGTGCGAATCAGTACTTCGTTGTATAACGCTTCTGCCTGATTTTGCCAAAAAGTAATAAATTACCCATGGAGTTTCCTTACAATCCGATGTGTAGCTCCGGCCCATCGCACTACTAAACCTTCAAAGCAGTTGTCTGCATCGTAGCTTCAACAATCTAATATTCATGCAGCATATTGCACCTACACATGAGGAACTTGTCTCTCCAAATTGAACAACTGTTTGCAATTTATATCACGATACAAATCAATAATGTGAATGGTTTTGCAAGCTGCCGATTTGTGCACTCCACCAAAATATTCAATTGTTATAAAAAGCTTTCGCTAGAATAAGTCAAGTGCTTTTAATAGTTACTCTAGTGTAGATACAGCATGGTATCTGAAAGAAGAGATCGTGTAAGCAATCTATTAAAATTAACAGTTTTACTAATATAGTAACAAGAGCGGGTGGGATCATAACACTATTCTGAAATTGAATAGAAATGCCAGGCAGAGGGAACTGAAATAGGAATATATGGGCGTAGAACCAAGTACTTCAAAAGCTTGGGAAAATACCCAAGTATCTTTCAGGCGGAAATACACGCTATTGAAAGATGCGTTCAGTTCAATATTGATAGAAATTATCGAAAGCAGGAGATTATCATCATATCTGATGATCAAGCAGCCATCAAGGCGCTAAGCCCACATGATGGTCTGGGAATGCCTAGGGATATTAAACGAGCTACTCAAAAGGTATAAAACAACTCTCCTGTGGGTTCCGGGTCACACAGGAATGGAAGGAAATGAGATAACGGATAATCTCGCAAAAAAGGGGCTGGAATACCTTTTGTAGGGCTTGAACCTCTTGCGGGATAAGTAGCAGCATAATACTGAAGAAACTTAAAAGAGAAATGGAGCAGAGAAAATCTAATTATTGGGAGAACCTCCAGGGAATAAGGCAAAGTGAAGCTCAGCGAAGTTCAGTTATCCTGAAGAAGCTGTCAGTATGAACAGCGAAACGTAGAGCGAAAGTTTTGACACACGGCGAAACCCGCAAGAAGCTGTTAGTTATAGTTACACCGGCCGTGAAAGCCTACGCAGTGTTAAGGCAAAGTGAAATTCTTCTGGAAACTTATAACCAGAAGAGGTTTACAGAATGCATCAACCTGAGTAAGAACAACGTTCGCATATTAACAGGAATACTTTCAGGCCATTGTAGAGTGAAAGGACACCTGAGTAAGCTTGGATTGGAAAAGGAATCTGAATGCAGATTTTGTGGGGAACAGGATGAAACACCGATCCATCTCCACTCAAATTGCGTAGCACTGTGCAATTCGAGGGCGTTGCACCTGGGAGCATGTGAAATCTAAGATGGAGACTTATCTATCCCGAACTCTGATATGCTGCACTTTCTGAAAGGAATAGGATTGAAAAGTCAGCTGTAAAGCAGCAAGGATGGGGAATAGGTCTCTTAGGTCGCAGTGTAACATCACCCTCCCCACGTACATAAAATGGATGATCTCCTGAGATCTAACACAGGGAGTAAACCAACCCTTAGTATGAGCTATCAGTAGGAGGAATAGCCAGTTATCCCACTTATTTCTATTTAGTACACAGCCAGATGCCAGAGGAGCATGTTGCGTGTGTATCACACTAACGTCCTGCTGCACATGTACTTGTTTCTAATATGTGCAATAAAGGCAACCTTGATGTGTGGAAAATGCTGAGATTATTTTCTTAATTAAACTTTCATGCATGTCTTATGCTTGTAGTTTCTCCCAATAAATAAATAAGTAAACAAACTAATTAATTGCAGTATTGTATTGCAACAGCACAATACCATGCATTTCCTTAAATGGACAAAAGCGTATCCGGATCAAGCTTGTGAAAATACAAATCTTTCTCTATTTAACGCGATGCATATCTCTTATGGTTTTCGAGATCCCCGTATAAATAATGAAAAAAAAAGGATCTCACCCTCTATGTTCAATATTCGATTTACGTTCAGTACACTTTGAAGATTATCTATCGTTGCTACTCCTCATGTTACCTCATACCACGGCTATTCATATGACGAACTGCAATACTTCCTTTGCCAGTTACCAGCTTCTGCGTATACATTCTAGCAATTTGCACAAATATTTGGCAAAATCCTATTATTCTTCTCTGTAGCTACATGTTCGATGCTTAAAACGTATAAAACGTGCTGTTGTGCCCTTCTGCCCTTTTTAATTGAACAAGTTTTCGAAATGCTTCGCATTTCTTCCCCTTTTTGCCCATTTATTTTGCTTACGTATACACGCATACACTGAGGAATTGCGAATATCGGTCGACGCTATAAGTATTAGCGAGATCAAACGATGCTCGGTCAATCGGGTTTTTCTCGAAAGACATCTTTAAGACGTTTTAACATCAAAGTAGCAACTGAACCGTGCATATTCGTAATTGAAATGCGATGTAAAGGAGAATTTGCCGGCTAGTTTTCCTATTCGTGCCTTTTTTTTTCTGCTTGAAATTCGTTGCTCGAAGTAACGATATCTGTAAGTGGAATGAAAAGACTGAACCGTGTAAATACTAATTTCAGAAGTAAATGCAACGTTACAGCGATAATATTGATATAAAATAAATCAGAAGAAAAAAATAAGAAAATCAATCCTAAATGTTTATAACTTTCATAAATAACCTGAATATCTTTTAAACATATGTATGCGCACATTTTAAACGCGTTGTATTAAACTCTCAATGTGCTTGGCTTTTCATTTCTGGCAGGGTTGTCGTGAAAAATCCGGTTTCATTAACTAACTTGAGGGTCGCTAGGGAACACACATCGATCCAAGACCTACGTTTTACGCTCGCCGTTTTTCGTCACCAGCGTCGACCTTAGTTGGTCGTGGTTGAACGCTGATCTCGCCAACGAGACCGAGAATTATTTGGGCCGTGATAATTACTGAATCTGTCAAGTAAGAGCAAGGAATAACGGGGCGAAGGGAAAGCCTGGCATTCTTTATAGCTAGCTGGTTGAAACAATGGTTGCCGTCTTAATATATGTCTTACAGATACATCGTGAAGTTTTGTTATTATGTTTACTTTTAATTTGAACTAATATGTTAATTAAGTATATTTGATTAAAAAAAACTCACATGCCGACATCATTGTTAAGTTCATAGATCACTCTCATCAGAATTTTTGTGCCGTGAATATTTGTTGCAAACTAATATTCTTCGAAAATTTTAAGTCGACACCACCTCTTTTTTCTGTAAACATATTCTAGCCAATCATTTAATTATGATTTAAGTGTAGTAGTGAGGTCTAATGCAGACGGCCACGTACGTTCGGAAATGAGTAATGCTGTTTTAAGGTTTAAAAATGCTTTGAGATTAAAGCCAGAAAATGAATTGGTACTTAATCACCTTCTGCGCATTCACGAAAAGCCATGGTAGAAATAAATTACATTTATCCGTAGATGATTTTAATTCAATTGCAGACAGTGGCGGCTCGTGACTTTTTGTGCAAGGGAGGCTACTATTACCTAAGTAAATTTATTCCGCAGTCTCGAAAATGTAACCTCAGTTTGTTCAGAAATCAATTTAAAAGTTTCTAATAGAGAGCAAAATTTTTCCTTGCACAATTAATTTTTCAATCCTACTAGGCAGTAGGATCTTATAATCTGGGCATCATTTGTGAAATCATTGCTGTTGATTATAAATTCAAAAACTTAAATTGTTTTTATTTTATTTTGTAAGCCTGATAACAAATGCACCATCATGAGCCGCTTTTGACATGATGTAATATGATTGATAACTGAGATTTGCAGGAAATATCTGTGATTAAATCACTTTATATAGATTTAGATCTACCGGAAAAAATATTTCGATTAATTCATTATAATTTCCACGAGTAAAAGAATGTGAAGTCTCATTGTGTCTCCGAAAAACTAGATTTTTATTTATAAAAGGTTTAAATTGTGAAACCGCCTCAAAACAACATAAATAAGCACAAAAATACCTCAAGTACGTAAAATGAGTTCGTTTGTCAAAAACACTTACGTTTTTTCTTAGTAATTCTAAGTTTTACAAAGTATATTCAATATAGACAATAAATACGCTTAAAATTAACTTTCAAAATTCACGCGATTTCGGGAAATTCATCGTGTATAATACTATGCTCAAAAGACGGGTAAATAATAATAATAATAATATTTATTGCCCAACGGATAAATCATTTACAGGACAAAAATTACAAAAAAATATAATAGCTTACGTACATATTGTAAAAATTAATGCCTAGATTCTAAGAGAAAATTTTACAAGAGTGCTTAAATTAAGACGGAAGAGAAAAGATACAATAAAGAAAGAAAATCAGATTAGTGTCGCAGAAGTTTGCAGTCACAGAATATATCATTATAGTAAATGTTTGCCAATTTGCAGGTTGGTTTTGGGAGTGGGTAGTTTAAAGGTGACAGAATTACGGGAGCGGAACTGAGGTACGTACAAATCCAACTTCGACAGCAAATCTAAGCAATCTATATCGCCATTCACTAGTTTCCAAATAAATTGCGCTCCTTGCCTATCCCGACGCTCTTTCAAAGAACAAAAATTTAGGCGTTGTAACAATAGCTGGTAGTCATATCCTCTAGGAAGATACTGTCCGTCTAATTTATAAATGACATATTTCAAAAATCTTCGCTGTACTCGCTCAAGCGAAAGTTGATGACACACGTAATAAGGAGACCATACAGGTGAGCAGTATTCCAGGCAGCTGACGACGAAAGAGAAGTATACTGATTTGAATAATTGTAAATTAGTAAAATGTTTCGTATTTCGTATAATGAATCCAAGTCGTGCAGATGACTTCTGAAGAATACTATTTATATGTGGAACAAATGTTAAGCAGCTATCAAACGTTATGCCAAGATCTTTGACTGTGTCCGGTTTTGATAGTTTAATTTCATTAATGTAGTATTCGAATGGGAGTGGATTTCTTTTACGTGTATATGAAACTGACTGACACTTTGTAATGTTCAACTTAAGCTTATTTAGCCAGCACCAGTTGGAGAGTAGGTCCAGATTATATTGTAACTGTTGGATATCATTATAATCTTCAATCGTTGCGTAAATCTTCACGTCATCAGCGTATGCAAGTATAGGACAAGTAAGTTGTTCCAACAAGTCATTTAAGTATATATTAAATAAAAGAGGACCTAAGTTAGAACCTTGTGGAACTCCGGCAAGTGAATAAAATTCCTTGGAACGGTAACCATTATAAAAAACATAATTACTTCGAGAGGTCAAGTATGAGTTAATAAGAGTCAGGAATGATGGAGCCATTCCAAGTTTAGTAAGTTTTCGAAGTAAAATTCGATAGTCAATAGTATCGAAAGCACTAGAAAAGTCCATCTAAATCACATCCACTTGTCCATGATTATCAATTTTAACAGTATGTGCAACATTTGATGGACCAGTGCTCGGAAACTGGTTGGCGGTAACGTACACACAAATTTTGTTGGTTAAGAAACCAACAAAATTCTCGAACATGTTAAAATAAAATTTCTTATAAGTATATTAAAATTTAGATTAGAATTAAAATAATGCGTTTTCGTGGTTGGAGAAAATTCCCGAACAAATATGTAGGTAAAAATGTGGGTAAAATGAATATAATAAACTTTGTTTAACAATTAACCATTATTTTTAGATTGGAATTTGAAATAAATAGGATTTTATCAAAATAGTTGTTAAATTTTATAAACATTAATTTAGACGTACGCAATATTGATAATTTTACAATTTCTGACAAAACCGAATTCCAGTAATTTATATCATTTTTATTATTTAAAAGTTACATAAAAGTAAAACTGATAACGGTATAATTAAATAATATTAATTTATTCAACCACTACAGTACATTTACTTGCGTATGATTCTGACATATTCTATTATATCTTCATTTTGTATTGCCACCAGATTTCATCAAAATCTGAATTTAACAGCTGCAGAAATGTGTGTTATTGTACACCTACTTTCTCAATACCAACAAATGTAGTTCATAACATATTGTTACGAGACTAGAAGTCGTAAATTTAATTTTCAAGAAAGCAACAAGATGTGAAATTGCTAACAAGCTACTTTGAATCAAGTGAAATAAGAAATGGACTAGAGGACGAAATAAATTATGTGTTTCAAAACGGTATCGCAGACATTTCGTGCGTAGAAGTACCTATGCTTCAGTTTTTTACATGTTCACACAGCAAATGGGGCGGTTTCCTTTCATATCTTCGAAGCGATGAAAATATCATAAAGGCAACAAATATCGAGGGGATATCTATCAAACGAGCGATTACGTTAACCTTAATTAAATGACTGCGTATAGCGAAGTAAGTAGGAGCCGTCGAATTACGCGTTCATTCAGAATTTCTTATTTACTAAGCATTTTCATTTCCACTTGCATAAATATCTTAATTGCCTCCTTTGATAGATGAAACGTTCCCTATTTAAAACCGAAGAACAAACGCGCCTCTGCGCTTCTGTTGTTAACGGTTAACAAAAGGAATGAGTCTTTCTCTCCCGCTTAGATGAAGGATGAAGTACCCAGTTTCGCATCTAAAGTAAAGGGCATGGAAGATTGTACTGACTCTATAGTTATTCAATCGGAGAAGAATCATAGAATAAATATTTAAGGTGACCCAGTAATTATAATTTTTTTATTATCTTTCTACTAAAAAACGAAAACTATCAAAAAAGCCTTGCTTTTCTTTTACAAATTCTAATATTCCGAGCATATTATTCTTAAAATTTTTAACGCCGAAAGCCAAATGATTTTTTTTCAGTGGGACAAATATTATTCTAGATGTGAGGATTTGATATATATATTGTCACGGTTTATTTGAACAAAATATATTACACTTACGCATAACTTACAAGAGAACACTCTAATGTAGTTCAATGAAACTCTACAGATTGAAAAAGTACCATGGTAGAAACACTACGCATTTTTTTCCTGCCCAAATGCCCAATTTAGGGGTACAGCTCCCTCCAAAGACTACGCGCTTTTTCTAATTCTAGCGATATATGCGCAATTATAACAGATATTTAAAAACCTCTTTAATATAATTTGCACCAGATTACATGGTCCAAAAATGGCTTAACCTATCTTTCCAAGAAGCTAATAATGGGAGAGGGAGTACTCTTTATCTCCGCTTTCATATAGAAACACTTTACTGCTTGTCAGGCACCGCCACTTCATTTGGACGTTTGTAAAATGCTTGTAATTTAGCATATGTGGCGATTCTTGGATTGCTTTTTATATTTAATTGGGCTTTAATCATCGAATATTCCGCCCACAAAGTAGAACTTTTCATAATTTTTGCCAATATCGTGAAATAGGCTAACATAACATTTTCGAAGTATCTTATTACACCATATTCATGCGTCCATTTTATAAATCTTTGGTATGCAAGCTCATACAACCTTTTTGATTTTCATGGGATTTGGGATGGGTTTAATGAATCTATTGGATTGTGGATCATCTCTGACAGCTCTGGAAGACGGCAATTCTTCAGAGGCTGCCACTGCGACTTGGTATTGCGTTCATTACAATGCACTACACATAAATCAACAAATCGAAACGAATAATGTTGACGTTTGAAGTTTGACGTTTTAGCTTCTCCTAATGAACGAGACATATCACAGAGATACATAGAGGTAGACACTCTCCCTATGTATTCATTCATTCATTAAGTTTAGGGTGGGCACCTAAAGTCCGGGCACTTGAGGTAGGTGCTCATTGTGCCACCCCTATTAAGTCTCTTATTTCCACTCGAGCAGCTTGGTGTTCTCTATAAAGCCCAATATCTTGCTCATTGGAAACTTGAGAACCTTCGAGGGCTCCAATAGATCCCTCACGAAATATTTACGCCTGAGTACCTTCAATTCCTCATATGTGTAGATTACATGTAAACTTCTTCACTAAACGTTTCCTCCTGTAGTTCGCATCTTCTGAACCACGGTTCGCTTACTCGGCCTGTGTTGTATAGATGCTTTTTCAGAGGACAGTGTCTAGTTACCAGCCCAGTAATGGTTTTAGCTTCTTACTGCACCTGGGTAGGTTATCAGAGAATCTAGCACCCCCACCCCCTATTAGCGCTTTGGTATAGAGTTAACCTTTAGTTGACTTCTTTGTACTTTCTTTATCTAACCAGGTCCAGATCTCCCTTCTTGCGGAATCCTTAGTAATCCTACATACGAGCTCTGGACCCATGAAGTGTCTCTTAGAGCCCTCCCTGGCTAGTTCATCGGTTATTACGTTGCCCTTTATATCCTCATGTCCCGGCACCCAAATCAGAGACACCGTGTAGTCTCGTGCCAGTGTATTGAGGGATTGTTTGCAGTCTCTAACTAGTTTTGACCCAGTTACGGGGTTTGAGACTGCCTGGCTGTCAGTCATTATATTAATTCTCCTCCTCATGTAGCCCCTTTTGCCATCATTTCTGCACAGACTGCAAGGGCGAATACCTCTGCCTGGAAGACCGTTGCATGCTTCCTAGGATATCCTTTGATTAGGGCAGGCCCCACAAATACCGGCTTCTGTGCCCTGACTGGATTTGGATTCGTCCGTGAACCAATTATCAATAGCAGTGATCTCACTACGTGCCTGGTCCCTGTTCGGTATGGAGATTCTCACGTTTTCACTGAAGATAATTTCGGGTGCCATGCTGTTCGTGGGCATTTGCAGCAATGGCCCGTCCAGCATCATACCCGTAGTATAAGTGTGCCCTCCCACCCTAAAGTTGGGATGCCACAGGTTGTTGGCTTTCAGTCTAAGGATCGCATTCATTACCTCCGCTCTCACATAAAGCTCCAGCGGGGGGAGACCCACAATGGTCTCCAAAGAAGCGGTCCCTGTGCTGTTAATTGCACCAGTGATTCCCAGCAATGCTTGTCTCTAGACATCGGTTAGCGGCTTCATTGCGGAGGACACTTCTGTCATCCTCTACCAGACGACTGCCCCGTGTGCTATCGCTGGTCTTATCACGGCAGAATATAACCAATGGATCACCCTCGGCTTTAGCCCCAGGTTTTACCTGCTCTCCCTATGTAATTTAAGTATATTTTTTCTCAGCTGCAGTACAATCATAAGCTATTATTTTTTTTATTAATAGAGGGAAACAATCCTCCCAAATGTAATTTAAATGTATATTTTCTTAGCCTTCGTAAAATAATAATGTCAAAACTCCCATCTAAGGGAAATGAAGCTGTTTGTTGCCAATGGTATAATAATTGACATTATTATACGCTTGAAGAAAATATTTCTTAGGAACCGTTATCACACCAGCTTCTTCATTGCGTACGGTGGCCTTTGGTTTTCACCAATTAATCGCCAATGTGGTGGGGCAACGGGCAACTGGCGTGCAGTGGTTTTAGGGTAAGTGGCACAAATTTTTATATTTTGTTTGTTTTTTATGCATTAAATTCCAATTAAATAAACTCCATCAGTGCACTCTTTCACTACGACGATATTTTCCGTTTTGTTAAGAAAAGAATCAGAAGTACAGAATTTTTGTTTGTGATGTTACTTTTACAAATAAAACTTCTATGGAAATTATCATTATCTTAGAAAAATTACCTATAGTTATGAGTTACTTCTAAAAGTAAAATGCCTCTACGGTTTTGGGGGCACAAAATTCCCTCAAATTCGTACTGGAATTTTACCAACATCTTTTAAGTGCGTAAAAATAATAAAAACTATTATCTTTGCAACACAGTGAGAACTGATTTAAACATATAGCAGATTTTCTCACAAATTAATACAAAATAAAGCGACTTCATCCTGAAATACACAAGCAACATAACAGGAAAAATATGTTGCTGTATAAAATTTAAATTTAAGTGCAGTAATAAAGAAAACCGGCAAATAGCGAATAGCTTTCGAAGCAGAATTAATTGTCGATGGCAGTCAGAAACTGTGTACCGATACTAGACGGCAAAGGAAGAGCAACTTGTCAGTAATTATTAATTAACAGCGCGCCAGCTCTCAGCCGGCTTTCTGAGCTTTTACCGGCTTCCCCGAAAGCTTTACTTCTCCCCGAGAGGAGTAGAATGTGCATATATGAAAAGCGTGCGCTGAGGAAAATTCGTTCGAGGCAGGCAACAACCCGCCCGATCCATAAAGCTTCAGTTCTTAGGGCCACGCCGAATAGAGGCTACATTTGTTAGGACCCTTTTCTGGCACAGTCCGCGTTCTACAGCTACACTATAAAGATTTCGAACAATTTCTCATTTAGGGGGCAATGAGCTGCTGATTGTCATTTGTTTTCGACGCAATTGTGGATCTCTTGTCTGTTGGTGTCGAGAGAAAAGAGAGCTCCGAGAACGTTGTCTGCTTCGAGCGCGTTCAAACATGTCAAATAGATGAGTATAATTATTCGTTCTGAGGAAGGGCGGTCGGTTTGGTGCGGGTGGAAAATTGCGTCGCCCATACTTCACACCGCCGTCGTTTCCTCGGTGCATTTCTCCTCGGGAATCAAGGATTTAATTATTTTGATTTATTTACTTCGATGGAGTTCCCTCGATTATATTATTATTAATTAAATCTTCCATTTCGTTACAAGGAAACTCTCACCTTATTGTAGATTCTGCCTCTGTCCAGGTAAATTATTATCAAAGTTTTGCAGCAAGGTAACATCCCTTGATGATGATATAAAAGTTAATTAATTATTTTTCCAATTTCATGTCCTCTCTTTACTTCAACTTGTGTACATTAGTGAGTATATTAAGGAATTAGATAGAAATTAAACATGTTTAAAAAAAACCACTGATGTGGAGTAGCCTTGTTTTTATAAAAGAATGAGTGATTTAAATCTTGTGATCGTGTATTTTACGGTACTTTCTCATTGTGTAAAGGTAAAGAATTATAGATAGATAGTGTATTTTATGCAATACAGTACGTTATATTTATCGCAATGCATTTCGAGATTTGCCTACGAAATATCCTAAGAAGAATCCAAAGTACCATTTAACCGTTTTGTACACTGAGAAAAAAAAAAATAATAATCACAAATAAAAATACAATTATCGTAAGTAAAAGTTCAGCTGAATAGGGGACAAAAGCACAGATTACTTATTGTTAGCACTAGTAAAAAAGAGATCCTAAACACTGATACTAACAAGAAGCAATCTAACAATAAACTACCTACGGTCTGCTTCATACCGGTAACTTATGAAGTTACTTATGATAATTAAACTGAAGTAGTTAAGCCAAAGAATATATGTAGTTGCAGTAAGCAAAGATTTGCCCTTGTCAAGTAGTAGGTGTATTGCTGTTAGTGAACTATTCTATAACAGCTATCACACCTTCATAATTAATACAAGCTATTTAGATTACTTGTGATAAGGAAAGAGTATCATTAATGCACGTTCACTAAATATCTGATATATAAAAGGTAATGGTTTGCTATAAATATACAATATACTTACCTTAAATTGGTTGTTCAACTATAGGTAGTGTAGGAAACGAGAAAGAAACCGCAACTATAAGTACTGCGTACCGAGCAATGCGTAATTCAAAATTGTTTGCAAATAATTTTTAATTACAAATTCAGTGTGCTGTAACTTCGATTGCATTAATAATCGAAGATTAAATTCGCATTTAATTTGCCAAAGATGGTATATAATACTTATTACTTAAGAAAAACAGGCAGTTTATTAATATTATTAGTAATAGTTTTATTTTGTATAGGACAAACACAGTGACTACCTGATATGAATGAAAGATATTGGTTTCACTTTAACAACAGTTTTTTTTAAACAATTTACAACGTAATGACTCATAAAGTATATTCCTTAATAATGAAAAAATGAACAAAGCCATAATAAAAGATAAGGTAAATGGGGCCCCCTTGAAACGTTATTTAGTTTTTGAAATTATTTAAATCTAAACAAAGGACAAAGAGAAATATGGCTTTGAAGTTACAACTAATAACAAACAAAGAAATAATATAGGCGATAAACTTGCGGTTTCTGTTGGTTCTTTGCACTGGGCGTTGTCTCGGCGGGTTGATCCACTGTCGGCGTACGTGGCGGTTATGTCCGGTGATCGCCTCGAAAACGGCTACTTCGTCGGGGTATCCCTAACTGCAGGTGACACTTGGACTGTGGGATCACTCAGCTAGCGACGGCATCCACACTTTAACTTCACCAGCGGACGCAGATATCATCATAATGATGGGGAATTCAAATATCCCACCATGTGGTTTAAAACTCCTTCTTTCGCTGGGATTCTTTATACGGATGGGGCCTTAAGTTAACCCACCCGGTATTTTTAATATATTTGCGTTCCAAGTAGAACTTTATCTATTGTAAATATTTTTTTATCAAGTAAACACTTTACTTAGACCATTTTTCTCAGTGCAGGAGACCCTTGCATACGTCACGTCCAATTTGATCCAGAGTTTCCTGTCACCACACCTATAATTTGAGCTGTCCATAGGTATCAAGGTATTTTCACTGATGATCCTCTAACTAAAAATGCAAATGATTAATTAGTTTTGATTCAATTTTAACTAGTAAATTAGATTTTTTTCATTTATGTTGGCGATACGTTTCATACTGTGGTTTGTATTGTATAATTTGTTCTAAGAATTTTAATTAATTTGATGTTGGCATAAGATCGACACTAAGTTGGTTTATTATAGATACTTTTTACTTTTTTATCGATAACACGCGTATTTAAATATTACGGTTTCCGTATAAATTTAGTTCGGCCGTTGATTAATAGATGACTCTGATTTCTATAATCTAATTTATTGAAGTGCCAGTTTGAATACGTACCTGTGATCTGAGACTCTCTAATTAAATAAAGAAATATGTTTGTTTTGTTCACGACCTACTTGATGACTGCTTTATACGGCTTGTCGGGTCATGAGTTCGTGTTCACCACTGACGCCACTTACTGCTTTTTTGGAAAAATACTAATACTAATGTCAATCTAATTTAAATGAATGTTATATTGACAAGTACTAAAGTTAATATTTACCAAAATTATTCTAGATAACTTGCTTGCTTCGTTAAAACCGGAGTATTAAGTTTTTTAAAGTTATATTGCATAACTTATTAATTATTTAAGTCAAATAATTATTTGGTTAATAGTTTTGCACTAATTAGTTTTAATGTAAACCAGATTGTTATCAGCTGTGCCCTCCATTACTTTAATTTTGACGTGCAGGGAAAATAGTTCTTATGTTCTCTCTTCTTTTTTATTTGCTTCTAAATGTATATAAATAATGTAATGCCATGTAGTGGAAAATAAACTTTATTGTTATTATTATGTTCTTAAACGTCATTCAGATGTCTACTACATTACCTATTCGTTAACAAGCGGCTGAAAAGTTAATTTGACAGCTAATTTGCTGCTTCCACAAGTACCCCGCGCCACCTAGCAGGTAGAAAGTCACTAATTACGATATTCACTCACAATGTCAGAGAGGTCGCTAAGTGAATTAAAACATCTAAATTATAATATTCATATTATAAAAAAATATATGTAAACAGGGTAATTATAGAGTTAATTAAAATATTGAATATTAAATAGAATTATATATGAAACTAGTTAGAATATCGTATTTTACTGAAGTTAAAAATTAAAAATTTTAAATTCCAGGTATTTGTTCTGAAAAACGGATCAGTATGTATATATATATATATATATATATATATATATATTTATATATATATATATATATATAATATATATATTATAAATAGTACGTTGTGCCTCAAATATGGATACTGCGTAACTTGTGTCACCATATATAACACTGTCACCTCCGATTTCGGAGTGACAACGTTTTGCCTTGTTTTAATCAATTTTGGTATTGACCTGACATCTAGAGCCCAAATTTAAAAATTTTGTCGGAGGTGACAAAAATACCCTAAAGCATGCAAAAGAAAAAATTAGTTCCGCTGTAGATAACTGGCGCTAGTGTCGCGAATTTTACACATTATAAATACGTTACCACCTCCGCATATAGATGGCAGGATTTTACATTAAGAGCGGTACTTTCCCGCCTCCACGAATTGGCAACGTTGGATACGTCACAAAGTATTAATATTGCGGCCGGCGGTTACAAATTAAATTTTTGTTCTTTCAGTTTCGAAGGCATAAGTTTTATTGTGAAGTTATTTGTGTAATATGACGTCAAGATCTAGGTTGCTTGTGCAGCTAGGCAGAGCAAATGCTGGCAAGTATATATACGTATTTTATTTCATATATCATGTATATCTAACCTAACACTGGTCAGGTAACATCCTAATATTATGCGAGCCTATACATTTTGTTTCAGTTACAAAATTATTTCGAGTTAACTGAACCAACTGTTCCTATGTATATAATATATAATCTATTTGAAAAAATAGGGGGCGGAGAATAATGTTAACCAAATTTACATATATCCCGCCATCGATAACAATGACCGTTATAAGCTGTTGCAATTATTCTGTAATGCCCTATAATACCGTACGAGCCATCTCTAGTACAAATATGAAGCGCATGCTTACATAGATGTATAATAAAAGTGGCTCGTGCGGTATACCATTTATAAGTGGTTTATTATAAGTTTATGATGTTCTATTATTTTCTTATATTTGAGATTTTGGCACCATTATCTGTTCGATTGAAACTATAAATGTAAAATACTTTAACCAAAATATTACTTCCGATTGACCGGAAATCGATGTCAACTTTGTTATGAATAAAAAATTATTCATTATATTAAAATAACAAATTTAACCGGAAGTGATATTTTGGTTAAAGTATTTTACATTTATAGTTTCAATCGAACAGATAATTGTACCAAAATCTCAAATATAAGTACCTGAATGATAGAACATTATAAACTTTTAATGAACCACTTACGTGGAATACCTGTATATGGGTCATTCCATATCAACCGAAACAGCTAAAAATTTGATGTCTTGGATTCTTTTTATATTTTATATTTGAAGTCTGCCTAAAATTAGGACCTACATAAGACCTGTATTTTTTCCTAAAGCTCGACAGTATCTATTTACAAAGATATTTGCGAACAAAGTTTGCAAAATCGATAAAATAATCGCAGAAGTAATATTGTTTGGTTATGCATAAATTAAAAGATTAAAACAAAAATACATATAAATCATGTGTTGATATGAATAACCCATATATCGAAAATTTAAGTTTGTTGGAGATTGTTTAGCAATACATTGCATACAAATTTTTGAATTACTGGACTTTAAAGAAAAGTTGTGTTCTAATTCGAAATTATTATTACGAGCTCGTCAAAGTTGTTTGCAACACATAAGTACTTCTAAGGCGGACGAAAATTTCTTAAATAAATTGTTAATTACCAATAATTTCTTTATCTTGCCCAAAATTATTAATATATTGATACTTTTTATTATTTTATCCTTTCAATAACAATAATAACTCAAATTATAATCTGATGCTTTGGTTTTCAATAAACTTTATTGTAATACGTTTTATATAAATATGGATTTTTTTATTGTTTTTATTAAAAAAATAAAAGAAAACTAAGAAAATCTCATTATGTAAATATTGATAAGGTGTTCTACGACCATAAAAACGAAAACTTCTTTTAAGCCATCAATAATTGTTTGTTTTGCATTTTGTATTACACAAAGTAATAATGAACAGTTACAAAATATTAATCAAATAATGTTACAGCAATAGTAATACTATACTATATACCATAATATTTGCCTAGTATTTAAGGTTGTTTATGTAGCTCACTTTATAGTTTTGGAAAATTCAATAAACGACAACCTTAACGACAATAATGTAAGGGAAGTCGCGAATAATAATGAAGGAAGTAACAGTGATCTAACTGTATTTGTTGAGGTAAAGAAAGAAAAGTAATTATTTACATAAATGTAAAAATATCTACCATTCTAAAATTTATAGGAATGGATAAAATATAGTGATTTCACGAATATACCAAATTATAATGATGAAGAACTACAGAATCCTATTGAAACTCATATACAGTGTGATAAGAACATCTCTTCAGATCGCTCTTGTACGGATGTTGCTGATTCTGAACCTAACTCGTCTCCTAATCATTCTACATTAATTAATAAACCACAATCGAAAGAGATTAAAGTGAGTCATAAGTATATGTAATGTTAAACTTATTTCCGGATAATTAACAAATATTTTATTAATCAAGTTCTTTAAACTTATTTAAGCCCGTTTATATTTATATCTATTAAATTTCTCAGGTGATACAAGATATTGTAATGCGATCTGCTGATTCTTATGAAATTAATTCAAATAAATACAATTTTACGGAAAGTTCTACAAGCAGTTCTGCAAGTAAAACTAATCCAACTTGTTCTGGATATCGTGTAACTCCCAAATATAGTGATTTCACGAATGTATCAAATTCTAATGATGAAGAACTACAGAATCCTGTTGAAACACATATACAGTGTAATAAGAGCATCTTTTCATATTGCTCTTGTACGGAAGTTGCTGATTCTGAACCTGACTCGTCTTCTAATCATTCTACATTAATTGATAAACCGCAGTCGAAACAGATTAAAGTGAGTGATAAGTATATGTAATGTTAAACTTATTTCCGGATAATCAACACATATTTTATTAATCAAGTTCTTTAAACTTATTTACGCCCATTTATATTTATATCTATTAAATTTCTCAGGTGATACAAGATATTGTAATACGATCTCCTGATTCTGATGAAATTAATTCAAATAAACACCATTTTACGGAAAGTTCTACATGCAGTTCTGCAAGCAATACTAATGCAACTTGTTCTGGATATCGTGTAACTCCCAAAGTTAATGCTATGAATAAAGTTATTCTTAACAGCGCAATTTGTGGTCAAATTAAAGTAAGCGTATCGTTTGTTATTCTAATACTCAAATAAGTTTATACATAATTTTGTGACGTAGGAAAAGAGAGATGGCGAAAGAAAAATAGTTAGATGTACTTTTTGTCAGGATGACGTACTTTCAAAAAATTTTATGAGGCATTTACAAAGACACCACGGTTCTGAGAAAGAAGTAGAGGCTATATTAAAATTGCCCAAGAATTGTAAAGATAGACGTCGAGCACTTAGCTTATTTCGAAAGGACACAAATTTTGAATTGTACATTTCCGGCACTCTACGACCCTACCGACAGCCCTTCAGAGAATTTGTAGAGCAAGCTGATTACTATCCTTGCCCTAATTGCAAAGGCTTGTTTCGAAAGAAATATTTGCAGAGACATGGAAAGATATGTTTTTCTAAATCGAATAATATCAAAAATTATGTGTCCGCATCGCAAACTATGGTGGCTTGTGCTAATGATTCTACAAATACGTTATCAAAACTGGCTGTAAAAGAACTGGTGCGTGTAATTTGGTAACACAATTAATGCAACTATAATTTTGATATGTTAGGTTTTTGATAGAATGAAAGGGGATAAAATCGGATTTGTAGCTAAGGGAGATCTTCTAATTGCCAATTTCGGAGAATCTTATTTAAAAAAACACAGAAAAGAGCGGATGGCATATGCATGCAGTAATCGAATGCGAGAACTTTCACGCCTACTGATTGATTATCGCAAGATTGTAAATAATTTCACAGTTGAGTTTAAAGACCTTCTTCACCCAAAGAATTTCGAAAATGTGGTGTTTGCTGCAAGAAATATTGTTGGCTATGATCCATTAAGCAAAACCTTTAAATCTCGAGTCTTGGCGATGCATTTAGTACTTCCTTAAAAGCGGCTTGCGATGAACTGACGCATCTGATTCTAAAGCAAAGCAAGGGTTTTACCTGTAAAACTGAGGCATACACACATCTTTGGTTAAAACATATAAAGAATTTTAAGAAATTGGTAGAATCTCGCTGGAACAGTGAATTAGCTTCCCTTGCTAACAAAGACCTTCAACAAAAGAGGTGGAGTAAACCCTTGCTTTTACCTTTAGTAAATGATGTGAAGAAATTTAGAGATTATTGTCTGCAAACTGCAAATGAATGCGTGAAATTGTTTAATGATGGAAAAGACGATAACAAAACATATAAATTTTTAGTAAATTCTACTTTGGCTTTGCTTATTGTGTTTAATAGAAGACGAATCGGGGATGTTCAATTTCTAAAAATAGAAGACTACGAAAAGGATCAACGAAGTAATACTGTTGATTTTGAACATGCTCTGACGGAAACGGAAAAAATGTTAACCACAAGATATAAACGTGTAGTCAATAGTGGAAAAGGTTCTAGAGCAGTAGTTATATTAGTACCTGAGGTTTTACAAAATTATATTGCAATATTATTGACAAATCGAGGAAAGTATATTCCACCGGACAATGAGTATATTTTTGCTACTCCTGGAAGTAGTATCAAATGGGGTAAAGGAGACGTAGCTATCCGATCTCTGGCAAGTAAAATAAATTTAGAAAATCCCCAGTCTATATCAAGTAATAAATTGAGGAAGCATATTGCGACCGTTATGCAAATACTCAGCTTAACCAAAGATGAAGAGAAACAGTTTTCTAACTTCATGGGTCACACCCAAAAAACCCACGAAGAATTTTATGAGTGAGTTTATAAAAATATATAGTAACTATTGCTTCTTTCTTGCTGATCACTTCTCATATGCTTTAGACTACCAGTAGACCTTTATCAAACGGCAAAGGTATCTAAACTGTTACTAATGATGGAAAAGGGAAAAATTCCAATGGAATATCAAGGAAAATCGTTAAGAGAAATAAATTTTGATTCCAATCTTGAATTTGCTATAGAAAATGATGGTAAGACTACTAATAACGTTATGTTACTATAGTAAAACATGAAAATGTTTTAATGTTTCGACTAATACACGCATAAATTATATTCATTTGATGGTCTTTTGGTGTTGAGATATTTGAGATACTCATATATATACTTGGAATATATTAAAACTTACCGACTTCAATTGTAACATATAATATTGTTGACTAGTACAGAGAAGAATTCATTGTAAAAAGAGAAAGTTGGTAATTTTCATTAAACTCCAATGTATATATAATAATCCAGCTGTTTGTCAAACATTGCAGACGATGATGTGATACTTCTTAACGAAGCCAGCCATGTAACTCTTGATGAACTGTTTAAAACTACATCTTCCTCCAATGAAGCATGCGAGAAAAAACGAGATGCAAAATGTTTACGTAAGTTATTTCCAAGACTTGTGTTTTTTCGTGTTACGAGTACTTAATTTTTATAATTATATTTATCTTTACGTTTACAAACGAATAGCAATCGATGATGATGATGATCAGGAATTGGATTCTACTAAAATTTCAGATACCAAGACGAATAATAAGTTATTAGTAAAACGACGAGGTACGCTAAATTTGACCAAAAATAAACACCAAAATTGTTTACATACATAATTTCAGGATGGACTACTGAAGAAATCAATGCATTAAAACACGACTTTAATCATTTTATTGAAGAAAATTTATATCCGTCAGGACAAGAAATATCCAATTTTATACAAAAAACTAAAATAAACCGATCTGCGTCAGTCATTAAATCAAAACTGCAACATTTAATGAAGTTAAAAAAATTGAAGAAACCACAAAAATAATCATACGTTAAATAAATGCCTGCTTTACTTATTTTTTATTGTTTTTAAAACCTTTTTTCAACATCAATTATCCTTAAAGTACCTACTTCCATATTTCTTCCCAAGTTGTTTATTATTATGTTCTATAATGCGACCACGCAACTTGCATAAATGTATATTTTATCAAATAATCATATTACTCCAACAAAAAATTTATAGAATAATAGTAACATTCCTTGCCAAAAAAGAATTAATCACTAATTGAAAGAAAATTGATTAGAAAAAAAAACTAAAGATCTAAACATAACATAAAATCTAAACCGCAGCAATTAGTAACATTCAAATCATTATGTACGACATTAAAGATATGGAGTATTGAGTATTTCAGAAAAAAATATATACAAAGTAAAATATTCCCATTTATTTCACAAGTAAAATTGTCAGGGAAATGTATGTGTAGTTTAATTAATTAATTTAAAACAATATTCTACTTGCATTCTTTTTCATATAAATCCACATCTTTTCCAGTTTCAGTAAAATATAAATACGAAAAATATACAGCTGTATAATAATATGATCTTGTGACCTCCGTTGATTTGGCAACGTCAACTAGAGGTCACAACGTACTATTTGTACGTAATTTGGGATGTCAATTGGTACCTTTCGTATAGCATATATATATAAAAATAAAAAAATTAAATCTTTTCCCCTCGTTTGAAATTCTGTTTGTACAAGTTCCCCTCAAGTCATATATGTTATATATATGATCCTAAACAATTCCGAAGATGCGGAGGTTAGGTCGCCTGTCTTCTATACCGGAGGTGACAACTGCGAAAGTATCAATATATATATATATATATATATATACAGGATGTGTAGATATTCACGAAATACTAAGCGATCCGTGGCGACTTTCTTTGTGAAATTCTTAATCGTTTCCTCACAACTCTTCGCTTATACCAGCTCTAATAAAAGATATTACCGCTTTTTCCCTTCAGATCAGTTCGTGTTTATGTACAACTGGCATGAAAAGAATATTTCATTTTTTGAAATAAGGTCTACATGGCTGCCTACTGTCAATGCTTATCTTATAACTAGGAACTTATACCAGTATTTATTTTGGTATAAGTCTTTATTTATCCTTTTATAAAATACCGGCATTATAATATAGTGTTTTGTATTAACATGCTGTAAATCTACCAATATCGGTATAAGTTTCGGTATACAACAAACCATCCCTTTTTTTGTTGTAAGTAGGCTATTTTACTAACTTGCGATTCACTCCAAAATGCAACACTACACAGCAGTCTGGCAGTACACAATCCCAGAAAATTAAACTCAATAGCGCTATTTATCACAAAATTATTACAAAAACACGTGTATTGAATTGTTTATTATTATGTACGTTTAAGAAAAATGAGATAATTGGTATTGTTTATATTTAATCAATCTTATCAAATTTTGCGAAAAATTTTCAAAGCATTATTTACTCCTGTTATATCACAACACTAAAGTTTACTTATTTCCGCATCAACATGATTTTATTCGCAGTAGATCCACTGTGGAGAGCTTAGTACCTATTAGGCAATTTGATCAGTATTTTCCTTCATCGGGAGTACCGCAGAAATCACACGTAGAGCCACTGCTTTTTGTTTTTTTTATTAACGATTTTCTCACCTCTCTATCTTGCCCAGTACTTTCCTACGCTGGCGATAGAATAGCTTAATAGTGTTCTGATTTTAAATTAAAACTAAATGTGAATAAATATTCTGCTATGGAATCAAAGGTATGGAATCTAATGTGGAGTCATTTAGAACAGTTTTCAAAGCCAAATGAAGAAGTAATTGAAAAGTCAAGCGTGGGTAATAACTATTAAAATGGAAAATTTTAGTAATAGATGTTAAGTATTGCCTTAATTATATTGTAAACTTTATTTTCTATGTTAATTCAAGCTTACCTGGGATATTTTTATGTTCTTGTTATATTTTACTCGGAGAGACTTGTTATTCTTCGGGATGTCTCTTTGGTAACTTTTGCCGTATTCCCCTCAAACTAGAGAAATTAACGGTATCTTAATATCGGTTAGCGGTATCTTTCAAAATTGAAGTTGGCCTACCTGATAGCAATAACAATCGAAGGCTGTTTACTGGTAAATTTAGTTTGAATCCTCATTCTGCCTGTGGCCACGAGAGACGACGGTTGTATTGAATTCCTATAACGATTTTTATGCCACACTTTAAAAAAATATCAGAGTTCCAAGAAGTGTTATGTCCTAAAAAAGTATCGATATAACTCTTGAATGCAAAATTGTCAAAAATACCCTATAAAATTTCTTACGAAGATTCCCGGCCAGTATACCATTCCATGCTACTGACCGATTTGGGGGCCCATTGAACCGAATATCCAACCTGTACCCAGCGAACTGCATCTCAGTCTGGCTTAGAATATCCCTGCTTTGAAGCCAAGTTAGTATTCCTAAGTATACCTTACCTAAAACAGAAAATAATTAATTAGTTTCATTTTAATATTTAACCAGAAATTAGATCTTTATAATTTATTCCACTATACGTTAATTTGGGGTTAGATTTATATCAACCGCCATTTAGTTTAGTTATTTTAGGGATTTTTATATTTATAGGTTGTATAAAGAAAATCACTGAGTTGGTCTGTAATAAAATAGTTATTCATAACAAATATCGATAACACAGATGATAGTTTTCTATTAAATTTAGTTTTTGCTATGTACGGGTAGATGGCGCCGTATTTTAAATTAATTAAATGTTAATCTGACATTTCCCTAACCTTATTGTAATTTAAAATGCCAGGAAGGTTCGAATACGTATTTTTGTAATAAATAATTTGTTTATATAGTACTTACTGATTCCAACATACGTACCATTAAGACATCGTTATTTTCTCCAGTTTGAGGAGAATACGGCAAAAGTTACCAAATAGACATCCCGATGAGTGAAAAATCTCTTCGAGCAAAATATAATAAAAACATATGAATATACCAGTTAAGATTGAATTAACATAGAAAATAAAGTTTTCCGGGCTGATGTGCCGTGCTCACTCATCAGGCAACCAGCGAAACCGCAACACCGCCGTCCTGAGGATGCCAACCGTAGTGTTTGGCGAAACGTCGACTTTTACAAGTACTAGACCACGGCACATCAGCCCGGAAACCATCATATCCAGTATGGACACCGGCCGTGAAAGCCTACATTCACTCATAACTGCCTATTCGTTAGTAAGCATCCGGAGTACGATTTTGACAGGCAATCTGGTGCTCCTAAAAGCGTCCCGTGCCGTTTAGCAGGTAGGAAGTCTCTTTTCGCAGTATTCCTTCAATTATCAGAGAGGTCGCTGGGTAAATTGAAACCACTATACTATTTTATTTAATAGGAAAGTAAACTCCTTCGATTCGTTCTAATTTCGAATTGATTACCTACCCTTCTAATTTCTTCTAACAGGCCCTTTAGGTATGCAATTGTGGTTGTAGTCTTAACCTCAGTTTCTTGTCTGGTCGAGTTTGTTCTCCGACTTCTTACTTTGTACAACATATCTTCCGAGTATCCATTCATTCTGAGTGTGTCAGTGATAATTTGAATTTATTTAGTTGTATCATTTTTACTCTATCGTATAGGCATCTTGCAACTCCAATTTTGATGTGTCGTGGGTGGTTTAATTGGTGATGTAGATACCGGCTCGTGTAAGTAGGTTTTTTGTACACACTAGCTTTTCATAAGTTTTCGTCCCTCATTTTCTGGACTAGAACATCTGAGAATGGAAGAGCATTCTTTTTTCCAATCCCATTGTGGACTTGATTGAAGGTTCTATGTTGTTGATATGTGCAAGATATTCCTCTAGGCTATTTATACCATGAGGTCAAATGACAAAGGTATTGTCGCCGTATCTGAGTCACAGCCTCGGCTTGAGATGACGTGTTCGTATTGCTGTTTGTTCAAATTGTTCTATGTAAGTATATACCATAGTCCTTATCAGGGATAACCTGATGACTGCAGTAAAAGCACCACCGAAACCTCGGATTTAAACAATCCAACAGACGATGGAAGTAGCCCAAACATATCCTAGCAATCGTCAAGAATTTCACCTCATGAATTATGGTTGGTAGTTGTGCCGAGCGCGATGGACGAGACTTCAATGCAGTCTTCGGGAGACTGCGGCCATTATACGTCAACGAAATCCTGTGTGAAGTAAGTGTTTATAACCTGACTAACCGTACCAAATGAATCGTTTTTGGTAAAAATATATGCAATCAATATTATCGTTTTAAGAAAGAGCTCTCGCTAATGTGAATGTGGAACAACAACGGAACTGGAAGCTAACTTCTGGCTTTGTCGTAGTATTCGTCGTAAATCCAATTCTTTAACTAACGATTAAATGAGGGAGCTAGGCGGCCGTTTACGGGACCGCATACAGTTCCCGTGAATTACCGGGCAGACACTAAGACATGAATCATAATTACTTTTAATTTCGCTGCACGCAAATGGCTAGGGCGAGTCCCTAATTCACGGACTAATACAACACGCTAAAATTATGTGTTTATCCTGGCGTTATTCTAAGTGGATTCCTGTATCTTACAACTCGGCAAACAATTCCGTCTGGCGTATACACATTAATCCTTCACTTAGCTATAAGCCTGATTAAGATTCCTTGTGTGTCCGTGGGCAATTATCTCAGCCAACGCATCATTCCACGATTCTGAGGCGCGGAGCTGTATGTGTACAGCATGTACGTGTGCTCAAAGGTGACGCTCTCCCCCATTCCATCACGCTAACGTAAACACGTTTCCGGTTTGTACAATGGCAGTGTATGTACCGACATCAGATAATGCGTAGTTATCGTTCGAACATTATTTATTTAAGTTTAAATCTAATTTAAATCAGTTCGTTAACGCATGTTAGTAATTAATTCAGACATAAACAGAATACATACACTAGTACGTAGAATGCTAGTATTACAACGTATGCTAACAGGGATATAAGTAAAATTAGCTGTCTTTCTTTAGTTTTGTCATTTTATGGCATTAAAAAATTAAAATAATAATAATAACAATAATAACAAGCTAATTTACATATAAATCTAATCTAATTGTTAAATAAACTGAATACATTTTTGTAACTAACGCTAGCTTGTTTTCTAAATTTCTGCACGGATATTGAGATGGCTGTACTGTTAATACTGTTATTTTATTTTAGGAGGTATTAGGAGATGAAAAAGAGAAATTAGACGTATGGGCAAGACACTTGAACGAATTACTAAATGAAGCAGACGTACCGCAATGAGCACAAGTAACTGCAGAAACAGCAAGCGGTATGGAAGTAGAAGTAAAAGGCAACAAGATATATTTGAAGCTATAGAAGAGTTAAAACACAGTAAAACTGCAGGAGAATTCCTGCAGAAGTATTAAAACAAGGAGGTCAGAAATTGCATCAAAAAAGTAAGCCACTTGATTCAAAGTGTGTGGAAAGAAGAAATAATGCCTAGGAATTGGAGTAACACACTTATTTACGCAATTTACAAGAAAGGTGATAAAACACAATGGAAAATTATAGAGGAATTGCACTTTTAGGCGTAGTACACAAAATGGTTACAAGGATGATACGGAAAAGACTAAAGAAATGCGAAGACGATGTGGTAGCTGAATATGAAGTAGGTTTCAGACGTGGGAGATCGACAGTGGATCAAATCTTCACGTTAAAGCAAATCCAACATAACAGTTAGGTATGAACAAAACTTGGGGCTGCATATGTTTTTTTTATCGACTTCAACCTGGCATATGATTCGATTTACATAGAAAAAGTGTAGGAAGCGCCAGTAAGATTAAATTTCGAAAAACGATAATAAACCTGATGGAAATCACTCTAAGAGACACAACAAATAAAATTTCGATAGACGGCAGTTATTCAGCGAAATTTAGAGTTGCAAAAGGTTTAAGACAAGGCGACCCACTCTCGATGAACCTATCTACTTTAGTAATGAAAACAATAATACGATAAAGCATGATACAAACAAGAGATTTGATTTACCATAATAAAGTACAGTGTACAGCAGACAACGTAGTCCTGCACTGAGAAAAATGATTGATTTAATCTAACATAAAATTTTATGTTACCATTTTATGTTAGTCCAAAACAAAATATGGTTAAAGAAATCCTCTGTTGTGTGCGACTAAAACATAATGCGTTAACAAGTTTCAACTTGTTCTAATTAACAATGAAAATGGTTCCTTTAATATTACTAGAAAGCTAACATACAACAACAAGATAACAACAACGTTATCTTTTCCATCCAACTAAAATGCGGTTAGATAAACGAACCTGAAGCATTAAAGAAAATTATGTTTTAATTATGGAAATTGAAGAATATCAGTACGATAGTAGCATCACATCTATTTTGTAGTAGTTTTCCCCCTATACAATACAGCATATACTTTAACCACTTATATATACTACAGAAACTAGATGGCGCTTGTGCTATTTCATTCCAGTAATCGAATATATTTAGCATAAATAGCAAGGTAAATGCGATTATTAAACATATAGGTGACATATTTACCAGATAAACATCTAATAGTACACCTGTGTTCGTGGAAAGCCATATTTTTTGAATAAATTAAGTAAAATTATAGTTATTCAAAACTATAATTTGAACAACAGATGAAAATAATCTTATTTTAAGTTACTTTTATTGTTTACCCAGCATACATTGTTGTATTAATATACACCAAAATAATGTTCACTGAATCATTACAATAAGATGTTTTTGAAACTTTTTGTCTGTTCCGAAGACAATGTTGGTTTGTTCGAAATATAAACTTGGTGCAATGAAAGCATATTTTGCGTTGACATTACTCATTTTTTGTGTTCTTGTTACTTAATTTAGTATCGATCGAACATTTTATGCTAACACTGTTTTATGGGTTGAATAAATCCAATGGTTGTGTTGCTTGTATACAACACAAAAAGTGTGTTAAATCAACGCATTTTGCGTTGACTAAACACAATTTTGTGTGATGACGGGGTCCAAAAAAAAAGTTGAGAAGACTTTTAAGAAATTTGAAGAAGAAGCAAACGCTTTTGGGCTACATATAATCAATGAAAAAATAAAGTACATGGAAATGAGATCAAAGGTAATAGAGGAAAACAAATATGCCAGATTTAAGACAGAAGAGAGAGAATACAAAGTTAACCAGTTCGAATACCTAGGGGTACAATAACATCAAAAAACGAGGAAGATTGCGAAATGGGTAATAGAGTCTTGAAGGGAAATAAAGCGATGGGGGCACTATCAAATATATTAATACCAAAAAATATATCGCGAGCAGCCAAAATCAGAACTTTCGAGACGATAGTAAGACCAGTTGAGTTGTATGCCAGCAAAACATGGGTAATGACAATAAAAGACGAACAAGAACTAAAAAACTGAGTAAGAAAATCTTTGGGAAACATTTTCAGAGACGTAAGAACAACAGACGGTGAATGGAGAAGACGCACAAACAGTGAAGTAACGAACCTGTACAGAACAGGAAAAATAACTAAAAAACATAAGAGTACAAAGAACAAAATGGTTAGGACTTATCACCCGAATACCCAAACAAAGAATTGTAAAATAAAAGTGTTATATAAATGGGAAGACGCGAGAAGAAGAGAAGACCAAAGAAAAGGTTGCTTGAAGAAGTGAAAGCGGACTTAAGTGTAGTGCGCATAAAAAAGTGGGAAGATACAGCGAAAGACCGAAAAAAAAAGTGGTAACAAATAGTAAACAAAATAGAAGGCCTGGGGGATGCCTCCCAAGGCCTGTAGCGCTAACTTGTACATCTTATTTCGTCTATTCACAATCACAATTACGTGATGGATTTACATGTCCGCTCCAAGACCAGCACTTACAATTAGTGATAGTTTTTCCAAACGCGTTTTTTTTTCGCCGTTCAAAAAGAAATGTCATCTTTACTTTTTTTGACCAGAGTCCTATTCACAAAAACCACTGCACCTGTAGCCGTTTCTTACGGATCACTTCATTTTTTTTTCAGCTCGATCGGCAATATGCTGTCCATGGCGTCTCCTTATAAATATAAATATAAAAAGAAAAAAAAAAAACCCAAAATTTGGAATCACTTTAGTATTACGAATAATTGCAATGCTAATTACTACTTATACACAATAATTTAAGATTTCTAATACACACACGTCAATTTAGACAAAACCTGAATTCCAACGATTCTTTCTATATTCTAATATTGACATATCAATGAAATTAGTTAAAAAATAAATTTAAGAATCCTTTCAATCTTAATTTTTGCTTCTAATTTAAATATATGCGTCGTAAAACTATTTTTTTACAAAAACCTTTGATGGAAGCTTCAATCTTTCAAAATCTACTTCATATATTAACCAACTTTATTTCTTGGATAATGAATAAAATCAAAGAATACCATCGAGTGATTTGACAACTAGAGAAGTCTTCGACACCACTTGGATCATTTGGCTTTTATGCTGAAACATTGAATTTTTTCAGAAGTTATATGTTTTTTTTAATAAAATAAATAATAAAGTGTGTTATAAATGAATGCAATAATTTTTATTCAAAAGAATCATGACAATAGATTTACTGTTTGCGGTAATTCTCGTCATTGCCAATATTGCAGGTTTTGTTTGCATTTAGAAAGAAAAATATTCATATCATCTACCAATTCGTCCATTCTTCTTTTGTTATTTTGACATAGGGTCTTGTGGAGTAATTTGGAGACATTTTTAGAACATTTATGATTCAACTGGCAAAATAAAGTTATTAAACAGCTCAAAAACTAATTTCTACATTGGGTTGATGAGAATACCTAACTAGAAACTGCTCAAATAAGTAAGGAACTGTAAAAAAACATACTCCATATATTTTAAAGTCAATTAGAAATGTGTAGTGTCGATTAGTGCCCTCGTAAGGTAAGTAAGAGGAGGCAGCTTTAAAATAATATCTACTACAACATCAGCGTTGTCTTCTAAATTCTGAAATACAAATCTCTCACTTTGCCCCTTACTACGTAGAAACTTGACATTGTATACCTGTACTACACAATGCACAAGCAAAGACAGAGCATAGATATTTTTAAAAGTTTTTAGAGGGCATGGTAACAGCACAAACTAAAACCAAAACTTTATTTTTTAATATTGTCAGTCTTTATTTGATATTTGTGGAGGTTAAGAGCTAGAGAACAGAACAACAACGTTCTTTGATAAGTATCGTAAAAATAGAAAGTTAAAAAAAAGTATCAGGCTGTCTCATTTTTACCCAAGGTTCCAAGTGTCTCATGATTATTCGACAAGACCATAGGTTTTCCATATCAAAATTACTTCGCTTCTATCTGCTAGTTATTTTAGTTACTAGATCTATCTACCTTCGCACTAAAAAATGTTTGCAATTTCTGTTGAATATTCCAGTAACGTACATAGTGAAGCTGGGGAATTTAATGTCAAATACTAGGTATATTTTCTAATTTTTGGTAATTCTCTCCTATACATTACTGGATTTTTAAACAGGAATTGCAAACATTTTTTTGTGTGTATCCAAAATAAGTTTTTGTGTAAACACCTTTTAACCTTATTCAATTATTGCAGGCAACTTAATCGCGTGGTCACTTCCGTATATGAGTATTAAAAGAGCCTCCATCAAACGCTAATAACAACCTACCCTCATAGGATCCATCTGTACACAACGAGCTGGCCAAAGCTTCTTAATCTTGTGCGTTGCTGTGAATATATAAACCCTGAAATGCCTGAAATGAAGAGCATCTCATGCGGCGCCGTTCAGAATGGACGGCGGCAAAGCGAACATCGAAGAGCGTAGGCAACGTTCTAGCAGCGTTGTTTGTGGAAGCTGCCTTTTAAAGTTTCATACTAATTTTAAAGCATTTGCTTATTAAAATGAGAACGGAATCTTCAGTTCAGAACTTCCAAGCGCGCGCGCGCGCGTCGTTTATGACGTTTTTTTTGTTGAAAGTTTTATAATCATTCGGAAGTTGCGACGCGGAAAAGCAGGCAGAGGAGGAAGAAGAGGATACCCTACCTCCACCAGTGTGGCGACGTAATTGCAAAACTTACTGTTCTGGGTTTTTCTTGCATAGGCGATATTGCAAGTAGTCCGTCTATGTTGAACCTGCATAAAAGAACAATGAAATTAGTTTAATCGAAATGGTAATTAAGATATAAAAAAATAAAGGTATTTTATTATTATTGAGGCTGAAAATAAAACCCATATTTTAATATTGCACTGTTTAGACGCGATTTAAATGGGATATTAGGTAAAGTTATTTAAAACAAATTGATTTCATAGCTTCCGGAAAACTGTTTCACGATTATTCAAAATAAAATACAATGCTAAAAATGCAAATGTCATTCCAACAACATGTACAGTTGAAAATATTTATGTGTTGATAATGCGTGATGCTAATTAAATACTTAGCTTTTTTTTTGTTGAATTTTCAGAATTTAAAACAAAATATTGAAACTTATTCGGTAGTCTAAGGTTATATACTAATTTTACGTTCAATAAGTATTTCGTGTGCACTTACAAGGGAACACCGGCGGGTGTCCCCCTCCGATTTCGATGAAACTTAACAGATCGAAAGAGTACCTTAAAATAAGAGACACGTTTTTTTTTTTATCGGGTATCCGCACGATTTTGGGGTACAGCCCCCTGCAAAGATTGGACGATTTTTCAATTTTTGCAAATATTTACTAAATTATAACAGATATTAAATTTTCTTCTTAACATAATTTGCAGCATATTGCATGTCCCTAAGGGTGGCGTCGTCCGTATTTGCAAAAAGTTAATAACGGGGGACGGGGTACCCCGCACCTCCCATTTTTTTTACATTTTTTCTTTTTCTTATTCATTAAAAGAAGGCCGATTTTACATAGAATTCGATGATATATAACAAGTTTAGAAAATTAATAATTGTAAAAATAGAAAAATAATAATAAAGCTTCAAAATTAATAAACTTGTCTATTGATATAAATCAAATGAACTATAACAGAAATAAGTTTTTATCCTTAACATAATTTTCAGCATAATACATGGTCTCAAGGTAGATATCTTCATAAAAAGCTAATAACGGGGGACGGGGTACCCCATCCCCCGCATTTTTTTAATAATAAGTTTATTCATTATTCATCAAAAAAAGATCGCTTTTACATAGAAAACAATGGTAATAAATTTGGAGGAGTAATAATTTTTTTTTTTTTTTTTGACGGGGGAAAATGCTGAATGCACCATCAAGCGGGGCAAAAGGCGCACCCGCTCGGTGTGTGGGACTTTCACCCACTAAAAACCCCCCTCTCGGACATGTGTCCACCCCGGTACCGTTTGACACATTGCTTCAGGGTGGTGTCCCGTATTTAACGATCCATCTCTCGTTTTTTGGTTTTCAAAACCCTTTCCACATACGAAGAGACTATCTCCACGCTCCTCGGCTCTCCACCATTTTTCCCGATGATGTTATCGGGTGATACCTCTCCTATCTGAGCCTCCAACGCATCCCTCTCCGACTTCCACCTTGTACATTCGAAGATGGTGTGGTTAACGTCGTCCTTCTCACAGTCCCGATACGGACATTGGGCACTATCCACTTTCCCCATTTTAAACAGGTAATCATGAAGTACCCATGCCCGGTCAGGAACTGTGTCAGATAGTATCCTATCTCGCCATGGTCTCTATTCATCCAGGCTATCAGGATCCTTGATTAATCTGGCGGCCATCTTCCCTTAGTATCTGCCTCCCATCTCTCCTGCCAGAGTCGGAGAGTGCGCTCTCTTTCCTCTTGAGCCGAACTTTCTCTTGGTTGCTCAGATTCCCATCTCCTTTTCCGCTCCTTGGCCAGCAGGTCGATGGGTACCACCCCCGCCACCACCAGGACGGCTGCCTCTGACACAGTTCTGTAGGAGCTGGCAATGCGTAGTGCTCCTCTTCTCTGAACTGCCGCCATTTTTTGCCGGTATTTCTTTCGATCAAGGGCGTCCGCCCAGATCTCGCACCCATACAAAAGTATTGATTCCGTGACAGACATTAGGAGTCGTCGCTTGCTTGCGGAAGGTCCGCCGACGTTGGCCATAAGACGACTAAGGGATGCCACCATCTGTGCAGCTTTTGTGGCTGCGTAACAGATGTGGTCCCAAAACGTCATTCTACTGTTCAAAGTAGACTCCCAAATATCTAATGGCCTTGGACGTTGTGATTTCCTCCGTCTCGATTCTCACAGGGATCTCGAGGGAATCCGACGTTCAGTGAGGAGGCAATCTCCGTTTTTTGCATTGCCAGCTGCAATCCGTGATCGTTCATCCAAGCGATGACTTTTTCATTGTCTGATTTAGTCGTCTCTGGGCATCTTTCTAGGTCCCTTGCGACTATGACCGCCGCGATGTCATCCGCGTAACCAACTAAGAACGTGTCGTCAGGCATTTCCATTCGTAGGATACTGTCGTACGACACGTTCCAGAGGTCCGGGCCAGTATTGACCCCTGTGCTGCTCCCGCTGTCACACGCATCGTTCCCCATCCCTCCGACGTCTCATATTTGAGTTCCCGGTCCCCGCAAATAGCTTTGGATCAATCCGCATAAGATATTGCGGGGTGTTGAAGCGTTCCTGCAATGCCTTGAGAATTGTGCTCCACCTAACGGTTGTTAAAAGCGTTCTTCACATCCAGAGTTACTAGCATTACTAGGCCTCTGTATGTCTATTCCGGAGCTGCTCCTTTTGAAAGGTCGGACTATCTTCTTGAATTGCGCTGATGGTGGAGTGGCCCTTCCTAAATCCATGTTGATTCGGGGAGAGTCCTCCGGCATCCTCGACGGTGGTCTGGAGTCGCGTCTTCAACAGTCTCTCTAATAGCTTTCCCGCCGTGTCCAGCATACACAGAGGCCTGTATGCCGACGGTGTAGCAGGATCTCCCTTGCCTTTGCTTACTAGCACTAGACGCTGACTTTCCAGATTCGGGGAACACTCCTTCCTCAAGCAGCGGTTGTAAGTGTGGAGGAGTATACGCGGGCAGAAGGCGCAATACTCCGTATCACCTCCGCAGGGACTCCATCCGGTCCAGGTGCTTTCTTATTCTGCAGTAAACTTGCTGCCTGCAGTAGTTCTTCCTCGGTAAAGGGAGGGATCTCACGCAGCTGTGTTGTATCGGGATCAGGATTTCTCTCGGGGTGCCTAGGAAAAAGGGCCTCGACGAGGTTCTTCATCTGAGCTTTTTTAAAACTGGGGCAGCGGATTTAATGCCCAGTTTCTTGTTACAATTTTGTAACCTAATCCCCAGGGTCGGTGTTCACCTCTTGGCGTAGGTCTTCCCATCTCGATCTTTTACTTCTGTTTATGGCCTTTTTTAGATCTTTCCTGGCAGATTTGAGGTCTTCGGTTTCTCTTTCTGCGAGGTCCGGGTTTCTCCTCCTTGTCCGCGTGATCTTTCGCCGTAATTCCAGACACCTCTTCCGGAGGTTCGCGATTTCATCCGTCCACCAGTAGACGGCATCCTTATCGCGTCTGTTGTTTTTCCTCCTAGGCATGGCCTTATCGCACGCTTTCCGAATCAATCCCATCACGGCACTGACAATCTCCTCAGCGGGGCCAGTGTGTGAGAGTACCCCTTCCCCGTGATCTCATTGCCGAGAGCAGGACCTCCTCTTTCATTTTTGCAACATTCCATCCCATAGGTTTGCAGTTTCTTGTTTGCCCAGCAGCGACTCCACTCAGCGAGAAAACGATGTACTGGTGGTCGCTGCCGGTGTAATCTTCAATGACCCGCCAGTCTGAAACTCTACGGACGAGGAGCTCCGAGGCGAGGGTAACATCGGGGATAGTCTCGCCGTATCCCACACGCCTGAAGGTCGTGGTGTCGCCCATGTTGAGGACGTCCAGTCTCAGCCTAGCTGCCATCTCCAGGATAAGCCTTCCCTACGATCGGTAGTCTGCATACCCCACTCGACAGCTTTGGCATTAGATCTCCTGCCACTATAGCTTCGCCGTCAATATTCCTTACGGTGTCCTCAAGGTCTTCCAGCTTAGCTTGGAAGTCGGCGGCGGTATCGTTTGGGGTAAGATAGACACTAAAGTATACTATCCCCCCAACCTTTACCCATACATAGCCCCTTCCTCTGCCGTACTGTGTAGCAACCACTCCACCCATTCTGGGAATCCAGATAGCGGCGGTGCCGAGTAGGTCGTTAAACCAGCCGATCTCATCTCGATCCTTGTACTGCTCACTAATGAGCAGGATGTCGGCCTTGTACTCCAGTGCGAGCTGCGTGAGAAGGTCGTCCGCAACCCTGCTTCGATGCATATTACCCTGCAGTAGCTTTATGAAGGCTGATGTTGAGTCCTTCCCAGGTTCCTCTGGTCTCTTCTGGCATTTTCAAGAGCTTTTCTGAAAGCTGTACAACCTCCAGTTCCAGGTACATGGTCCCGACCGCTCTCGTCACTACATAAGAAGCATTTTGCTGGGTTCTGGCAATCCTTTTTCAAGTGTCCTTTTTCGCCACACTTTATGCAGACACCTTCCCTTCTTCTATCGGGTTCTACACATTTGGTTTGTTGGTGGCCATACCCGAAGCACCTGTGGCATCGAACAACCTCGATCCGTTTCCGGATTCTACTGCTCACCCATCCAATCTTAATGTGGCCCATTTGCAGCAGACTAACGCGTACCTATCTTCCGCTCGACGATAGCCATTTTCAAGCCTCTAGTATTCGGCTTAACCAAGTTCACCTTCAGAGCATCTTTAAGGTCAGGCAAGGCTTTCTTAACCGCTTCGTTGACCTCCTCCACGTGGTGAGGTAATCCAGGTCCCTAAATTCCAGAACGCACTTTGGCTGGAGTGTGTTGACCTGTGCCCCGTCTCCCAAAGTTCTCGGAGCCGGTTCGAGAACCCCTCATTATTGGAGTTATTCTGGGCAACTCCAGGAGAATTCCACCACTCCTAGTCTGACGGACCAGCTTTATCTCCGTCTCCGTTTCCCTCCGGCTTGACCTTCTGCCTAAGCTCAGTCAAGACCTCTGCATATGTTTTACCTTGCAGAGGTTGATCAGCACGGCTCCGATCTCGGGCGATCTTTCCTTGTGGATTTCTTCCTCCTTTCTTTAGTTTTGGCGGGGTCTCCGACCGGAAGCCTGTGAGATCCTCTCCCTCTCTGTTGCCTTTTCCTTTCCCGCTTCCTTTCGTGTTCGTTTTCGTCGAGCGCGGCGGTCTTCTTCCCAAGGTTCTCCGGGATTCTGGTCTTTATCATCAGTGCCCAGATCTCCTCTTTTCCTTTTATCCATCCCTAGTGCCGGAGGGGACGTGGCCATACGCTTCTGGGACGCGATAGGAGCAGGTCGCAGTTCTTTGGGTGTTGTTGCTTTGACCTCTTGTTCGGCCTTCTTCCAACTAAGTCTGCAGCTGGTAATGACGTCCACCGCCTCTTCCAGCTGCTTGAGGCCATTCTTCACATCCATCGACATGTTTTTCTGTCGTTCAGTCGCAGCTTTCATGCGCACAATGATCTCCCTACACTTCCTGAGTTCAGCCTCTTCTTCGTCCCTCATTCTCGCGATGAAATCGAGTTTTGGTGAACTTGGCGTCGGCTGTATACGATTTACACCCTCATCATCTGTAGTGGAGAAGCCCTCCGTGTCGCTTGGGTTAGGTTTGCTCACAACGGCCCTCGCCTGAGCCCCAGACTTAGGTGTTGCAAGCTTCGGCGTGGTCTTTCCGGCGGCACCCTTTGCCTCCTTATTCCCCTCCACCATATTTTTGGGTCTTGGTGGTGGCGTCCTCTGTATCCGCGCACTACGCGCGAACACACTGAAAATTTTCCCTTCTTCCGTTTCCTCCATTTGCTTTTCGGTTTCTCTTAAATTTAATGCCATTCTTTCTGTATTCACCAGCGCATCGTGCGCGAAGGGGCGGGCTGGAATAATCGGGAACGGGTGTACCCTCGGAGATTAGTTCTCCTACCCAGTTCCTGAGGCCCGACTCCACTCACCAGTCCCGGAAACCGGACGGACTGGAACTCGCCCGGGGCAATGCGGGTTCCGACCCCACATCCATCGCGCACTCCCTGACCAGGGCCCGAAGTGGCTGGCTTCTGACTACGCTCCGGAGCCGCCCATCGGCAGAGCAAGCTCACAATCAGCATCAAGACTGTTCGACCGAGAAACACCGAGACAATCCGTCAGCACTCCCAGGGCGTCCCCGGAGACGTGCCGGTCTATACCAAAAATGTCACAACGACGTTGTTGGGCTGGTATTGGCTTGTTCCGTTTAGAGGGCTTGTACCTCACGCCGGTTATACGGTAGGCCTATTCCTGCGGCGGTTCCTACGCGCCAAGGAGGAGTAATAATAAAAATAATTGTAATAATAATAATACAAATAGCCATGGAAAGATTTGACCATAGCTTGTCGAGTAGATACAATTCTAAATTAAGAAATATTTAAGTAAAGAGAGCAGCGGAGTAACGATAACAAATAATTGTTGTTAATATACTATATTATTATTATTACAATTATTTTTATTATTAATCCTCCAAATTTATTACCATTGTTTTCTATGTAAAAGCGATCTTTTTTTGATGAATAATGAATAAACTTATTATTAAAAAAATGCGGGGGACGGGATACCCCGTTCCCCGTTATTAGCTTTTTATGAAGATATCTACCTTGAGACCATGTATTATGCTGGAAATTACGTTAAGGATAAAAACTTATTTCTGTTATAGTTCATTTGATTTATATCAATAGACAAGTTTATTAATTTTGAAGCTTTATTATTATTTTTCTATTTTTACAATTATTAATTTTCTAAACTTGTTATATATCATCGAATTCTATGTAAAATCGGCCTTCTTTTGATGAATAAGAAAAAGAAAAAATTTAAAAAAAATGGAGGGTGCGGGGTACCCCGTCCCCCGTTATTAACTTTTTGCGAATACGGACGACGCCACCCTTAGGGACATGCAATATGCTGTAAACTATGTTAAGAAGAAAATTTAATATCTGTTATAATTTAGGAAATATTTGCAAAAATTGAAAAATCGTCCAAACTTTGCAGGGGCTGTACCCCAAAATCGTGCGGATACGCCGATAAAAAAAATACGTGTCTCTTATTTTAAGGTACTCTTTCGATCTGTTAAGTTTCATCGAAATCGGAGGGGGACACCCGCCGGTGTTCCCTTGTTAGTGTACCTATTCTTTTATGATTTATAACCTAAAGAGGAAAATAATTTTTAAATACGTAATAATTTAAGTAATGCATGAATTAAGTATATCATGGAAACCCCAAAAGTTATAAGTTTTGTATAAAAATATTCGTACATTTGTATAATTAATTAAAATTTGTATTAAAATATAAATTATACTTACATGTTAATACTGTATGTTGCATGTTTTAATATATCTATTAAAGTATTAACCTGCAAATATGATTTAAAAAATCCCAAAGAAACTATATTTATGGGAATTTTTTACAATTTCAACAAAATAGAATTTAAATGCAAGCTAATATAACCCTGCAAATAATACTAATTAGATCAAGAAAAAGAAATATGTCATATATGCATACACATAGATATTGATCTAGTTGCTTATTTTAATCAGCAGCATTAGCTAACAAAGGAATACAAGCAAGTGTGTCTCAACGATTCAAATGAAACTTAGTGGGTTTATAGACTGATGTAATGCAAGAACAACGGTAAGTTTCTTAGCTGCTAAATCCCTTGCTTTCGGAGGGGGAAGCGCCCTACCAGCTACCCTTTGCTATTTACTTTAATATCTTCAAAATTATAAGACATGTCAAAACAAAATTAAGATAAATATTTAACAAGCATAAATAATGTATTTTTTAATATCTTTTAGATCATTTATCCGTTATATCACATTATTTATTTTTAAGCGTATTCGATTAGCGTGTTTGATATTGCACACACACTGAATTTATTATTGCTATGGGATATTGTTAAGCTTAAAAAAATTATTTTCATAAGCAAATGTCTTTAGTGCTTATATGTAGTTATTTATCAGCCGTGATATTAAAAAAACACCTGATTAAAACTTCATCTGCAGATCTTCACGTGCAGATTGCTTGATTCCTATACTCCGTCAACAGATGGGTGCTGCTAGCAAAAGATGAAACTGACTAACCTTCATTTAAAACTAACCATTCGTAGGCATGCCATTTAAAAAAAGTACATAGAATAGTTTCTTGTCAAATAACAAAATTTATAACATGATCCATTCACAACGATGTTGACAAATTACGTTGCACAGCCGAGCGATTTGCTAATGAAATTAAACTTTAAAGTTAGCAGTGTTGAACAGCACAACATTTATAAGCCAGACGTGAGTGGCTTTTATTTAGAGATATACTCTAATAGAACCTTACTGGGTTTATCTGGGAACAAAAACAGTGAAAGCCGTCGTGCAACCATTACCCGGTATTACGCACAGTTAAACAAGCATTTCATCAAATGGGCCACTAGTGTCATCACTTCTTCTTGTTTTAAAAGAAACAACAGGTCAATTTGGACCGGATGTGTAAAAATCCTTTTTAGACTTATTAATGTATTGTTGTGGTACCTACGTAAAATGAATAACCAGTCATACTAGATGTAATTGTTATTTTATGTACACACCTGCTTGTAATTCCAGTATATATTGGGTGTTAATTAATTTGAATCGTAGTCGTGGTAATTAGATGTATAAATTTATCGTCTGGTAACTGTATAGTTTCAAGATAGTTTCCTACGTACTGACACTACTTCAATGGGGTGGAGAAACATATATTTCGTATTAAATAAATGAGTTGGGGTCCATGGAAACGAGGTGGTTGTTGATAAAAAAACTTCCTTGAAAAGCTGTTTTATTTTCCTTCAAATCAAACCAATTAAATAATATTTCGTTGTAAATCGCTGTATCTACCATCAGCCTAAAAATATACAGAAGAAACGTTAAGATTTTTCAACATTAAGAAATTTGCTGTATTAACATACCTGTCCGAGGTATGTTGTCTAATTTAACGTTTACATTTCTGTATAAATAAGTATATAACATAAATTGTGCATGTTATTGATATTTACACAGTTTTTATTAATAGAAAAGCGTTTGATACATTTAATGATTAAAATTAAACTATAAATTTTATATTTAATCAAGTAAAAATCTACAAGTTATTGATTTAGAAGACTTAACACGTATAGCCGTCATGCCAGCCTACCCACTGCTGATATAAAAATATAAATATGTCAGTAAAATATTTATTACGTCAAAAATTAATTAACATTGTTGGATCATAACATGAATGTAGATTTAATATTACTTTAATATTATTAACTTCTTACTATTTTCGATTGTAACAACTTAATGTGGATTACACCTATGCATATTGGGTTGCCTGGTCTGGATGGGCTGTTTTCGTCTCTCGTTTTCAAAATTAGTGTAGTTTTACGCACTAATGCGGTGGGAACCACTGGAAACGGACAACCTGTGGTGGCCTCACGGTATTCAACTAATTTTAGTTTCCTGCGATATTCATTTCTGACTATTATAAGGTAATTTTAAATAGTTTAGAACAGCGTGGACATCGAGAGAAGGATACATCTATGTTTTCACTTATCTTAACCTACATTCTAAATACCACGTTTTTTACTGCCTTCAATTTCTACCGTAATTTTTCTCTTGTTTTGTGGTTCATCTGTCTGATGAAGGTAAACCGAAACAGGTAACATAAGTACTATGGTAAATTTAATAAAAAAAATAGGAAGTAGTATATTTTATACGTTTTAACTGAATAAGGTACTGAATAATTATGGACTTGCAAACATATAAAGTTTTATTTGTTATAAAAAAAAACCATTATATATTTATATATAAGCATCAATACCAGAGAAACCGCTATGACAGTATTGTAAAGGTTGGTTTAGAGATGTTTTCTTACCGAATACTGAAGCTGAAAGCGTTTTGTTATTTGACTCGTGGAGTTGATATTATCCAATATCCAAGTGATGTGAGAGTACAAACAAAAAAGTCAAAATCATAAGCGAAGTTGCCACTTGATCAGACTTGTACCTATTCACCGATTGTCAAAAATGTTTTCTAGTAGTTTATTAATCCAGAACAGCTGTGAATTGCTTAAAAACCTTCGGTTCATTCACAGGCATTAATTATTAAAGCAGAACTCATATTACTTCGGCAAACGCCTAAAGCTTTTTTATAATAAAATTTCCCTTAGCAAGGGAAGTTTTATTATATTTATAAGTGTTAGCAGGAAAACGTTAATCCTTGATGATTTTCACACTGTGAATTACAATTTGAAATTATTTAAATTGCATATGATTCAAATCTAGAATAGGAACCCATCGCCTTCAGCATCTCAGTTGGTAGAGCGGCTTGTCCGGAAAACAAGAAGGTGTGGGTTTGAATCCCGCACGAGACGAAAAAAAATTATAATAAAATTTGCGTTATTAGTAACAGTATTAGCAGGAAAACATTATCCCTTCCAAGCTTTGGTTTGTAAAAATATGTAATTATTTGTCAGATGCACTGAAGACGCGTGAAAATTCTGGCCCTACAAATCCGATCTCCTTGCCTTTGCAGGACGAAAAATTAATTGAATGAAAATTCCAGTAAATTTGACATATAAGATTGCTTGACGCCAATATTTTACGTAATATCCGACTAATAATGTCTATGTCAGTGTATAATTCTGTTTATTGTAACACATTCTTATTATAAAAAAATATACGATGCAGAAATCAAACGTCTAAAACGCGAAAAAAATGACGAATTTTTGAATAATTCAACAAACAAAAGTAGGGATGTTTGGAAATTAATAAATAATGCTGTAGGAAAAGATTCTACTAACACCTTGCCTGCCAATGAGGATGATTTAGAGAGCTCGGCAAATCAGTTTAATCATTTTTTTGCCACTAGGGAACAGCCTGTTTCTCATAACGATGATAATAAAATAAATATCTACCTACTTGTGAGCAAGAGCTTACAAGTATTGTTCGATCACAGGTTCTAAATCTTCAGGTTTAGATAATATACCTACTACTTTTTTAAAGAAATGTTATGAAAGTTTTTTATCACCGCTGTGCCACATTATTAATAAATCGTTTGAGGTCGGTACTTTTCCAACGTATTTAAAACATGCACTAGTTATTCCACTTTATAAAAAAGGAGATATTAATGATTTGAGAAAGTAGTTTACATTAGGCTTTGTAATTTCTTCGAGAAGTATAAACTAATAAATATTCAACAGCATAGGTTTCATAGGGGTAAAAGTATTGACACCGCTCTGTTTGGTTTCATTCGCACAGTTGTTAAGGCATTAGAGAGAAAATGCATATCTTGTGGTGTTTTGTTAGACCTATCGAAAGCTTTCGACAACATAGACCACAAGATTCTTATCCGAAAGCTGGAAATGTATGGTGTTAGGGGCACACCCTTGTCATGGCTTGCATCGTATTTGAGCGATAGAAGGCAGACTGTCAGAGTTGGACCAAACGGTTATCAAGTGAGATCGAATAGTATCACTTTAAGTAGGGGTGTACCTCAAGGGAGTATCTTGGGACCTTTGCTTTTTATTATTTATCTCAATGATGTTTATAATGTTGAGGTTTCTGCATCAATAGATTCTTCTATATCCACAATAAACTATGCCGATGATATTTCTTTTGTTGCTAGTGGCAATACGCTGGATGCACTCGTCGACAGCTGTTCCAGGTATGTCGCAAATTTGGAGGAATGGTTAAATAATAATCACCTAAATATCAATCATAAAAGAACTGACATTATATTATTTAAAAACCAGAAACGTAGATTATCCCGAATCCTTAAATATAAACAACCATGAATATTCGGTGCAAAAAACTGCTCGTATTCTCGGGCTGGTTGTTGACGAGTGCCTCAAGTGGAAAAACCATATAGATATAGTTTGCAGTAAAGTCAGCTCCTTTTCCTATTGCATCCGCAATTTACGCGAGCTAGTTGATGACGATGTCATTAGGATAGCGTATAATGGAATGTGTTACCCTGTTTTAAAATATGGTATTTTGGGGTAGCAGCAGCGACCTACACCGTGTTTTTGTATATCAAAAGAGAGTACTCAGATTTATGTTGAGGTTACGGTTCAACTCCTCATGTAGAGGCTTATTTAGAGATAACAACATATTAACCGTATATGCAATGTTTATATCTGATACTTTAGCTTTTTTAATGAAGAATAAACACCTTTCAAAGATTTTATTTTTTCGCATAGTTATATAACTAGAAACAGGAGCGACTACTGTTACCCCAAACATAACTTGTCTGTAACAGAAAGAGACCTTCAATATAGATGTTTAAAGTTTTATAATAAATTACCTCCATATATTAAAGAAATTAGTAATGTTAATAGATTTAAGAAAGCTGTACACATTCTATTGGTACGTTTAGAACCCTACTCTATAGAAGAATATATGAACGAAAATTATGTGTAAGATATTGTAAGACGTTTGTACTTGCATTAACCAAGTAGCAATAAATTTATATTATTATTATTATTAATAAGATGCTGTGCATATCTGTAGCGCCTGTAACATTATCTGTAAGTTTGTAAGCATGAGATCTTTTATAAAAGTTCTATGTTAAAAGAAATAATGAAAGCATATATGGAGGTAAGCATTAAGAAGTGCAGTATAGTGACTTGGAAGTACGTAGCCACTTTTAACCCTTCGTTAGTGTGGCGGGGTATGCCATACCCCACCACACTAACGAAGGGTTAATGTATATTTTATTTAGTTCAATTTGCCTCTTGCCTTGTAATTTTTGCCTATATCTTTTTCCATTTAATTTAATAAAATTCGGGCAGTTTCCTTAAATAAATCTTTTCTCGTTTATATACCGTATGTAAGTACATGCGTACATTAACTCAATGGAATTCATTACTGACATTTTAGGAACAACATAAACAAGGGCTAATAAAATGTATCTAATACACGTATAAATATAAATTTATAAAGCCCTTTCTCAGCCGGAGATAACAAGCCATAAAGTGCTGTATATGTAAATCCAACAATCCTATAGCATATATTGCACATTTGGGCATCTTAAAAATCTACCCTTAAACGCGGGGGCAACAAGGTCTAATTCAACGCCCTCTATCAGCGACGCTTACAGCATAATGGGGCAGTTATTTAGTTACCCCTGCAAGGTAAAAGGGAAAATAAAGTAAGCTGGAAGAATGGGGATTGTAATTTAGAGGGATGTCGGAATTAAGGGTAGTTTATAGGTAAACCAGTCGAGTCTTTAGCGGATGTGGGGTTGCTCTCTACTTCCGTTTTGTACACGGCGAAAGGCATAAAAAAAAAGACGAACGGAAAGGTACGGATTTTTGGTGCGGGAGAAGAGCGGGACGAGACCCTTATTGCCTGAAACAATGAAGCGAGATAATCATTTAAATGCATAAGTTTTTTGAAAACATCCGATTGCGTTCATCTAAGTGAGTAATAATCCTGTAACGGAGGAATACTTTTTCACTTACTTTAGATTCATTGTTCACGTTGAGACATTTTTTTCGCATTTTCTTAAATTAGATGCGTTACCAGTTCCTCTTAGCCTAATTAGAAAATATATTCTCTGTATAAAAAATAACACAATTCAATGGATAGTAATTGGATCTATAAGCCGTAAACAGCAAAATTTATAATTTTATTATTAGGTATATATTTAAAACTTCTTCTCCTTCCCATAGCAACTTTTTGTCGATTGATTAACCATTTCAAGCACATTTTAAGAAATTGCATCCTATTCACATTTTCTCAATTTCTAATAGTGTCCTGACTCATTATGTCCCTTAGTGGTTACTATATGCATATTCATAAACATTATACTATATTTACAAATATAAAAAAACAATAAAATTGAAAGTACGAACAACAACACGAACAAATTGACCAACTAAACATAAATTCTTCTATAAATAATAATAATATGTTTGCTATAAATTCATCCAATAAAATCAGCAGTTGTCAAGTTATACAATATTATTACAATGCATATAGGACATCCAACCACAAAGCACACACCTGTGACAAAACCCCAAACTTTTGTACCTATTAACACCCTGTGGATAGGAATTCATCATCACTATAAAATGACTTTTGCCAGAGAAATTCTTTAACTTTTAATTGAAAAATTTTAATAGATTTTTTTTTTTTTTTTAATTCATTAGGCAATGGGTTATACAACTCTACATCCATGATCCCTCTCATAACTATTCGTTACACAGAGTACCATGCCCTTACAAATTGAAACAATTGATGTTTCTGTCAAAGTGTGAGTGCGTCGATATTAGTTACATTCTTTCATCCAATATTGTTATAATTTTCCTCGGGTTATTTAGGTTCTGTTATTATTTAATTAGTTTCATCATTTATTGTTAATGCATTGTGGTTTTTAAAAAACAAAAAAAGGGTTGAGTTCTTCAATCATGAAAAATATGACATGTTGCAAGCATATTGTAATTGTCAAAATTTAACTATAGTGTAGGAAATAATGTTGCGATGAACGTGGTTTCATTCGCCTGTATAGCTATGAGTAAATAACGAATGAAACAAAGGCTCAATGTTGCTTTCACGATATGAATGGATATATCTCGTGAAAGGCAGGAGCAAGCAGCTACGTTCACGGCGTGGCTTTTATAATAAGTTATAATTTAGTTTTTGGGCAAATACCTTATTTATAAAGTAGTAAATTATTTACATACAAACAGGTTGCTAAGTTTATTCTGGTGAAAGTAATGTGAAAGATTTACGTCATGCACAAGCCCTTCATTCACGCAATGACTTAAGTAGACTGCTTGAAATCACATTATAGGTCTGTTTTCGTTCTCACTTCGTTCAGAGTAGTAGCCCCAGAAGAAACCATGACCTTGTCGTATAGTGGGAAACTTTTTACTACGCACGTGAGCATTTGCTTTGAACCGTAATAGAACCGTCCAAAGTTGGAACGAAAACAGATCTTATGAAGCGGACGATCTACCGTGAATGATGATCAAAGTTTCGTTCCCAATACTGGTAGGAAAGCAAATAATATGTGGGATATAAGAGACAAGAGAGAATATCTGTTTTCGGATATGTGGAAGCTTTTTCAACCACTTCTTCCAAAGAAATCGAAGACGCTGTAGGAGTATCAAATACCAGCAGTCTTCAAATTTTAAGAAAATGTAAATGCAATCCTTTTGAGAATTTTCTCTATCCCAACGATTACGAAAGAAAGATGATGATTTTTGTCAGTGGTATTGATATATGAATGTGTCAACAAAATTTAAAAATATTTTAAATAATTTTAAATCTGTAATATGAAGTGATGAATAGAGTTGAGCAAATTTTCCGGCGCGGCAGGTACGTATTCAGAACGTGCGCTCCAACTTATATACTTCAATAAAGCAGATGAACCGTAGTGTTGCAAGTCAATAACACCAGTGCCTGTTTTTCTTATATAATATAAAAATATGTATTTTATCTACATATGTAGTGATATAAAATGCAAATGCATCGCAAGTTGGTCTGTTAGTTCGCCCGCTTTGTCCGATTTTTTCCCCAAGGAAAATTTGCACAACTTTATTATATGGCTTATGTTTTATAAATACATACTAAATTACAATAATACGATTGATCTGCTTTATTTATCTTATGTTATTTGAGGCCGCGTCGCAATACATCTCTGTTGCGCCGGACAATTGCCCAATTCTAGTGATGAAGCTCACATTACTAGCGATAGCGTATCTAATAGGAATACTAATACTACTATTATATATAGGAATATTAATACTACTATTGGAATCACACAAATTCCAGTATAAGTAGACCCATTCGGAGACGAGAACGATTTAGTTTTAATACTGGATGCTTTTTAAAAGGTCGTAATTTTATTATTTTATACATGATGGCAATCTGACAGCTAGGCGATACATTGTTAAATTCTCATTTGATAGAATTTCTAGATGACGTTCCATATAGTGAGCGGATGCAAAATTATTTTGGTATACCTGCGCACAATTCTCTAGATACCAGAAATTAAGTTAGATCATAGTTTCCCAAATAGGTGGATTGGCACTTATGGACCCATACAATGGCCGTCAAGATTTGTTGATACTTCATTCATCGACGTCCTCATCCATTTTTTTTTCCAAATATCGACGTCATTTCTATGTGAGTCTGCTACCTATGTAGGTCACCACTATTTCTGGATAATAGATGCATTTTAAAACAGAAAGTCTGAACATCACAATATTAAATTACTATAGTACTAGATGAAGGATGAAGAAATATTGAGCATGAGTATTTGTGACAGAAGTTACAGTATTTAAGAGAAATAGATTTTAAATTAAGTATTATAGTTCATTTATTATAACAGACGAGGTACTACGTGAGTCAGTTTGCTATGACGTCACGACCGTGTTGCAAATTTTCTGTTCGTCAAAACGTAAACAAACCGTTAGGTTATTTAATTGTCAAACACTTTTGACAGGTGAATAAATAAACTCTTAAAAATAACATTTTATTTAATATTAGTGATGATTCTTTTTGAAAATCAGGATCATAATAGCAGTGGAAAAAAAATAACAAAAAAGCACAAGTGAGTACAATAAATTTAATCGGGACCATTATCGCTTAAAGTATTCACAGTAACGATTAGTATGCAAGTTTCTTTTCTATCCACACCAGTCTCTCTGATTTACTACTTCTGAATTTCGTTTCCAATATGTTGTACACCAAGTACGTCAAATTTCCAGACTAATTTAATTCAATCCGCTTTATACAATTGTATGCATCCTCCGATCTGCCATATTTCATCCATAGCTTCGTAACAAACTTCTTTTTCTTTGAGAACAAATAATATCTACCACAACAATGTGTTTCAACCATAGAAATGTCTTTTTCTTTAAGAGCACTGTTCAAAATGTTTAATGTTATGTTAGTCTGAAAAAATGTATGTGAAAGAACCACTTCTGTAAGCAATATTTGTATATACTCACTGTTTTCGTACATGTCATAAATTGTGTTTGCAATAGCACATTGACAATGAGTAGAATAATCAATTTTTACAACATTTATTTCGTATGCTTTTTCGTTTTGGGTCAGTGGATGTAATTCCTTGTTTACTCATGGATGAAATTTTGCTTATGTTTGCAACATGAATGTTTAGAACACTCATTATTCTCTAAAAACGAAATACTGTAAAGAATATGACATTAAAAATATATGGATTTTATACTCCTCGCACGAAAGTTAACGGGAATGGCCCGTTATTCTCGCGTTCTGCGTCGAAATACACGATTAACGAAACTATTAACTCCTTCGATTGTTTACACAATGGTTTCGATATGGTTTAGTTCTAATAACTACTTATTTTAAATAAATATATACCCAGTATAAACGCAAATTCCCACACTTTACTGCAAATGCAGAATATAACGCTTTGACAATTGACAGCTATAACTAAATTGGTGGGAATACATTGGGAAGATCTGATAAGCATGCAATTTAAAAAGCAGTAGGCACCAACATAGTATCTTTAATTGAACATGAATAAGTTATATGTTAGTTGGTTATTTTAATAATCTGGTATTGCATGGCCCGAATTTGCAAGTAATGACGCACCCCGTCTGTTATGGTAAATGAAGTATACAACTAAATCTATCGTATAACACATTCGTGTTCAGCAATCGGTATTTGTGTAAAAAGTAAAAGATGTGCTATCAAAATAGCTTATTGATAAAATGACGTCACATCATTTAATTTTAATAATTATACTACGGAAGGGTATATTCCCAAAACCAAGTTACTAATAGGTTCTTCAGGAACGTGATATAGCAGGATTCATTACCATTTCAAGTTTTATCTACATCTATCTAGAACGCATCTGGTTAAGTGACTTTCATTAAGCGGCCGGGCATCTATCGAGCAACTTATTACGTCGAAAGTTGAAACTTTGAAAACGGTGATGAAAACGAGCAGTACTGCGGGACCAGGTAATTTCATACACCGTAAGACGATCTTAATATTTGCCCTCCTCAAGAAAAGGGTACGGCGAGAGCACCCTCTTGGGTAAAGTTATACTAATTAATGAGGGCTGCAGGTTGCTAAATACTTCGAGAAATGTTTAGAAGAAAGATTATTATGGTCTCTTTGTCTGCGCCCGTGTGCGTATCCGTTCTCCTCCTCTTTCTCGTTAATAACGTTTTCGTCTTCGTCTATCGCATTACCGGTAATGAAGATTTATAGTTCAGCCGGGCATTTCCTATTCGATCGAGATCGAACTCGTTCCGTGTCCTCCCCACAGTAGTGATTTGTTTTTTTTTTCCCGCGATGCTTTTGTTTGAGGATAAAGGAAAGGGTGGCCGCGGATGGCGGCCCGGGAGGGCGCCAGGGGGACGACGAGGTAAATCGAAAATAAAAGTTCGCACCCCATATTTTGAAATTGTGTTAAATCTGGAGCCGGGGCCGAATCTGGAATCAATTTATGTTGGCGATATTGCATATTTGTGCCTCCCCGGAGATTATAAACATCAGACCGTTTGCCCTGCGAAATCCCTTACCCTTGCGTATTACACGGTCGTAAGATATGTTTTTTCCTGTATATAGATATAGGTACGCTTTAAATGACTATGCACAGCGGGTTGTTTACTAGATAAATTGAGGGTAGACCGTTTCCCTTTCGAGGGAAAGTAATATCTCGCCTCTTCATAAAATACCCGCGCGTAGTGGAACTTTATTATCGAAGAATAAATACGATTTTTAAATGTTAAATTAGTTTACGTGAGTTTTGCTTTTGGGTATGAGGTGAAAAGAAGAGAAAATGCAATGGTAATATACACGTGCACATACAATAGTTATGAAGTGCTACATTTAATAGATGATATTAGCTAGCCTTATACCGGATTCTTTTGTTTTTTCATTACACTTCTCACAGGAAAAATCGGGACACCAGCAATCGTGAATTTTAAAATTTCTTGTGTGTAAATGCAGCTTTCAGAGGATATATGCACTTTTCAAAGCCATATAAATCACTTTTTTGTGTGTATTATTGCGATCAAAGGTAAAGACTAAAAATTTTAACAGAAATATAAATACATAGAGAGAAAAAGGTTTATACATTAAATAAACACATTGGAATTTCGGTGGCGGTGTTTTCTTGGAAATACCGAATACGGAAATATTAATGCAAAAGAATACATAACAACTAAAAGGCCTGTATAGTCCATTTTTTTAATTCGGAGGAAAAACCACCAGAAAATTTTTACTGTTAGGTTTTTGAAGGAAAATTTAAAAAATATTGTGAACATTAATGAAGTTTGAAATCTTTAACTCACAATTATATTAATGGCAAAAAAATAGTCGAATACTTACATAAACTATGATATTTAAATTAAAACCAGTACATCCCACTATAAAACTTTATGTAACGTGGAGTTTACATGTGATAAGCACCAGTATAAACAAACAGTTTATTATACAGGTGGGCCACTACATTCGTGTCGGTTTATATACGAAAACTGATAACATATTTTCAATTTTTTTTGGTTAAGGATTATACAGGTTCAGAAGGACCACATTTCAAAATTATTATGTATTAATTTGAGTCACCCTGTATATAAGTATACAGGCTGACTCAAAGAAAAAATACACACCAAAGTTGTGAAAAATTAAATGGAACAACCTGTATATTATGACATATTTTGATAGTACAGACTAAATAAAGGCAAGTTGGTGTTAGGTTTCTTATGCCTAACTCAACTCGTTTACAAGATAATTAACTATCCTTCAAAATGGAAACCAAAATTGATGGGGCATTAATTAATTTTTCTACAACTTTGGCGTGTAACTTTTCTTTGTCACCCTGTATACTTCAAAATAATTTTGAAATGTGGTCCTTCTGAACCTGTATAATCCTTAACAACAAATAATTGAAAATATATTACCACTTTTCGCATATAAACCGACGCGAATGTGGTCACCCACCCTGTATACATTTATTGCTTCTAGTTCATACATTTGCTATAAAAATACATTATAACATTGTATGTCAAAATTAATACAAGAGATAGAAGATATCACATAAGCCCGTCGAAAACTCACAGTGCTCTCATCAACCCAAACTTTTTCTTTCGTATGGCCTTCATTTATCCATGTTTTATCTAAATAGTATATAGGTCGATTTTGCTTTCTATATTCCCTTATCTGTGTTAAATATTTCATTCTTCATCTAATTATGTCATCACGCTATATTAACACCGATTTTCGGCTTCCTTCATGTACCCATACCAATGATATATAAACATACTAATACAGCATAATTATTACCACTATTGTCAATGTCAAATTGTAAACAATTAGGTTAGTTTTAAAATATAGAGTAGCTGTCTGTAGCTTTGGAGCTAAGAGCACCGATTGCATATTCATAGTTAAAGACATATTTTTTGTTCTCTTTATCTTTTAGCTTTTCTTTTCTTGCATCTTCTTTTTTTTCACTGTACAGTTCAAAGAGTATGAAGGAGTTCTTACTCCTTTTCAATCATGCTCTGTGTTATATCCTATACATGTATTGCATTCATCTTTTTTTTTCTGGTAGATTCATTGAATCGAACTGATTATTAAAAACACAGGTATTGATACAGGTATTTTATCGTTTACTTCACAAGTTTTCTTATATATACTGTACAGTTCATTCTTTGATATACACATAGGTTTGAGATATAATATCCATGTAGATGCCCTGCAATGAGCCGTTGGTAAGGATCTAAGAGAGTTTTTAAGATGAGACATTTCAATTGGCTGTTTATATGTGTTAATCTAATCTACTAAGTGGAGTTACGAGGTTTTAGAATTAAGGTGACTTGAGTGATTACTGTCATTATTATATCCCTACCCTACAAATAAAATTATGAAGTCTGCTTAAGGGTGTTGGATACAGTTTTAAACAAAAGCTAAAAACTCCATTAAACAAATTATTTTGTATGGGGATAAAAAATATAATGCATTTAGAACATATTTATGTTGGTAAAATAGAATTTAGAATAAAATTACAGGAAAAATGGAGCTTGAAAGGTCAAAATTTCGTGATCCAGTAAAAAAGTGAGATTTGGAGTATGTATTAATAGCTCTTGTGATTACTTACCTGAATAATACACTTTGGGGAAAATTTTGCTTAAAAATGTACCAAACACCCTTGAAATGGTTATGATTAGTGTTGGCATACATTAGGCAAGTATATCTTCCTATCCACATATATACTAGATCCATGTTGCTATCGTAACCATAACCTTTTGCTGTTATTAAATCAAGAGTAAAGTGGTACTAGAAATTGTATTCGAAGAAATGTTAACATACTCGTCGTTGGTAGCGATTTCTCAGCTCCAATCTGATAACGAACAGCGCCTTGCACACATTGAAGCTGCCGTTGTCTTCCCATCGATTCTCAGACCATCATTGAACTTTATTAAGTCCGCGTAAATAATAGATTCCGGTATAAAGTGGCGCGGATTCTGAAGGGGTTTAATTATTTTATGTCACTCGGAGGCTTTAAATTTAATGCAGCATAATGAATATATGATAAGGGTAAGCTGTATATTTACCATTTTGGTTCAAGTTGCTCTTTTGGGAGTCGAATTCAATTGCTACCCTTTGAAATATGTCAAGCATCTTCAGCGTCGAATTTCATTAACGCGCCAGCGACGTCGGTTCGTCGCTCTCTTTCGCCGTGCGTCGTTGAAAACTTGCCCAAGATTATTGTCTAACGTCGCCGTCGCAGCGGGAGGTAAAACGGTTCCTCTGTACTAATTAGCAGTACTGCCTCGGATCTTGGCTATATGAGCTTTTAACGTTTGCTCTCTCCCTATTTTCCACTCGCGTCCGTTAGATATCAAATAAATTCGCTCCTGAACGTGTGTAAGTGGTTTTCAGCCACTTTATATATGTACATTTACTTCGATTTTCTGAATGTACTTATACTACTTTACACTAATAAAGTTTAAAATATTTTTTTAATGCTAATTAACGATAATTTAAGCTCACTTTATTCCTATAAACATTTAAATAATACGCAACAATAATAACCAATGCACCACTGGTTGTCTATATTTAACACACACCCTAAAACGTACAGCTACAAGCATCTAAATCGACACCAAATTCGAATTTCATAGTCCTTACTAGCAATACGGAAACGAGACGTCGCACAGCGGTCGAAATTAATCATCTATTTCTGCAAAAGTAATAATCGAATACAACTTTATGCTTCTGCTTGATACATTGCCAGTCTATTCACAATGTGATCGATAGGAGCCTGTAGTTTTATTTCTGCTGACAATTCAGTGATGTTTATAAATTCTGTTTGAGGATCACAATTTTTTTGGCCTTTAAAATTATTTCATATGGAGGGTATATATTGACGTGCCGCTTTTTGACCTAGATTGTATCAAAGAAAAACTATATTTCGTTAACCCTCCGTAGACACACTACAATTTGCGCACCTACCTAGATACACATGGGTCTGTGGTGTCCGGCCGTTTTTTAGCATACTTAGACCTGTTTAAAAAAATCAGGAGAGTAGTTTGAGATCTACAGAAAGAGATCATGCATTGCGTTATGGATAAAAATTAACTTTTATTATTGTAATCTCAATGAAAAATGATACAAAACTCAAGAAATGCACGAATTTCTAAAAACAGCCGGACGCCACACACCCATGTGCGTCTACGGAGCCTTAAAATTCCATCAACATACAGTGCCAGTGCCTTTTCAGACGTATATTCTATAAGTTGCATGGTTGGAGATTTTCAGACCTTTCTAATTATTGTGGCTCTCTCTAGTGATGTCTCTGAAACTGCGTGAACTATATTTGCTGCAATTTTTTTTTTCCAGTAAACCGTAAACTCGTCTGTGTCGCAAATAACAGTTCTTCTTTGGAATACTTTTGTAATAGAGGAAATACTTTCCGCCTTTTGGATGAACCTGTTAGTTTTTGAAACTTTTTTGGTGGTCGTCCCTGCTGAACCACCATTGGTTCGACAGTTTTTTGTCCAAAAGAAAAAATATCATAATCATCTAACTAGTCAGAATATCGATAAAGAAATGTCTTAACTGAACGCTGACATTGCGTCCATTTTTTGGATATCGCACTATTAAATTTATCTATTTCTTTTTTGAAGCATTCGTTTTTATCTGTGCTATCTTTATCAATTACAGATCGTATTACAGACAGACATACGCTGAAACTGCATTATTTTGTTGATTCGACGTCTTTGCAGTACGCCAAACATCAAATAGCCCTTTCCTAGGAATGGACACGCTTCCTAAAACAATTTAATATTATATTTTTCCGCACAGTTTTCTCTTACTTTAGCTACATACTACAATGTATAGAAACTTAATAAAAAAGATATCATTTGGAATATACTTGTGTATACAGTGTGTCCCACACATATTTTCCCATGCATTTACTCGGAAACTAATAGAGATAAAAAAGTTGTAGTAAAATCCAGTGTAAATGAGACGATATTGTACATCAAATTCTGCCATTATAACACACCTCGTATAAATAGCCTTTTACCCTCCTCTCCCACTTTATTTTTTTTTTAAATTGCACCCCTAATTTTTTTCGCAAGTTTTCGGTAGCTAGTAGGCTTACAAATACAGTCATATGTATTTTTTTATTACTATATGAAATGTTCTCAAAAAGTAGTTCTGAAAAATGTATGCAGTGAGAGCATAAATGCTGGACTGAAGTATGCCCCTTCCATGAAATATGAATTGGCATCCCTTCTAATGTCAAACCAATGTGACTTATTCAATGGCCATATAATTGGACCTTTCTTTTATCAAGGTACAAGGGGAATGGTACAGAGAATTCTTCAGAAATTCATTACCGTTTTGTAAAATGTAGAGCAGTATAAAGAATCAACTTTTCACAAAACAGATACATGTCTTTGTAGTTGATATTTATTTTAACATATTACATCTTAAAATAATGTCGTTGAAATTAAATTGAAAAGGAAAAAGTAAATGCATAATTTATAAATACTGCTCAAAGGTATCACCTTCATTCTCAACACATTTTTGTGCCCGCTTGAGTACACTCTGGGTAGCTCTTAAGATTGTCCTTCCATCCAATCGGCGGAAAACCTCCGTCCTTATTTTGTAATTGCAATTGATCTTTTAGATATCCCCAAAGAAAAAAAGCCTAAAGGTGAAAGGTAGAAGGAGAGCGTGCTGGCCATCGAATTGGCCCATTTGTACCAATCCACTTATCGGCAAATATGATGTCCAGATAGTTGCGAACCATGCAGCAGTTGTGTGCCGGAGCACCGTCCTGCTGAAAGTACAAATTTTGGCGCACCAGGTAATTGGCGTTATTAAGGAAATCCTCTAGAACGGTGCGAATAAATTCCAGATATCTCTCTCCTGTCAATGTACCATTGTAGAACACTGGACCAACGATTGTCGAACCAATTAATCCACACCAGACATTAAAACTAAATCGAACTTGTGCAGCATGTGGACGCATTATTAATAAATTTTTTTGCGACCAGTAGTGTTCATTCTTCTTATTCAACATTCCTCTATTGGAGAAATTTGTTTGATCACTCCATAAAATACATTGTGCTCCATTCAAATTTTCATCACAAAAATTAATAAACCATTCACAGAAACCCAACCTCCTGTTCGAATCTCCTGGTTGTAATGTTTGTGATGTTCGGTACTTAAATGGGACATACTTATGCTTTTTTTAAATTGTCGTCTGAACTGACAAGTAACTTAAACTCATGTCCTTAGTAGCATCTCTAAATTTGCGATGGGCTTCAAAATATGCTAACACTGTAATTTTTACCTTCTCGTTGATAATGATATTTTTCTTTGTTCTTTTCTTCTTAAATAAGCAATTGTGTTGCCTAAATTGTCTGTAAAGTTTTCGAAAGTAAGGTCGATCTGACTGCTGTCGTAAAGGATACTGTTCTGCATAATATTCGACAGTCCTTATTGATTTTCGCCGCATAGAATGTATGCTTCCAAGATATTGCATTTCTCAAAATGAGAAAATACCATGGTGAGATATTATCTAACACTTAGAACTAAATATAACGAAAACTGTTCAAGCTAGTAATGATAATAATGTAATAATAACAATTAGAAGTAAGGAACATAACACAAAAATGAAATAACCAACCTTTTTTAATACTTAAACGTGTAAAAGATTTAAGCTCACTGCGTTTTTGACAGTTTCAAACAACATACTATTTCCTTTGATTTAATGTAAAAAAGCCTGCTATGAATTTTACATATCTTTGGCATCAGTTTAAAACCACCATAACTTCTTTATTATTCGTTTTAAGACAATATTGTATTAAAACTTTTCTATCACAAATTAAGATATCTTCCATTCTTTTCAACAATATGTAGGGTGTTCAATTTAAAAAAAAATATAAATTTCAAAATTTCTCAAAAATACGTCATGCAATTGCTTTTTCGTATATTGCATATTAATCAGCGTTAAAACACTAATACTTTGCTAATTTAACCTACTTTCTAGAATCAATAATAACAGAGATAGCACTGGTGCGCACTTAATTTGAATCAGTTTAATTTAAAATACAAATACGCCACATTATGAACACATAAAAGTATTAAAATATAAAGAATAAATTTCTTGTACTTATAGATCCTGTATAGCATGTAAAATTTGTTTCGTCTCTAATTTGCATATACATTCAGAGTGCCCACATTTCGATGCTCACGATGGTATCTCGGTTATTAGAAGACCTAGAACTAGTGTTAAATGGGAAATGTTTTACAGAATTCAATAACTCCAAGAAATATTGTTTCAAATTTATCCTAACTTTTTTAAATTTTAAGATATTTTGAAAAAAAACCAAAATTTGTCGATTTTAATTTTTCTCAATAATTCAATAACCCTTAATATGACCGATTTCAAATCTTTACATAATTGAGGCACTTTCTTAAGAAATTTTTTGGAGTAAAGAGAAATCCATGATTGTCATTTGTCTTCAAATATTAGCGCTATCTTTTGTTTTTCATATGGCGGCCACATTCAATTTTTGGTTAATTAGATAGTCTTTAAAAAAAAGCTTTTTAACGATGTACATTATCACTGAAAAGAAATATTTATAGCGAAGATATTGACAAAATAAAGTTGGGCACCGATGGGAAATGAGAGCTGAGAGATGTGCTATTTGCAAGTAATACTGACAGTTAATTTCATATTAACAAAAAACATATTTTTCGATAAAATATTTAAATACTATCTAATAAATCAAAAAATCAATATTGCCGGTACTGCTAGCTCCTTCAAATAAATAGCTCAGGTATCATGAAGAAGCCACCAGATCTACGGATTGTTTGTTAATCATTGTTAAATTAACACATAAGATGTATAGGATTTTTCAAAAGTAAGTAAGGTAATTTAAATACTTAATTAATATTTTCCTTAATATTTATAATATTGTAAAAATAATACTAGTACCCGGCCACATGGATAATGGGATTTATAAGTCATCTTTTGGTCGTCATAGCAACAAACTCGTTTGCAAACAAGTGCGTGTTATAACGTTGTATTTGTCATATTACACCGTTTCTTTTCGTGTTGGAAGAGGATTTATTTGTTGAAAGGAATGGTTTTGTCTCTGCGAACTCGCATTGGACTCGTTCAATGTTATTACGAATGTTTACGGAGTTTTATGTCAGCCTTAAGGCGATTTCGTACGTTAAATGGTTTAAGAGCTGGCCCATGTTGTTTGAGTGCTTTTCAAAAACTCATAGCAAAATTTGCGGAAACTGGTTCTGTGATGGATAGAAAAAAATCAGGAAGACCTTCTGTCATCACTGATATTGTAGTTGCGGAAGTTTTACCAGAAACCCAAGACTGAGCACATGAAAACGAATATGGAGGATCTAGTGTCAATAAAATAGCTGGACGTTTGGAATTAAGTAAGGCAACTGTATGGCGAATTCTTACAAGGCAACTTAAAATGTATCCATATAAGATGCAGGTTCTATTTGAACTAAAACAAGCTGATAGAATCAATAGAAATGATTGCGCCTTACAAACAATAGGGGAAAGTCAAGTGCATCCACAGTGGCTTGACAACGTTTTTTGGACTGATGAAGCACAGTTAGAACTTAATGGCGGTGTGAACATGCACAGTTATCGAATTTGGTCAATAAATAACCCACAAGTGAATATTCAACAACGACTTCACGATTTAAAAGTGACCGTCTGATGTGGCTTTACATCACGTTTTACCACAGACCCGTATATTTTTGAACAGATTGAGAATGGAAGAACAAGCCAAGTTACGGTAACTGGCCAGCCTTATTTGAATATGCTTCGTGATTATGCAATGCCGTTGTTGCAAGAACACGACATTGAAAACATCATATTTATGCAGGATGGTGCACCTCCGCATATCGTCAATCAAGTAAAACAGTTTTTAAGGAACATTCATACCTAAGCCTATTAATAAATAAAAGTTATTGTTAAATTGATTTTAGAATTAAAAAATTATTTAATGTAGCTTTAAAACAATCTGATAGTAATTTGAAAAACAAGAGAGCGTTAATTTGAATAAAAGTTTTTAACAAAAGAATTATATTTGATCTTAATATATTTACATTTAATTTCATCACGGTGTACATAAAATGTAGCAATAAATTTCGGATAACATGTAATCTAGTTGCGGATTATGCGCACCGTAATTATAGTTGGGCATAAAAAATTAGGTGACAACATAAATTTTTCGATGTGAAATTAAAATCTAAAACAGCGATTTTATCCTACAATTTTTAAAGATTTACACCGAAATTCTATAATATTACCGTAATACAAATAAGTTTTCGGTACGAATAATCAAAAAATGACAGTGTAAAATGTCTGAAAATATAATTACATTGCGGGAGACATTAACTTATTTTATTGAATTCAATCTTTAACTGCTGCTAACAATAGTTCATAAACCTCCCCATTTTGTCGTTGCGTTTCTCCCATAGAAAGGAACGCACACACCATTAAGTAATAGTACTTCGAATGTAATAAATTCATAACGATACCCTCCACTACAAAGCATTTCTTTCCTCTCCTGGTTTATGTAAATGTTGTCTGTTTCTTTTTTCCGGCCGCCGAGTATTTTATGTAAGGGGAGTCAGGAATGTGTACTGCATTTAAAAAGCGACTTCTTTTATAGTAGGACAAAGAGATTTTTTGATTTATGTAAATTTCCCATATCTGAAGCGATAGAAATAACATTCTGTAGAGCAGAGTCATTACTTTGCGAACCTTATTTATAATTTATTTGAATTGTGAATAGAATAAAATAAATACAGCCAATAGTGTCAGGAAAAACATCTATTCTTGTGCATATTTTGGGCATTTACAAACTAAGTTGTACAACATGATCATACGCACAAAAATGGGGAAAGAATTTACATATTTTGTTCCGGATGAAACTCCGAATGAGAATCCTTTAAACTAGAATGTATTGTGCAGTTTAGACGGTGGCGCTCTACAGCAAATGGAATCCAATGGCGAACTGTTTGTCATTTCATGTTAAATTTACTAGGATGCTTTGTAGCTGGGGGTGCAAAATATGAAAGAAATCGTGGGGTTGTCACATATGAAATGGCTCAAACAACACTCTTGTTTACGCAGTATGCATCTAAAATTGCTTATATTAAATTCTAAATACAATATAGAACATTACATAAAATTGGTAGATTACTGAGGCAACCCTAGTTTATTGTTTGCAAGAATGCAGCATTAGATTTAAAATTTCTGATTGGATAATAAATAAAACGAAATATCATTGAAATCTATATTAAGGAAAGATATTAGACAAATATTATGAAACATTTTCCTTTATATCATATATCATTCATAAATTCTGCGAGCTACTATCAAATATATTCTAAGTATTATTCTAACGATTACATAGGACGATATTCATCTTATGTAAGTACAATTGAACTTGGTATTTCTTACGTCAGTAGGCTGATGAAAGAGTATTCCAATTATTACAACAATATTCACTTCTTTTCGTGCGGAATCAAATTGAATTTTCCATAATTTAATCCTTTAAATATTTGAATTTTCCCGCCAATGCAACTGAGTGCCATCTGTCTTGCGGTAGAATATTTTACCAACGCCTCTAGAAAAATAAAATCGTTAGATGTGCATGAAATCCTAGATTAAACCATATCAAATAAAATACTATCCTGTATTTCTGGAAATATAAAATTCACTAAAATTGCAAAAAATATCTGGTAGATATAGATGTGAACGTAACAATAAAATATAATTTTCTCCGTGTTTTATTTGAAAATATTGACGAACCTATGGAATTATATCGACTGGATTGAATACTTGGATCTTTAACTAGGAATCTAAGATCTATAGAGGATCAAAATCGAAGTTAGTAGTGATCGCAAAAGCTATAGCCTTGGAGTTCTATATCAAAACATCAAAAACTGTTAGAAACATATGGCTTTGAATAATTTTTAAAAGGTTAAAAATTGAAGGTAACATCTTATAAAACCTGCTCTGCATGGCTTTGGAAGGGGTTTTATAACAATAATTGAGGATACTAGGCATATACAAGGTCCAATGTTACAGGAAAAGCAAAGTTAAAGGACAATGGAATTAAAACCAGTTGTAGATGAAATTGGTTGATAGTTCGAGAAGGTCCAAAATCAAATTTAGTATCGACTGAAAAATCTGCTCTACATTGGCTTGAAAGAATTTTGTATGAAAAACTGAAGATGTCAGCAGTAGACTACCATTTTTGTTTTGTAATGAATTTTTGATCTAAATAGGCTATGATACTTGGGTAGTTTTTTATTTGGCCGAATGTAGAGTACAATTTTCTGGTGGAGCTTTTTATATCGTGGTGCCTCGTTAAAATAAATTCGCAAAACTGGTCTCTCTTCTTGTAATCTTGTTCTTTCAAATTTTGAACCAAGTGGGACAAATATGACTCATTTTATGATCCGTCAAAATTCTGTGTATTGAATCCTTTGAGATTCCTGATTCCAAAGAAGCTTGTTTCAACGATGCCATTGGAAATGCTCGAAAATAAGCTATAATGACAGTTATTGTATTATAATTATTTACAATTGGTTTTCTTTTTCAGATTGTAGCTCTGACTGTGCCATTGTTTTTAAAATTGTCATTTATCCGTTTTAAAGCAGTTGCGGGCGATTTCTCTTTCTCTGGATACCGTAGAACGAAAGTCGCACATGTTTTTGATATTACTTTCTTACATTCTCCATATATAATTTATAAATTAGTCTGCGTTTGCGTAGTTAAGACGCGCTGGCATTTTAGTTTGCAAAATATTGACAGTTCTACTGTTTTTGCGTTATCTCTGGCATGACGAACTTGTTACATTTTTGATGAATTTAAGAAAGTACTTCTATTAAAATATCTCGAAAATCCTTGCAAATAGGCAAATAGGCCTTATTTTTAACGTTAAATAATAATAATAAGGTAGAAAAAATAGAGTATTCCATTTCAAATTTTTGACTTTTCTGCATTTTTTGGAACTAATGTTTTAAGAACGTTAATGCACGCCCTGTGTGAGATATAATAACTTTTATACACCATCTTGATGCATTTGCCTTCAGTCCATAAGTATGCCAAATAGACTAAAGAAAACTGGAAGCGCATATAAGGTATTACGTTTTTGTAAGAGGTTGCAAATACCACTTTTCTGCAAAGAATCGAAATATCTCAAAAACAAATGAATTTAGGTATAGGGAGCCTTACATCAATTTTGCCCTGGAATTCTAAGGGCAATTTGGAAATATAAAAATATACAGGGTATTGCACTTAAAATAAGAACATTAACGCTACACCCTGTATAACCGAAAGTGTTAGGGGTTTGTGCATATTTTGATCGATTAGGCCAAATCTATATCTGTCTACACTAAAATTTAATTAATAAAAGATCGCTGACGTTCGTCGTGCGACACCCTGTATAAGTAAGTATCAATATTTAATATGTGGAAATACTTTATTTTTTAGTAGTGAAGACATTTTAAATTATATTCGTCAAAGAAACAAAGCTAACAAGAAAAGTTAATTTTAACTGTTAAAGTTAACTTTTTAACTTAACGGTTTAGAGAGGCCTGAGACTTGATTTAGCCAAATTTTGTAGTAGAACAATATTGAAATTGTTCTTTAATCAAACATTTTATATGTTCTTTCATGAAAGTCTTGGCTTGAAGCTACATTCGATTCGGAAGCTTATATTCCCATTCTTCAAATCTTCACTAATTGTAAGATCCATAATGCGTCTGATTGAGGATATAGATTTATTTAATACGTGATATTTAAAGCTTTAATAATCAAATAGTTTCGTATCTAATTGATATCTTGTGAATTTTTTTTTGATTTAAAAACAAATTAATACAAATGCATACTTGGAATTATAAATATTATATAAACTGTCTATTTTACCTAATCGTTAGATCAACATGTTTGCCAGTGCTAGCTGCCGTAACTCTTTTTATTGACACTTACAGTTGTAAATGTACAAATCTTTAATTCTTTAAGTTTTTCTAAATAAGGGCAAACTTTTGGAGGACAATAAGTTTTGTGACAACTACGATAAATCTATTTTTTTTCCGCGAAATAATTACAGGCTATCAAAAGGAAATGTAACCAATTTCCAAAGGTAATTACGTGAAACTGTTGAACGATCAGAGACTCTTCTTCTTGTCACAAAGTGCACCTACGTAAATTTACTACAATAAAATAAAAGCAAACGGACACGGAATTTATATTATTTTCGGTCCTGTACGAATATTCTTATCGGCTGCGCTATGTTTCTTGTATTGGATAGGTTATTAGGATAGAGCGTAGCTCGGATGTCATAAAGATACGCCTTCCACATGCTAAATGCGCCAAAAGTATAAAAGGGAAATTACATTTTCCCTATACTTTTCGGCGTTTTTCCGGTTACGCTTTCCGTGTTGCATATAAATTTTACATTTTGGAAATATAAATTCCTTGCCAGCGCAGAATATTCACGATATTAAATAAAATCTAAAACCGTTTCAATGCAAACAAGAAGAGTAAGTATTTTCAATTTAAAGTGCACCACTGCAAATCATTCGAAACTATTTACGTATTTAATATTACGACTACATGTAGGATTTACAAATGAAAATGAAGTTATTTTTACTCAAAGGGGGAAATGAAATTAAGTGGACCGTCAAGTGATAATGAAAAAGTCTTAAACCTTTTGTCTGACACCATTTTCCTAAAATGTTTATGTCTGAATTATAAATAAATAAATTTGACTCATCTTAAAGATTAGAAAAACGAAACGATTCTAACAAAATAAACACAATGCGAAATGTAAGGTTTATATACAAGTGTTGGATGTTTTCTACGTGAACGGATAAATATATAAATGCAAACAAATATTTAAAAGTGTTGCGTAGGCTTTCACGGCCGGAATCCAGTATAAAAAGTTTTTCCGGGCTGTTGAGCGGTGGTCTTGAGGAATTACTTCTGTACGTTTCGTTCACAACTACGGTGAACATCTTCAGCGGTGAGGTCGAAGTTTCCTTCGCAATGGCTCGTCGTTTAGTGATCAGGAAAAAGCTTATTGGCATTTCTGCTCATGTGAACGATAGGCGATTCAGTTAGTATATTTGTTCGTGCCGTAGGTAGAGAAAAAGTATCCGTCGGTCGAGTGCCATACCTAGGTATAGTTATGTTTACCAAGGATAATAATTCCGATGAATCAATTTTTATTTATCATCTTAGTCATAAATGTGGTACTTATAGCTTCTCTCCTGGTAGATAAGGAAGAGAATTCATGTTGCTTGATGACAAGATTATAATCTGTTCCCCGAGAAGGATAGATATCAGAGATTTTAAAGCTCATATATTTTTTTATGGCATTCACATTTGTAAATCCTCTGCAAGATCTAATAATAAAGTTAAGTGATTGTGAGGCTGATGCATAGATGGTAGAAATGTGATGCGAAAACTGTAAGCACTGATCAAAGATAACACCCAAATCTTTAATTTCAGTCTGCCGTCGAATGGTGATATTGCCCAAGTGATAGTTAAAGATTAATAGATTGTTTAAAGTAGTGCAGGGTACTACAGCACACTTATTAATGCTAATCTTTATCATGTTCTCGCTGCACCAATTGTTGATAATGCGCAGATTTCTTTGCAGAGATTCACAATCCTTTGCCGACGTTGTTTTTGTAAAGATCTTCAAATCGTCCGCATAAGCCAAAACACGACAGTCCAACTTAGCTAGCAAATCATTGATATAAACATTAAATAACAATGGTCCCAAGTTCGAGCCTTGTGGTACTCCAGAGCAGGCGGTAAAAATCTTGGATTCATAACCGTTATAGCAAACGTAACAGGAACGATTGGCAAGGTAGGAAGCTATTAAGTCGGTGATTGCAGTTAAAAAACCAATGCATGACGTTTAGTTATCAATATACGATTATCGATGGTATCAAAAGCCTTGGCGAAATCGATATACAAGACATAAACTTGTACATGCATCTATACAGCAGCTTATATATTGCGTAGCTTCTGCAAGATTAGTAATAGTTGATCTTCCACCCATAAATCCATGTTGCCGTGGAGATATATACGATCGAATGCAGTTGTATAATCTACTTTGGAGAAGATGTTCAAAAATTTTAGAGCGGCTCGATAAAATTGCAAAAGGCATGTAATTCTGGAAATCACATCTACTACCTTTCTTAAATATCAGATTAATCCTACTAATTTTCCAAATATCTGGAAACGTGCATGTGTGAAGGGCAGTGTTAAAAATCGAGCATAGCGGAGCACATAAAATAATGGCACAATCGCGAATTAAAAAATTAGGCAGACCATCATGACCCGAAGTGTAATCTCCCTTAATGCGTTCAACAGCTATGAGCACTTCATCACGCTCTAATTGAAAATGATTTGTGTTCGAAGGAAGGTCTAACGTAGTGGTAAGCACTGGTGGGTGGTACACTTCAGCGAAATTTTTGGCAAACATTTCCACTATTGCTTGGGCATCAGTAAATTCCCTATCAACTAGTTTCATACAACCAGGGATTCTTGACTTCCCGGTTTTTTGGGTAATAAATTTCCAAAAGGTTTTTGGATCGGTAGAAATCATATTTTCCATGCAAGTTCTATGTAAATCATAGGCCTTATTTGCTTCCACCTTAGCCAACCTACGCACTCGTGCAAATTCATCTTTGTAAATACACGAATGTGTAGCTCTCCACTTCTTTCGGTAAAATTCTTTCAGTTTCAATAGCTGGATTACTTGGGTATGCCAAATAGGATTTTTTCCGAGATCTCACAGCATACTTTGGTATCTGCTTTCAATAATGGAATACATAGTTGTGTAGAAAGATGAAATCGCCAGGTCCACATTAGTGCACAATTCCAAAAATGACCAGTCGACATTACATAGTCCACCATATAGAGCAGAAATATTTGCTTTACGAAAGTTATATCTGAGATTAGAATTAGAAGGGAAATTAATAGGAATTTGCATACGTGAGAATTCAAGTTCCAACTGAACAATAATATATATGGACGCTTCAGGCGTGACGGATGCTTCCGATTGGTCTTGGTCCGAGTGCGTTCTGTTTGCGGTACGAGCACGCCACACCGGGTACCAGATCTTGTTTAGCAGTTAACTGAAGCTGAAACTTTGGTACTTTCGAAAGGAGGTAATTTCGCTGTCACCCCGAAATCTCTACCCGTTGAGTAAATAATTGCCAACATCGAATCTGGAATACGTGCACAGGACACGGACGCCATGGAAGAAATCCGGCGGGAAGCAGCTAGGATCTTACAACGGCCAAAACCAACAACAAGTAATCTCACAAGAGCGGAAAGGAAAACTATAGTGTACAGCTAAAATGTGACATAGACATTGTCATCCTGACAAGGGCAATGCCTCCACCATCCTGTACACCGCCGATTATGAAAGAAAGATTTGCTTGATCCGTCTACCTACAGAAACCTTACTAAAGATCCCACAAACACCGTTCTATGGTGGACCAACCTACTCATCAAGAACTCGTCAATTCCCGATGAAGACCAAAAACGGTTGATAAAATCTGAGGCTTGTTCGCCTCGTCTGTAGGGGTTACCAAAAATACATAAGCCTAACACGCCGCTACTGCCAATAGTTAGCGCGATCGGTTCACCGACCTATGCCCTTGCCAAATACCTGGCTAACCTCTTGGAACCACACATAGGGCACACGGCATCCAACATAAAAGACTCACATGACTTCGTCAAGAAAATCTCAGAGCTCAAACTTCTCCACTCTGACATACTAGTGAGCTTTGATGCAGATTAATTATTTACCATGGTTCCGGTTCGAGAGGTGTTGCAGCTGATTAGCAACAAGTTCGTTCCGGAGGTCCCCAAGTAGCACTGAAATTAGGCTGTCGATTGGGTACAATATGAGCCGATGTTAGAGTGTCGGTGTGATATCTCGAATTAACACCCAATATTTCATTAGTAGGATTTTTCAATATCAAGCAGATACTAAGAAACTGATATAAGAGCAATAGCGGCGGAAAGTCAAAAAAATCGGTTAATGAATGGTATTAGGTCATTTTAGGGAAACAATCCCGATATCATAGTTGAATATTGGGACAGTATCATTTTCAAAATATAAGTGCAATATTTCTTCTCGAGTATTGTCTCAACATCAGCAAAAAATCACGGGCGTCTGTAATGTATCGGCACCATATAAGTATTACAATATTGACCCTATGTCATACACAGATATCGATTTAATATTCATTGTAATTTTATCTTTTAATCAGACCAATACTGTAGCTGGACATTAGTCTAACGTTACACATAGTGCGCTTGTGTAGTTGCGGCAGTTGTTTTACGTTTTGTGAAATTGTATTCTGTATTTCTAGCGTTTTAGCAGTAGTGAGCAATAGTAACAAGTACTTTGGTGCAAAATTGTGTGAGATAACCTCTAGTTCAACCACGTAAGTATTACATTTAAGCTACTTGCTATTTGTAACTTGATACTTGTTTAAATCTGGTTTTTTCCACCTACGTTCACGAATTATAACCTATAATCGAGCAACATATGCGAAAACAAAGAGCATGTAAAATACGTAGAATAAAACAAAATAATTCCTCCAGATGATTATTTTTTAAACAAAGTTTGTCATGTACAGTTACCAGTAAGTAATGAAGAGGAGCTGCAACGCTTGCAACTAACATGTTCCCGTAAAGGTCATGAAAGTTTGGTAAGTTTAATAGCTATTTTACAAATAATTGCGGGTATGAAATGTTAAATTACTTGTAGGTCCATATATTATCATTGACTGGTGGAAATCCAGTGAAAGAGAGGCTGTTAACGTAATGTTAAAAAAATACTTACCAGGATATAAGTCTGTAGTATTCTCTGAAAGGGAGGCAGAACATGCGTGCTTTCGACAAATTTCTTATTTACAAAATATTAACAGGCATGTATTTCATTTCACTTATTGGCAATTTTTTTCTTATAATAGATGCACTTCGAGTTCGAGTAACAGACGCAACTCATGCTGATATTGGCAAATATGTAGGACGATGGTTAGCTGTTGCAGCCGATAGAGAAGGCAAACAAAACAAAGAAGCGTCCAGATCCAGGGCAACACAATGGGAATTTTGTTCATTTTTATGTTTTTTCTTTCTTTTTATACGCATTCAGTTTAATTAATAATCGAGCTTTGTTGTGCTACTGAAAACTTAATAAATTGAATAGGTATATCGATTTTTAATATCCTGTTAAAGTATTCCTGTTATGTACCAGAAAAATGCGTATAGATATGATCTCATTATTTTTGGTTAGACAAATGTGGTATTGACTAGATGTGATCTATGAACTTCTCCTGTCACTTAGCCAAAGTGTGCAATAAATGCAGTAATGAATTTTAGAAAATTTCTGTAAACAATACTTTTTCGTAAAATGTATATAATGAAATTGTACTTAATTGAATATCCAGTGTTCAGTGGACCACTTGCAGGTAGATTACATACCTGTATCATCATGTTACGATGATATTCCATTTTTACATAAAATCACCAAATCACCATAATACCATATCCAGCCGATAAGTGACACACATAGCACCATCGAAAATTCCAGAAATTCAAGAATACTCGAGTCTTGTGAATGTATGAAGGGGTTATGTTACACTACTTTTGAGAAAAATTACATAAAAAACTTAATTTCTGAAAATGTTTGATTTTGTAACATAACACCTTCATCCACTTGTGTCTTCAATTGTCGGCACACCAAGGCACCCAGGATATCGACTTAATATGTACTGCGATATCAGATGAACTTCACGTATTTATGTATGTTCAATATCTACAGCGATACTATGCCGATACAACATTAACTTTGAGCCGATATTGGGCCGAAATCTTCTAGATATTGAATGTAGAACGGTTCGAATGCGAATATTGATATCGGTATGAAATTACTACAAAGATGTACCACCAATAAAGAGAAATGTTCACACTTCTATATCGCGCCGATTGTAATGCCGATCCAACTATCTATATACCGCCGATTAGATCGCCATTGGCAACAGACATTATACCAATATAATGTGCTACTTGGGTCGCACGGCTTTTCGCCCATGTTCTGAGCGCAACATATTTTCAATGGAACCAGGAACACTATGACCAGCTAGATGAAGTGGCAATGGGTAGCCCGTTGGCTCCCGTTGTCGCGAATTACTACATGGAGCAGTTCGAGACCAGGGCACTGGATACAACCAAATACAAACCTACCTGCTGGTTCCGTTATGTGGACGATACGTTTATTATTTGGCCCCACGGAGAGGACACACTATTGGAATTTTTCCAACATTTAAACAGCATACACGTAACGCATACAATTCACTATGGAGTGGCAAACGGACGAAGGCCTCCCCTTCCTGGACGTGTCAGTCAGCAGGATGTGGATGAAACGCTCGGCCATAGAGTGTACCGGAAACCTACTCACATAGACCGGTAGTTGCACAAGAACTCCAACCATCCATCGGGATAGAAGAGGGGAGTCTTGAAGACCCTAAGAGATCGTGCCGTGCGCATCTGTGAACCTCGGGTTCTGCCCCAGGAACTGGCGCACCTAGATCGCGGCCTATTTACGAATGGGTCCTCCAAGAAGGAGGTGGAGAGGGCATTGCATCCAAGGAGGACTTCTGCCAACTCACAGGGTAACAGGCAGGCACAGGAACATGTTAAGGGTTAAGGGTTTTCTTGCCCTATTTCAAAATATTATGGACCGGGTTAATAAACTTCTAAAGAAATTGTTTGAAATTATTTAAAAGGAAGATCTCAATTTACTAATATTAAACGTAAGGTGTGCGATGAAGTCAATTTTATAAAACAACGAGCGTTAATCAGGGTGTTCCTCCAAGCAGTGGTTGGAACTGTTGTATGATTTGGATCATTATCCTGTTGGAACACGAAGTTTTCGCTGATTATGCGTGTGCCCGATTGAATGGCGTGCTTCTCCAAAATTTTTTGGTAGCGCTCTTTCTTAAAATCTCCTCGATTCGCACTAAATTCCTCCCACAGTAGTACCAGCAAAACACCCCTAAATCATTAGAGAACCTACCCCATGTTTAACTGTAGTTAATTATTTTTCCTGTTTTCTTTTATTTGCTATTCAGATATTTGCTTTTAATTTCATACTGATATATTATTTAACCATAAACTAGTTTTATTAAAGTTGGGCAAATAATTATGGACGGTAGTGTACGTAGTAGATTGTCCTATGGAGTAGCATTATGGTGGGTATCGTCGCATAGTCAGATTGTATTTGTAGCACAGTAGCGTATCATACAGTAAAGTATGGCAGTACTAGATAGTAGGCAGTCATGTGGGCCCTATTTTAAGAAGTGGAACATTTTAACATAGTTAGCAATATTTATATATAAACTGTTAATTTCAGTATTCAGAAACAAAAACGATTTCTGTAATAGTGACGTTCAGTATCATAATACTAGATTGAAGTCTAATTTTCATATGGCATAGTTTAATTCTGAATTAGTTAAAAGTCACCACGAATTCTGGGTTTAAAAATTTGCAACACTCTACCACAAGATATCAAATCCATATAGGTATAGTAAGTCATCTTTTAAACGCAGAATCAAAACATTCCTTTTAGATAGTGTTTATACTCTTTAGATGAGTATTTCAAATTATGTAATAAGTGTTTGTATAGTCTTTTGTCTTTTATTGTATTATATATTATGTTATGTAATTATACTAACTGACTTATCTCACACGTTTGTTAAAAATGTTTTATGAGATGATAAAGATTATTTTGTTCCCTTGTTATTACTATTCTAATTAAGACGGCTATAGTTTAGTATTAACCGAACCCAACGTAATAAATTTTCCATTTAGAATAGATAATTTATGGTACCATTTATAATGTGAAAGGTAATAATTTAAATCAATAAATATCCCCTTCGTGGAGGGGTAACCAGCCAAGAATAAGGTGTTCATTAGAGGGTAATTAAGACAAAGGATATTACTCCGCAGAGGGCGCTTCGACATTAATTAAACAAACTAACGGAACGCTTATAATGATCGCGCCCTCCATTCGTTCGCCTGCCCGAATTCCCTCGATTTTTCTTATTCGCCTCGGACGGAAAACGACAGAACGTGTAGCAGAAAGCGGCATCGGAATCGTTTCTCTACGGCCGATTTCCCCACTACTAAAGTCCCGGAGCTTTCGTCGGGGATATTTTTCCAGATCCGGCGGTTCGATATAGTGGGCTGACGGTTAATAACTGGGGTTTGAGGCTATACAACGAAGGGGTGAGCTGTTCCATAATACGGAGGAGCGCCTTACGCTGTGTCTACAACAGCTGTTCGGCGACAGCTGTTACGAACAGCGACACATACAATATATAAATACCCAATTTTTCAGAGGGAATTACTAGCGATTTTTCACGATATTTACATGTGTGTTCCTGGGAGAAGGTAAATTCCATGTGTAACACCCGTATCCTACAATTTGTTGCTGTATTGCCGCGAAATAAAGCTGGACATTATTTATAAGAATGGTTTTGATTAAAAAATAAAATGGCAAAATTGAAATAGAGTTTCAGTTCTTCAAGATTTTGAGAGAAACTTATGGTAAGTATCTATTAATTAAGTTCATAGGGAACAAAACATTTTAATTAAGTATTTTAAATTTGACTCACACTGCATCGGCGTAATAGATATTCCATAGAAGTAGCAAAGTACCTAGATAGCAGGGCAATCCTGGACAAATAATATAATTGTCGCTTACTCATTAATATACATATCAATTTCTCAATATCTATAGAAATAAAATATGATTTTATGAATAAATACTTAAATTTCAGACAATACTGTGCAGTTTGCGTTAATATTAAAATTTGTTCTAAGTATTCTTCGGTGTGGACGTCAATATGTATATCTTTAGTGTAATTGAAAAGGATTCTTCTATATCACAACTCATTAAAGATACATAATTAAAATGTGGCAAAAGTAATCAATAATTTTCAATTAGGTTTTGATTTTCCTTCAAAAAATTGTCTTAATATATTTAAGCCAGGATTTCTTTCGAAAACACGATATACCTTTTGTTTAAGGCTAAGCCCAAAATTGCCTCCAATACTGCATAAATTGTATATAATCGTAACTGGTTATAAAATTCTATGCCGCATGATTAAAAAATTTGAAATGCATGGTTATTTGTACCCACATCGTCATAAAAAGACCTAAAATACCTCATTTTGTGAGGAAAGGAATATTTTAATTTGCGCTATAGTAGAAGAAACGCCGCATATATCTAACAGAAAAAATACAAAGCAGATGAATTTTCACAACATACCGTTTACAGTTTTAAGCAAAAATAAATATCTATCCTATAAGTTGAATAAAACAAATGAAATATTTCTTAACGAAATATGACAAATTCGATTTTTGTGAGTAGTTATCGAACGTTGCATCAATGACAAAAGATTTTATTCACTTACGAATCCTTTTTCATGTTGCATGCACGTTACAATCCCTCTATTACACCCTGTTCATCTAAAGAATATCAAAACATAGCATACAACGCTTGCACTCAATATCTCCAAAAGGTAAATCGGTGGGCAGACCTTTTAGGAGACTACATAATTTGTTCCTTTTTTTACACAAGGAAATTTAGATGCGGAAAGATATTTACGTATTTTACAAAACACTGTGCTACTGTACATAGAAAACTTTTTAAACATCGTAACGCACGATGTTTGGTGTCAGCAAGACGGCTCTCAGGTCCATAACGCAGTTATCGTACGAAAATACTTACAGGTGCCGATAACCGGGGCGCCATTCTTTGGCCTCTTAGGTCACCCGATCTAGCTCCAAATTATTTTCTCGTATGGAGTTATATGCAGTCCTTAATTTATAGCTTTGAAAAGATTTTAGGTTGCATGTGAAACATATTAGTCGAAACATTGTCCAATATCCGCAGAAATTTTGTTGATACGTTAGGGTTGCAGCTTAGAGATCGTCTAGAATTTATTATTTTAAGTTTCCATTTTGTCCTCATTTTACGTAGAATCTTGTTTCTTGGTTTACATTTTAAGCGATATACGGGGTGAGTTCTTTACCTTGCGACAACGGAATTTCTCTAAAACTGCATCAAATCAGAAAAAGATCTTAATAAGATTTGTTATAATGTAGGGGGCTCCCTGAATGATGCCGAACTAGTTTCTCCCCCCCCCAGAGTGGGAGGGGGGACAACATTGAAATCTTAAATGGGAACCCCCATTTTATATTGCAGATTCGGATTCTACGCCATCAAGTGTGTAGTTTTTGTTTGAAACTTTTTTTCGATTCGTAACAGATTGCGCTGTAAAAGCAAAAAACATGATTGTGAACGTCTAGAAAAAATACCAAAAAAGAGAAGCAAGCAAACATGATTTTGTGTTTTTTATTTTAACATAAACTAACATTTCCCCATTGGTTGCGCCAAGTTGAACATCAACATTCTTGGAACGTAAATGTTTGGTGTGGAATAATTGGCAATAAGCTTATTGGTCCATATTTCATCGATGGAAACTTAAATGGTGAAAATATCGAAACATCTTGCAGAACGAACTTCCAGTGTCACTGGAAGACCTTCCCTTGGACGTACGACAAACAATGCGGTTCCAACATGACGGATGTCCAGCACATTATTCAAGAATAGCACGAGAAGTATTAGATCCAGCCTACAATCGTCGATGGGTCGGAAGAGGTGGTCCAGTGTCTTGGCCCGCAAGATCGCCAGATCTTACTTCCCCTGACTTCTTTTTGTGGGGCCCCTTAAAGTCTGAAGTTTATACAGAAATGCCAACCACGAGGGAAAACATGAATGAGCGAATCACCAACGCTTGTTCAAGAATTACGCCGGAAACACATCTCATTGTGTGCAATCATTCCGATTGCAAGTAAATAAATGTATCGAAGTGGAAGGGCACATTTTCGAACACATTTTCTGAAATGGGTATGATAAAGTAAAGTTCTTCGTTGTTGAATGGCTTTTTGAAATGTTATTTAATGTTAAAATAAAAGAACACAAAATCATGTTTGCTTGCTACTCTTTTTTGTGTATTTTTTCTAGACGTTTACAATGTTGTGGCGATTACAACGCAATCTGTTACGAATCGAAAACAAAAGTTTCAAACAAAAACTACATACTTGATGGCGTAGAATCCGAATCTGCAATACAAAATGGGGGTTTCCATTTAAGATTTCAAAGTTGTCCGCCCTCCCACTCTGGGAAGGTGATATTCCGTTGTGAGATAAAAAACTCACTCTGTATACTTCTTTTCTCAAGTCAGTTTATATTATTATTGGAAGTGTTTTTATTTTTGAAAGGAATGTATTTAGTATTATTTCCCTTACTACTGAAAGCAATTTGTTGTGTTCAGGCGTTAATTTAAGTTTTGAACTGTTTATATTTTCATAAAGATAGCAATTATACGTTGCATTACTGGAGTAGTAGTTTAGTACTCTCCTACGTTTATTTGCATTTAATAATATTGCATCTTGTCATTGCGAGTGTCGTTTGCTCCAGAACTATGCGCATCTGTGGTGTATTGCATACTCATTTGGATAACATCAACTGACCCTAGGACAGTCGAACGTCCTGTAGTATTAGCATGTTTTTTTTTGGCGGCCTTGGCGCAAGACCTTCTACAGCATTAACACGCAAACTTGTGAGTTGATTACGTATTTGTGGCGTCAGTAGCGAACTTTTCGGACCTTCTGTCTGGCGTTCTAGATATACCTTGTCAGTATCAATTTTGAAAGAGATTATAATAATAACCCAGCACTACAGGCCTTGAACGCCCTTGGCTTAAGGTGCCGGAACACACCGCGCCGCTAAGAAGAGTTGTCCGAATGGTCACCTAACCAACAACCGGTACGGTATATTGCTGCTTGACTCTCAAGATTGGCAAGATGCAAGATGCATCCTTCCTTCTCAGCCGTACTACCGGCTTGAAAGAGATTAAGTTTTCCAAAATTCCTTTGTTTTGGTGTTTGCCTCTTAATGGTAGCACATAAATATCACAAAATATTATAGTTGATATGAACTTTTTGATTTTCCTGTCTTAATTTTTGGTGCAGATGTTAGTTGGACATCTGTAGATGTCTCCTCCATGAAAGATCTTGCAATTTTGGAAGCTGCCAAATGCCACTTACTATATAGTTCTTACCATGTTCACGCATGTGCTTATATCGAATTAAACAATATACAACGAAATAACTTTGGACTCTCTGATCCGAAGTAGAAGACAACTTCACGCAGTGTAAACACAAAGTTTCTTTTAAACGCTTTGAATATATCCATGGTAAATTTTTCTCAAACCAAACTGTACTGAAATTTTCTCTTCAGATGTGTGACATCTTCGGTAACGCTGTTATTTTATGGAAGTTTCTAATAGCCTATTAGGGAAGATTTTCCCACTCATTTTCAGATGTCATTATCGCAGTACTCTTCACGAACCAGGCTTTGAATTGAGATTCAGAATTTAATGAGGAAATTCATTGGTGTTCACCTACGGTAGCTGCTATGTCAATCGCAGATTCTAGTTCCTGAAAGTGTTTCGCAGCACTCCTTCTTGCAAAAATGTCTGCGTTCCAATTTCCATAAATGCCTACTCAAATTAGGATAGAATATTTTCACAGTTTCAGATTAAATTTGAATTATATTAATACACTTCTAGTGCTTTGAGCATCACCCGACTCTCATTGGGAATTATCGTAAATGAAAAATTATTGATTTGTGTTTGACAATTTTACCTAAAATATCTCTAACACATGTCTCGTACACATAGATATCTGCCAGAAGGATTGTGCGTTGCCCAAGGGTGTACTATTTTCTGACTTTTGGATTAGGACAAAATATTCCTGCTGCACACTCTGCTCTGTTTTTGAACGGTTAAACCAGCATCCGTGTAGTTTTGTTGCATCTTTTTTTCTTTTAGATAACTAATGATTTATGCGTATGTATACATCTTTCATCATTATTAGTCACATTAATTTGCTTTTATTCGGTATTTGTATCTGTTATTTAAGTATGTTATGTGCTCTTGTTCTGTTTTAATAGGTGTGATATCTTTGAGATTAAGTTGTAGAGCAGTCATATTGATTTTATGACTGAATTCTAATTGTATTATGTTGTACTCTAATGTGATCTTAATAAAGACACTATTATTAATAATAAAATCTTTTAAGTATTCAAAACATTATCTATCAGTCCATCCATGAACGAATTAAGCCCATTTCCTTGCAGAGAAACGGAAATATTTCTGATGGATAATTTCTGCAACAATCATAATACGAACATATATTATTCTCATTATTATCACATGCATTTAATAATAAAGTACCTACGTAAAGTTACAATCGGAAATGAAACAAGATTGTTCCATTACCGACTTACGCATTACTTCGACAATTTGTATTGCACTGTACTGCAACTACTACTAACGAAAACTATGTACGTCCTAGACGCTGGCCGAAGATATATATTACGTTCTCGGTCGATGTATCATCCTCGCCTTCGGGGGCTAGGAGAATGATATATAACTCGCAGAACAAGTTAACAATTGGACTTGGAAGATGTATGTGCCGATTGGTGTAACATTTTGGGGATATTAATTAAGATGTGGGGGACGCGAAGGGTCGGAATTCAGTATTAAATGGAATTTCGGCGTCGAAAACACGCCAGGCCGTTCAGAAAAAAAAGGAAAACGGTGCAAATAAAAGTAAATAAGAGAATACAAAGAATAGAATCAAAATTGAGTCGATATCTGTGCTATATAGGTATTGCGATTAAAGGAGATTACATTGCCTGCGTTAAAAATATCCCATGAGTAGCGACGTGCATCGATTAACTATGGAACCATCAATCAGACGGATAACAACAGGAAGTGACGTCACAACACCTTTAGTGTCGTTAACAATGCATCACTTGATTGATGAATCCGCCGCTAAATAGACAAGCTCTTAGAAATTTTCCGATAACAAAATGTACAGGATTTGCTCTTATAGGGGTGGTGGGTTACCGAAGGATGCTTTAATGGAATCTTAGGATTAAATCATTTCATTCTAAAAGAAGTATTTGTTACAAGCAAGAACTTCAATCCCTTTGGATTCTCCATGAAATATAATGGAATAGAGTACCTAAATACATACAAAATTTCACGCTAAATTTATAAAGGTCAACTGGAAGAGTGACACTATGTTCTTCGTTATTCCAATTTCTTTGCCGATAATCATCGGATTTCAATTTCATGAATTAGAGTTTTTGGACTGTTTCATCGTTTACAGGATGTGTAATATGTATTGTAACGCTACAGAGTAGCATACAGCCGGGTATAAAAAAAAAATTAAAAAGAAATACATTAATTAAATTAGTAAAAATCAGATTCTTAACATCCCAGTGTCATCTATATTTATTAATTTTGAATTAGAAGTGTGCTTTCCCACAAACCAGATGGCATGCAGGGAGAGAATTTCCGGTTAAAGCACGTTGACATCAAAAAAATACCGAATAGCTAGCCGAATACCCCTCTTATTATATCTCAGTACGCATGGAGATGGTGTGTGAGGATGTTGTGAAAAATGTCCTCTCCTTAAATTTTAATGTTAATGACCAGTTTCGAAGCTGTCGTAGGCACAATAGTGTTGTGCCTCGATGGTAATCAATCTCTCAAGTAAAATGAAAACATTTAAGTATGGATAAAAGTGATTTTATTTAACAAAAAAAAATCGAAATGTGAACCCGTGTAAGATCAGATGTAAATCTAAGGATATTAGTATCTCAGGTAAGTACGTGAGTCGGCTTAATTAATAACACTAACGTTTTATTAGTAATTCAACTTTTTGCAATATAAATTCATTGTCAATAATGTGAATACTTCTAAATTAAATTTCAAAATTCCCGCGTTTTCTGAACGTTCAAACGGTGTTATGCTAGGCTTAAAAAGACCTGTGAAACAGAATGGCCCACCTTGATGGTAAATTACTGGATATTGGTTCGTACTGCAAATACATATCAAATACTTATTAACCTAGAATACTACCCACTTATACAAATTTCCCCAAGTGAGTGCAAACCGTTCAGCAATGATACAAACAAATTCCTAACCCCAAAATTTGCTGAACGTATTAAAATGGAACGTGGGTATAAATAGAGTATAATTAAATTTAGATTAGAATTGAAAGAATACGTTTATTTTTAGGTAGATTTGACGAGGAATACCTTCTACAAGGACGAATTCTGCGGACATCGGAGTGGCCTGGAATGGTCGGGTATCGGATAGGGGCTCTGGTACATTGTAGGTACTTCAGATCACGGAGGATGGCTCGATCAGGACAGGAACATTACTCGGGAAAATCGTCGTTGAAGAAAAATTACCCAAAAGTAATAGGTAATTTGAATAATATTTATGTAATAAACTTTGTTTAACAATAAACAATTATTTTTAGGTTGTAATTTGGAATAAAATTGGATTTTATCAAAATAGCCGTTAAATTTTACGAAACAAATTGAGACATGTCAGCCTCTGACTCAAACATTATTAGACTAAATTTAAATGAAATTAGTACACTGTAAAAAAATGAATTGAACTTAGATTCAGCTTTGATCTGTCAATACCTATTGTAAAAATATACCATTCAAATTCTAATATTCTGAAGGAAAATGCTTTGAATAACTTGCCAAATGCAGAGATCTCCTACATCACCTGGACATCGTCTGGTTGTTTGGTGCTACATTTTATATCCTTTTCTTATAATATCTAATTAGTTTTAAGATATAACCAAGTAAACTAGTAAGATTACATTTAAATATTATCGAGTACACATTCCATTACAGTATGCATAGTAGCTTAAAGGGAAATAATACACTGCGACTTAAAAAAAAACTTACTTGTGACTCTTCTTCTTCTTGCCTTACAGCTGGCCATCCATTCGTATGCCTTTTAAGAAATGGAAAATATGAGAAGGTTCCAGGCTAGATAAATTTCTCTCTACGATTTCACATAGACTAGGGTGGGGTGCTATTAAATTGTACAGCGCTACGTCTAGGGATTGCCTAAATTTGACGTTTCAGCAGCGATTTCACTGAATTCATCAGCATAGCCTTAAAGATTGCGACTTGCTAATTCCATCTCTTAAGACCGCTTTACAGTTCGCAATTTTTTGTGTTGCGTGCAATAAAATTGCGCGCAATGAAACATTAGAACCTGTTCTATTCCGTGCAATACCAATAAGATTACACACAACTGATCAAAATCCATTGAATGCGCATGCGCTATTTGTATTGCACGCAATTTTATTGCAGGCAATATGAAAAATTGCGAACTGTAAAGCGGCCTTTAAAATTTTGTGTATGTATCTTCTCGCAAATGCTTATGTGCTCTGCGTGACTCTTTTTGGTTAAGCTGTATTTTATATTGTGGAGGTGAAAATATAGCGACAAGCTCCATTTGGAGTTGTAGTGAGCTGTGGGCACAATCGGGATACAAGGCACAATGATGGCGTGGTATATTAAATTGAAGGAATGGTTGCCTCTCACGATATGTTGTGGATATGTGTTCAGAGATGGAGCTTATAATGTGATTATAATAAATCAATTAAGTTTTTACATTAATTTAATATGGTTTTGAATTTTGACAAGTGTGTATTTTATTTGCTTTTGTTATTGTATGTGACTGCAAATTGTTATTTATAGAAAGCGTACTCATCTGACATATATTTTTCAATAAGTATTTAATTTATTATTTTCATTAAATTTGGATTAATTTGGATTTTTTTACCAGTAGCAACTAGGTAATCGAGAAGGCTGCACGTGATGTGTCTTCTAAATCAATAACTTCTATAATAATACTGTTATTTCGTTAAATATTGGATTTACAGTTTAATTTTAACCATTTAATGTATTGTCTGCTTTTATATTAATAGAGACACTGTAACTATAGATAACATACACAATTTATTGTTTAATAACATATCAAAAACACTGCGTAGGCTTTCACGGCCGGTGTAACTATAACTAACAGCTTCTTGCGGGTTTCGCCGTGTGTCAAAGCTTTCGCTCGACGTTTCGCTGTTCATACTGACAGCTTCTTCAGGATAACTGAACTATAACATATCAAAAACATTTCAAAAGAACAAGGACCCTTACTCAGCGTGAATAAACTTATTTTCAATATTTAAATCAACAATCAAATACTATCCAGTATATTTTCGATCATTAAATTCCAATTTTAAATAAAAGCAACATGTAAATCTCCCGCTATTCCACATGGTAAATTTTACTTACGCTGCCTACCAACTTGTATATATTAAAATTTCAACTTAAACTCTTATTTATAATTATAATACATAACCTCAGCGTTTACATAATGCCCAGATACTTATTTACACAGAAATTTCAACAACAATCATAAGAAATACCTCCAACATCAGCTAGTACACATCCCAAGGCATTTCAAAATGGAATTTCCTTGCAGCGACAAACCATACATATTACAGAAAAGGTCCACGTCAAGAAGACGACACCGATATCAGCGTAGTAAGGATCTTCTAAGCATCCAAGATATATCGTGGTACTTAAAATAACCAAACATAACGGTCCACCAAGAAAAAAGGTATGTTAATTTAGTGAATTCCTTCTAACGATGAAAAATCTTGACGTTTCTTCTATATACTTTCAGCCCAATGGTGAATACAAAATTCACACTGAAGTTCTCCTTCAATTTCAAAGAAATTACAGAAATATGATATAATTAATTCGACTTGACGAAAAAGTGAAACAATTTTTCGAGAAGATTTTTATCAACAACCACCACGTCTCCATGGAGCCGCAGTCATTTTTTTTTAGTGTGAGCCTCATTGAGTCGTCAACCCTGAATTAGCATCGATACAAAAGGAAACTAAGTTAAAATCATACAGTTACCGTACGATAGCTATTTACTACGCCTACGATGTAAATTAATTAATACCCAATATACAGGCTGATTCTCAATATATGCGACAAACTTTAAGAGCTGATTGCTGAGGTTATTTTGATAATAAAAGTTCATATGAGTATATGTCCAAAACGGTTTGGTTTTAAAGTTATTGAATGTTTAATAATAAATTATGAACTATGACTAACACGATATAATATCACAGTTGGTTCTTCAAAAACTATTGTGTTGAGAGGGAATTGTTTACTTGTCATTTCAATATTTGTCAATAGTTGTCAGAGTATTCATTCAGTTTATTGCCAGTTTCTGTTTTCTAAAATGAATTACACGAATGCTGAGATGTGTGATATGCATTTCGTTTACGATCTTGCCAATGGAAATTCGCGTGCTGCTAGACGTCTCTATGAAGAGCGATACCCGAACCGTATCATCCCGAATCATTCATTATTTGTCCGTCTTCACCAACGTCTTAGTGAAACGGGAAATTTTCAAAAACGGACGACTGATAACGGCCACCTATCTACAGTGAAAAGTTGAAGAAATAGTACTAAATGAAATTGAGAAACATCCTACTACAAGCACCAGAAAAATTGCGTTTGCTTTAAACATTATTACTCAGGCCACAGTTTGGAGAATATTGAAAGATCAACTGTTGTATCCATATCACATTGAACGGGTGCAGGCACTTTTGCCGGCAGATTTTCCGCAAAGAGTGGCTTTTCGTCAATGGATGCAACACAAAATCCTGACTATTTGGCTCAAATAGTCTTCACCGACGAGGCTACTTTCTCTAGAAATGCGATTATTAATTTTCATAATAATCACATATGGGTCGAAGAAAATCCGCACGAACTAGTGGATGCCCGTCATCAACATCAATTCTCTGTCAATGTGTGGGCCGAAATTGTTGGAGATCGCTTAATAGGTCCACATTTTTTACCGATGCGGTTAAATGGCGAGGTATACCGCAATTTTCTTGAAGAGGAGCTACCCCTACCGCTGGAAGAAGTTCCGTTGCAATTAAGATTACAAATGTATTTTATGCATGACAGTGCTCCAGCGCATTTTAGTGTAGTTGCTCGCGAGTTTTTGGACAATACGTATCCAGATCCGTGGATAGGACGGGGAGGTCCACAGCCGTGGCCTCCTCGGTCTCCACACTTAAATTCTTTGGACATTTTTCTCTGGGGTCACCTTAAATCATTAGTTTATACGACTCCCATTGAAAATGTCAATGAAATGAGAAATCGTATTATCGCAGCTTTTGAAACAATTCGAAATACCCCTGGTATTTTAGAACGGACTCGCCAGTCAATAGGACGGAGGATAGAAGCTTGTATTGCAGTTGGGGGCGGTCATTTTCAAGAGTTAGTATAAGTTAATTTTATTTTACTAATTATTTTGTTAATTTATAATAAAAACATTAATTATGTTAACTTACTATTAAACAACTTTAGAACTAAGCGATTTTGGACATATTTTCTTATGGACTTTTATGATCAAAATAACTCCAGGAATCAGCGCTTAAAGTTTGTCGCATATATTGAGAATCACCCTGTATACTGGATTTACAAAGAGGTATATACACAAAATACTAATTACATTTATTGTTAGTGAAATTTGCCAGATAACACGCAACAATACGTAAATAATAAAGTATAAAGTAACATTTTTTGTAAACTTTTCGCTTTAAGTTTGTTCTTTTTTGTTAGAAATTTAAAAGATAAAATAACCATTAATAGAGCTCTCTAATGGTTCGCTTTTCACAACTGACTGAAATTCAATTTTGAGGCTCTTATTTGTTATTAGTGTAAATGAGTGTAAATAAATGATCACAGGCACATTGTATGTAAGTATATTGTTTCATTTTATTAAAACAATTTTTCAGTTATCGTCGTGGCCGTTATAGCCAAACTTATAACTTTTCGTTAAACTTTTATCGTGCTTTTATTGTCTGTACGTAAGCAAGTGCCCCTCCAAAGAAAAAAAAAAGTCCAACGGGTGTTTTGCTTCTTTTAATAATTCCCAACAGCATACTCGGAATATATAATTTAATATCGCTAATTAAATGCATATTTGCATTAGCAAGAGAAAAAGGAAACCTCACTCCCTCCGCGCCGGGCAATCTTTCCCGCGCCGTACCACTTCACGGATCATCGCGTCTTCGTTTTTCTTACTGCGTTAATAAGGACCAGTAACAAGGATAACGAATAAGCCGTAACACAATTAAACAGGATAGGAATGTTTGGAATTCTTAACGCGCCCATTCTGTCGCCTTAATTAAAAACTACCCCATGTTTTAAGCAAACATCCAGTTCGCTAGCGGATCCGACGAGTTGGGTCACGTAGCCGCGGAACAAGTTGAATATTTAGCGGGGCGATTGCTCATTCTGGCGGCTGGTGGTTAGACGCTGTGGTAGCATAGCTATAACATATGCAAAATACGTCTCCTCTATAAAAGTGCAGAAGAAATACTACCTTGCTAAATGAAAGTCGCTTTTTGCCGTTTTCCTTTTGGCCTGCTTTTCCTGCTACTTTTTAAACGAACTTTTGCGAGTTCTTGAATGCTTATCAACTATATCGTCCTCTTTTATGGTTTAACAAATTCAAAGTTCACACTTTCGTTATATGGGTACATACGTAAGCTGTAAGCTATAGCATTTAATATCAGTGGAGCAACATTATACAAACAGCAATATCGTTAGAAAATAAATGATAAAGATATAAAGCAGACACAAGAATTATATCGGCACAATAGATTGAAATTTAATTAGCTGAATCTAAAAAACTATTACTTGCCAGGAATGCCAGATACACGACTTCACTGTTCTACTATTATTAGCATATGACATAATCTATAATAAGAGTGACATAAATCAGAACGATGGGGTAGTCATCTATATTAAGAGGAACCTCAGATATAGACCAAACATTATAAGATTCAATAAAATCAAAATAATTAAACTGTACATTACATTTGATATGAAACATATTAAACCAGTATCAATCAAATATTGGTCACCTTTATTGCCACCAACTGTGTGCCTTTCGACTATATGAATGATAAAATTGAGAAATACGAAACAGCTAAAAGCTCCTCATAAAGCTCTTCGAGAAACTTCAAAAACTCCTCAAAAGAACTCCTCCAAAAGGCTCATCAAAAAATTCCTGAAAAGAATCATCAAAAAAACTCAAAAATGATCATAAAATATATATTATTGTGATTTTCAAACTAGATTTGCCTTGCTAATGTTTTAAAAAATAAAAATAAAGAAAACTTTATAATTAAATTTGCTTTTTTTTACCGATACCTATTCTTATACGTTTAATGTTATTAAAAAATACAATCCCACATCGCTAGATGGCTATGAACGTATGAATATACCTGATATATCTAGATTTCATCGCTGCAGATCATGCGCACTAGGAATTTCTCCTCTTTCTAACCAATGACTAGTATATTTATACTTTTCTATCGGTTATGGATACGTTGCCGAGGTGGCTGTACGTTTGGGATCTCCTAAATTACTAACTTGTGTATTATTAGTCTTTTACTTTGTTAAATGTTGACTTTCTAGTTTAATTTTTAATCATTCCATGTATCAAATGAGCTTTTATTAATAAAACAGTGTAATTATTAATAACATGCAAAGTTCATTAAAAAGAATTATATCAAACATGTATAAAGAGTATGAGAACTCTTACCCAATGTTAGTATACTTATTTAGAATGTTTAAATAAAATACTAACTACTATCCAGTATTTCTTGGATTCTTAAATTTTCAAAATAACTTTTAAATATCCCGCTATCATAGGAGAAAGAACCACCAACTATCTATGTCTACCAATATACTTATATTAAAATTTCAATATCAGCCGTCATTTACAAGTATGAAGAGTAACCTCAACATGATCGAAATACTTATTTACACAGAAATTTAAACAATGCTTGAACCAAATATCTCGAATATCAGCTCGCTTACATTCCAGAGTACTTCAGAATGGAGTTTCCTCGCAGTGAGAAACCAAAAACATTGCAGAAAAGGTCCACTTTAGGAGAACAACACTGATATCAGAAAAATCCAGGGAAATATCTCCTTCACAGCATCCAAAGTGTAGCAATATACTCAATACAGCATAGACATGTATAATTCCACGGAAGAAAAATACCAAAGGTATGTCAACACAGCAAATTTATTTATTTCATACAAATTACATTTCCATTTCTTTGAAGTAAAGTCGAAGCCTAAGATAGTGGAATATCGTACAGTTACCAGACGATAAATTTATACATTTAATTACCACGACCACAATGCGAATTGTTCAAACTCACGTATATACTGGACTTACAAACAGGTGCTTGAGGGTTGGGAGTACCTACCCGGCGCGTCTCTGGGGTGGTGGATAGGGAAAAGGTCATCTTGTCAGGGTTCGCTCAAGACAAGATGGTCAGTGGCGGTTATAAGTTCGTCCTCTCTGCTTAGAACAGGAGCCGGCTGAATGAAGACCGTGGCCGTGAATCACTCCCCCTTCACTCGAGATGTCGTGTCGTGGCTAAGGGCTTGCACAGGGTTCTATAACTATGCCAGCTTAGCTGTTGCTCTCGGCTACCGAGAACCCAACTGTTAAACCAGGTCCCGAAGGGAACAAAAATCTAAATCCTAAGGTGGCGGACTAGATTCATGAGATGCGTAGCTGGATAGAAGACCAGTCTACCTTGGGGCACTTGGCACGCCCCATTGTATTTAGCCTTACCTCTGCATGCGGGGCTCTGTGGAGGTTGACCTTTTCTTCCCTAGCTACTCGTGGGATCAACCATGGAGGAAAGGGACGACTAAGAAACAGGAACTGAAGCAGGACCTCCATAAGAAGCCTTCCACTTCCAAGGTGAGAATACCTCACAAGGAAGGAACAAAGGGAGGAGCAAAACGGCTGAAGCAAATTGAGGAACAGGATGCAACACTCATCCATCTCCTCTCAAATTGCGTAGCACTGTGCATCGATCATGTTTCGAATTTACTATATCTTTGTTCATATGTTATTGTTTGTTTTTTTAGCTCATATTATCTTGCCGCATATATTCCATTTGCGGAATATTTTTCTAGTTCTTTTTTTGATCTGGTTATTAGTGCTACGTCATCTGCATTGTCAATTACTTGCAGTTTTAGTTGATATATGATGCCTTGTATTTGTATTTCGCTGTCTGAAAACTGCTTCTAGTACTAGATTAAATAGTGCCGTAGATAATGGATTCTCTTATCTAACTCCTGTTTCCCTTTGAAGCTGACACACTTCCCTTTGGTAACTACTTTGTTCCGTGTATCTACCTGTGTTATTTTTGTGAACTTAATTAACATCTTTGGGATGTTTAGCTTTTACATTCCTTCATGTATTTCTCTTCTCTCCATTGAGTCATATGCTTTTTTAAAGTCAATAAAAAGGATAAGGGCTCGGTCTATTTCTAATAATCCTAGCTAAAACTTTGTACGTGATATCAGCCAGTGAGACATCTCTGTAGTTTCACAGTCAGCTTTATCCCTCTTCTTCAGAATTGGGTATATCAAGGCGCTAATCCTTTCTTGCATTTTGCCCACTACATATTTTAGGACTTTGCCAGGCATAACATTTTCGCCGGCACTTTTCTCATTTCTTAGTTTTAGACATTCTTCTTCTAGCTCTTGGTCTGTTGGCTCTTCTATTTCCGTTCTAATGTCACCGTCTGTTGCTCCTACATCATAAAGGCTCCTCAAAAGAAGTCCTCCAGAAAACTCTTCTTCAAAACGGCCTTCAAAACAGCTCTTTGTAATATCTGCTTAAAAATGCTCCTCAAGAAAGCTACTCAAAAAAGCCCCTCAAGAAACCTCCTCAAAAAAGCTTTCGATGACAAATTGTCGCAATAGATTCATTTTGTTTCCTTTGAAATAACATTCAGATGTATCCAATATAAACATTAGTCAAGTACATTTTAAATTTCATAAAAATATCTTCAATAGATACTGAAAAAATAGAAATTTACGTTAAGGATTGTTACCCCCATTTTTTATAATAGGGGTTAGGGACGTGACATTGACCATGTATGGCTATTTTAGATGAAGAACAATAAAAATAAGGTAATAATCCTTCATCCGATGCGAGTGCAGTCTGCATATGCATAACCGGCTAGACCCTTTCCAAAGTAGATATAAAATTACAAAATTTTATATACATACACATGCAAGAAATCAAACTTTTTCTCCAGTTTTACATGGATACACATGTAATCTACCTATTACCTTCACTGAGATATATATGCAAAATATTTTGAGATTACACAACTATATTATATTGAATAATTTACAAGAAGAAGTATAATATTGCTACTTTTTTACGTATATATTAAATTCATCATAGTAAAGGCTAGAATGCAATTAACAAGGAGATTGCCAGGTCAGTATACCGCCGATGTAGCGTTCGAATTCTCGCACTGTAAATGATATCTAAAACACTACAATGTATTAATACAAAAAAAAAACAAGTGACTGCAGTGCACAATAAAAAACAATAAAATAACAATCTAAGGTGTTGCGTTAATAATTTGACAGTGAAATAAACTGAAGGGAGCGTTTACTAAATTATTTCCTAAGCATAACATATTATATTTTACTCTATCTAGTGCAACTTTCACAAACTATAGAAGGACCTGTGGAAAGCTGGAGGTTTGAAATTTTATATTAGGATGCTTTTATTTTTTTACTGTTAATGCAGAATGAAGCGTTCGCAGGAATAAGAATACTAAAACAGTATTTATACATACAACCATTTACGTTTTGGAGATCTCGTGTACGTTTATGACTACCTACTACCTATTACGTACCGAAAATTCCAATTTACTTTTATCGCCGTCTTTATCGATATTACCCGTCACTAGTTTGGTTATTGTTGCGGAACATTCGATAGAAGATTCTCCGCAGAGAAGCGTCTACATCGAAATCCATCGCACAAACGGACGAATCTCCTTTCGGGATGCCGACGCGAACCCTTAAATTAGAACCAAAGGGGTTGGAAATGATATATATCTGATAGACCCGCAGTTGCACCGCGAATCTAGAACAAGTCGAGCGAAAATTCCGAGCAGGAATGCAAACCCAATTTGTCAACTTGCGTCCTCGCTGCCTGTGACAACAGAAAGAACCTAAGGACGTTTCGGTTCTCGACACTGAACCGATACTATTAACCTTTACTGAGATCGATACTCGGGTACTTTTAAAATATTTCACTCATCTACTTCGTTTTTTCGTGTAGAAGCATATATAAATAAAACTTTTTAAAGTGGAAATCGAAAAGAACATTTATGAAAATTGTTTAATTTAAAATGCCTCCCTTAGATATTATTTGAAAATAAGAATAGAAAAGTACGTTATAAGGGCAAATCTTTAATGAACAAGTTATGTACATGATAGTGAACTACCTACTTTATATTCTATTAACGAAAAATAATAGATACACGCACTCATCAATCATCTTTCTTTCGACGTCGATCTAGAAATTGTTTTTCCGGAATTCTATTATACGCAAACCTGTAATCCAATAGTCAACAAGTCAGACAAGGAATAGTTGTGCTTCCATTAGCAAATTAAAACCAGTCTGCGAGTAAGGTTCAAACTTCGCTTGTTTTTTCGCCGATCTTCTATTTCCCTTATTAGCTTACGTGAATAACATTTCTGGGACCAGAGTAAGTAGTACCGCCGATTTAGCTTTGACAGATAATAAAATAACCTCATAGGGTGCCTATGTTAAAACCCCTTGTAACACATCTTATCGTAAGACATACCGATTGATGTAAAAGCGAAGTCATACACTGAGAAAAATATTGGACTACATTCATTGAGTGCATGTTGACCGACAGAACAAAATGTGTTATTGTTATGATAAAATATTATTTACAATCTCTGATTAAGTAATAACAAGATTCAGTAATGAAATATATTACTTTTCATTATTATAACACAACAAACCATTCTACATTAGTCCATGAATAATATTTGTTATGGTAATTATATTTTCATACGTTCAATAAACAATGTTGTGAATGAACCAATGTATGTTGTTATTTTTACGTATAATTTTCGTAAACTTGAAGGATTATTGAAGGATATCTTCCTCGTTAGTTCAATGGTTTGTAATTTATTGCAAGAACGAACAGATAGCATACCTTAATGAAAGGTGTACGGCAGTGATTGAATTATCGACTTACGTCGCGGTCTCTGACTAACTGAGAGTTTGGCGTGTGACCTCTAGAGGGCGTGCATCTAAACTCGTGACCTCTTAGGGGGAAATCGAGAATTATGCTTGAGTGGTGGTGGGCACTATCGATAGTGACTATCGATAACTATCGATAGTTGACTATCGATAACTATCGATAGCTGACTATCAATAACTATCGATAGCTGACTATCGATAACTATTGATAGTTGACTATCGATAGCTGACTATCGATAACTATAGATATATAGTTTATAACGCAGAGAGATGCTCAAATTCAATGTAAACACGACAAGTATAGTGCTATTTATTTTCTTTTCTGAGTAGCTTAAAGGTTTATTTATGTGTTGTCTTGTTAGTTAAAAACGTTTGTATTATCAAACATCAATTATTCATTGAGTGGAACTAATTCTTTCTTTTGTAATATCTATAGTAGCAGGTATTGATGAAACCATAAATACTAGTATTAGAGTTCTTATTAGCCTGGACTAAAAAAAAAAACACAAATAATTAATAACAAGAAACAAAACAAAATGTATTTCTGAGGATATATTAGTTGAGTAGAGTGGTGGGCATTATCGATGACGACTATCGACAGTTGTAAGTATTGATAGTTGACTGTTGAAACTATCGATAGTTGGTTCGACTATCGATAGTACTATCGATAGTTGAAAATACCGATAGTGCCCACCACTATGCTTGAGACATGATACTGAATAATATAACTACTGACTTTTCAGGATTAATTTTCAAGCAATGTGTTTCAGCAAAAAGAACTAGGGAAGCAAGATCTTCATTAATTTTTGGGGACGCTTCATGAACGTAGTTTAATTGAAAAGAATTATAAATTTGCGTGTCTTCAGCGTAACTATAAAGTTTGCAAAATTTTACAGCAGAATTTATATTAGATGTATACAACGTAAAAAGAAGCGAGCCCAAAATAGAACCCTGAGGCACCCCGCAGACACAGTTCACGCGCAGTTCACTTTGTTCATATTGCAGTTATGATGATGTTTATCTGGTAAATATACCAGATCAATGTTACAAGCGTATTTGTTATTTTATTTGGGCTAAATATGTTCTGTTACCGTGGAATGAAATAAGAAACGCGCTATCTATGCGGCAATTTCTGTAGTACATATAAGTATTTAACGTATTTACTATACTATATGAGGAGAAAACTGTTATAAGGAAATAAATTCGGTATTTATTTTTACTTCAATGTAAATGCTTAGTTAAGTATACAATATGTTAATATTGTTTCAAACAAACTTTATAAGCAAATTATTTTTGTTTGATTGAATACAGAAATACTTTTTAATATTACTTAAAACAACTAATAATTTAGTAACTGTAACTAAATATTATGTTGAAAACAACAAAATCGTTTTCCTTTTCGTGTAGAAAACTGCTACAATAATGATTATATCAGTAAACTTGTTTAGGAAAATCAAGATTAGATTTAGGGAAAAGCAATTTGAGCATCATAATTCCATTAAATTAGCTGCAATTTTGATTAATCCTTATTTTTTTAGTTAAGCTTACTTTTATTTAATTTAATAGCTGTCCCTATTTCAATGTTCTATTACCCACTATTGCGATTGCGCATACATACAGACGATTATATAAACGTTGAAATAACTGTTACAAAAAAAATGCAAGAAGCATGAAACCCATTAGTTTTGTCAAAGGTGCCTATAACATTTGCTCGCGACTGTATATGAAATCTCTTGATTTCTTTTCTTAATTACCTTTAATTTATAAACTCAACGAAAAGTTAAATATACGTTATGTTGAACACTATATTAGTGTTTGAGCTAATAACAAATACATTCATTATCATATTTTTAGTTTTGTGTGACACAACCTCAAAGGTTGTTCGAAAGCGGAAGTAACTATTCCTTCCACTGACGTTTGAAGCAAATAATTGTTTAAATTAGAGAATTGAATCCAACAAAAGAATGCATTCCCTTCAATGAGGTCAGCGTTTTCGAATAAAATTAAAATGTGCTAATTTAAACTATATAAGATTGGTTGAATGAATACAAAAAAAAGTAAAAACAATTTTTCTTACGCCATCATTTCATTTTTCTCTGTGTATCCGCACGTTTGTCAAAATTACAAAAATTTACTACAGCAGCTCTTCTTTAAAGTAAGCGATAAAGATACATTGATGGTGGAAACCGTCGAAAGCATGAAAACACATTCTTTCGATACAAATATTTGAGACTTCCCAAGACAATTTTTCTTTGTCTCGGCGCCCCCTCTGTTTCGGAGTGAAAATTTAAATGGAAATATATTTTTAAATTCGTTAATGTAGCGTGCGGCTTGATATCAAACCGAAGTCGTGACGTCACTTCCGCTTATTTCAGACATCTCGCCAAAACCCCTCACGTACAAAACCCGGTCTGTTACTCCGGCGGAATTTTAAAAATTAACCTTACTTCGACTCGGAAAAGCGCTCTCTCCAGCTCATTTATAATTAGATATTTCACTTCCTTTTTTTACCCGCCTTAGTTAAACACTGCGCCTTGCTTGAAGAGAGATTTTACAGATTTCTCTCTTAAGGACAAGCGGAAGATCCGCAGTACTTTCCCCAATATGTTTGCATACAACAAAATGCTTCCTCGCCCTATAGTAGGGTCTTTGTTTTATTTAATATCCCCCTTTTTCCGAAGCATATCGTTCGCTCGTTCTTGCATTTCGTTATTGTGTTGATACTATCTCTTTTCACTTCTAATTCCCTCCAAGCAATAGTCCTGATATATTGGAATTGTCGTCGGTTCTATTTAACTTTTTATTTTGTCATCCACGATTTCCCCTTATGTATCTTGGCTGCGTAACTTATGTACTTTGGTTAACTGGTTTTAAAGGCCAAAACATGATAATAATTGATTTACAGTTCCACGAAAGGGTGTCGTATATTAAACAATGCAATCCAGACGATTACATGTAGTGGCAATTTCCTTCCTAAAAATTTGTGCCGCTATCTTTAAAAAGTTGCGTATTTTATTATCCCTAGACAACATTAACTGTACACTTCGTAATGGTCCAATATGAATTATTTTCTTATAATTTCTTGGTGTAGCGGGTACTTGCAAAATAAAATAAAAAAGAAAATTACATTACCTATTATGATATTTAATTAATATGCACACTGATTTTTTTGAAATAAAGGAAGGGGATCTCTTTAATATATTTAACTCTGAATAAGCTTGCTTTCACGTAGATTTGGCTATTTTCTTTAAAGTAGCTCTATGCAGGCTAATCTCCCTAACTCATAATATCAACACTTGCTTCAAGTAGTATATATTTCCAGAAAAATCAAAATCCACTATTATAAAGCCTATTCATAGAAAAGAAGATACAATTATAATTAAAACCTATAGCTATATACGCATGGGTTTGATATGCAACAATTCTAAAATAATTGACGCATTGCTTTGCAATAGGATGCTAAATTTTCTATCAAAACATAACTTTTTAAACTTTAATCAAAATAGATACTATCTATGAGGATAAGTATACAGCCTGTTCTTTGACGGACTTACCTAAAGCATTTGATAAAGGCAATCACAGAATTCTCAAAATTCAAAAGCTCGAAATAATCAGTTTCAGAGGTGTGCCTCTGGAATTAATCACGTTGTACCTAACCTACGGAAAAACGGCGCGCGGCTGCTAATAAATTAGCTGGTGAGTAGGTTATATATCTTGACAAGTAATGCATAAAGACAAAGAGAAAACAAACTGAAGTGCAGCAGTAATAAATACACAATAAAATGATAGTACCTACAGAAATGTGATTAATTCACAGAATCGTGAATCTACTGCAAATCGGTAAGATATCAGTTGTTATTATATTTGCGCCCATGGAATGACTTTCGTTATCTCTCAGCATTCGCCAAGGAGAAAAGGAAAACCTTGGCAAGAACCTTACTCTGGATTTGTCCCAGATCTTGTTACTGATGGCAGCCTCCACGTCTCCTCAATACCGACAGGTAGCTTCCCCCTTTTTCAGGAGATTGACACGTTATTCCCATACAAAAAAGAAACGGTAGCAACATGGATTTGATTATAAACAAACGAATAAAATATATTCACTTTGATTCTAAAGAATGGAGTATGTATGGTAAAATGAAGAAATTATATGTCCTTTCCATTTTCAATATTTTATTATATAGTATAGCTATCGGCTTTCTGCCATCTTCTGGTACTCAAAAATACATAAATGTAAAAATCAATATTTAAATTGAACAATTGTTTATAGTTTAAAAATTATTTTTATGTATCATTAATTTCAATGTTAACATAATATCTAATAGTTACATAAGCGTCGTAAAGATGATACAAAATAAACCAAGTCAGTATGTAAAACTGTAAAATAGCGAAAGGTTTTAATGATTATTTTATATATGTTGTGTATTTATTTATATATTTATTTACAATAAAATATATGTTTTATTCAACTCATTTGAAAGTGTCCCAATTAAAGAACAAGAAAATGGATAAAAAGTTAAATCATTAAAACATTATGAATTTTAAGTTGAAACGGGATAGAAGTAATGGTCTAAAAATTAAAAAAAAAAACAGCAGCAATGCCTATTCTAATAGTTAACAGTAACTTAATTATTCCAACCAATAGTAATCAAATTAAAGATTTATATTTCAAATATTTATTTATACACCCCAACCGTGCAAAAAACTGTAATTTAACACTAATTCAAACCAATAAATAGTATAAAATATTCATCCATGAATACGTACTACCCCACTAACTATCTAAATATCATGCAGTCACCTATCTAGTTGTATAGCAGCATTACTAAAACATTCTCACCATTCGACCGACTCAATATCTCTAATCTGTTTCGTGTCACGGGCAATTTAACCCCTTAGCTAATGCCCTAACCTCCATGCGCAACCGCAACTCACAATGCGAATCATTAACCCTCTCAATTCTACAAATATATGATTTGAAGTTACCGTGACATGTTATTAATTGTTATTAATTCTATCGCCTGAAACTACAAATTAACCCTCATTGAGCTAAATATTTCCTAGTCCACCACCCATTTAATGTAATATCCTACCTACTCTACCAATCATTATCAAATTTATCCCTAAATGCTTTTTTACCTACGCTAGCCGAAATTAACCAATATATATATAGGGAAAAAAGAAATTAAACAAGGCCTAGATCCTCACAAAATTCTTTAATAACAAACGACCGGTTTTGCTCCATCCGAGCATCCTCAGGCCAGTATTTAAACTCAGTTAAAAATGGTCAAGGTTGATTTTAAATTCTGTCCTGAGGATGCTCGGATAGGGAAAACCGGTCGTGCGTTATTAAAGAGTTTTGTGAGGTTCTAGACCTTGTTTGATTTCTTTTTCTCTATATTAATAACTCACAGAGAGTCAAATATGGATTTTATTAACCCATATCTAGTTATAGCAGTATGCCCCTAGACACCGCTTCTTTTGCTGATTGATTCTCCCTCTCACTGCCGATTGTACCTACGTGAGCCCTAGTCCAAAAAAAGTTTTTCACTACCCTCACGTAATATATCCCAAATGTAAAATAACAAATCAATAGGATTTTTTAAATTCCCTAATGTCTCTAAAACAGATAAACTATTTGTTACAATTCACATGTCCCATATAAATTTCCACTCGGGCCTACTGCCTGATTTTTTTCAACTAATTCTGCCTGAAAATTTTTGCAATGACCGTCTAATTTAAACTTTTAATTATGTTTTTTCTTTCTTAAGGTAGCGGCTTTTTTACAATTTAATGAAAAATTTACCAATGAAAACATTCTTTTTTGACGTTTCGACAATTTTTTTTTATTGTCTTCTACAGAAATTGCCTTTTACATTACACATTTAAAGACACAACAAAAACATTTTAAAAATATACCTAACATTAAAATTTAATTTTTTTTTTAAATTAATAACAAAGTTATTACTCAAGTACATTACTAACTTGTGTGTGTCAGCATACTGTCAGTATGCTACACATGGTCGCTATGCTTGGTCTCGCTTTATAGTTCTAATGTTTGCTGTGATTCCAGCTTTTTGTCATTTCTGCCATCATCTATCGCTTTCTGGACAATGATTGAACACACTGCCATCACATAAAGTCGGTGAACCAATTTTTGGTGATAGCTTACAAGATTCCTGCCATATGCTTCGACAAGTCTAAAAGAAAAGCCTTGTGTGAAACAAACGGCTTCAATTACCGCTTGTTGGTAGCTACGGAAATAATTTTCTTGCTTGATCCTCTTAAAAACATGACAATATCATCCGTGTAAACATATACTTCGGTTCAGAGAGCTTTAATTGTAGCCAGAAGCTGGTCTACTAGTAGTCACCATAGGAGCAAGGAGCTAATTTCTTCCAGTGGGTACCGACTACTCGGTCTGTTTATCCTATCCATGCGTAATTATCCCCCTATTTGTTAAGACAGGCTTCTTCGTCCGCATGCAACAAATAGTGTGTATAGCCAAAAGTATTTTACTTTTGACTGCACTACGTCCAACATCAGTGTTTTAGATAAATAGTTAAGGAAACAAAAAGTGACGTCAATGAAAACGGATAATTGCACTACTCGCATCAAGACTAATCTAACACTGATACTAGATACTAGATGCACGAATCAGAGGGAGTGGTTTTACTGCTTTGAAGATATACTATGGTTAAACGCTTTGCACAGTGTGAGGGGAGTGCGGCCCGTGTGAGCAGAGACGCTTGACCACTCTATTCATAAAGCAGCCATTTCGTCTTACTTAATTCAGAATCTTTATTAGAAAATATATGCGTGTAACATTGGTTGAGATACAGTAAACTAGTTCGTTTTTCATTGTAGCGATTAACTTTAAAACTTTTTTAACGTTATGTTCGTTTTCTAATTTATTTTACACAGAATAAACTAAATAAAACTCATAAATGTGGAAATAACCTGATAAGGAAAGGATAACCATAATCATTGCGGTGATCCCATCTCACTCAGCATTTAAACAAATTGAAACGGTAAGTCACGGAGCTTGTACAAACAATAAATTTACAATTTTTTAAGGGCCATTAGATTTTAAGATTAAAATACAAAAACGTAAAACGGAAAAATAAAAGACCTACAAATAGGGCTTTTTGTATTAATTAAATATAGCCTCCGAAGCTGTAGGAGTCGGTACATTCCGGATGTAATTAATTAATTTTATCAAGCCGCGTTGTATCCCTTCCTGAAGGTGAATTAATTATTAGGAAGAGACGTAGTTAGAAACTTCAGAGGGCTCCTTTGTGTGGCAAAACTTCGGTATTATAGCAACGAGAAAAATAAGAGCTTTCAGATTAGAACTTTTTATCCATTTTCTTGTTCTTTAATTGGGACACTTTCAAATGAGTTGAATAAAACATATATTTTATTGTAAATAAATATATAAATAAATACACAACATATATAAAATAATCATTAAAACCTTTCGGTATTTTACAAAGTTTTACATACTGACTTGGTTTATTTTGTATCATCTTTACGACGCTTATGTAACTATTAGATATTATGTTAACATTGGAATTAATGATACATAAAAATAATTTTTAAACTATAAACAATTGTTAAATTTAAATATTGATTTTTACATTTATGTATTTTAGAGTACCAGAAGATGGCAGAAAGCCGATAGCTATACTATATAATAAAATATTGAAAATGGAAAGGACATATAGTTTCTTCATTTTACCATACATACTCCATTCTTTAGAATCAAAGTGAATATATTTTATTCGTTTGTTTATAATCAAATCCATGTTGCTACCGTTTCTTTTTTGTATGGGAATAACGTGTCAATCTCCTGAACCATCAAAAATCGATATACAAAAATGTGGATTATTGCGAATTAAATATGAGGCTATTTATCTTGTGGAACGTGATTAATGTCAAATTCAATGACAGAGAGCGACTTTGTTTGATATATAACAATTAAGTTAACAAACAATAAAGTGGGAGGCACTAAGAAACAAACAGATACATATTACTACCTAATGCAATTAATCCAATTACCTATCAGTACCATCAGTCAATCAACTTAATGCCTTTCTGCATATTTAGTTAGAGTAGGAACATTTCAATTGTTATGAAATCTATATAATCTTTAGAATAGATCGCTTCGTGTAGTTTAGGTCCTTTAGGTGGAACACCAGGTTTAGGATGATTTCTAATTATTTAGCTTTTTATAAATAAAGTGTCTACTTACCCGTCAACTCTGCTATAATCTCCTTTTCTCACACATGTCTACTTTACTCAGAATAAAGTCAAAATATAATATAAGCCCTTTAATGTATTTTTTATATATATTTGTCTTAATTGATTGATTTATTTCCCCTTTATCAAATACTGCTGTTCAAATGAAATCTAAGGTTAAAATTAACGAATCCAGAATTCGATTAAAATTTCAAGATACTAAGAAAAAAAGTTCAGAATGAAATTTATAACGTTCCTAGAAAGTCCGGGAAGCGGACCCGAACAAGACAAAGACGAACCGATACACCAAAAACAAAGACCAATATCCTCGCAACGAAACTACTCGACGGCAAACTGACCGTGTGATAAAGTCGTAAAAGTTATAGATGGCGCTGGAGATTATCAGCAGTTATGGCTTGTCTCTTGGTCATTTTTGTGTTTCGGGAAAATTGCTCAAGCTATCGAGACAATTTATGTGATTGGAACGGCTTCTACATGGACAGCCGGTTCGCTGGCGGGGATGGAACGATAACGCGCTTATGAATTACGATGGGCTGCGCAATTTTTCCTTTAGGTATGGTGAATAGAAGTTTGCATCTAGATACTTGAAGATGAAAAATGATATATGGCAAGAAAGTCGTCATAAATTCATCCATTTTTCTTCTAAAATATTTTTATTTACATAACAAACTTTATAAATATACAGTTTTACATGTATATAATTTTCTTCTGTAGCCTTAAAAAATTATAAATTAAAATACTATTTTATGCGGTATTGTCTATACTATACCATTGATAAATTGATGAATCATTAAATATATTATTTTTCGCACCAAATTTGGGCTCTTATAGCCGACTACTCACGCGCTCTATAGGATCCAGAAAGGCTATTGGCTTAGAAATCGAGCCTGCAGTTGTTTGTTCTGTCCCACCGAAATGTTTATTTTACATTTTTATCTACGCGCTTGATCTATAAACAGAAAAAAAACTTTCATAAATACTATATTTTGAAACAAATTTTATTTAAGATTTGTGAATGCATACATATTGCATTTATTAGTTAAAATACGTTTAATAAATTTATGTAACAATAATAACTATTAAGTAATAATTAATACAACAAAAACTTGCAAACCATGTCGATAGCTTTAACTGTCCTATCTTATTTGTTTGCTAAAAGATTTATATTATTTCAATTATAATAACAAGTGTTAGTAGTACCTCTAGTTTTTAATTATATTTATACTATCATATAATCATTTAATTGTATTTTCATTTTAGTTATTTAAAATTTTAATGACATAAATTGTTTAACCAAGTATATAAACAATTTATAAATAATTTAAATTTGTATAGCCTCAGATCTTTAAACGACAAAGGAATATGGACGCAGGGGTACGCTGATGACATTGTCATCGTAGCTAGAGGAAAATCCCCGAGCGTGGTGGCGGGCATAATGCGTAATGCACTGCGAATGGTGGAACAGTGGTGCCTTTCACAAGGACTCTCAGTTAATCCACAAAAAACAAAGTTGGTTGCCTTTACCAACATGAGGAAACTCGATGACCTAGGCGGCGTTAGACTGTTTGGGCAGCAGTTACAATTAACCAAGCAAGTAAAGTATCTGGGTGTTACCCTCGATGCGAAACTAAGCTGGAAAAATCACTTAGTCAAAACAACGACCAGGGCTACGCAACTATTCTGGCGTTGCAGGAGGAGAGACACAGAAGTGTCCTCCGCAGCGAAATTGCTAACCGCTGTTCAGAGACAGGCGTTGCTGGTTATCACTGGTGCAATTAACAGCACAGGGACCGCCTCTTTGGAGACCATTGTGGGCCTCCCCCCGCTGGAGCTTTATGTGAGAGCCGAGGCAATGAATGCGATCCTTAGACTGAAAGCATGTGGCATCCCAACTCCAGGGTGGGAGGGCACACTTCTACTACGGGCACGATGCTGAACGGGCCATTGTTGCAAATGCCCACGGACAGCATGGCACGCGAAATTACCTTCACTGAAAAGGGTGAAAATCTCCATACCGAACAGAGACCAGGCGCGCAGTGAGATCGCTGATAATGATAACTGCCAACTCCAAATCCAGCCAAAGCACAGGAGCCGGTATTTGTGGACCCAATCCTAATCAAAGAATATCTATAAGCCTGGGGAAACATACAACGGTCTTCCAGGCAGAGGTATCCGCCCTTGCAGCCTGTGCAGAAATGATTGCAAAAGGAGGCTGCATGAGGAGGAAAATTAATATAATGACTGACAGCCAGGCAGTCTCGAACCCAGTAACTAGGTCAAAACTAGTTAGAGACTGCAAACTATCCCTCAATACACTGGCACGAGACAACACGGTGTCTCTGATTCACATGAGGATATAAAGGGCAACGTAATAGCCGATTAACTAGCCAAGGAGGGCTCTAAGAGACACTTCATGGGTCCAGAGCCCGTATGTGAGATCACTAAGAATTCCGCAAGAAGGGAGATCTGGACCTGGTTAGATAAAGAAAGTACAAAGAAATGGAGGTCAACTCCATACCAAAACGCTGATAGGGGATGGGGTGGTAGTTTCTCTGATAACCTACTCAGGCGCAGTAAGAAAGAAGTTAAGACCATTACTGGGTTGGTAACTGGACACTGTCCCCTGAAAAAGCATCTGTACAACACAGGCCGAGTAAGCGAACCGTGGTGTAGAATATGCAAACTACAGGAGGAAACGAGTTTACATGTAATCTGCACTTGTGAGGAACTTAAGGTACTTAGGGCAGAAGTACTTCGGGAGAGATCTATTGGAGTCCTCGAAGGTCCTCAAGTTTCCACTGGGTAAGATACTGGGCTTTATAGAGAACACCAAGCTGCTCGAGTGGAAATAAGAGAATCAATAGGGATGGTACAATGAGCACTTTGCTCAAGTGCCCACCCTAACTTGAATGAAATAAAAATGAATGAATGTATAGCCTGAACAGGCCAAATGTTAAGAATGCAATGAATTAACTTTTTAAAATCAACTTTGTTCCATAATATCAAGGCATATTGGCAGAGTACGAATACCTATTTCTAACAATATAAAAATTTAAACCTTTCTGTTAAAAAAATCAGAGATACAAGGACTAAATTAAAAGTTTGTAATAATGGTGCATAAATTTTGAATAGCTTAGTAATATCTATGCCGTTATTTATCTCGATTTTGTCTTTCTTTATATAAAATTAGTTCTAAAATATTTCGAGTGTGGTATTTTTTTCATTAGCTGCGATTTGTCTTTTAAAATCAAATTTGTTTTCATGTTATATAAATATAACTGATAATTACTGCTTTTAGGTATGGATTTTTTTTCTTTAGTTTATTGGGTCTGTCTTTTTTGTACTTGTTAATATGAGTTGCCGATACGCTTTTTGGAATTAAATGTTAAACAACACTGTAATTTAGGCATCTCTCTGAAGATATTGTTTTATTGACAATGATGTGGACAAAATATGGTTGTTTGTATGGATAATTTGTATATACCTATAACACATATTTTGCAACGACAAATTGTGTAAACAATTATCTACATATCTTTTACAAAAATTAAATTTAAAGTTTAAATTAGATATAATGGTTTCCTCAAAATCCTTGTGAAATCAAGGTTAATATTGGTGATCCATTGCCCAATGTGTTTAAAGAATTGCTGTTATTTTTATTGTATTTAAAATTCGATTAGATCGAATGATATGTAGTATTATTACTATTTATGAAGTAATACAAATACTGCAAAGAGGTCTGCGTTCCGAGCGAACACACGCACATATGGGTGTCGATAGAAAGTTACCCGATTGTCCGTATAAACCCTCTAGATGTTTTGACCGAGTAAGAAAAGCACACCCATGTATAAAAGCTACATGCGCCCGTAAATCACGTAGAATATTTCAATGCACAGCGATGACGCATAAACATAACTTGTTTGTTCGACACTAACCACAACGCAGCTGTGTTTTCGCAATATTTACGCATTTAGCGGCGTCTTAGATGTAGCTGTTTATTTATATTTGTGCAGCACTCAAATATCTCCGTTCAGGCTTTCATTGAAAAGTAAGAATTGCTAAAATAATTTATATTTTGAATACGTTTTAAGCACTGTAACAAGATAAAATATATAATTGTATTACTTATTTAAATAGGTAATAGTGACATTTTCTTTATTTCTTGTATTTTATTAAAAGAAAAAAGATAAAACAAACAGGAATAAAGAGTCACTAACTATCTAAAATAATCTAAAATAAAACAAAAACTTTTTATCGTTGATTAGAAATAATTTACATATTATTAATATCAAAACATTGTATTTTCCACAACAATGCATTTGAGAATGATGGTAAGTTTGTTATATCTAGCGGCACGTTCAATTTAAACGATTATCAAAAAAATGTATTAAATCTTACTAAATCCTCCGAACGCGTTTGTCCGTGCTTTAAATATAAAGGAATAGAATTTGCCTAAAACTTTGAAAGTTTTTTTTGAAAAAAAAACTGAGTTTTTAGCAACAAAATTTCGTTTTCTGGTTATGTTTGTTTTTTGACATGATTCATCTAACACAAATTGTGCACACATATTGTAACCTTGGACGAGATTTGATCTTTCAAATAAATTACTATTATTATTATATATTTACGTTTCTATTTCACAATAATTTAATTCGTGACTATTAAACAAAATATAAGAAGAGTGCAAATATTTAGAACTGGAGATCAAGTCCGTGTGGCTGCTTTGTCAAAATAAAGGAAGAAATAATATCAGATTTTAAACATGCTCAAACCGCTAATGGTAAAAGGATTTTTACAAAACAAGAAAAATATGCGTTAAAAAAGTAGACGAACCTACGTTAACATATATATATGAAACTTCTATAATTATCATCGAACCTTGTAACAAGTATCGAGAGAATGAGGATTCTTTATTTCATTTTCGTGAGGCACTACCTGCTGTGACGACAGTACGCTATCTCCGCACGTTTCGACTAAATTTACGACTGAAGGAACACCTCTATGGCAACCTTTCACCTCTCGGATAGTCACCTTGGTGACATCACAATGAAGATCATTCCCGAGTTGCAATTACACCCTCTGACAATTCACCCAAAAAAAAAAAACCGGCACGCTTGGGGATCTGAATCTTGGCGTTTTCGAACGGTTGCTCTAATTTCTAAAGGGAAATTTTGTGAATGCGTGGTGCTAGATAATGGATAAGATTGAATTAAAATTACTGTTCTCGTTCGATATTCCTTTTTCTTTAAGACGACGATAAGAGAAAATGAAGTATTTTAGCTAGCACCCATCATTTTATTGTGATATTTCATATTTTCAAAAGATATATGTATTTCTCATTAATATTAACGTCGTAATGGTTGGTATATTAAACTAAGGTTTCAATTACGTTTTAATTGATTTGAAATTAGTTGTCTTTGCGGCAATAATATATTCTTTAAGATTAGATTTATTATATTTTATTACCTTTGCGAAATCCAAATACAGTTGAATTACTGCAATATAGTTCAAGATATTGCTGAATAGAACTTTAAACTACGACATAAAGAATAATTAAACTATTATACAAAGTATAAAAGAGCTAACTTGCCACATTTAAAAAAGAGACATTACACATAATTCTGAACAACGTTTCATAATTATCTTTGGTTCACAAATAACTCGTTTTGCATGTATATGTATCTAAAAATAACATTAATTCACGCGAAAACAAGAAGAGGTTATGTAAAGATGTTTTTGAAGATAGATAAGGGTCCCTTGTCTTATTGTAGTTTTGGAAATGTGGTGTAATCATAAAAGTTTTGCATGCAAATTAACTATTAATTAATTTTTAATTATTTAAGTATTTCTTTTTAACTTGTAAAACTTGTAAAAGAGCAGCGCTCCGTTAGTGTGGGCTTTCAATTTTATTGCCCACACTACTCGGCTGTAAGTTGGGTTGCGTAATTTCATGAAATTTTATGTATTCGTGCGTTTGTTCTCATGTCTTCAGCTGAGCAAAACGGATTTCTGTCGAAATGAGAGGTTGTGTGTGTTTCGCAAATCATTTGAAACTTCAAAATAGTTGCAATCGGTCTAAGCATAGAACCTTGTGGAACTCATTGGCAATATTGACTACGGTTACACAAGTATTTAACATTAGCCTTACATAAAACGCTTTTCCTTAAAGCATAGCAAAACATCGTGTAAACAACAAATTACACTAGTTTTAATAAAAACACTTTAGTAAATCAAACGATGTATAGCCTTATCGTAATAACATCCGAAGTAAAATTCCATGTAAACAGTTTAAAGCATTTTATTTCGCTATTACAAATAAGCGAAAATGAAATATGAAATTGGTATATAATTGAACATATTGGTATAGGTTGTGTAATGTGCAAGAAACAAGATTTTACGTATAAACCGTTGCAAACCAAACATATAAACAAACTGTACTTCTGTCAACTACTGTTTAGTGAAAATATTTTTTTCTATTTTAGAAGCACCACATTTTGTGACTAATTTCGTTATAGTTGTATCTAAAGTCGAAGGACAACAACACATTAACATCCCATCTGTAAACACCACTGTTAAATCGTTTTTTTTTTTTTTTAATTGTAAACGTAGTCATTGATGATATAAAACTCCTAATATTATTACTAAATTTATAGCTAATTTTAAGAAATTGTGCACGATTACGTAAATACGATTTAAACCAGTGGCGGCTCGTGACAATATCGAGTGGCGGGGTCAATCTCCGGCCAACTACCCCTCCCTCCCATGCCCCCCTTATTTTACTTAAAACCCTATTATGATGCATAACTTCAACTGCGAGTATTTCTTATAAATTCTACAGATGCCAGCTTCAGACATCTGAAAAAAAGGACCTGTTAATTAGTTTGAACCAATTCTTATCCATAGATTTTTTTCATTTTCATGCAAGATTTTCGTTCCATTGTAGTCAAACATTCGAACTTCGCTTAAAATGTAAAGTTGCTCCTTCAGAATAAGTCATGAAACCAAAAAATCTGCTTAGCGCTTCAACACCAATTTTATTAATTTGATCTACAAAATACAGTACAATTGTTTAGAGTTGCTACAACTTGAACATGGAAAATTCGAAACAACTTGCATGCACGTTGGAATAATTCAGTATTATCTGAGAAAAACTCACCCACACACTAAAAAATTAGGTAATTTTTCTTGGTAAAAATCATTTTTTGGATAATTTACCGCATTCCATAGGGGTGTTGTTATTTCTTTGAAAAATATCTTTAACATTATAATATTACTAAGAAAAATATTAATATCTCTCAGGAAAAACTTAACATTTCTTACAACTTGGAAAATTATAGTTAAAAATAATATCTTTTATTCAAATAAACTACCTTAACAGCAAAAAAAATATAACTAACAGCTTCTTGCGGGTTTCGCCGTGTGTCAAAACTTTCGCTCGACGTTTCGCTGTTCATACTGACAGCTTCTTCAGGATAACTGAACTAATAATAATAATAACAGTTTCAGTTATCCTGAAGAAGCTGTCAGTATGAACAGCGAAACGTCGAGCGAAAGTTTTGACACACGGCGAAACCCGCAAGAAGCTGTTAGTTATAGTTACACCGGCCGTGAAAGCCTACGCAGTGTTAGCAAAAAAAATATTTTTTGGATATATGATATCAAATACTTACGATTTTCTTAAACAACACAAAGTCGCTGCAGTTACAAATAAAGTAGCAATAGATATACGTCAAAACTGTATAATAAAACTGTAAATCATCACGTTATGATGTTCTAAACATATAATAGCAAAGTTTTCTGGCCTATAGTAGCGAATACGTTAAACATAGTCTATAAGTGCAGAAATTGCCGTGAAGATGGCGGTTCTCCTATTTCACTACACTAACTCTCTATATTGGATATAAATTTTCTACAGGGCAGATATAGTTATCAAATATTTATCTATTACTTGCCGGATAAACCTTTCTTAGGAACTGATATCACAACAGTTACCCGATTGCATGTGATGGTCCTTGATTTTTGCGAATTAACCGCCAATGCGGAGGGAGGGGCAACGAGTAACCGACATGCAGCGGCTTTTGAATGTTTTTGGTCAATTAGAAATTTTCATATTTTGTTTGTCTTTTATGCATTAAATGCTACTTAAATACACTCTACCAGGGCATTTTCATTTCGACGATATTTTCCTTTTTTTTTAGGAAAAAAATCAGAAATACTGAACTTTTCTTTGTAATTTTACTTTGAAACAAGTAAAACTATGGAAATTATCACTACTTTAGAAATTGTACTTGTGAATATTCCAGACCACATGAAAAAATCTTGAAAAAATTATTCACATTTCGAAATTTTATTATGAATATTCCAGTTACATGAAAAAAAACCTTCGAAAAATTACTTAGTTAGAAATATTACTTCTAAAAGTAAAATACCTGTACGGTTTTAGGGGCACAAAATTGCTCCAAAATCGTATAGGAATTTTACCCAACATTTTTTAATGTGTAATGATTAATATTGAAAATAAGGTGAAGCAGATTTGAAAACAACTATTCTATCATTTAGCTGCGTCAGTTAAAATTTGATCGGCTTTTGAAAAAACTTTTCGAAACGCACTAACTAAATAAGATATTGCACAGTTTCTTTTTCTGCAGCTTTTAGCAGATTTGGATAATGGAATTTTCGCGCTTAATATAACAATTGCTTCCGAATGAAGCGATTCCTAACACATAAGTTACGTGTCGCATAACGAACGGGCGTTTATAATCCCGAACTTAATTGTTTTTAGGCCAATCCTCTAATTACTAAATAGTAATTCCAAACTTTTGGCTAATTAGGAATATAGAATTCTACCTAAATAAAAAAAAAAAAAACACTATTTAAAATTTTCCTAATTCACTAGTTACCCACAGATGGCTAAACTAATCCGAATGCGTTCAACTCTGGTGGTGATTCAGGCTATTTGTCTAGTGAGATTGGCAACGATTATTGTAAGTATGTAGTTATAAATCGCTGTTTTCATTTTCACTGCTATTTTGACTTTCACACAGCTGATTGCTAAAGTGCTTTTCAAGAGCGGGGATTAAATGATCGGTAACTACACTGAGAGAAATATCCTTTTCATTTAAAAGGAATTGCATTAAACCAAAAGTTTTTGCGTTTTCTATATGTCCAACATGATTTGGCGTTTCCTTAAAAATGCATATAATTTTAAATTTACGCATTTCTTCGGAAATAATATATTTTTCGTTGAAACAATTTATTCTTTTAAGTGAAAGATATTGATAGTTGATTAAAGTCCTCCTTGTTTTGAACTTGAAAACTATGCAGATTGGCAGAAAACCGTAAGCATTTTGATTCAAGAGATTTTTCCTTTTCTTATAACATTTATTCATTTTAAACTTAAACAAAAACACAACAAAATGCCGTGATCATTTTCAATCGAAATGAAAATAAATTATCTCCAAAAACTCATGCGCTAAGAAAGGATTTGCCGTTAGAATATTGTAAATCCTAGTAGTATTGGGGGAGTTGGTCGCAGTGACCACCCTAACACTCTACTGCGCCGTTAAAGAAATCGTTCTTTCAATGGCGATGACTTCTATCAGATGTTGTTCTAGTAAATATACGAGATTAGTATGTTACGATCGTTGTTTCCAGCCTATTTTGTGCGAAATATTATCTGTTACTGGAATGAAATAGGAGATGCGCCATCTATGCGACAATTTCTCTACTACACGTAAGTATATCTGCTCATCTGCTGTACTATATGGGAAGAAAACTGCTAATATACAAAAATAAAATGCGATATTTATTTTTACTTCCATGTAAATATTGAGTTAAATTAATAAATACTGCGCTAGCTTCAAATAAATCTACTACCAAATTATTTGTTTGATTGAATACAGGAATATTTTTAATACTCCTAAATCAAGTAATAATTTAGTAACTGTAACTAAATGCATGAAAAATTGTTGAAAACAACAAGATCTTTTTTCCCGTGTATAACAGTTTTAAAACCTTCAAACACTATATACTACTGTAAAGTTCCTTAGCTTATAAGTAAATCAGCATTCACTGAAAAGATTCCAATTACCTCTGAAATTTCTTTGACCTCGCGCAAAAAATATTCACTTTTGTTCATTATTGTTTGTGTATCTGAGACTTATGCACGCCGGAACATGAATAAAACTATAATACTTCCGCGTAAAAAAGCACTCAGCTTGCATTTTACGTTAAAAGGCAAAAGTTTTAAATCAATATATACAGTATACATGCGAGTTTATAATTCAATAATACCTAAAAGAAACTAAAATATGTTGTTAAATATGTACATAATAATAACAATATAACATGTAATGTGTATTGTCTTGCTTAAACAGAAGTTATAATGACATAAAATATTAATGAAAATTGAGGTGCATTCCATTTAATCACGGTTACTTTTCGTCGAAAAGCATGTACTTAAGAAGAAAATAGTCTTCCGTCAAAACAGTACTCTACTTTCAATTAAAATTAACACTTTTCTAAGAAAAGGTATTCTTTCGTTGAACATGATAAAAACCAAAATCTAGAAAACTTTTCGTTAATGCAATCTCTTTTCTCAGTGTACATATTGCTCATCACTAGTAAGCATACAATGTTAGGTATATTTTAATCTCCCATAGATAAACAAATAGATACGGCGCCTTAATCTTTCATAAAAAAAAATATGTTTTGTAGGAAACTTATTTCTTGTTCTTTTTCCTTTTTTTAAATGATTTTATGTCCCTGTAATATAGTAAAGCCAGACATAGAATTTTTAAATCACTTTTATTTCATAATTTATAAAATCGGTTATAGCTTCAAGCGCCGCAAAAATACGCTGTAAAGAATGCAGTTATTATTTCGCTAAATTTCCTACATTTGGTTTTCCTTCATAATTCCCCCTCTTTTGCAACTAACAGATGTCATTGAACATATTAATGTAATCAAGGCAGTGAGGCAGGCAGACATACATAAGCGTGTCGCTTGGATTTCCCCGAAAGTTATGATAAGTGAATCACTTTGCAAAACGAACCAAGGACTTGATTAAAACATGCGAGTAGTTCTTAAACGCATAGTGTGTAGTTGATTGTTTGTTAAACCGCGTTTATTGCTGGAGTGCTCTGTTAAAGGCTTGCCTTGTTTGTTTTAATGTAAGTATTATCCCTTTAATCGTTATATCTACACATGTATATACAATCGTTTCGCTATCGATAAGATTTTATTTATGCCTATTCTAAATATAAGTTATTAGTGTTTTACAACTAAAAGACAATTAATTCTACATTATAACTGTTTGGGTATCCAAAAACTAATTATTATGATCGTTGCTCTAGTACCGCCATCTGGTATGGAGCGTATATATAGGTATCTACAAAAACAACACACTTTTTGTTCTATTCGAATACAATCCCCGAATATTGTTTATACATATTTTTACAGTATGTGCCGGTAACTTTAACCTATTTATAAATACATGTTTGTCAATATGTAAATCGTTTCAAAAATTATATGAAAAAAACGATGTATAAACAAGTAACTGTTTACAGATATTGTTTACAAATAATGACAGCGTATCTGCTAAAAATAGTTTCACAATGCAAACGTATACATACACCGATGTCGATGTATTGTATCCAATAATTTCCTGTGTTTTTACCCTTTACCGTAGTATTAAAACGAAACGCTTTATAATCTGAAATTCGCTTATCATTATCAATGAGGTTCTATTGTATGTATGTATGTATATCAGCTTCAATCCTAATGTCCGGTCGGTATCAAAGTCGGTATGTACTTTTATTTGAATTTTTATTTTTTAATTTTCATTTCAATTGATAATATATAAAGATGTGCTAAAAAAAAACTTGTGCGTAAAAATGACATTTATTGATTAAATATTTAAAATTACAGCATTCAAGCTATACATTATACATTACATATATACTATATAAGGTATTTTTGTAAATATAAATCGGCATTGTGATTAGGTGTGCGATTATAAATTATATTGTTGGAAGAGTATGAATTTAGTTCGCGTTTGAAAGTAATCACGTTTGAAAAATCAAATCGCAATTCAAACGATTATAAATCACAATAATCCAATAAGGTAAAGTCAGGTAAGTGTAACCGGGGCAAGTGTGTAGTTTGGCTATATTTATTTTTAAAATTGAAATATGGACGTCCTCTTGTTATAATACTAATGTACTAAACTTCATACTAATTTTACAAATAAAAATTCACATCTGCTAACGTGTAATAACTTAGATATCTTGTAAATTTATCATACCTTATTAAAAAGGCATCAGTATAGTATTACACACTTGGCCGAACTAAAGGATAATGCTATTAATATATAAAATGCGGAACGATTACACACTTGCCCCATTTTGCTGGGTAAGTGTGTAGTATTGAAATTTCTTTTTTTTCTAGTAAACCGTTGATAATTATAAAAGGCCTATCTATTGAAGGCTTACAACTGGGCATATATTACGTACTTTTATGTGTAAAATTTATCAAAATGTCTTATTATGTGAACAGTGTTACATTTTCTTCACACTATGCAATTTTTACTACACACTTACCTGACTTTACCTTACTTATGGAGCGATTACTACTGGTTTGTTTACATTCCCAACAGCAATATGGCTGAAAATATGAGGGTATATGTATTAAACAAATCGGTGCGTTGGAAAACTAGAACAAATCGCGGATTAATCGCTGTGACGTAACGAATAATCTTAGAATCATAATCACAATCGCGATATATATTTACAAAAATACCCACAGACTTGTATTTTAACTTTCAACGATTTAAGATGTAAGCTTTAAATTTATAACAGGAAATCCTTCCATAGTTATTCCTATACAAATCGTAGCAATTATTATAATTTCCAAACATGACAATATAGCTAACCTACTTTTTATATCCTTAAGGAATATCTTGGTAATATCAAGGTAATCTATGATCTAACTGTAAAGTGCCTTAAATAACTAACTACACCTAAAACTAGAGTATAATTAAAGTCAATGTATTATTTAAAAAAACGTAGTCACTAAACTATCTTATAAATTTCACTTTAGTAAAGGTTTGTCAACATATAAACATAAACCACCACCGCCACTCTATAAGTACCACGCTGGTAAAAAAAAACACAAAAATTATTATAAAAGTAATCACAAGCAAATCAAACTCCACGTGTATTAAAAATTACTTAAATACAAATAGCGTCCTTGTCATTGTGCTTATGAAAACCAAAACAAAAATGAAGACTGACGTATCAGTGCCAGCAACCTAAATTTGTAAATGTACCTAAACAAAATAGTTTTCTGTAGTTTGTTACCAAACAAGAGTTATAGCGCCATCCACAAACGTCCCTTGTAACTACTAGTTAACAGTTTGATCCATTAAAGTTACCCATCTCTTATAGTATAATTATCTCTGGTCGTTACCAGTTTGGCGAACAGTCGCGGCCTGTATCCTACACTTACCATTGATGAATGTATATTCAATTGTAAACAAATATTTTCGGAGTTTATTCTATTGGTATCACCCGTTTTTTGCCTATGAACATATTCTACACTGAGAAAAAAAATTAATAATCATAAATAAAAATATAATTATCATAAGTAAAAAGTTCAGCTGAATATAGGACAAAAGCACAGATTACTTAGAATTAGTAAAAAAGAGATCCTAAACACTGATACTAACAAGGAGAATCTAAGTTACTTACGGTCTGTTTCATACCGGTAACTTATGAAGTTACTGATGATATTTGAACTGAAGTAGTTAAGCCAAAGAATATATGCAGTTGCGGTAAGTAAAAGATTTGCTCATGTCAGGTAGATATACTGCTATGAGTGAACTATTGCTATCACACCTTCATTTTTAACCTCAATTAATACAAGCTTTTTGGATTACTTGTGATAAGGAAACAGTATCATTAATGCACGTTCACTAAATACCTGATATATAAAAGGTAATGGTTTGCTACACATATGCAATATACTTATTTTAATTTTGTTGGTCAATGATGGTTAGTGTGCGAAACTAGGAGGTTACTTACGGTCTGCTTCATACCGGTAACTTATGAAGTTACTTATGATAATTAAACTGAAGTAGTTGAGCCAAAGAACATATGCAGTTGCAATAGCTAAAAGATATGCCCATGACAAGCAGTAGGTGTATTGTTATGAGTGAACTATTCTATAACGGCCATCAGACCTTCATAATTAATACAAGCTAGGTATCTAGATTACTTGTGAAAGTAAAGGAAAGAGTATCATTAATGTACGTTCGCTAAATACCTGATATATCACTGAGAAAAAAATTTAATAAACATAAATAAAAATACAATTATCGTAAGTAAAAAGTTCAGCTGGATAGAGGACAAAAGCACAGATTAGTTAGCACTAGAAAAAAAGAGATCCTAAACACTGATACTAACAACAAGCAATCTAAGTTACTTACGGTCTGCTTTATACCAGTAACGTATGAAGTTACTTATGATAATTAAACTGAAGTAGTTAACCAAAGAATATATGCAGTTGCGGTAAGTAAAAGATTTACTCATGTCAAGTAGATGTATTGCTATGAGTGAACTATTCTATAATGGCTATCACACTTTCATTATTAACCTCAACTAATGCAAGCTATTTGGATTACTTGTGATAAGGAAACAGTATCATTAATATATAAAAGGTAATGGTTTGCTATAAATATACAATATGCTAACCTTAAATTTGTTGTTCAACTTATGGGTAGTGCAGGAAACGAGGAAGTTTAGTGAATATTTAATATAGATTTAAATAAAAAGCAGTATTATTAGTAATAGTTTTATTTTGTATTTAATTTTTTAAGAAAATACATGAGTTTAATAGCGATCAGCATTGTTGTTACTTCTACTAACCATGTGCTGTAGTTATAAGTAATACGTTACTTATTGTTAGCACAAATTCGTTAGGTACTCTGTGTAATAGCTGTTAATAAAAGCACTATTTACAGTAACAACTTCCATTCAGGAAACTGGGTTTAGTTGCAGGTATTAATTAACGAGAATAGTTCCAAGTAAAACTTTATCTATTGTAAATAATTTTTTATCAAGTAAACAGTTTACTTAGCCAATTTTTCTAAGTGATGTATAGAAGGTAATGGTTTGCTATAAATATGCAGTATACATACCTTAAATTTGTTGTTCAATCATAGTCAGTGTGCGAAACGAGGAGGTTTGGTAAATATTTATTAAATAACTTACTGTGTACCTACTCTGTGTGAGCAACTGATAACGTAGAAATAAAAATCGGAGGTCTATATCTCACAAAACGCTATTCAGTAAACGCTTGCGACTGGTTTCGTGCCTAAGCGCATATTATGTAGATAAACAATAACAAACTGCCATATTGGGAAGCTGTTGTTTGAAGTGAAGTTAGACCTGTTTCATGTGATTTTATCCGCTCCGGTTTTATTGTTTTTTCCACGTAGTTTGGTAAAACATTACCGTGTATGTATGTATGTCGAACTATCCGGCTGGTGTACGGCAACCGTTTACGACTTTTTTCGTGGCGTATTGTGTGTAATTATGCATTTAAAGTAGTATCTTACCAGACTACACGGAAAAAGCAATAAAACCGGACCGGATAAAATCCCAATCTCAAATGACTCATCCATTGGCATAACTGTTTAACTGTGTAAATGATGCTCTTTTGCGAAAACTATCAAATTTAGGTATAGGCAGTGTATATAAGTTCGGAAGATGCCTTTCAATTGTATCCAACGACATATAAATATAAAAGTGTTCCATTTGAGGAAAAATAGTTTTGTACATTTAAAATTTTCGAAATTCGGATGTATTTTAAGAACAGCCTGTACAATATAGTAGACATGTTTTGTATCCATTGTTTTATCTGAATGTGTGTTAAATTGTTACCAGGAATTTATTAGAAAATAAGAGTTAATAAATAAGGAAGCCATTACTTTTTTAAGAGTATCGTATGAACAAACATTTTTTTTAAATATTCGAAAATCCCAAAAAATATTAGGTTTTGTCGTAGGATATGTTAGATAATTATGATTTGTGTTGGGTCAAAAAATTCAAAAATATATTATTACATTTTTGAATTCGTTCGTTCAGTTTGAGAAAATAGAATTGCAAAACGTGCTGACAAAGCCGAGCACCCTGTATATGTTATAATAATTTTGATTTATAGAGCATTTGGTCTAAAGTAACTTTTACTTAAAACATTTTTAAATTATTGAAGATTGAATAAACCATAATCGGCCGAGGCAGATAAATGACACGTCTAGTGTAATTTATTATTCTTTTCTTAATAATAGCGATATATTTTACAAAAATATTTTTTTTTCTTACTACTAGTAAATTGATACTACAAATAAGTTAATATACAGTTAAAATACACTAAGTTTCAGTGAAGGACCTTTTAAATATTTGCTTTAACTTCTAAAGAATTTCATTGTTTGAAACAATTTTGTTGTTTACCTTTACCAACGGCAGAACGTTCTTTTTCGAATACATTAACATACTAATCGAAGTTTCCAGGCTAGCTTCGGTCCCGAGACGACAAAACGAGCATTCTATTCACCAAATACTAAAGAAAAACTCATATGGTTATTTACCATCGTTTATCACAGTTTCGTAATATGTCAAATAATGATTTGCATAAAGTACAGCCACATCCGCCCTATCAAGAGATTATTTAACTGTATGCTATACTAAAATGTCTCGATTAAGCCGGAAAAATTACTAACTTTATGTACACAGTGATATCAAATTTATCCATGTGTACGTGTTTAATCATAATATATAATATCTTATAAGGAAACACAGGTTAGTATGTCCCACCGATGAAACTTGATGGATTTGTAGACTGATGTAGTGTAGGAACAACGGTAGGTTTCTTAGCAATTAAATACCTCGTTTTCGGGAGAAGAAGCTTCCTATCGGTAACATTAACCTTGGCTGCTTGTTATAGTATCTCTAAAATTAATAGACACATCAAAAAAGATTTAGCATAGATATAATCCATGGTTTTTTTGACTCTATGTGAGTAAATTGTAGTAGGGAAATGAAAGTAAATTTCATTTTCAATTTTTAAAAAATTTCTCACAAATTCTTTATTGACGACTACAGGTTTCATCCGCTAAGGGACATCTTCAGGTCCGCTGAAGAAGATCCAACAAGAAATTAACAGTGTGTAATTTAGATTGAAGTTATACTAAATAAATTGGTTAAAATTGTGTAAATTATTGTATAAATTAATTAAGAAATAAATTAGAAAATTATTCGTAAATAAGAGGTAAAGTTTCAATACTTACGATTATAAAAGTTTAAAATTTAGTCATGTAATGTCAATATATATATTATAGTAAAATAACAAAAATTAAATTGTAAAATTAAATAAAATTGTATAAAAGAAAGATGCTTACACCACGCATAACGAATAAGTGCCGGCTTCCGACAAATACTGCATAGTGGTGTATTTTGTGAATTCTTCGATGATTTAAATAGAATTGAAGGATCTCGGCGATGACAATTGATTATGTGTCAAAGATTGTAATTGAATAATACTGTTTCTTTTGATTTAGTGTTAATTCTTATCCCATAAGTAGTATTTCATTTGAGAATGTTGAATATTAAAGTTGTCTTCATAGGAATAGTAATAACGTGGACATTTTGTTAGTTGGGACTAAATCTTTCGCATGACTCGGAAAATATGCACTCCACGAATCCTATAACAAAACGCTTTCAGCTTCAGTATTTGGTAAGAACACATCTGTAAACCAAACTTTAAAATACTGATGTGAAGTAAGTACCTCTGATGTTGAAGCAGGTATATGTGCTCCAGGCAGTCCAAAAGGTGTTTTTCCTACATTCACTGCGATCCAAATTGATCTGTTGTTCTTTTAACACAAGAAAGGGCTGATACTAGTCGTCCATTTGATGAAATTGTCGACACGATTGTGTAACTATGCGCAATAAGAGATAATGATTGCACGACCGCTTCCACTTTTTTTGTTCCCATAGCGGATAAGGTTCGACCGAAGTGCATCTCTACATTAAAGCCCCTCTCGTCTGCCTTATAAACGTTGTCCTGCTCATCAACGGTGCTAATTTAACCCTTCGTTAGTATGGTCGGGTATGCCATACCCCAGTATGTAGGCAAACAGGGTATGGCATTCCCCACCACACTAACGAAGGGTTTAGGCTTAATTTCATTGACAATCACTGAGTTGTGGAACGTAATTCGTCAGCATCGTTGTGAGTGGATCATTTCATAAGTTTTGTTATTTTAGCAGAAACAATTTTATGTACCTTTTTAAATGCCATGCCCACCAATGGTTAACTCCGTGTGAAGGATAGTCAATATCATCTTTTGTTAGCAGCGGGTATCTATTGACAGAGTATAGGAATTACGTAATCTGCACGTGAAGATCTGCAGATGTTGTTTCAATCAGAAATCTGAGAAATAACTACATACATTTCTTTATAGAAATATTTTTTAAGCTTCTCAGCAATATCCCATAGCGATATTGCGATAGTAAATGCGCTAATTGAATACATTTACAAATAAATAATGGGATATAATGGATAAATGATCTAAAATATGTAGCTACCTAAGTACATTGATTATATCTTTTCCCCCATAAATAACAAAAAGTACTAAAGTTATTTATACATATATGTACTTACATAAAATATGTGCGTAGGTACACAATTTTCCAGTTATTATTTTTTATTTGAAAGTACTTTGTGGCATGTTTAGTATATGATTTAGCAACTAAGAAACTTGTCAATTCTCTTACACTACTTCAGTCTATAAACCCACCAAACGGGTGAGACACACTTACTTGTGTTACCTTGCTTGAGAAAACTCGATTTTTATTAGACTAGTTGCACACGCATTGAATTTTACTGTACGGAAAGTATAACTATACTCTACTCAACACTTGGAAATATTGGTTTCTACTCTTCTTCTACCTATGAATCTGAACTAAGCCGAGACATTAAATCTGAAGTGCACTGTACATTAGTACCATGTTACAAAATTAATAAATTTATTAAAAGTTCAATACCAACAAAGTAATTTTCTTACAGTTTTTTATGTGTTATTCACGTTTATAAGTATTACCTTTAGATAAGCTTTCTTTGAATTTATATGTATTCTTATGTGCATGTAATTTTGTTAAACTAAGGAAGTGAGAACTAAAATACATTGTGAACGGTGTCAAAATTACATACTCCTTGACGTATCTAAAACTTTCTGCTCTGCAAGCTTTTAGAAGCTGTTTTTCTCCGCCCTGTACAGATCTTTACAAATTAAGATCAGAGCACTTGCCTCAATGTGTCTTGTTGACTCTATGATGTGTTTTTGGTACTTCATTGGGAAAAGTGCTACAACAAGAAAAAGAACTTATATGAATTAACATGAACAAATTAAAGCAGATAACGTTAGATAAAAACAACGACAAATTAAGATGAAACTCTACCAGGAATCCTGTGAATCCGAAGTGAGTCGAAGTACTTGACTTTAGTGTACGGAAAATTATATATATCTGAACATCTCAAAGAGGGGATATTACATATGAAGTGCACTGTACATATGTATTTATTTGAAAAGGAGTACCGACCGGACTTCGTTAAGGAATAAAAATAGATATATGCGTAATGCGGTCTATTTAATAAAAACTACTTTATATGTCCTCAATATTTCGTCATTTATTTAATGACTTCTTCAGGAGGAATTCTATAATATTATAACAAGATATAAAGCAATAGTAATGAAAATATATAAATAATACTTACAATTTCAATGTAATGATATAATTCAAAGTTTTTGTAAATTAGGATTGTTAAAAAGTCAGAAAAAAACATTTTTGTCAATAAGGTAAAATGTTACAATAAATATGGTTAAGTTGATTTCCGTTTGTTTTATAATTAATTAAATTTTGATTGCTGTTAATATGTACCATTTCTAGAAATAACCGCTTTTTATAATTCTTTCAACGTCAAGAGTTTTACTATTTTCATAATTAAAATTGTGGTCTAAATTTTGAAAATGTAAACACAAAGCACATGAACGTTTACCTATACGACTATCACTTTTATACTGAGTTATTGTATTTTTTAACATTTGACAAGTTTGACCAATGTAACAACTTCGACAATCACGACAAGGAATATTATACTTATACCACATCACTTTGGTCCAAAATTGGTATCTTGTCTTTTCTCGTGTTTTCGTAAAGATTATTTTTATGGTTGTTACATTGTATTTTGCAATTTTGATGTTTAGAAAAACTTTAAAATGTTTAATTCTATTATTAGTTAAACCTTCTACGAAAGTAGTTTGTAATATTTGAAAGTGGTCGCTGTATCAGTATTTATATGTTCATGCAAGGAATTTGGAGAAAATCCAAATATAATTAAACATTTCAACATCAAAATTGAATAGAATTCATCCTGAAGAAGTCATTAAATAAATGACGAAATATTGAGGTCATATAAAGTAGTTTTTATTAAATAGACCGCATTACCCATATATTCAATTTTATTCCATATGTATTTATATTTAATAGTAAGAATAAACAATAATAGACGTTTCTTGTGATTATCTGTAAAAATGACGAAATTGGATTAAGATGACGTAATTCGCGTTTTCATATCTCTTTTTTTTTTTTTGAATACGTAGCATCACAGACTGTATAAAATCATGATGTTTTTAACATATAATTGAAAAGTAAAAAAAAAGTTTTTTCATAAAATGTCGTAACTTAAGATTATGGTTGCTGGCATGGCGAAATTAATTATATCAGTTGCAGAGCTCTTCATAATTCTTTGTTAGTTTTTTTCTTTGGCTCTTTATTTCCCTTAATACAACCACGGTTTATTATTGAGACCCCCTGCTCGGAGAGTGAAAAACGAGAAACTCTATTAACACATAGATACAAGTATATAGTAGTTTCAATACTGCTGATAAAGTTGCAGGGAAACGTGATTATTTCACGATTTGGCTAATAGAAAATGGTCAGGACTGGTCATGCAAAGCTAAACACAGAAGTTGTAACTGTAATTACGGCAATCATTCCAGACTACTACCAAAATGTATAATAAGTGCACATTTAGCTCACTGTATAGAACTTTTCAAGTTATTAATTTCAGAAATAGCGTTTAATTAAAATTAAAATATTGTGGAAGTGCAACATACCATTTAAACATTACAATGAATGTGCAGTAAGGAAAAAACTTGTGTGATTTTTCTAACAGTTTCGCAGCTACATTAACATTGAAAATCAATATATATATAGTTAGATTTTTGTTTAAGAAGAATATGCTACCTATGTGTAAGGATTTCGATGTTTGAGATTCGACTGTATTTCAGTTTGATGCAAATATTGATACTAATCCACACTTTATAATTTTTGCCGTTAAAAGCTTTCGAAAACAACCTAGGAGATTCTTTTTTTCACGGTATCACTGATAACCAAATGATAACATCACTTTCTAATATTACCCTCAATGTACTTTTTAATGATATTGACAATTTTCTCCGATAAACTCCTGTTTTACAATTACCATCATTAATTGACCAAGAGAGGATGAATACTATCAAATATGACTTCTTACTGCAGGCTCAATCATTTAAAGCGATGCTTATTTTTTTTTAAATAGAATTCTCTTATGCCTTGTTTTAACACTGCCAAGCTCCAGAAATCCAAGAATATTGACTGTCAGATTTTAATCAACTATCAAATCTTCTATCTTTGTCCTGTTAACATACTTATAATCTTTTAGATATGTCCAAAGACATGTCATTTAATGATCATCAACTTAACGAAAGGTATGCCCCAATCTTACTGAAATCCTATGTGTCTGGATCCAGAAGTTGTAAAATCATTGGATTAGCTTTAATATCTCTTAGTTGTAGTTGTACATATCATTCTGTTTTTTAGTTCTAAATGAATAGATAATCCTAGAGTTCCCGATATAAAAATTGACAAATGGAATATTTATATCACATTACCTTTTCTGGATTTTGTGCATAAACTTCTAGGCTTACACTTGGATAAGTAGGTAGGCTAACATCTGCTATTATGTGTGCGTATTTACAGAAACATTTAAATCTTTTAATCAATTAATTTATAACATTTTGTATCTGATATAAGTATATATAGTTGTGTTTAACATGGAGTATCAACTACTTGCTAAGTTTATTGTTGATAAATTGCCATTAGTGTCTCTAGTTCTAATTCCACCCTTCTTTGGAACGTTTTAATACTTTCCTTAATCCTATTTATGATATATCATGATCAACATCAAGTTGTTTGGTAAATTTATCAAAACATCAAGTAGAATGGGTGTAATAACTAAAACAGTTATCTTTTTTTGGAATTTCGGCTAATTTTAATTATTAAAAATTTTAAGAAAATCCATTTTTGTATAAATAAATATGCTGTGTACTGATTGAAATAATTGAAAATGCAAAATGAAATTAACAAAGAAAAAGAAAAATCAATTAACTAGCTCAACGGAAATAATTTAAATTGAACAAAAGAACAATTAACCTCAAAGTTACCTTCGCGAATTAAAACTTGAATCTAACCACGAAAAGAAAAATGTGGGTGAATGAAATCTGACTTTCTTAATTACAAAAAAAAAAATTGAAAAGGCTTAATATAAAATAAAAGAACAGAATTTTTAACCCAACGACGTTAATTAACAATCAAATTTATTTTTCAAAAAAGGGTTAAATTACAGCAGAACAACAACCGTGAACTGAAGGTTCTGGCCTAAAATTAAAACTGCACTTGACTCTAAATTAAACCAGGACAATGCTATTTCCTATACAAAGCAAAAGTTTTGTTTCAATTTCAATCCACGTGGTTTCAAAATAAAATAAATTAAGCATGGACAATTTCTAGAAATATACAAAAGTGAAAACTAAAATGCAAATACAATGCTTCTACTCATCCAATCGAGGTGATTGAAAATTAAAAATGAAACAGCAAAATTAAAAAACGGAATGATTAACTTTTTAAACTATAATGAGAGAATTAAAACTAAAAATATCTTCCCGAAGGAAAATAATAAATGATCTTATATCATCTTATATCTATAATGTGCACACTTCAATATATTAACAATTATTACAAAATGAATTCCTTGATGGACTATATAAAAGATAATTAGAGCGAAATTTACAATATCAAAATGAAATACAAAATGGCAACACAGATAAACAAAAATACGTCTACTCACGTTAATAGTCGAACAAGGAACGCCTTGACAAGACTCTACAACTGTTTTTCTTACAAAAATCTCTCTTTCAAAATCGTACAACGCACTCGTATAAACAATACGCCAACATTCAATAGAATCCGCATTAAATCTACATAGGCAAACGATAGACAAATTAATGAATGAATTAATTTAAAAAAAACAACTTAACACTTACTTAATTAAATCATACAATAAACTCTTTAACTAAATTTATACTAAATAAAATTATTGTGAAAATTCTCAGAACATTGAAATCAAACGAACGGAGTAAACATAACAACAAAACTTTGCTTAATAGTTAATACATACACTTAATACATAACTTAAAATACACTCAGCGGTGACGCGGGTACTCTAACCATAGCAAAACGTTTCGACTTTTTATATTAAAGTCTTTTTCAGTGACTTTCATATAACGATTTTCTTAAACCTAAACTTGGTATTACACAAATATTTTAAAAAATCAATTCATTTATAATTAATAAATTACCTGATCATTCCAATGTTGATTTTACAATCAGTTTTTGTAAAAAGTTATAAGATCCAGATTAGCTATTTAGATCTATTTGCCAAATTACTTACTAATGACTCACAAAAATGATTATGTCTAGATATATATTAATAGTTATTTGAATCACTAGGCCAGAAACTACAGTTTAGCCGAGGCCCATAAGTACGAATATTCGCAAAAGAGTTTCTGGCCGTGTGATACACAATGTTTTTTTGGGCCAACAAATCTTAATTTTGAATTGAAAATACAAAAGAAATTTTGACACTAGGGAGCTGACAGTACAAGTTGGCACACATGTTACATAGCTTAGTATTTTAACTTTTCGGAGAATAAATCTTTTTTGTATTTTCTTTCTAGTTTAATATCTATTTATCAATAATAAGTGCAATGAAGACACCAGTTCATCTTAGCATGGTTGAACAGTAGCTTAATGACAATTTATTACACGTTTGTCATGTGGAATCTAGTGTGGCTAACCTTTAGTGACATTTTTGCCTGCCCTATGAAGTACTGCAAAATGTTTCTGGACGGAGGGGCAAAAAAAAATATTTTTTGACAAAAACTGACTGCCACTCGAACATTAAAATTATCATTGATCTCTTTTTTTTTATTTGTATATTACTAAAGTCACTGAAGAAAACTTTAATAAAAAAAAAATAGTCGAAAAGCGTTTTTTAATGAGCAGTATTTTATTTTTCACTGTTGTAAATAAATTCTGCATATACAAAAGAGAAAAGAAATTTGTTAAAGTAGTTATCTGCAGCAAACCTGAGATGAGATTCCACAAGATGTCATTAATCATCTCATTGAGAGCATGCTTCGCAGAGTTAGACAGTACATAAACAATCGTGGGGATGTGACACTTTATTGATAAATTTTTGCCGATTGTTGGTATTTTTCTTTCTAACTTATAATTTACTACTAAAAACTACTAGTTATCATTTACTGCTTGAAACTTAGCAAATTTAAACTTTGTGACTCAGCTTCTGCAAGGTGTTACAATATTTTTTGCATGCAGTTTATATTGCATCAGTACAGAAATTGCCGTAAAGATGGCGATTCTTCCATTTCACTATAGTGCCAACGTATAGTTAGCACAAATTGACATACACACAATCGTAAAATATTCATCTATTTACCAAGTACATATCTTAAAAGAACTGTGATCATCAGAACGGCGATTCGCATCGCACAACGGTGCACCTGCGAATCAACCGCAATGCACAAAGTATTAATATACAAGTAAGTGTGAAAATAACTTGCTTTAACAAGTATGCCAAGTCAACTGAAGTAAGTGTAATGAATTGATTCTACAAATATTCCCTACAATTAAATTAATATAACTAATACAACTAAATAGGTAATTATCTAGTAAAAAGAAGCGGTTAATTTGAATGAATAAATATGTTTTGCCCGAAATTTTCTTCACTGAAAAGGTGAGAATCTCCATGCCGAACAGAGACCAGGCACGTAGTGATATCACTGATTTTGCTAACTGGTTTACGGACGGATCCAAATCTAGGACAGGGCACAGCAACCGGTATTTGTGGACCGAGTCCTAGTCAAAAGATTCCCATAAGCTAAGGGAAGCATGCGACTATTTTCCAGGCAGATATATTCGCCCTAGCAGCCTGCGCAGAAATGATTGCGGAGGGGGGCTATATGAGGAGGAAAATACATAAGTATAATGGCTGACAGCCAGGCCCGCTAGCAAGGCAGTCTCGACCTGTGACTAGGTCAAAACTAGTTGGAGACTACAAACAATCCCTAAATGCACTGGCACGAGACTACACAATGTCTCTGATTTGGGTGTCAAGATAAAAGGATATAAAGGGCCATATAATAGCCAGAACTAACCAAGGAGGGCTCTCAAAGACAATACGTAGGTCCAGAGCCCGATATGGAATTACCAATGACTCTACTAAACGGGAGATTTGGGCCTGGTTAGATAAACTAAGTACAAAGAAAACTCAAGGTCAACTCCATACTAAAGCGCTAATAGGGAATGGGGATCCTAAATTCTGTGAATTCACTGATCTCATGCAGTTTACTTCTTCTAAAACAAATACTTTACACATTTAAATTAAATATCTGGTACTGACAAATCCGTTGTTTGAGTGACATAAATAGTTGGTTGCCGATATGTAAACTAGCTACCTGCTTGGATCAATGAATGTTTCATTAAATTAACAATTGGTTTTTTCTGTGTTTAGTAATTAATTTTATACCTAGCCTAGTACATTTAAATCGTTTTTCTTCTACCTCCCTCGATTTTTCATTGACAATAACAAAAGGCCGAGAAATTGTTTGTTGTTCTACGGAGATTATCTTTGTCGTCAAAGATGTTATTTTATTCTTTGTAATAATATAATATATAATTTATTTTTCTATATTTCTCAGAATATATAAAGAAAAATTGATCTTCTTCGCCTTTTTTGATGCAGATACTTCTAAAATGATGCATTTAATTCCCTTGTTTCTATTTAAGGAAATCAAGAGGGCACCCTACTTATGTTAAAAATAGGCAACGGTCAATACTTTAAGACTACCAAATGACAAACCTAAATATGTAGCAGTTTACGGGTGATTCACCTTGGTACAATATTTTATAAGCAACCTGTATAACTCTAATTACCGTTTGTCATTTGCTGTCTATGAGATCTCTCGGACTTTGTTGCAAAATATTTCTTTTTTTTTAATTTTATGCTTATTTAAAGTTACGGATATTATTCCAAAGTTATTAAACCATTACAGCTGCTGGGTGTGATATTTAATCTTGCTTAATATTTTAGTTTTTTTTTTTCTTTTGGGTTTTTGTTTTAGTAAAACAGCAAAATATTAGAAAATATTGCCAATACATTAATGACATAATATTTTTGTCTGAAATATTATTTTAGCATTGTATTATAGTGCCAAAGTCCATGAACATTTCAAAATGAATTTAGGAACAAAGTGTGTTCTGCAGGATTCCTTTCCCTGATTATTTCTCAATTTCACGTAGCAGACTAGAGCACATGTGGCTAGAGAGTTAGGGGGTTGGGTAAAGGTGGCTGTTCCGACACAGTTGGTGGGGTAATTTAATAACCACCCCACGGCATCGACAGCGCCCTCTCGATATCGTCTTATTGATTTAATAAAGAAATGATCTCACCATGTACCCTATTACAAGAAGCATTGTGTACAACATTGGAAATCCGAGATCTTATTTTACCCTAATAAGTTTTCTCCGGATCGTTCTAAAGGGTGGGAATTTGTTTGCGTAGCGTTTTTCACGTTTAAACTTTATTAAAAGTATGTTGGTGGAAGATTTATTTGCGAACGAGGATCTTTCAGTTTGTTTTAGCTTGCAATTTATTTACTGTAGTTATTTTTCCCTATGGCCGTATACGAACGTGACGATCTTCGTACAAATCAAATAGCTTTGAAAGTAGACAATGTCGCTCATACGTTATTATAACAAATGTTCTTGTCAGGATAACCCACGGATTTACTAAAGTCTACTTGCCTTTGCGGTATCAAATACTTACCACCAAAGCGGCTGTTAGTTTTACTGTCATTCTTATAACTGTCAAAATAGTAGTGCAAACTACAAATGAATATAACATCAGCGATAACTCGAAATGTGCGCATCTCCTTATAATCAGATTTTATAGAACAAAAAATCAGTTATTATAGATTAAGATACGAAATCTTTTAAGGTAGTACTAAAATATTATGTTGCGGAATGAAATATTAAAAATGATTTGCAAAATTGTTTTCTTAATTCGTAATAAAGGAAGTTCCGTAAAATGATGTAGCTCACGTTAAAACATTGTTTTTCGAGTTACGCATATTGTATAAAGAAGATAAGACGGGGCAGACAGAAAACATAAGGTGGGAAAAAAGGTTTAGAACTGTGTGACAAGTTCTTTCTTGGAAATTAAATGCGACCGCTTTCATGCATCAAATCAGTACGAAGTCCTCATAGCACCTTAAACTTTTTGGTCCATTGTAAAAGATACCTGTGACAAGCTATGAATTATAAATAGAGTTGGGTAATTGTCCGGCGGAGCAGGTACGTATTGCGACGCGGGCCTCAAATAATATAATATAAATAAAGCAGATCAATCATATTATCGTAATTTAATATGTATTTATAAAACATAAGTCATATTAATAGACAAAGCGGGCGAACAAACGGGCTACCTTGCGATGCATTCGCATTTTACATCACTACATATTTAGATAAAATGAAAATTTTTACTTTTTATAAGAAAAACAGGCACTGTTGTTACTGACTTGCAACTCTACGGTTCATCTGCTTTATTGCAGTACATCAGTTGGATCGCACGTTCTGAATACGAACCTGCCGCCCTGGAAAATTTACCCAACTCTAATTATAAACAGCTAGTTTACATGTCTGACAAAAGTGAGATAGATTGGATTGAAATACCCAACCAATCAATTTCATTATCGAACGAATTTTTCAAACGTAATCGGTTTTTTAGATGGCAAACATATTAGGATTGTAAAACCTTCTTAGAAAAGTGTTTATTTTAATTGAAAGTAGTGTGCTGTTTTACCGGAAGACTATTTTCTTCTTAAGTACATGCTTTTCGACGAAAAGTAACACTAATTAAATAGAATGCACCTTAGTTTTGATTAATATTTTATAATGTCTGTGTAACTTCTGTTTAAGTAGGACAATACACATTACATATTATGTTGTTATTATTATGTACATATTTTAGTTTCTTTTAAGTACATTATCATATTATTGAATTAGAAACAGTATTTTAAATAAAAAAGCCGGAGGTTTTGGTTTATTTGCGTGAACACGCATGTATACATTGATTTAAAACTTTTGCCTTTTAACAGGAAATGCAAGCGCCTGCATTCAACCTGAGTGCTTTTTTACGCGAAAATATTTTAGTTTTATTCATGTTGCCACGTGCATAAGTCTCAGATATACAAACAATAATGAACAAAAGTAAATATTTTTCGCGCAGGGTTTAAGAAATTTCAGAGATAATTGGAATCTTTTCAGATAATGCTGATTTACTTACAAGCCAAGGAACTTTACAGCAGTATATAGTGTTTGAAGGTTTTAAATCTGTTACACACGGGAAAAACGATCTTGTTGTTTTCAACTATTTTTCATGCATTTGGTTACGGTTGTTAATTATTACTTGATTTAGGAATATTAAAAATATTCCTGTATTCAATCAAACAAATAATTTGGTTAGTAGATTTATTTGAAGCTAGCCCAGTATTTATTAATTTAACTAAATATTTACATGGAAGTAAAAATAAATATCGCATTTTATTTTCGTGTAGCAGTTTTCTCCGCATATACAGCAGATGAGCAGATATACTTATGTGTAGTAGAGAAATTTGCACACAGATGGCACATCTTCTATTTCATTCCAGTAACAGATAATATTTCGCACAAAATAGGCTGGAAACTGGGATACAAACTAATCTGGCATATTTACTAGATCAACATCTGATAGGAGTCATCGCTATTGAAAGGACGATTTTTTTAACAGCACACTAGAGGGCTTAGAATTGTCACTGCGACCAACTCCCCCAATACTACTAGGATTTACAACTTTTTTTAACGACAAATCCCTTCTTAGTGCATGGGCTTTTAGTGATAATTCATTTTCATTTCGATTAAAAATGATCACGGCATTTTGTTGTGTTTACGCTTAAGTTTAAAATGAATAAATGTTATAAAAAAAGGAAATCAAAATGCTTACGGTTTTCTGCCTATCTCCATAGTTTTCAAGTGCAAAATAAGGAGGACTTGAATCAACTATCAATATCTTTTGCTTAAAAGAATAAACTGTTTTAACGAAAAAAATATTATTTCCGAAGAAATGCATGAATTTAAAATTATATTCCTTTTCAAGGTAACACCAAATCATGTTGGCCATATAGAAAATGCAAAAACTTTTGATTTAATGCAATTCCTTTAAATGAAAAGGATATTTCTCTCAGTGTACGCTTGGAAAAAAATATGAGTAATATATAGGAATGTAAGCAACCATGTACAATGACATTGCTATGAGAGTATGAAAATTTATAAGGACAAACACCTTTTAATAAATTCAGATGTAGAACTACTAAATTTTAACCTCTGTTTTATAGTTCATTACAAGGAAATAATTAGGCGGAACTTTGGATTAACGATTAATTAATCGTCACGAGGAGTACCACGAATCCCATAAATAAAAAAAACTGTTTTACATTTTTTTTTATTTAGGATATCCCAGAAAAGCTCAGAACACAGTTGCTGTAAAGTGTTTGTTTTAATATTAGTAAAGACTTTATTGAAGACCGAGAACAGAACAAAATAATAACAAGCGTTTTTAATGTCTGCTTAAAACTGTACCCAATACCCTTAACGGTCTTATGTTTTTGGTTATAGAGCACCAGGCATTTTTATCAGGGCTAATTGAAGCAAAGAAATTTAAGGTACAGTCAAATTTTTTAAAATATTTAGTTGGGTAAGGTGGCTTTTTACATGCTTCTTTGTTGTAAATATTCACGTGGTCAGCTGGTAGGTTTATTTGCTTATTTTATTTTCTTTCAATCGTTGAATGCACCCTGTCCGCCTCCATTCGTGTGGACCTTTTTTTTTAATCACATTGCAAAAGAAATAAACTACGGAATAGGAGCATTTTGTGTCATTTGCATCTGCAAAATCAGCTTCAAATTGTCAAACGATTTTTGAAGACTTTGTTTGTGTGCGACACTTTGTCAGATTGTATGTTGTATGTCTTTTTGTAACAGATTATGTAAAGTGTCATTTTGGCGTAAATATGGAGTTACGTATTTTACGAATTGCGCTAATGATATTAAGGTAGGTATCATATATTCATACATAGTTCACCAACCGAACACTTTACATCCTCCTGCCTTTCCTGTTTATGTCTCCTTTCTCTGAGATGAGACACTAAAAAACTCAAATATGATTATATGTTTTATATAATCAAAATTTTTTAAATGTCATAATAATGAAGGAATTGAGAGAATATATTTTATTGTCATTACATTATCGTCAGACTTTTATAGTAGCTAAAACTATTATGGAAACACATATACAGGTCTGTGTTTAACTGTAACTGTATTTTCTCTCGTTCACCCAATAAATACCGTTTAATGAAGCATTAAACGTTATTACTGCTTCGCATAATCGTTTCATGTGAAATCAGATCTTAATGGACAGCGTTACACGTAAAAGTAATATAGACCACTATCATATAGTCTATCAGAGCGACAAGAAACAAATGAGGCGCGACATATATCATTAAGAAAAGAGAAAGGACATTACGTCGGTAGGGGCAGCACATCCATGTGCAAATCTAATTTGCCTAGTTCGTTGGGATTCATTTGTTCAAATTAGAATGCGTCGGCCATTGGTATATGCTGACGGCCAAGCTGTTCTTGATCGTGGGGTGGCCGACAGCGAACCCCAAGGACGGAACTGGCCAGATGGGATACTCGAACGTCATGTAACTTAGACCCCAAACTCAGAATTAATGATGGCTTTTATTGAAACTTCAATTTCTTGATTAGGCTCACTTCCCCTCATCGGCGCTTTAAACTCCAATTATTTTAACAATTTGTTTCGGCTTCACTTTTAATTTGCCGTTTCTGCACGCCAGCTATCTTGTCGACCTTCATTATTCCGTAGTTCAATTGATTAATCTGAAAATGAACGATTGAATTCCAAAAAGTATGAGTTAAAAGTTCGTGACTTATTGGTAGATTGAACTAGTAATAAATTACACAATGGAAAAACGCGAAAGTGTTTTTGTAACTTCGACTAATACAGTAAATGTGTGTTTAGAATAGTGACAAAGCGTGACTATATTTATATATGTTCATTCAAATGCACTATTGAATTTGAATGCAATCCAAGCCTGCTTGGAGAGCGAAAGTAAGATAAATTGCATAAAGGCGGTGATAAGGATGATATTAATAATTATCGCCCAATAATTGCCCTACTCCCAGCTTTATCCAAAATTATTGAAACATTAATAAAAAAAACAGATGATAACTTTTCTTAAAAGAATTCCAAATTATGGCGCCTGCACAGTTTGGCTTTTTATCCAATTCAATTACAGCTGACGCCTGCTCTCGGTCTTCAACTGAAGTTTTTTTACTAAAAATTAATAACAAACACTTTACAGCAACTGTATTCTGGGATTTTTCTAAAGCCTTTGACTGTGTCAGTCATGACATCCTAATAAAAAAAATATTTTACTATGGGATTCGTGGTACTCCTCTGGAATGGATCAAATCGTACCTTTTCAATAGAAAACAGATCGTGAAAGCAAATAGTTCTTCCTCATTGTGTATGGGAATTGACTCTGGCGTTCCTCAAAGCTCAGTGCTTGGTCCAATACTTTTCCTTCTTTTTATTAATGACATCACCAATTTAAAGATCAGCGGGCAAATATGTCTCTTCGCAGACGACACTAGCATCACTTGGAGTGGCCCAAACAGAGTAGACCTGCAATCGGTTGTATCTAGAGACTTAACCATCATCAAAAAGCGGTGCAATTCCAACTGCCTATGCTATAACAAAGAAAAAACGATGATTATACCTTCGAATCATTTACTTTGCTCTTTTTGAATCCCATTTTCGCTACGCTCTCCCCTTTTGGGGCACAATTTCCGCAGGAAAGTAAAATCATACCTCTTAAAGCGACTCCCTTTACACAGTTAGCGAATTTTTTGGAGGAGGATAAAATTTGAATTTAATTTTTTAAAACATTTTTTTTTGTTTTTTTTATTTGCTTTTTCTTTTCTCAGCGCAATCCTCTGGCTTAAACTTTTCCTTTTTCTTTTACTTTGACTGCTTAGTGTACCCAACACTATGTATTCCTTGTCTGTTGTACCTTTATTTTTTAATGTAATTTTTACTTAGCTTTGTCCACAAAATTTGTAATTTTTCATGACAACAAAGCACATTAACATTTTGCTATAAAAATGACTGCCATAAAAAATGTTCGAATTTTTAAAATGTAAACATTAGAATATATGCCTCCTTTTTGGTAAGATATTAAAAAAACCCTCGTTTCTTAATTTGTATTTTCCTGTCACCTGTTTTTAAATCTTAGGATGAGAAGTAGTTGGCGAAACATGTGTTGATAAAATATTCATAGAAATAAAATAAAGAAGGACCAACTACACCAGTTTCTTCATTTCAATTGATTTCAAGTTTATGCTTATGTTTATTTCAAACAAAAAATAATTGAATTTTCAAATTCTAAGAGAATGTAATCATCTCGTTATAAACAATAGATTATTCAGAATATTGTTTCAGTTTTTAGCACATTATTGAACTGGAAAAGCCAATGCGCGCATTAGCGAAATGTCGAATAAATAAATAAAACACTTTATAGTGTTTGTTTGCTTCAACATAATGCGTTAAAATCAAGAATTTACCAAGAACATTACATAAACTTAATTCCACAAATGACTTTTTAGGTACATACATATTTACAATATAAACTTAAAAATACTTAAGGGGACATATAAAAATACAGGATATAAACAATTCAAAAATCTAAACTGGCAACAACATAACAACATTAGAAAACATGTAACATAAGAAAAATGAGAATTCAGAATTATTTACATTAATAATATCATTAGCACAAAATGGTATGTAATTTTGTTAAAATATCAGCGATGTTTTATTCCACAAGAAGGTTTAACTTCTAAGAAAAATATTGGAATTGGAACTGAACAACTAAGACATAATTCTCCTTCAATTAGGACATTTTATCTCACAACACTTCCTCTGTGAGATGTCTTAGACAATTATTTCAAATGGTCCACTAATATATCAACGATTTCCAAGCTTCACAAAGGATTAACGTTCACCTCGAACTTTAAAATTAAGAAAATTAAAAGAAGTAACCAATACGCAGACAAATGAATAAAAAAATGTTTTAGATTTACGGCTGTGTGGGGCGAGGTTTTATCTCGCCGCGTTTTCCCTATAAGCAACCCCCATTAAGAGATGTTATAGGTATTAGCAGTGAATTACAATTATTTTAAGTGTTACAATTCTTCTGGGAGGCGTTTTAAAATTCTTTGTCTGAGTAGGAAAGGGTTGGAACTGAACGAAGAATTGATTACAAAAACGATTTGCTGCACATTTAAGATAATTACGATCGAACGTACAAAGCTTTTCCAAGTGCTTTATTTTAACCCTAAAATTTCTTCTCTCTGTTTCCTTTCTTTCGACTTTCCTTCTCTCTCTCTCTCTCTCTGTGTCTCTTATTATCATAGCACGCAAAGATGTTGCCATTTTGATATTTTTAGAAAAACAAAGGTAATTTAGGTTTATTCAGATTTGGTAAAAGTCATGTTAATTTTTCATGTGTAACTAATTTAAGTATATGTAATTACAATTTCATTAAAAATTTTGTTTGCAAGAATAAGATTAATTTATTTAGTTACCTACAATTTACAAAGTCTGGTGGCCTTCTATTACACCTCAAAATTAAATGTGAGCATAAAAGTCCAGGTGACTGATGTTATACAGAGGGGGTGGCCAGACTTTATCCTGACAAGAGCCAAAAATCCTTAACTCTGAATTTTGAGAGCCGCAAAGAGATAAACCTTTTAATTATGTAATAGTTTTTTTTAGAAATGCAGCTTACAATTACCTAGTAAAAATTACGCACAAGATGTAAAATATTTACAAAAAATTTTGGTTAAATACTTTCTTATACAGTGACCGGCATAAATATTGCAACATATGGGACTTTTTAAAATTATTAAAATATTTTTCTTGGGAGGATAAGTTGTGCATGTGTAGGAACCCCAAAATTTATTTTGACGTACGTCACGTGATCACTAGTGTGACGGTAAATTTAAAAAATATGCCGTGAATCTGCAAAAAGTGAGGTTAGATGACAAGATATCCAAAAAAGTTATTTGAAAAAGTTGCTTAGTATTCAATTCTGAGGCTATGTGCAAATTTTTGTAAAGATATTAAAAAAAAAATGAAAATCACAATTTTTCCAAATATTGTTTCATTGAATTATATATTTCCATTTTTTACGTTTTTAGCAGCTCAACAGCAGTAATATTTCTAAATTTGGCTGATACTCAGACAATTTTGTCAATGTTTGCATAATTAACACAGTGAAAACTGAAAAAGTACGTTTTCGGTTATGACAATTGTTGTTTGCAAGGGACTGTATATAGTTACTAATTAAATGAAGGTTCACAAACATTTTTCATTTCTAAACCACTCAGCAAGCATTTATCTTTATTGAAAAATTATGTAATACTTTTGTTATTGTCATTAACGTTATTTAATCGATTGTGAAAACACAAATAGTGTTATAATTTTCACTAAAGTAATGTTTATTAAGTGGTTTAATATAAAAATGTTTGTAAAATTTTATTTATCACTTCTAGATACAGTCCCTTGCAACAACAATTGTCATTACGAAAATGTACTTTTCAGTTTTCACTGTGTTAATTATTCAAACATTGACAAAATTGTTTGAGTATCAACCAGATTTAGAAATGTTGCTGTAGGTGAGCTGCTAAAAACGAAAAAAATGGAAATATGTAATTCAATTAAACAATATTTGAAAAAAAAAATATTTTTAAATTTTTTAAAGTATTTTTACAAAAATTTGCACCCAGACTCAGAATTGAATTCTAAACAACTTTTTCAAATAACTTTTTTTGGATATCATATCATCTAACGTCACTTTTTGGAGATTAACATCATATTTTTTAAATTTACAGCCATACTAGTGGTCACGTGACGTGTGTCAAAATAGATTTTGGGGTTCCCAGACATGCACAACCTACCCCCAAAAAAAAGTTGTAGTATATTTTAATAATAAAACAATTTCCCATATGTTGCAATACTTATGCCGGTCACTGTATATAAATCTGTGTTAGTACTCACACAAGATTTTGTGTGTATCGAAATTGGTACACACTTTCAGTGAATTTTCATTCAAAATTTTTAACTGTGTATTATTGGAGTTTAAAAACAGAAACACAATATATTGAACAAAATATATTTTGAGATATAGGATGGCTTTAATAATTGCTGATTTGGAATGTATTTTTATTAAAACACTAAAACACACACATTAACGGGAACGAACACTATGCTAAACACAGCTAGTTTTGGACTAACTCAGAGCAAACTTATTCCAAAAGTTCGTATCTGGCGGTAATTTTGAATTTTAAATTTATATATACTACAAAAATACTTAATATTTGCACGTACAACGGACCATTATAAGTCTTAAGACACCACTCGATGTGAACCTGTCTTAACCGATTGCTGCCCCTCTCATATCGTCTCGTGACAGCAAAAGATAGCAATGGTTTTGGGGAAGGTTCAGCGCGAATCGGTGTCCTACGACTTTTGGTACTCGATTGTAACCATGAATCGGTACTGTACAATACGACTAAGAAAAAAAAAACTTATTTGTATGTTTAAAATAAGTTATAAAAGTCTGATGGCCTTCAATTTTTTTTATTTGTTTCGGATTTATTTGCTGACAACGTGAAGGAAGAAGCTATTATCAAGCAAACAAAAATGCTCCAATGATCACCATTCCCACACGGATATTTATTCAGGTAGGGTTGCTCCGGATTTAGTTTTAGAGTCATATGCAAATTTTCGAGAACATATTTATTACAAATTTTAATTTTTGTTGCTTAACCTGAGTGAAATCTCTGAATTTAATTGATACTTAAACAAATTTGTTAATTCTTGCATAACTAACGCGTCAGCGAGATCTCGACAAGGCCTCGCATACGCCAAAATGTATCGAAGCCGCAATAAGTTGGCTTGCTTTAAACCCTAGCTGGTGTAACAAATTAATGAATTTCTGCTTTTAACTGTAATAATTAGGAGGAATTTTTCTCCTCACGCAGGATTCGAACCTGCATCCCCTCGTTTGCCGGACGAGCGCTTTACCACTTAACCGAACATACTGTTGTGGTCTGCCACCCCGGTTTTCGCAAATTCAGTTTTTTTTTCTTATCCATTCCGATTTCTATCAGCTCTTTATCAATGTTTTGTGGGAGCTCCCACAAATTCAAATATTTTATTTTTGAACAAGAGTTAGTTAATGATTTGTTTGGTTAATCTATTTATTTAAATATTCAGTTTGTTTAAATTAATATCACTTTTTGATTTGTTAGTATTTGCTCATGTAGCTCATGTCCTTAGAAGTGTTCTTCTTCTATGATCATTGTGCGAGGCGTAGCGCACGCAGCTGTAGAATTTTATATGTATGCGATTGTTTAATCCTGTGAGGCCAGTTGCTTGACAAGATGCCGGTGTAAGTAGACGTAAATTTATATTGTTAGCTGCCATTTGGTATTTCATTTTATTTAAGATTTGTTTTTAATTTTGATTTGTTTCGTCCATCAAGGAAGTCGTTATATAATAATTGGTATTATACTCTTGTGTACACAAATTAGATGTAAGATCATTTATTATTTTAGTTCTGGAAGATATATTTAGTTAAAAGAGTTTAATTTTTCGTTTTTTTATTTTGCTGTTTTGCAATTATTCATTAATCACCTGGGGTTGGGTGAATAGAAGCTTTGTGCTTGCTTTTAGTTTTCATTTATGTAGATTACTTGAGTTGTCCACGTTTAATTTAGTTTGTTTAATTTTGAAACCACGTGGATTGAATTGATATAAATAGGACTTCTTCCTGAACTATTTTACCTGTTTGCTTTGTCAAAGGATTTAGCATTGTCCTTTTGTAAATTTAGATTCGAGCAGTTTTTTGATTTAGCCAGGACTCTCTGTCCAGGTTTTTGTTTTCTGCATAATTGTAATTCACATTTTTTTTATATATACATATTTTTAATTGTTATTAACGTCATTCTAAATTCTGTTCTTTTATTTTTGATTAAACCTTTTCAATTTTTGGAGTAATAAAGAAAGTCAGTTTTCTTTCACCCACATTTTTTTTCGTTCAAGTTTTAATTTGCGTTGGTAACCCTGAGTTTAATTGTTTTTTTGCGCCCTTTTAATTTTTATCCGTTGAGCTAGCTACTTTTTTACTTCATTTTGCATTTTCTTTGGTACTTTCAGTACACAGCAATACGTGGATATTAGATCTTTAAAAGCTGGCAGGAAATAAATTAAGAAATTAATGAATTTCTGCTTTTAACTGTAATAATTAGGAGGAATTTTTCCAAGAAAAATGTTTCTCCTCACGCAGGATTCGAACCTGCATCCCCTCGTTTGCCGGACGAGCGCTTTGCTACTTAAGCTAGTAGAGGATGCTAATTCGAGCGTTTTAGCCGAACAACGCAACAACTGTAAAAAGCTTACAATCTTTGTCTAGTCCGTGTGTTTATTATCGCAATTATATTTTTACACATAAATAATTAGCCACTTGTCAGCAACTGGCCTTTTGGTTTCTCATGTAAACGCACAGGTTCTTCATGTTATAGTGAGATATTGAAGTGATTTGAGTATTACTGATTGAGGTAATACAGAAAGGAAGAAATACTTTACTTGAAGAAACCAAAGACAGGTAATACTACCACTACTTTGACTAATAATAGATTTTAATAAGGAGTAATTCATATTAACCTATTAGGAAGCGAATCGTATCTCTGCTAAACGCGATATATAGGTAACTTGAAAAGCAGATTGGTGCTGGAAGTAGAAGCTGCAAAAGTTATAAAATTTACTATCAGTGATATGAGAAACATTCTGCCATTTCAAATGCCGAGACTCTGTGTGAGTACATATTTCAGGAACAGATGGAAAAGAGAATAAAAAATAAAAGTCCCTCACAAATTCTTCAATAATCAGGCCACAGGTTTTGTTCTTCAAAAGGACATCATCAAGCCAGCTAAGATTCCAAATAATTAAAAATTTTAGAATCGTGTAATAGATAAATACAATGCAAATGCATTTAGCAGAGATGTCGAGCAATGCCGTTATTCAAATTGCATCTTCTTAATTGGTTCTCATTTCTTATACAATTTAATATGAATAATCATTATTGCATGCAGTGCCAAGTAAGGAAAACTGTAATATAATTAATAGTAAATAATACTAATTACCTACTACCTACTTATAGTACTTAATTGTCTGGAATGATAGCTCTCTATATTCCAATGCTTTGTGAGTTATAATTTACCAACTTCAGATCACAAACTACCGAGACACTTTTGTTTCAAACAGATATTCACGGCGTCAAACCTAGTTCCTTACCGAACAAATTTGAATATTAGCGGGAAACAACACGTGCTTCTAATCCGTAGCAATGCAACGATTAGCATTTGAAATGCTGTAAAATCTGTGTCCAGGAGCCGGTATCGATGTAGACTTTGGCGTCGCTTGGCAACCGCTCCACGACCAAAGGCCTTGCGAAGGATTTACATACTTCAGTAGATAATATCGGAAACTCCTAATGCGCTAAGGGGAAACATTAAAAAGGAGCTTTCGATCAATTGGCAAGAAAAGAAGGATGTAATAATTCGGATAGAAGGTCAATACGTTCTTTTTCGAATTAGGGGTTTTCAGAGCATCATGAAATGAAGATACCTCGTCAATAACTTGTTTCAAAAGTGTGCTTTATTACAAGGTTGAGGGGAGTTGGTAACTGCATTACCACAAGCTGTTGTACTAAGCTCATTTGTGTTGAATATTTTGACATGTGAATATGATAGCTGATTAATCAAAGGTAATGACACTTCATCTCATTTGTTAAACTGAAGGTATTGAAAATGTAGCCTTGTTATTAGATTACTTGAAATACTTTGTTAATAAAAACGCAGAAGAGAATACAGACAAAATGTTAAAATACTCCACAGGTTCGTATATATCATGTTATTGAATACTAATAAATGGATAATGAATTGAAGATCCAACAACTTCATTACATTTACAACACGTGGAAACACATATATTTCTCTGAGGCCGGGTAACATAAAGCTTGTGTAACCAAGTGATTAGTTAATAATTTGTTAGCACTAACAAATTGTTAAATAAAAGTCGAGTAACAAACTAATCCATTTGTTAAATGTCGAGTAATTAGTTGACAACTGATTAATGGCTGTTGTAAACTAGTTAACTGTAAGTTTGCTAAAATTGATAGTTCATTTTGTCCGATAGAGAGCCAACTTGTAACTTTGACGTTTTCACCTAGAAATTCAGCAATTGAGGTTTTGCTTCTGGCTTATGTCAAGTTTGTTATAACAATTATAACCAAAACGGATATATGGAATGATGAATCATCGTCCTCCAATGAAGAACTATTAGATATACTAGACAACGTATATGACGCCTGACGTCATAGAGCAAAACTGTTCAGAGAAGAATCATGTAAATATAAAAAAAAAGGCAAATAAAACAATTATTTGGTCGTGTTGGTTGTTCTTTCTTCGTAAAGTTGTATAATGTAAACAACTGCTCTTTCATCCTTAACCCAGTAGTACTATGACAATTAAAGTTAGATGTAATTTCTGCCCATATATTCCATCCGTTTTCTTATTTTCAAATACTCCTTTATAATTTTCAATGATCGCTTACAATGTGTACTTCTCTTCTACCGTAAAATTTCTGGCTCTTCTCACGGAACCCTGCATTTTCCTACTCATTGCGATGCATAGTCTCAAATGTAGTCATAATATTGTCAGAAATCAAATGTTGAAATTACACTTACACTCCATAATTATAAAAATGTAATGTAAAAATTACTAAAAATAAAAATTCTGTCAAAATGTCAAATAGATTTCCCGCCAAGTATCACATGTTCCGCCACCTATTGATGCAATCATGCACGGCAACTTTCGTTGGACATTCGGCACATTTCGTGCTTTGGTAAATCTTAATAAATTTGTAACTACCGGAATAGCGGTGGTTAAGTTAACAAATGATTATCAAACCTTTATGTTACTGATTTTTGCTGTTATACATTGATTAACTTTGACAAATTGGTAACTATTGTTTATGTTACCGGGCATGAGATGATTCCTTACGATAACGCTTCAAATGAAAGTTGCTTTCACGTCACTTAACTTTGAAAAAAATATAGAAAACATCATTTTACAAATATTTATCAACTATTAAGGTTTGTGGACGTTTCTGATCCGGATCTACTATTCGGTTTTCGGAGCGGGATCCCACTATGCGGTTCTTGGATCCGGATCTGAAAAAGATATAAATTTTCAACCAACTCAATATTAGTTAATACGTCCTACATATGTATTGTACACATTCACTTTGCATTACATTAGGTGTTCAATAAATCTTAGTAATTGTTGCACCAGATACAAGGTTTTGGATAGCAGACCCGGGTCTGGATAACATTGGGATCCGGATAACAGCACTAGTTTAGATTACTCTTAAAAGTTTTAGTTTTAGATCAGGTGACATAAATTTAAAACATTTAAATTGAACAGCCTCTATATTTTTGTAGTTTTAGATTCCTCTCGATAAACTGGTTAAATTGATTTATCGCACTTACTATCTATTATGATTACCTGGTCTGTTATTAACAAATGGAGGTATTTTATAGTCGCTACATCGAAGTATTGAGACTACTTTATTGTCAGTTACGGGTGACTTAATATCTGCTACGGATCAGGGTCTTGTGTCGTGTCTTATATTATGAGATTGCACGAAAGCATTTGATACAATTAACCATAGTATCCTCTCATCTGTGCTAAAGCATATTGGCTTGTCTGGTGATGCGGTGTCACTTTTTGATAGTTATCTCAATAATCGCGGACAAGTGGTGAAGCTTAACGGTGTTACTTCTAGTTGCCTCACACTCTCGCAGGGAGTTCCACTGGGATCAATTTTGGGACCCATTTTATTTACAATCTATACTCATAAATGGTTGTCCTGTGTGAAGAAATATCAATCTCATGTCTATGCGGGCGATACACAATTATATTGTTCTTTTTTATCATCGAATTGCTGTGAATAATATCATTCGGTGTTGTTACATAAACTACAATTCATTGGTATTCGTGCTTATAATTTATTTCCATCATATTTATCGGAAGGGAAGGGTAGAGTATCAATGAAATTTGAGAAGGATAACATAGTACAAGCTTTTGAGTCGTCTGATGTCAGTGTAACATGTGGAATTGTACAAGGGGCCGTTCTGGGGCTCACGTTGTTTTTGATTTACGTATACGACTTGTTTGCTCATTTGTCATCTTGTACGTTGTCAAAATACGCCGATCATACAAGCTGTATCATACCCACTCTACCCGCTTCGGCGTATTTGACTTAGTTGATTTAGTTGCCTGTGATGTGTTGTAGGGATAACGGTCTTGTCTTGAATGGTAAAAAAACTAGCTTTATGAGATTCAGAAGAAGAATGCACACCGATGGGGAAGTGAAACCGGAATATAGTGAAGTAAAATTTTTTGGAGTAACGGTGGACTCTACTTTACGGTTTGGGACACACTGTTATGAGTTGGAAAGTAGGATATCATCGGCAATATGCTACGTTCTTTGAAAAGTCAAGTGGGCATATGTTGCTTAAAATTATTTTCTTTGCATATGTGGAGACGCGCATGGGATGTGGAATTTTTTTCTGGGGCAACTCACCTAACGCCAGGCGATTGTTTCTTTTGCAAAAGAAGATTATTAGATCTATAGTGGGACTTCATTTTCTGAATCATGTCGTCCTTTATTTAAAAAATTAAAATATTTTAACATTAATAACGCTATACATTTATGAAATTATATTTTTTTGTAAAACAAATGAATTAACCCTTACCAAAAATAGTGATATCTACAATAAAATGGGAAAACTTCAGGCCCATAATCTTAATATACTTTAACATAGAACAAAGTTGTTTGAAGCTAGTCCGAGATGTACTGTACAATAAGTTGCCAGTAAATTTAAAAACACCGACAAATTTATTTCAAATCAAAGTTAACCTTAAGTCATTCTGAAATAATCATTTATTTTACACTTTGGACGAGTACTTAATATGTAATTTTCTATGTACCATCCATTATTTTTATATTATGCACTGTTTTACTTCTAAGTTAGTTTCTTTTGTAATTATTTATTAACAATTGTGTAATTTTTCACAATGTCTATGTTCCTAGGAGCCACAGCATTAAATTATTGTTATTATTGTTATTATTAAGATATAACTTGGTGAGTGTAGTCTTTAATATAACTGAGACACCTGGGCATTCCACGAGAAAGAATTCACACAACATACTAGAATGTATACTATTGTATGTGATACAACAGGGGATTATTACACCACTCAAATACACTAAAAGTGATTTCTTCAGGACTCGCCTTGATGTAGTAAATCTTAGAAGCGTGATTTTACTATTTTTATACTTTTAGCTAATATCGTTCATAATGCTGGAATATAAATTTCTAGTATGACTGATATTCACCTCATTATAACCTGAGAAGTGGTGTCGTTAGAACACTGATATAAATCTCTTTTAGAAAAATATTCTCAGAAATCATTCACAAAAAGAACAAATAAAAGAGAGTCCAAAATGGAACCTTGCGGTACACTCTGTATTATATCGGTAGAAAGAGTATTAATTTTGACTATTATGATTAACTAAAACAATCAGCATCATACTTGATCTTAACCTCCATGATTTTTTGTGGGGATCTCCGGATTTTAATCCTCTAAAGTTATCGATTCCGAATAAACTTGGAGGCAGGAATGACAGCAGGATATTTCACTTCCTCTGATGGTTTTATTTCTTCACCCCGGAGCTTTAGCAGACGAGGATACGTAATAACGACTTGTTGAAGATATCCACTCTGAAACAATTGAATGATTACGCAAACTTGATTTCCAGACCAGTATTTTTCGACACCTAAACAAGAAAGATAGCGACTGAATAACCTTATAAACTAAGTTGTATCGGTGCTTAGGATATTTGAGAACAATGAGGGCTATATAATTCCACAGTAAATAAAGCAAAACGTCGCAATACATTTTCCCGACCGACCGAACACAAAATAACAAAGTCAGACAATGTTGTAAACGGAATGTTAATTATGATGCCAATGACACATTGTTGTAAATTCCAGCACCAACGCGTGCGATATGATCGTTTCGATCCCGAAAACCGAGCTGCCCCAAATAACAGCCCTCCCCCCCTCCTTCCCCAAAAACATCCCTAAATATCGGGTGTAGTTGTTGCATTCCTGTCATCCGGATAGTGACAACTATGCGTCATCCACATGCAAATGTAATATTTGCAAATATTTTGGAAATATTTCACACATGCCGATACTCTAACAAATATTACTAAATAATAATTGTTGGTGTTATGCGATATAATACAATGTTTGTCGGTGTAATATCTATCTAAAACAGAAAATTGTCCTTATTTCCCCTAATTCATCACCAAAGTTTTTATCGGCTTAGCAACTAACTAAATGATTAATGTCTTATGAATTAATTACTAGCGGAATATTGCAAAGCAAAATAAAGAACTTTTTGGGAATTTCACATTTAATATTACCTTTGGCAATTAATTTTCTTTAATAATTAGAGGTAGACCCTTTTACAATATTGATAATATAAATTTATATATTTATTAACTTTTATAAAAGCAAAATAAAAAAATAACTAGTAAGCTATCGTGGCATATTGTATTGCATTAATATATTATAAACAATAATGGTCCGTATGTATCCTCGCGGTACACCTTCTTTTACCGTTAAGAACGTAGATTTACCTGACAAGGGAACCTCGCGAACTGTAAATGGCGGATTCTGATGAAACTTCGCCAGTTTGTAGACACCATGGAGTGTTACTCAATGACAATTTCCGTTGGTGTGGAACTTCAATTTAAAGGGGTGTAAAGCGCCCTTGAAGCTTGATCTTCATACTGTTTATCCAAAATAACTCTTAAACGATGAGAGATAGAGAAAAAGTTTCAATGGCGGACATGCACGGTTTATGCAGCTCTTTCGATTGGTACACACATAAAAAGAAATGTTCAATTTAAAGAAATTTTACTTAAGTTAAGAATATCATTGTTTCATATATACGCAAATAAATACAGGATATTCCACGTAAGTGGTTCATTAAAAGTTTATGATGTTTTATTATTTACTTATATTTGAGGTTTTGGCACCAGTATCTGTTCTATTGGAACTATAAATGTAAAATACTTTAACCAAAATATCACTTCCGGTTGACCGGAAATGGATGTCAACTTTGTTATTTTAAATAGAATGATATATTTTTTTATTCATTTTTGGATTCTACGACCATAAATACGTCAGTACCCATTAGTTATTCCTATAGCTACATGTTGCCGTTTTTGAGTTATTTAGGTTTTTCTTTTTTTTTAATCATAATCATTGCATCATTGAGAAATTAATTTCTCGGTTAGTACTGCAAGTAAAGACTCCAAATTTGCTATGTTAGGAATGTAGATATAACTCTAAGAAACGGTACACACACTTTATATTCTAACATACAGGGTGTTCAAAACTGAGGGACAAAGTGACATATTTTCAAATGAAGAAAACTCATTTTTCTTAAATAGAACACCCTGTATTTTAATTCGAAATTAGAAAGTAAATATCATCCCCTATATTTTATATCAGCATTCCCTATACCTATCTTTAATAGATTTTGAGATATGAGCGACTTTTTGTTAAACAGACTAAGTAGCCCTATCTTTAAATGTTTGTAGCTGGCCCTGAATGGGATTAATGTCAAATTTAGGTATTATTCTTTGAATAACCATACAAGAATGTCGCTGTTCGAATAGTCATTTCTATTAATATTGCATTGTACAAAAGTGTAATTACAATGATATACATAAACACTTATGGTTAGTCAATGCATTTGACATTAATCCTATTCAGAGCCAGCTACAAACACGTAAAGATAGGGCTACTTAGTCTGTTTAACAAAAAGTCGTTCATATCTCAAAATCTATTAAAGATAGGTAGAGGGAATGCTGATACAAAGTGATAGGGGATGATATTTACTTCCTAATTCCGAATTAAAATACAGGTGTTCTATTTAAGAAAAATGAGTTTTCTCCATTTGAAAATATGTCACTTTGTCCCTCAGTTTTGAACACCCTGTATGTTAGAATATAAAGTGTGTGTACCGTTTCTTAGAGTTATATCTACATTCATAACATAGCAAATTTGGAGTCTCTACTTGCAGTATTAACCGAGATATTAATTTCTCAATGATGCAATGATTATGACTAAAAAAAAAGAAAAAACTTAAATAACTCAAAATCGGCAACATGTAGCTATAGGAATAGCTAATGAAAACTGACGTATTTATAGTTGTAGAATCCAAAAATGAATAAAAAATTAGATCATTCTATTTAAAATAACAAAATTGACATCCATTTCCGGGTCAACCGGAAGTGATATTTTGGTTAAAGTATTTTACATTTACAGTTCCAATCGAACATATAATGGTGCGAAAATCTCAAATATAAGTTAATAATAGAACATCATAAACTTTTAATGAACTAGTTACGTGGAATACCCTGTATATTCTTGGAACAAAAATAATGTTTATTTAATTTTTAAGAAAAAACATCTTAATCCAAAAAAATCGTTCATTGAATTAAATAAAACTTACTATTAATTGAAACATTGCACTCTCAGCCTAGGTATGTAGATATCTTAGCACAAGAATTTTATATTTTTTTGAATGAAGCTTTATTTTCTTGCAATGAAATTTGTATTTTACTCTAAAGAAGAAATACATTTTTAATTCAAGAAATTACCTTTGGTTGGGAAAAGAAGACTTTTACTTGAACTAAATATTTGTTATTTTGAAAGAAGATTGTAGTTTTATTTACAACAATACTACTATTTTCTAAAATGTATTTTTTTATATGTATATAAAACCTGCTACTAACATCAAACTGGATACTAAATATACATCTCTATCTAGTATTCTATTTGGTATTAATGGTAAATTTTTTATATATAAAAAAACAATTTTAGAAAATATAGCGGTCTTGTAAATAAAACCACAATTTTCTTTCAAAAAATATTTAGTTCAAGTGAAAGTTTTATTTTCAGATTGTTTTTACATTTATTTACTTACCATAATAATAATGTTAGTACTATTATATCATTTATATTTCAAAAAAAAAAAGCAGTTCGGAACATACATTTATTTTTAGTTATAATTTTGGGGGTTATAGAAAAAACGTATTGCAGCACTACATCACCACCTCACAAAGAGACTATGCATTTTCTAATTTTTCACAGCGTGCAGTCGAATTTTCTGGATTCTTTAATTAGATTTTAATCTTTAACTGTTCTTCCGAATATCGGCAGTCACTTGTTACTCCTTTATTAACATTTCAAAATCTTCGGGTATCTAAAGAGATGAGTACATGTACTTCACAATAAATAGTAGATAAGATGTGGTATAATAGATGGTATATTTTTACTTGTTAGTGCAATTAAGCATTCGAACGTAGCCCCATGCTGTTTTTATTTTTATTTTTCACCTCAATTACAAAACATAATTATAATTATTTATTTATTAATTTATACAGCTTATTGCTAGCAAACATTCTATACTCTTCTAGTTATTACTTTTTAAAAGTTTGTTGCAGACCAAGAAAGCTTAAGGTTATGTATATGTATAAATTGCAAGGGTGATATTACACTGCGACCTAAAAGATCTATTGTGTGTCCTGTTCTTGATGTCTTATAGCTGGCCTTCCAATCCTATTCCTTTCAGAAAGTGTAGGATATCAGAAGGCCCCAGGTTAGGTAAGTCTCCCTCTTCGATTTCACGTGCTCCCAGGTGCAAGGCCCTTGAGTTGCACAGTGCTACGCAATTTTAGAGGGGATGAATGCCATCCTGTTCCCCAATCTGCTCCAGTCGTTTTGCTCCTCCCTTTTTCCTTCCTTGGAAGGTACTCTCACTTTGGAAGTTGAAGGCTTCTTATGGAGGTCCTGCTCCAATTCCTGTCTATTAGCGGTATCGTCCCGCTAATAAACGTCCTTCCTCCATGGTTGCTCCCATGAGTAGCTAGGGAAGAAAAAGTCCACCTCCACAGAGCCCCGCATGGAGAGGTAAGGTCAAATACAATGGGATGCTGGTAGACCAGCAGTAGACTGGTCTTCTGTCCAGCCACGCATCCTATCAGCCTAGTCCGCCACCTTAGGATTTAGGTTGTTGTTAAGGTTATCTCTCTTCGGTCCGTGCAGTTAAGCCAAGGCCTCCCATCCCTTTCGGGACCTGGTTTAACAGTTGGACTTTCGGTAGCCGAAAGCAACAACTGGCATCGTTGTAGAACCCTGTGCAAGCCCTTAGCCACGACACGACAGCTCGAGCGAGGTTGGAATGGTTCACGGTAACGGTCTTCATTCACCCTGCTCCGGTTTTAAGCAGAGCGGATGAACTTATAGCCGCCACTAACCATCTCGTCTTGAGCGAACCCTGACAAGATGGCCTTTCCCCTATCCACCACGTCGGGGACGCGCCTGGTGGGTACTCCCAACCTCCAGCAAGCTTAAGATTACTTAAATCAGAAAAATTAGGAAATTAGACAGGATATGTTAATTTACAAATGCAAAACATACCTTCGCATGGATAAAAATGCTGTTTATAGCTTCCAAAGCTGGTGTTTCCAATGCTTTTTTGCAGACCTGTTGGAGCCAGTAAATACAGAAGAATGAAGAATTGCAATTTTAAATCTGTAATTAAATATACTGCTGTGTACTGAAGGTACCAAAGAAAATGCAAAATGAAAATCAAAAATGAAAAATTCAAAAAGGGCGCAAAAGAACAATTAAACTCAGGGTTACCCTCGCAAATTAAAACTAATCACGAAAAGTGAAATGTGGGTGAAAGAAATCTGACTTTCTTTAATTACCCCAAAATTGACAAGGTTTAGTCAAAAATAAAAGAACAGAATTTAGAATGACGTTAAATACACAATCAAAAATTTTTTATTATATAAAAAAAAAACGAATACAAATTGCAGAAAAAAAACATGTACTTAGGGTTCTGGATAAAATCAAAAACTGCATTAGACTCTAAATTACAAAAGGACAATACTAAATCCTTTATCAAAGCAAAAAAACAACACGTGGTTTCAAAATTAAAACAAACTAAATTAAACGTGGACAAAACAAGTGAATTAACAACAGAAAAAAACAACTTACATACAAGCACAAAGCTTCTATTCACCCAACTCGAGGTGATTAATAAATAAATACAAATCAGCAAAATTTAAAAACGAAAAATTAACTCTTTAAACTAAAAATATCTTCCAGAACATAAATAATAAGTAATCTTATATCTAAATTGTGTACACAACAATATAATAACAATTATTATCAAACGAGTTCCTTGATGGACGAAATAAAATCAAAATTAAACGAAACAAATCTTTAAAACAAGTGAAATAACAAAATGGCAGCAAACAAATTTGAAATATATACTCACGCTTAAACGTTTATCTCAGAACTAATTCTTACAAGATTAAAACAGTCGCATACATATATCAACAGCTGCGTGCGCTGCAACGCACAAAGATCATCGAAGAAAACTTCTAAGAAGGACATGAACTACAAAAACGAACGCTATACACTTCAAAGAGTGAAATTAATTTAAAACAACTGAACAGTTAAATAAATAAATTAACCAAACAAATAATTAACTAAATATTATACAAAATAAAATATTTGAATCTGTGGAAACTCCCACAAAACATTGATAAAGGCAAACCGGAGTAAACATGAGAACGCTGAATTTACGAAAACCGGGGTACCAGGCCACTGCAATACGTTATGTAATTCTATAAATTAGCAAAAGATAATTTCTGTCAAAAACTTTAAATATCAAGAAGCTTAAGTACGGTTCTGCATTTTCAAGATAAAGCAAGTTAAACATTGAATTACTTACCGAATTCCTACTATTATACAGTGAGGTCGTAAATGCCCCCCCTGATAACTTTTGAATGGGATGAGCAATGAAACAAAAACCAAGTGAAATTAGAGATAATTTGTGATTTTTTGCCTATAGAGATACGCACATGGGTTCTGATGTAAAATAGAGGGCGTAGTTATCTTTAAAATTTTAAATAGGAAGTAATTTCATTTAGAAGCTCATTTGGAAGATATTTCTATTACTTTTATGGCAATGCAAACAGTTTTACGATTTTCGAAATTTTTACCAACTTATCCAAGATTAATAATTGGAGTACTTACGTTACTTTTTCTATAGCCCTCGTATAAATATTGTGGTTTTATGTGACTTAGGAAGCGATTGCTGTAAAATATGACATATTTTACAATATGACGTTTTTGCAAAATTTAGCAAAAGTGTCTTATCTGTCAGTGTATGTGTCATGTGTGTGGGTGTCTATGTTACAGATTACTGTAATTACAGGTTTCTGTACACTATATCCAAAAAGCGAATACGAGGGCTATAGAAAAAGTAACGTAAGGACTCCAATTATTAATCTTGGATGAGTTGGTAAAAATTTCGAAAATCGTAAAACTCTTTGCATTACCATAAAATTAATAGAAATATCTTCCAAATGAGCTTCTAAATGAAATTACTTCCTATTTAAAATTTTAAAGATAACTACGCCCTCTATTTTACATCAGAACCCATGTGCGTATCTCTATAGGCAAAAAATCACAAATTATCTCTAATTTCACTTGGTCCGAAACTAATCGGCGTTCTATTCAACCTCCAAGGTAGAGTAAGAATGCGTCAGAGAAATTTGTAATGTAGTGCACGAAACCGGCGGACGTCTTGGTTCGAATATCACAGGGACCGTCTCGTCTTACAAATCCGATGACCGAGGACAGAGGAGAGAGGACAGAGCCGAGGGCCCGGGGTGAAGACGCCGAGGATAAATTGTAAATTCACTTCCCTTGTCCGATAAAAAGCTTTCAATGGTCTCTGAATTTTAAAGCGAAACTTTTCCCTGTCGTCGCAGTTGTCCGTTTTTTTTGGTCGCACATAAGGATTTTTTTGCCTAAGGATTATGAATGTTTCGTAAAATGCACACGCTTAAGCGCTTAACTGTAACGTCTCCTACAGCGACGCTATAAAGTTAAAGGATTAGGTAGAACTTTGTAGGGGCGCCAAGTAATGCATTAGTATTAATTAAGTTACGACGTGTATGTTATGCGGGATGTTTTACACCATTCATCAGCTATTTTTGCCTCATGATCTCATTGCATCTTGATTAACAACACAAATGTTTTGATAATACGACCCAAAATCATACAAAAATCTTTTCACGTTTTGGAAAAGCTTAATCATGAAATGCTATAGCCGAATAAGCTATCTAAATCGGCCCTTGGAAATTTAGATTATTTTTTTAAAGCAGCTTTACTGATACATAAGTAATCTTGTAAGTAATGTTTGTAGTTTTTGAGTGAATAGAATAGAATAGAAGAAGAAAAACAACTATATGATTTATACTTTTGGCTTCTTAGTATGTTGTAGTAGTTGTCCATGGTAATTAGGTATCTGTATTTTTTTTAAGACGACCCTAGATATCTTCCAGGTGCCCCAAAAATGAAGTAAATAATGTTTTCACATGTTCCGTTTTGGGAGCACTTATGATTTTTTTCAGCAGGTATAGTGATACATACCCAAATAACATATACAAATTGCAACTAGGTATAGAGGGTATACCTTAGTAAAATAAAAGAATATGGGTGTTTGAGTTCATCATTATTCGATCATTAAATTAACATAAAGTACTTTCTAATTTAATTCTTCTATTAAATTTTATTAAATGGGGCTAAGGGTTTCGGTTCTTACGAAACATCACGTGATCTGAAATACATATACGACATTACATTAAAATTTTTACATTAAAAAATTTGAGCAGTTGTGATTAAAAGAATACTACGCGTTAAAAAAAAATGAAAAGAATAGTATAAAATGATCTATGTGAGGACAAAATTGAAATTACTATTTCAAAATTGAGCATCCAATATCAGAACATAAAAAATGTGGAAAAATAAGAAGCAATAACCTGAATCCAGCGGTTAAGTATTATAAAGGTATAAGCTGACGAAGGAATCATTAAAATATAACAAAATTAGTAATAAGTTTTGGATCTTTTAAATAATAGTCATAGGAATATCACTGTAAAAACTGATAAACCACGCATTGATAACACTTAGTGTTAGTGATACACTAACACTAAGTTTTCACAATCCTTCACTCTTATAACCATTATTTGAAAGGTACGTAAAACCTTGCTCACCTCGTACTTTTATAATACTTAATTGATAGATATAGCTTCTTGCATCCTGTTTTATTTTTTGCATATTCTTCCATGTTCAATTTTCAAATAGTTATCTCAATTTTGGCCTTCAATATCATGTCATTCATTCATTCATTCATTCATTCATTAAGTTAGGGTGGGCACCTAAAGTCCGGGCACTTGGGTATTTGAGATGTTAGGTGCTCATTTTACCATCCCTATTAAGTTTCCTATTTCCACTCGAGCAGCTTGGTGTTCTCTATAAAGCCCAGTATCTTGTCCAGTGGAAACTTGAGGACCTTCGAGGGCTCCAATAAATCTCTCCCAAAATATTTCTTCCTGAGTACCTTCAATTCCTCACATGTGCAGATTACATGTAGACCCGTTTCCTCCTGTAGTCAGCATCTTCTGTACCACGGTTCGCTTACTCGGCCTATGCTGTATAGATGTCTTTTCAAGGGACAGTGTCCAGTTACTAGCCCAGGAATGGTTTTAGCTTCGTTCTTGCTGCGCCTGAGTAGGTTATCAGATATTCTAGCATCCCCATCCCCTATTAGCGCTTTGGTATGGAGTTAACCTTCAGTCAACCTCAAACCTCGATATTTTTGGCGGCGAAAACACAAGCGATAAATATAAATGTTTTAAAGTTAGTGTTGTAATATTCCATCACTCGAAATTTTAATGGTTTAATAAAATATTTGGCGGTACTATCACCTTGGGAGCTTGTGATTTTGCCCCAAAGCTCAACTGAAACTAAAATTTAGGTTATCAACGGAAAAATCTCCAACATTTTGTCTTTTTTTACATGAAGACTTCTTTACGCCTTAAAATCCCTTCAAATAGCGACGAATTAAGAAGTAGATACACCAGATATCGATGTTAGTTGGCTGGCTTTGTTAATACATGCAATTTTACTGTAACTCATGGGTAAAATTATTTTTTTAGAGTTAGTTTCGGCACAGCAAAGACATAATATTTTTTTTATAACATCTTTTTAGATGTCTATGCGATCATTATGCTATTAGTAATTGGAACTGAATGCGACTTTACAGCGCAAAAACTACCTATAACTATTTTTTATTTGTATAAACTAAGTATTTGCAATTTAACTTCACATATTCCTCCGCTTCTTATTATTTTTCTTTACATAAAAGTCCCATGGTAGTTTTCAATTCTTTTCCGGAATATAGAGAGGTTTCCTGTCAAAGTATTGTTGCATTAGCTGGGCACGTCTTTAAATTGGAAGATATTTGGGTATTTACCAAAGTTTTCAAAATATTTCGTTTAACCGATATACCCTTATATTAATTACTTCTGTCTCTTTGGAGCCGTCCGTATACTGTTTAATGATATTTTTATTCAGTTTCAAGATAATACCATGATGAAAATTCTGCTGTGAAGTTTTATAATCAATTCTTTCACAAAGCTGAATGATTTTGGCAAATACTAACTGTCATGAATGAATGGATTTTTAATTTGTTGACTCTATTATTTAATATGGTTTCGCAATTTTAAATAGGAAAACATTTTGTTGCCAACATAAAGGCTAGTCTTTGTGGACTTGATTTTTTTATTATCCTTCAACTGAATTATTTGTAAGTTTCAACTGCACTATTCCTTTGATAATTTGTCAAAACTATCAACCAAAAGGATGCATATAATTTTTTAAAGTCCTGCCATTATATGATTCTTTTAGCTTGGATTTTATCAGCAAAGTTTTTGCCAAATGGTGGACGAGTATTTTTAAACACTCTCTGTATACACTTAACACTTTGTGTTAGTTCGTATTTTTCAAACCTTCTTTATTTACAAAATAATTGTGGCACATTCTTAATCTTAAAAAGGTTTGATAATTTTTTTTGCATAGAGCGACCCCTTTGCCTTTTTAATGTTTACATATACCTGCAGCTACTCAAGCACTAGAAATTAAGTTTCTATAAATACTTATATAAGTATATCCGAATATTCGCTAAAATTCCTCCATAAAATTCAGCAATAGAACAGGAGATGCCTAATTTCGCATTCTATCTATTTGTTATCGGTTGACCTTAAGTAGTCGTAGAAGATTATCCCCGGGTAATGTATTTTCAGGAGGGTCAGTTGAATGACCAGTACTCTATCTTATAGCCAATCACCCCACAACCCTTATCTTAAATGTTCCTTACATTAGAATGTGTGCGTCTTGGGTCGCGGGAAGGGCAGGCGCTCTCACATTCTCTCCCTGCGCACACTACGCTAACAAACAAGTTCAGAAGTGGGATATTTGTTATTGGGAAATTTGATTTCCTGGGCTATCGACCGCGAAGATTACAACCAACTTTAGATTACTTTTTAAATTTATCGCATCTAACACATCGCACTAGTGCTAGTGAGAATATTTACAATTATTGTTCGGCCCTAATTGAACGTTCATTCTTTTAATTAATTAAACTTACATTTTATATTGGTTTACAACAAAGATAATAGTACCTTCTGAATGGCCATAATGCTTCGATACATTTGCACAGACGATTTTGTAAACTATTTTTATCGTCCTGCAGACTTTATTAAAAATTGCTAAAGAAATTTATTTTAAATTTTATACACGTATGGTTTGTGTAATATGGACTTATTACCGCTGACCTATTTACCTTGATTGATGATTGATTGATTGATTGATTGAGACCACTAAATACGAATAAGATCTTCCCATTATCCCCTTAAGACTACAGTTGAAGCCTATTGTATTATTCCGTACTAAGTGCATTTCTTTAGATACACATGTTAGTGTCGCTCACTAAGCTTATTAGCATGTGTGGTAAACATTTTTCCGGCAGATCAGTCATCGGGTTGATTGCTTCTAGCCATGGTAGTTTCCCCCGTTCCAGTGCAACGCATTCACAAGCAACATAATAGGCTTTGTCATCCTTGTTGCATAGTTTACATAAAAGTTCACCTTTAAGGACACCTAGGCACTTCCTTAGACAGCCGTGTCCTGTCAACAGACTCATCAGTGCTCTAAGTTCCACTCGGGTGAGAGCCACCACATCCCCAGCTAGTTTCCAAGTCTCTTTCAACGCTGTTGCAGTGAAACTGGTGTTTCTCTACGATCCACTCAGTTACTGCACCACGCGTATTGCAGTTTTAATTATTCCCAGACCCGATTTAGGTCCAGTAAATAGTATTTTAAAGCCCAACCTTGTAAGCTTGTTTGCAAGTTCGTTGTCTGCCGGTCACTCACTCCAAAGTGATGTGTATTTTGTGTTTATTGTATTTTGCCAGGATCTTAAGTTGTCCAAGCTACCTCAAACTAGTTTCGAAATTATCTGATGGGATGCATATGTCTTTTGGGCCGCTTAGATATCGGATAGCATACTGGTCAGTTGACTTGAGTTGCTTTTGCAACGCTCCATAGGTGCGTATTCCTACTGCCAGTATTTTCGCTTGCTATACATGGTATATTGCCCCAATACAATATATTCTTCATCCAGGGTTTCTCCATACATGCCAGCTCCAAATCTGTGATTCTGTTTGACTCATCTACATTTTGGTTTTGAATTCCTGGTTTCTGTTTTGTTCTCCATTCATCCCAGGCGAAAATAACTTTGAAAGGTTCGTCAAAGAAGAGTTTGTTCGTAATCATGTTCATTTCGAAGATAGGGATTGCGACTTCGCTTGTTTCTCTAGTATGCCCAAAAGTATTCCGCGTACTCTAATTTCTACCACATTTCAATTTGCATGCTTCCATTCTTGCCCTCCCTTTAATATTAATATCCAAGAGGAATAAAAATCAAGTCTCCCCAAAAGTTCTTTTCAAACGACGCACCATGAGAGGACTCGAACTTGTAGGTGGCCAAAAATACTTTACGTATAAGTTAAAGATTATAAATCACTTTCTATATTATACAGTTCTCATATTTCATAATTCGATTAGTTATTGGTATTTCTTATCTTTGTCCATTTATTTACCGCATTATGACAAGAATCGAACTTTTAGACAGCCAAAACCGTTTTTTCCCTCTCCTTTCGACTTGAAATATGCATACATGTGTTAACGATATGTCAAGTACCGAACGAGACTTGCATGACTAGCTAGCATAATTATAATATCAATTTATTGGCATCACATTGATACATCTACATTATGAACAGAAATGCCAAAAGACTAAATCACCTTGGTAAAGTGCTCTTCCTTTAGCCTTAGTTCAAGTTTTCATGGATTTAGCCAGAAATATATAACATATGAATTAATGTACGACCAATTTATCCTTCCTTTCCTATCACTCAAGTCCTCTTCATTGATAGAAATACTATACATCTTGAGGATTACTTTGAGATCTACACATATATAATTTCATTTCATTTTCTAAAATCCTGAGCCATTTAAACCAAAAATAAGACTTTCCGTCATTTTTTCATAAACAATATCGCTAAACAGACATTCAATGTTTGACATATCTTGTGAGTGCGAATATCATTTAATGGTATTGAGTTATATTTTTATGTCGGTTAATATCACGAAATATATAATATTTACATTATTAGATATTTGCAATAGTTATTAATTTACGTTCCAAACATTTGAAATGAAAATAAATAATATTTTTTATATTAAAAGATATACGAAAAAAAATGTATCTTTTATAAAGGAAATTATCTACTAATGGAATTATGAAAAATAGATTATATGTGCAAGCGGGATTATCTATTTCAGGGTCGTTGTTTACAAAGCACCAACATATTTATTTAATAAAATATGCTTTTACACTGATGTTCATCACTTGGGGTTGCGACACAGAAATTTTATTACCACTCCTTTCCATAAAAGTTCGATTTTCCAACGGTTCTTTTCTTATAAAATTTCGAAATTTTATAACAATTTAAATGCAGAAGTCAAACTATTTTTCGTTCTCTAAATTTAAGACATGCATGCTTGTCTTCTTACCTGCCAACCAGCGCTGAGTCTTGTGCCGACCATATATATCTCTGCCTTCTCCATTTTGTGTTGCCCTGATGAGTGTGCTACTCAGTTGCTCTGTTGGGAATGCAGCTACTTTGTTCTTTTTTTCTTTGGCAATACAATTTCTCCGCAAAATTGTCGCTAAAGTGGTGGGTATTAAGACATCGTACAATGACATCTAGTATTGAGAAAATAAATTACAAACAGAAAGAACCATATATCTAATAATTGATAAAACACAATAAATAAGAGATTGAATAAATATGAAGTTGTTTGTTTATTCATGGACAGCCTTGCAAATTCTATAAGAATATCAACTATTTCGATATTCTTCAGTAAAATAATAAACATTTATTCCTATAGTTTTGAGACTAATATGTTCGTTTGATTAACTAGTATAAACATTGTAAGGCTGGAGCACTTTTCTCTTTTAATTCTTTTTGTATTACCTAAAATTAATGACAATATAAAAATATAAATCAGAAATATTTCAAACACTTACAATTTAAAAATGTGTCGACATACAATGTGTTGCCGGTTAGGCGTCACAAGAGAAATTTATTTTTTAATATTGATTTCTCAAAAATTTTTACTTTTCATAAAAGTTTTTACTGGTTCTAAAATCTATGAATAATACCATACTTTGAAAATAAATGTCTTAATAATGGTGAAATAGTATTAGTTAAGTAGTTTTTTTTTTTCTATGTTAACTCTACCACCTGATACGACAAACTAACCGTCATTTCCCTAAAACGGATGACAGTACTGATTACATTTTAATAGACTGCGCCGTTTGTTGTAATTTTGGATATTGGAAGCCTTTGTGTAAGAAATCTGTAGACTAACTAGAATCTGCTGAACTTTTTCACTATTCATTTAAGGACTTTTATGGAACAAATTGTATAAAAACATACACACAAATTTATAATTAACTCATCAATTCTTTATTCAATTGTTTTTTATTAAATTTTAATCACCAGAAAAACTGAATCTTTGCTGATTTTTCCGAAGTTATAAGTTTCACAGTAACAAAATTAACAATAGTGCTTTGAAGAGGTTATTGCATCAGATTTATTCATATTTATTAAAGTCTTTGTTGCAACCATATTTATCAATACATATTTCTGTTGTATGTATAACATACACAAAAGCAAACATTCATTGATTTTGCATTTATGCATTCTGTGCCATTTATCATAATTAAAGCATTAATTTATGATTGCTTTGAAATTCATAAAGATTATTATCCCTTTAGAGTGACACATCTTATTCAAACAAACAAAAAATGGGATGGTGTATTATTAGCGTAGAGTTTTATATTGGATAAAATAGTGGAAATTTTGCATTTAGAACCCATTACAAGAGACAAGCAATATTTTTACGGTATAATATATTTACATATTCAATTACATATTTTTTTACTACAAGGAATTAATAAATATAAAATATATTTAGATATATTTATAGTCCCAAATCCGCCGTATTAATTTCATATTCCATGTTTTCCTAATACATATTTGAAATTATGTGGGCACTAGTGTTGGGAACGAAACTTTCATCATCATTCACAATAGATCGTCCGCTTCATACTACGACTTCAAGCAGTCTATTTCATTCACTGCGTGAATGAAGGGCTTGTGCATGAAGTAAATCTTTCACATTGCTTTCACGAGAATGAACGTGTGGCGACCTGTTTGTATGTAAACAATTTACTATTTATTTTATTAATAAGTTATTACCAATAAGGTATTTGCCCAAAAACTAAATTGTAACCTTCCATAAAAGCTATACCGTGAACAGAGCTGCTTGCTCCTGTCTTTCACGAAATACATCCATCCAAATCGTGAAAGCAACCTCGAGCCTTCGCTTCATTCGTTATGTGGCTTCGCAGTGCAATATTTACTCACAGCTATACAGGCGAATGAAACCACGTTCTTCGCAACACTAGTGGACACTAATTTTCCATATTGGATGTTGCGTTCTTTATATAGCCGTCATTGAACGTAATTACTACTTATATAATATTATGTATCGCTACGTATTTCTATCAAAGTTATTGTTGTATGCGTTTTAAAAAATGAATCTGTGATGTATACCGTATCTTCTTGGTAAATGCAAAGCTTTAGTAATTTAAAAATTCTTTTTAAAATTTTCCGAAAGATAAAGCAACAATACTACAAGCATATTCTACTTTTCCCGTTTTAAATAAAGACTGTCAGTTTTCGCGTACATAAATATGTATATGTGTATGTACAAAATACCTATCTGTTTTCGGTAGCTACCCAACTGAGTGCACAGTTGGGTAGCTACCGAAAACAGAGATTATATCCTCATATTTTTCGTAAAACCGCAGGGCGACGCGACATCTGCCAGAGAAATTTCAGGAGCCAAGAATAAAACGTGAATAATTAAATGGAGAAAATGCAGCGACGAAGACGATTCCTTTCAATTAACGGATGAATTAATGATAAGTTTCACTTTTTCTCGGTTCAACCTGGAACTAGAGAACGGAAGGATCTGTCGCTTGTCCATTAGTCAGACTTTTTAGATGTTTTGTTTGTCTTTCTATGCAGTGCTACATATATTTCTTCAGTGTTGAATCGAGGTTTCTGATGCATATGTGTTTATATAAAGTTACAAATTTCATCGAAGGAAAAGATGAAAGGAATAGATAGTTATGAAAACTTATATTAAACTTTTTGTTAGCAAAAACCTTGAAAGATAAAAAGATTAAATATTAATTATTAATTAGAGGATTGTATTTTATAATCTAATGGACAAGCTGTTTGAAACACTCCTCCACTATCATTATCTCGGGGCCTATTTCAGCTAAATTAATGCGACAAAAAAAATATAACAAAACCCCACTTGAAGAATCTTCTGAAAGTATTTCTAATCTTCGGAAACGTTTTGTTATACCGGAAGTCGACAACATGTTCCTTTTTTCTCACCTCAACGAATTATGTGGATTATCTAAAAAATATTTATTCAAAGTTCTCTATCTCTAAATTCAAGCGTTTTAGAGATATATATACCCAATTTTTTACATTTTTACATTTACATTGCCTTCGATAGTATTTTGTACTTCAAAAGCCATTAGAAAAAATAATGCCAAATTACCACAGCATAAGAAACAAAATCGTATATACCAAATGCCGTCAAAAGAACCACTAAATTTTATACAGAGTGTTCATAAAGTGATTGTCCCCTTGAAAACTTTTCACCTTAGATTTTTTTTTAAATGTAACATTGTATTTTTATGTGTTCGAAGCAAGATTCACATGGAATGCTGTATAAACAGTTTTCAGTTCGTTGGTTTATCTTCTCGGGTTTCGTACTAGTTAAGTATGATCTTGTTGTGTTTGAGGTTCTTATTGCCGTTTTAATTTCGTATTGATTGCCTTGATCTTTCTGATTTCATTTTATTTAATGGAGGCTATGAATATTTGACAGCCTAGCCAGCATATGCCATGCATGCAGTGTCGAATAAGATACGGTATTATCTTTTGTGGCCTCTCCCCACACTTTTCTCGGTGCTTTTTGTTACAGAAAAGAATTATCAGATCCATATTTTCATTAAAACAGACAGATTCTTGCCTACCATTATTTCAGCACCACCGTATGTCCACCACCATGTCTCTACCCTCATTATTTTTGTATGAGTGTGCAATATATGCATTTAAACATATTACAGACTTTATTAGTAATGGTGATTTTAATACAACTTACAATACGAGACATTTGAGTATGTTGCGCATTCCTAAACATCGAACTGCACTGTTTGAGAAAAGTCCGGGCTACGCCTGCATCAAGGTTTATAATGGACTGCCGAGTAGACTGCGTAATGAGTCTGACTTCAGTAAGTTTAAAATATCAATCCGTAACTATTTTACTGATAATTGTTTTTATAAGACATCTGACTATTTTTCTTGAGGTGTCTAGGTTCTTAGCATGTCAGTTTTCTTTTTTTTTATATACATATATTTTACTGCTATTATTTTGTAATTTCTTCATTTCTTTGTCAACAGCAACAACACTGTTGACAAAGCCCATATCTGCTAGATCTAGTGGCTAATAAAGATTATTATTATTTTACAACTGTATTGTATTTTGCTTGCTACTAATGACTAAATATGGAAAGGTAACAAATAAATAAATAAATAAATAATGCAAAAGCGCACATAAACAAATAACTTCACAAATATCGTCCACAGCCAGGGAAGGACTCAAAATTTATAATTAATAAATTCGTCAAATAAGTAAAATGCTTGCTCCAGCAATACAGCCTTCAATTTATACGAAATGCTTTTAACTTATGAGAATCTACTATGAAGGAAGGAAGCTTATTGAAGAAATAGAGACTCACTAGTAAAGGAATTTTTACAAAGAATGTTGTCTGTCTTTAACAGATTAATATTATTGCACGTACGTAATACAAATGAGTGGGAGATTTAATAAAATATACATAAACAGTAATGAGAAATAAATATTTTTAAGATAACAAGTTCATTTAAGAATGAAACGTTCTTAAAATTAAAAACGGAAAATAAAAAAGTAAATTGTGTATACTCAATGTAATTCTTGGTCGCAAGATATTACCTTGAGTGAGTTTTTCTTTGATTATTGTTAGTGATTTATCTGCTGGTACATTTGTAAAGAGATTGCCGACATCGAAGCTACCCATAGTGTTATTTGGATTTAAGCGTAAGTTCCTCATTTTTTCAACGAAGTGTTATGGGTTTTGAACTGCAGATTCTATACAGCCTGTTAGTGGTTTCAGTATCTGTAATAGCAACTTGGCAAGTTGATGGGATGGTGAACTGACTATAGGTCTTAATGGAATATCCGGCTTCTTGGTAGGCCATAGAGATGTTGAGATTTGCTGTAGTGCGGTGTTAATCTGTAGCGTATGTTAGTGAATTCGGTTATGTGTTTGTAGAGTACTTTGTAAATTCTGACCTCTAATGACAATGTAGAATCTTTGTGTATTTCTGTATATCCTCCTGCTTGTAATACCTACCTTCTGTATTTTATTGTCATAGTCCCTTGTGTCCATTGTAACCCTAGCGTTTTCTTTGTCTGCCGAAAGTATTTTTAAAGTTTTATCCAATTAAAAATCTTAGAGCTCGTCGTTCTTGAACGATGACATAGTTATTTGGCTTTTTTTTTATAGTTATTTTCTTGAGTGCTGTTCTGGTTTTCCAACGGTATTCGCTTGCTTTTTCGACTTCCATATTCTTGATTGTTTTTCACACGCAAGTAAAATATCCGTTGCCAGAATGATCGTTGATACTATTGCGAACTTCATACCTTTATTTAGTAGTCGTCTAGCGTCCGGGTATATGGTCCTACTGGATATGTTTATTACAGTTTTTGTAGGATCTAGTTCCCTCATTTTTCTTCGTGTTTGGGCAGGAGTCGCACCAGTTACTGTTGCTGTTGCTGCTTTTGTTTTTGGTTTTCTTTTTTATAGCTCCTTGATACTGCTGTTTTAATTAGGCCGTGATCTGTTTTAGATGATGTTCTTTTAGTGGTATATCTAAAGTCTTCACATTGCTGTTGTAGACGTACCTAAAAAAAATGTTACAATTCACATTGACATTGCAAAAAATTGGCTGCTACATGCCCAAACTTTTTGTCCTCAGTTTGCTATTATCTATATTCATCTGTAATTCTGAAATTTCTAAATATTTTGCGGTGAAAAACTACTGCTTTTGCTGAAAAACATGATTCGTGCAGAACCATCTTGCCATAACTAAATTAAAACCCCTATATACTGACAATTAGGTTAATTTCAAACTCACTGCATCTGTGATTGTAATATATATATATTAGTATAGTATATAATTTACTATATGCTACATTAATGTAGTATAGTACTGCTCCTATAATTATAAAAGATATAAAATATCCTGTTAATCATCATAAATACAAATAAATTCGTTATGATTACCTTTTACAGTAAAATTAAACCACATTAAGGGAGTTGAAATGTGAGAGTAAATGATCACAATAAAAATTAACGGCAGCCATTAGTCGGGAAACCGACGATTGTTCCTTTTGAGCCCTCATAACCGACGTCATCGTAAACTAAAGAAAGTGGGAAGTACCTGCAGTTTTCTACGGGAGATATTATCCCTAAACAGTAGATATACAATATGCCACGTTATTCGGCTTCTATATTGTTTTACCTAAGCCGTAACGTACGAGGCATAATTAGCTATTGCTTTCAAGGGTAATTAAAACGAATTAGAATGTAAACTATACTGGCGGCGTTTCTAATTTTTCAGGTCGTAGACGTAGACCATTCGCTTAAAATTATTATACATAATAATGGGTATGTTATAGTAAAATGGTACCTATTATTTCCTTATTTTTCCAAACATAAAATCATTATTTTTAAATTCCTTGCGAATTTCCAACACATGACTTTACATAGATTAAAATTGATGAAAAACATACTACAAATAGCTACTATATGGTGTAGAGTAATCGTCTGTTTAATTATAACTATAACTGTTTATAATGTACCGATGGTTGAATAAACCACTTAATCTAACTAATTTGATAATGGACTCCAAATTATTTGAGATAATTGCATTCATATTTGCATTTGTTAAAAGAATCGATTGGTAAAGACTATTATTTAAAAGCCGAAACATGTTTGGTGTAAATATAATAAAAATGTTAAAAATAATAGTAAATATATCATAACTAAAGTTTTCGTAACAAATTCTAATAAAGAGAAATGCAAGTAAAGATAAGCCCATTATTTGTCCCAAAATTAAACCACCATATAATATAATAAAAATAATATTAAATACTTTTGTAATAGATATTTTGAATTAGACAAATATTGGTTATGTATTAGCTATATGCGACTTGGTAAGTAGGTTAATTTATATTTTGAATTGATTTCGCCTTTACTTGATGTAAATCCATCTTAACTAATGAAAAAACATTCTTTCACAGTTTTATTAATGTGAGTGTAACAGATGTTTCGCCGCACAGCGGCTTCGTCAGATACAAATAGGTACTGGAAACAAAATATCACAAACAGCAACTTATTTTAAGATTATGTTCTACGTAACACAAAATTAATTTTGAGCAGATACTTAGAAAGGGTATAAAATATATGTTGTATAACTTTGATATCGTTTAATATTACAACTTTAACAGCGCCATTTTATTAGGCGCTTTCATAGCTTAAATCTTCCATCAAGGATATTCGTTGGCAATTAACGTGTAAAAACTATTGAGACTCTGTAGATCGTGAGAGTTAGAGAGCTAATTAGTTGAATTAGACAATATAGGCACAACAGTTACACATAGGTATATTAGAGTGCACAACTTAGGTGAGATAGTTCATTTCTTAATGATTATGTTTACTTTAATGTTTAGTGGAGGTCATCGGAGAAGGTTCGCCTGCGATGACCTCACCTTTCTACTTATGTAATTTTCGAACTTATTCATCTTCTGACTATTACAAGGTATATAAGTCATAATTTTCGTATCAAATATTTTGAAACAGCATGATTGTTGGGGTCGATTTGCGTTTGATGTTGGGGTTCGATGAAGATTTGCTAAAACCGAAACCGGTCCCAAAAAATTTGTAATAAATAATAAATTAATTAGGGAGTACTATACATATATTTTATACGTCTGACTTACTAATTGAAACAAGATAACGTGCCGAGCTATTTCCCAATTTTAAGATTGTAAAGGTGTATACATTTCTGCTTAAAATTCATTTGTTTGTGAGAGCTGTATGAACTTTACGTCATTTGAGAATTTTACACAAAACTGTGTTGATTTCACTTCAGAAGTAACAGTTATAAGAATAATTTGATTTTACTGTTTTAAAGAATGACACTTACTGTAGTGCAGTATGTATAATTAATTATATTATTACTAGATATGAAATAGTAATAATTAACTATTATGTTTACAGGAAACAAAATGGCTGCACCTGCGGTTGGAATAGACTTGGGAACAACCCATTCCTGTGTGGCTGTCTATCAATATGGGAAAGTGGAGATTATAGCTAATGATCACGGTTCGAAAACTACACCATCTTGGGTTGCCCTTACCCAAGATGAACGGCTCATAGGTGACGCAGCAAAGCATCAAGCGCCTTTAAATCCAGAAAATACAATTTACGGTAAGAAACTTTACTATCACCTGCTTTTCAGTTTCTTAACTTTTGGTTTTTTCTAGACATGAAACGATTAATTGGACGCCGGTATAAAGATGAAACAGTGCAATCTGATATTAGAAATTGGCCCTTCACAATAGTCGACGCTGATGGATTCCCTCAAGTGGCAATTACGTCATACGGAGTTGAAACTAACCTTAAACCGGAAGAAATAAGCGCTATGGTTCTCACAAAAATGAAGGAAACTGCCGAAGCGTATCTAGAGGCCACAGTAAAAAAAGCAGTTGTAACCGTACCGGCTTATTTTACTGATTATCAGAGAGAGGCAACGATGGAAGCCGCTGAACTGGCCGGATTAGAAGTAATGCGTCTCCTTAATGAGCCTACCGCAGCTGCTGTAGCATATGCCGTCACCAAAGAAGATATGAGAGGAACTGTTTTAATTTTTGACTTAGGAGGAGGCACGTTAGATGTTTCCATAGTTACTATCATTGATTCATATTTTATTGTTAAAGCCACTAATGGAAATACACATCTCGGTGGCGAAGATTTCAGTAATAAATTATTCGATTATGTAATAACTTTATTCGAAAAGAAACATAATAAACAGGTACGAGGTAATAAACGTGCTATGTCTCGTCTGAAACAAGAGTGTGAAAGCGCCAAGAAGAAACTTTCGTTCTCAGTGCGAGTCAAAGTGTTTGTTGATTGTTTGATCGATGGCATTGACTGTAATGAGCAGATCACCAGAGCTAAATTTGACGAACTGAATGCAGATCTCTTTCGTTCCACATTGGAACCTGTAACTAACGCCCTACAATCAATCAATATGACGGGGAAGGACATCGATAAAGTACTAATGGTCGGGGGATCCTCACGGATACCAAAAATCCAAAATCTTCTTCAGCAATTTTTCGGTGATAGAGAAGTGTGCTGTTCAATTAATCCAGATGAAGCTATCGCATATGGTGCAGGCCTTTGCGCTGCAATTTATAGTGGCATCGATATTAGAGATACAAGAAATTTTATAATAAAAGACATTATTCCTATGGCTCTAGGCGTGGGAACTGAGGAAGATTACGCGACCTATAGTATCGTCATTGAAAAGAATGCAACCATACCAATCTCAAAGTCGCGACAATATTACACTCTTTATGATAACCAGACGACCGTTTCGTTCCCTATATATGAAGGAGATGATCCGGAGACCAAGAATAATAGATTACTAGGGAAGTTTTCAATCAAAGAAATTCCACCCAAGCCGAAGGACCAGGAAAATTTGAACGTGACATTTTCGATAAATATTAACGGTATTCTTCAAGTTCATGCAAAAAACATCTCAACGGGAAATGAAGCGAGTATTGTCACTGACCGAAAATTCTAGATAGGATCTCTTTGAATGAAGCGCATATTGCGTTATGTATGTAAAGGGCAGGATTATGGCGTATTTTAGCACGATTACTTCTTTTTTTTGGAATTGCCATTCGAATTTTTGTTTTCCACCGTTTTTGTTATATTCTTTATTTAAACAACATTTATTGTTAGTTATACATTTTAGTTAAGTAGGTATTATAAACACAACTGTAAACAGCCAAAATAAAAGATTATTGCATTATAAAATTCAATAAATTTTCTTAGACAGTAAATCTTCATATGTTTCGCTTTTTACATTAAGAGGGGTATTTAAAAAGGCATGAATCAATAGATGGCGCCGTCGGGTTAAATTTACAAACAACATAACTCATTTGTAACTTGTTAGAATATATCTAAGTCTATACGAACGATTGTAGACATGTTGTTCTGGGCAACAAAGGATTTTGGCTTTTAATTTTACTTTAATAAAGCGTATGCGGAAAAAATATACCTTTTGTAAGTTTTAAACAATTTAAAACCTTATTAGTAATATAAGGACTCGTCCTGCTGAATTGCGTATTTTAATTATCAATAATAACGACGGAGTGTTAAATTATTTTTGGGGATCAGTAGGCATCTGTAACCGCGGTGTTCAGCTATAACCTATCTACCTAACATAGATTGTGGAGAATTGTTTGACAGCCAGATTAGTTTCCTTTGTTGTTGAACCTTTGAAATGAGTGTATAAGCAAAGGTTGTTTCCACTGTTGCCAGATTGTTTACTTACTTGGCTTGGTGGACTAGCTGCTGGTTTATATCGTATATAGAATCAAAAAATAAATATTATTTAAAACATTTTTGTGTGTTTCTAGTGTGTAATCCGTTGTAGTGTACTACATTGACAGCTATTGTATAATTTAAGGCAACATCTTTTGGAATGATATTGCGTAAGAACGCGTGATAATCAATTATAAACGATTGCAGTGCCCCATAACTATTTAAAGTCCCCTCTTAAATGTCTAGCTGAACTAGTTTCAGAGAATTAATTTTTAGTATGATTTGCACTTATGTATATTTAAAATTATTAGACTTTTGTTATCTTGGCAGTCTTGACGCTAATAATAAAACACTTTTTTTTTTTAGCGGAAGGTATAGACTTAATTCAAAATCGCAGTTAAATTACTGTTATTTCATTGTATGGTGACGTTTCGACAATCCTAAGTTGTATTCATCTTTCATGATTTTTAATTAATTCGAATATTGCGTAAATTTTTCTAACAAGGAATACGAAATTAATTATTTTATAATATGTTTCTGTGCGCCCTGATATTTTTACTTGTTAACATTGCAAATTTTTATTTGCATTTTATTATTGGAAAAAAATACTTAAAATCATTTATAAAACAATTAATTACGTATTCTTGGAAAGAAAAATATACATGAAATTTACATTTCAGGACTGAAGAAGGCAACTTAGCAATGTCGAAACGTCTCCGTACATGAAATATAAATAATTTAACTAGAACTTTGAATTAAAGCATATACTGGTTTGTAGGAATTCAATCGTTTGCCTTTTAGGTCATGTGACGACCCCAGCACTTTTCAACGGCTAACAGTTACGGTGCAATGTAGCCATTTATTTGGATGATATCATGGTTGTACTTTTGAGGACTGTTTAAGGCGTTTAATTTATAAAGAAGCAAGTAAAATTTTAAAAACCTCAAATTGAAATTTTTGTGAAAAGGAACAAAAATCTTGTGTTTTATTGTGTCATCCATTGCCATTTCATTTCATCCAAAAAAGGATGGAATCGGTTATAACTTTTCACATACCCCAAGGAAGTTAAAGATATTCAAAGTTTTCTCTAAGTCTATTTTATGTAAAATTTATTAAATATTTCTGAGTTATAGCTGGCCCCCTATCAAGTAATCGGATGAAAATCTGAATTTTACTGAAAACCAGAACAGCAAAATTCTTTTAATTTAATAAAGCCGAAATTGTCAATTACTCTTTTAAATATACTCTCAACTCCCCTACAAAAAGCTACCAATAAATATTAAATTCGTGTAAATGTCGAATCATGGGTTGCACGTGTTCATCGCTGGCACCACTTACCGAATTTTTTTGGGAAAAATCCTTACCTTTGGTTGGCAACATTGTAATAGCAAAATGTCAAGTTTGAATAATAATAATAATAATAATATGCTTTATTGTCATGAAAAATTACAAATTTTGTGGACAAAGCTAAGGAAAGATTACAATAAAAGATACAGATACAACAGACAAGGAATACATAGTGTTGGATACACCAGGCTGTCAAAGTAAAAGAAAAAGAAAAAAGTTTAAGTTAGAGGATTGTGTTGCCCGACAGAGAAAATAAAAATAGTAATTTAAATTCAAATTTTACCCTCCTTCGAAAAAATCGCTAACTGCATAAAGGGGTTGTATTAGGAGGTATGATTTTACCTTCCTGCGACGTAGGTTGGTATTGATCTAAGCTGAATTGGGAGATGGTTGTATAACTTGATTGCACTATAGATGATTTGAGTTTCTAGTTAACTCTGTATTGAGTACAGGTAGCTAAAGATCGTGATCCAAGCATCTTGTAACGCAGCTATAGTGATGTGGTTATTGGCCAAGTATTAAAGTTAATATTTCCAAAAACAAATTTTTTAAGTGGCATTTCACTTCTTGTTGATTATTTAAGTTACATAGATTTTCTGGTTACATAGCTTTGCACTATTTAGTTTTAATATAAACCAGGCAAGCAGTGCCCGCCATTACTATTATTTTGACGTGTCAAGAGGGAAATTCCATGTTGTTAAATGTCATGCAGATACGGCTGATAACAGAAAGCTGGTGTAACATTCAATCCTCATAAATAAAACTATTATGGCCATTAAACTGGTTATGATTAAATTTAATAATTCAATTAAAACAATAGAAAACAACGAATAACGACTGTCACTAACATAAACTTTTCTAGATATTATAATTAAAAGAATATACTATTGTTACAAAAAAGCGCACATTTCCCGCTTTTGTTAATCATAAATCCCAATCACTTCTTTTGTTTTTCAAAATAAATTAACATGTATACACTTTATGAATCTCTAAACCCAAATTTATGCATAATGATATTGAAAAGAAAAACGTGAAGATTTCAACAAAATACAAAAGAATACTAATCGAAAGTGCTAGTAGAGCACTTTGACCTGAACAATTTTTTTAGTAAACTTAATAATATCTGAACAGTGTTTTAAAAATGATCACCCACTTGTTGGAAACCACTGATACTAGTATACAATTATAATTTTGTAAGAGATGATTTTTCGATAAATCAGAATGTTTGATTGAAATCAGCGATTGTTTGTTGTGTTACAATGTGACATATCAATGTCATATCGATTGATGTTTTGTTGACATCTATCAAATAAATGACTTGCCTTCTACTGAAAGCAAATGAATTTTGAATATCAGATCATTGGATTGGAAAGACATCATTGTACCAATAAAGAGTATTGTGACATGCTAATCAGTGTTAATGGCATGTCTAATCAAAATATTGCCGCATTAAGAGAACTATATTTGGATAGGTTTTCCAGGCGAACAATTCTAGTGCACCGAACTTGAAAGCCAGGGACTTTGAAACCCAGAAATACCAAAACTAGATTCGCCATGTACAAATCTGTGTTGATATGCGAGGTATACATTTTGAATCTCAACTGTAGACGCGATCTTTGTCAGCAGTTTCAATAAGTCAATAAGTTTTTCTTTTACTGTTACTTTCTTATCTTTGAGATTTTCCTACGGGTTTATAAATAAAAGTCACTTCTTTAAGCCTCCTTAGTAAGTCATTTCAGTTAACAATCACCCTGTATACAGTTGTTGCAAGGTAATAATTTGATAAACTGTTGTTTGCTCAATGATTATTGAGTTTATATTTGTTATTGTTTGTACAATTTCTATTTATAAAATTCTGGAACACTTCTTATCTAGATTCTAGAACAGCAGTGATTACGCTTAACTATCTAGCACTGATTTCAGATATAAGTTGGACAAACACGCCTTGGAAGGTACTCATCTTTGTAAAAGGAACTCAATTTTTGAATGTAAAGCAGAATAATAAGAATAATTATTTCGGTAGAAATAACTCACTTCGTTTATTTTTAAATTAAACTTAAAACAAGGTAACTATAGAAATGGTTGCACGAAAAAATATCTCAAATAAGTGAATTAAACAGATTACATATCAGAGATACAAATCTAATCTAATCTCTAATCTACATATTCTGGAAGCGTTATCTATAACACACATTTTATTACAACAGTTTACTAGCATCGCCCATTTATAGTATTAATTGACAAAATGCTTTGACGTTAACAAAGGAAGTAGTGCACATGTTTTTTATGACCGCAGGACGAAAATGGCAGACTGTGCAATAGGAATAGATCTGGGAACTACACATTCATGTGTTGCAGTATATCATAATAGCCAAATCGAAATCATTACCAACGATTTTGGATTTAGAACTACGCCTTCTTGTGTTGCTTTTACGGAAAAGGAAGTATTAGTGGGAAATGCTGCTAAAGATCAAGTTACGCTCAATCCTGAAAATACTGTATACGGTAAGTTAGATGAAAATTATTATTAAACTAACAATTAAACGGTGCATGGCTTACCTTTAATAATAGACCAGTAAAAGAAATATGACTCATAATGTAGTGTATGTTCTGGCTTATGTGACTGGTTTGATTATCATTGGCATGTATATGTATACAATGTATTACATTAACATAGTTTACGTTCAGTCAAGAGTATTTAACCTACCATACTTCCTCTAATATAGTGTCCTTCAGGGTTCAGGCTCTAAAAATACCATTTTTAGAGGCTAAACCCTTCTGCTAGATAAGTAGGAACACGACATTTTATTTCCTTTTATTGCTATGTTTCCCGGAAACCGCACCAGAGCAATTTTGTTCGTTTAACCGAAGTAATCATTTCTGAGCGCCAAAATTGCTCTGGGACGGTCATTGAGATTTTCCAAGCGCTCAGATCATCACAGAGATAATTACTTGTGACCTGAGCGTTTTAATGTCTTTTGAGGTTTGGAGGCATCTCTAATTAAAATATGGATATGTTTAAAAAATGGACGGGTATTTGTCCAATCTAAGTCATGGTGATATTGTCTCTGCTACTCTCGTCCTTTGTCTTTTCGGTTCCCTGATCTGGACACCAGATAATGCTTTCCGTTGCTGCAGCCTGAGTTATTCTACTCTCTTCACAATGTTTTCAATATTGTCACACTCTGGTAATCATTAGTGTTAGTGGAAATATATTTTAGAGTCATACATTTATCGAGGAAACGGCACCGAACTATGTAAATAGTGGTTCGATTTATCGAAACACCTGTGGCATAATCGAAAAATCCTGAATAAACACAATACCGCTTCGACCATAGGCGGCACAGAAAAATCCTACATGATCTAATTTTAATTAAAGTGGGCGATGACTTCACCTAAATTTATCAGCATATTACGTATTAGTATTAGGTACCTTTAGTTTGAATACTTCTTCATTTGGCGAAATACTTCAACCTTCAAAAAAATTGTTTTATACAGAAATTTAGAATCTGGCAAATGTTTAAAATTTACAGGTGTAAAATTTAGCTGATTAATTAAAGAGGGATTTTTAATAATATCGTTTTTTAAATACTATGTCTAAGATATGCCAATATTATTTGCAATAAAAAACTTGCTTCCAACCAAGTGCACCATCTTGCTGTAACTGGCGCAGATGGCAAAGGCAAATCAGGAAATTATGTTTATAATTTCTGATATTTCAACAATAATGTCTATAACTCAAAAGTCTAAAAACATCAGTTGTTCTCAGCAGATATCCAAATAAATTGTTAGAAATTTGATTTTATTGAAGAAGTTGTTGCGGTTGGTATGACGATGTGCGGAGCGGGATTTGCTTAAAAAAGTGTGCTGAAGAGTTATTCTGCGGCATGTTTTCTATTTTTTCAAGTCACTCTGAGGAGAGGTACAAGGCAATCCTATCGATGTTAGAGCGTTCCAGAAGGGTTCAACAATTCCAATGCCACCAATATCAATTCCACCTTTTCTGGAATGCTCTACATTGATAGATTGCCTTGTACACTGCTCTCAGATGACTTGAGAGATAGAAGAATGGTGCCGCAGTAACTCTTCAGCCTTGGCAATTATGTTGAAGTACGTTTCTTCAATCAAATCTGCTTCTGAGTCGTTGTTGGGTCATCCTCTTATTCTACTATTTGCATTTGAACATTGTTAAACTCATGGCCATGATGCTCTTGCTCTTGATAAGCGTTCGTTGATTTGAAAACATAAATTTAATCGTGTGTATTAATTTTTGTCGTGTTGATAAAACAATGTGCGGAGCATGTACCCGATAGTCCATTCTTTAAGAAATCCTGCTCGCACATTGGTCTCTACCATTAACCGTAACAGAAGTACCAGCTAACTCTTGGCGAAGATCAAGTATTGGGATGCACTAAACAGAGTATACAAATCAAAAACTTCTTTATNGAAAAAAGTTTGGTTATATGTCAGCAACAAATTGAGATAAGTTATAAGAGGTGAGCCAGGAAGAAAGCTATTGGCGTCGGACAACCGTTTAGTACTTGAGAAAGCATAAAATTTGCAAAAGTGCCATTATAGCAAGTTAGTTTTTTTATAAGAGGTCATTCATACATTTGAATTCTTGAGAACTTAGTGAAGGCGTTGTTTGTTTTAATAGATTTTGATTATAGATTTTATAGAAGCCGATACTTTCTGTGTGGCACTGAGTGAATGTATTTAGCAGAGTTGACTTATGAGGGATGTGCCTATTGGCATATTTCTTTAACATTTATGCAGAAAGAATTTGCAATAATAAAGGAATGTGAGCCGCAACAAATGCCACATAATTCTTAATAGTGGTGTCTTCATGCAGACGGAAAAGCCCAACAAAAACAGTCTTGGTGGTGCTTTTTTTGTCTGGATGTGTTGCACCATATTTATTAACAACGAAACATAAGCTAATTGATACCAACGTACTGGATTGATTGTTCATAGACCCATTGATGGACCAAACGACACTGACCACCGTCCTATTTGCGCGTTGTAGTTTACATTCAGCCGTACGCCACTGAGATGTGACATCAAATATATTTCTCACTAACAGTAGTAGTCACCTCTAAGATTTTTTTACATTTCCGGAACCTCAGTTGAAAAGGTTTCCAATGCCATCTCCTAATCCGTCCATTCTGGTTCTAAAAGCTGATAAGATCATAGAAAGGATTGTCCACACCTGTGCGGTAGATTAGATTGCGTGTTGCTTCTTTCCACTTTCTGTAGCTTTACGCAAAACCCCTAATGTCATTGTGTAGAGTTACCAAATCATTCACTAAATCTACCCGAAAATATTTACCACGCAATTCAAATTTCCCGCAATTATATCTAGTAACTTCAACTTAAAGATATTGCCAATATCTTTAATTGTAATTACAAAATCGTAGGTAATTCATGTTTAATGTTGAAGTTACTATAAAAAAATTGAGGGAAATTTGAGTTTTGTTTATTGTATTATTAAACCTAGTTAAAGGAAATAACATTTTTATGTAAAGTAATTAACTAAGTATGGAATAATACAATAGGCCTTAGTTCGCGGTGTTAAAAAAATTAAGGAAAGACCCGATCTATACCTAGCTATCAAACAATCAGTCGATCGATGAATCTTTTTTCAATTCCCAACCAAAGTTATTTTCTTCTGGTAGAATTAGTTATTTTTTTTTTCTTTCACAGATTTTATTTAAGATGTTGAAAAATTATCTTCTTTGCCTGTTTTTTTTTTTATTTTTTCTCAGTATCTGTCCACTTTTTGCCCAAAAATTTATATACTGTTTTTTAACTTTATTTTTATATTCTTTGATATAGAAAGTTATATATTGCTAAAATTATAAAATTTTAAAATTTTGAAAAATATGATATGTTGGGGATACTACGTTGAACGAAATAAGACTGACGCTAATGCTTTTCTTTATAAAATGGGCTTGAAAGATAGCTGTCAACACCACCGATTTGACGCCGCTTCTTTCGAATGGCTAAATGCTGGCTTCATTCATATTTATATGCAATTAGTGTAAGATGAAGTTAGCAGTTATGTTTGGACAATAATGGATGCAGTTTGAAGATTTGACCTAACAAATTTCTAGTGTTTTTACAGTATAAAATAATTAACGAATTAATGTATTTTTGCTTATAACTGTAATAATGAAGAGGAATTTTTCCCAAGAAAAATTTACCTCGCGCATAACCCGCAAAAAGCATATCTTTGTTTATTCGCGGTACTGCCGACCTTTCAAGATCTGATATAGACATATGTCGATTTGTCGCGTGAACCTGCATATACCTTCCTAGCTCAATTAGTAGAGCGCTCGTCCGGTAAATGAGAATATATGTAGGTTCGAATCCTGCGTGAGGTAATTCTTTCTTGTGAAAAAATTCCTCTTAATTATTACAGTTATTACCAGATAATACATTAATTCGTTAAATTTTTAGTTATTTCTCATTGCCAGTTCGTATTAGAATTTGTGTCTAAAAAACATTGATCAAATATGTTTGTTTATTCCACGCTTGTGTTTGTCATGGGCCACTAGAATCATCTAGTGGCACATGACAAACTAGTTTTCAAATTAAAAACGCAAATAATTAGTTCTCTTAAATTTTATTAAATAACTCAGAAATCAACATCATAAACCATATATTTTTTGAAAAGGAAGAAAGACTTACTAAATACCTACCCCGACATTACATTAAAAAAGAAGTTGACTTTACGCTGCAGGCGAAAAATGAATGCATAGAGTGAAAATCTGATTTAACTAATCCATTCTACTCATAAAAGTGCCTGAACATAACTAGAACAAGTTCTTCGTATCATTAAAAACAAGTGGGTTATTAGGCAACTCAATTTTTTAGCCAGAACACAAACACAAAAGAATATAACTAAATTTTGTTTTCACTATTGAATATATCACCAAAAACGGGGTCGAGGGTTGCCCACTTGTTATAGCATGCATAGTTTTAGTTTACTTTTCTTTAATTTTGCAGGCATAAAACGTCTAATTGACGGAGGTTCAACGACCTCTTCTGTACAAGCGGATCTTCAACATCTACCTTTCAAAGTATTTCTGACGAAGGTTACTGCAAAGTACAAGTTAAGAGCAAAGGTAATATAGTAACCTATTCGCCGGAAGAAATAAGTGCAATGGTGTTAGGAAAATGAAGCGAATCGCTGAAAGATTATTTAGAAAAAAGGTGACGAAAGCGGTTATTACAGTTCCAGCTTATTTTAATGACAGCCAAACGGCAAGCTACGATAAATGCGGGCAAGCTTGCTGGCTTACAAGTCTTGCGTATCATGAACGAGCCAACAGCTGGGCTATTGCCTACGGCAATATGAAGCAAGATATGGAAGGTACATTTTTAGTTTTCGATATGGTGTGGAGGAACTTATTGGATGTATCAATCATCCGCATTCAAGGACCTAGGTTTATTATTTAGTCTCTATGGGGTGTCAAATTTTGGCGGAGAAGATATCAACAATAAGTTGGTAGAGTATATTGCAGATCTGTTCGAAAAGAAACATGACAAAACTTTGAAGAACAACAAGAGAGCGATTGAGCGACTGAAAAAGGAATGTGAAAGTATGAAGAAGTTATTATCATTCAAAGCAAGTAGCCACAAATATGCGTTGATATATTGTGGATAGTATTGATATAAATGAACAATTAACCCAAGCGAAATTCAATTGGCTGAACGAAGCGTTCTTTAAGTCCGCGCTTGAACCAGTGAAGAAAGCTTTAGAGTCAGCTAAAATGGTTCCTGAGGAAGTGGAGAAGATCATCATGGTGGGCGGATCATCGCGCATTCCCAAGCTTCAAACTTTGTTGAAGGAATTTTTTAACAGCGCTGACGTTTATATGTCGATAAATCCGGATGAAGCTATCGCTTATGGTGCAGGAGTTATGGCTGCTATATTAAACGGTGTGGAGATGCCAAAGCGGAAGGATTTTATAATTTCAGGATGTTACACCTATGTCTTTAAGCACGAGGTACAGTTAACGGCGCCAGTGTGTTGATTCCAAGGAATTCGCCTTTACCGTTCTCTGAAACCAAGACGTATAAAACTCATTATCGACAATCAGCGCTATCATACATTGTGATGTCTACGAAAGGAATAGTCAATTAGCGGAAAAAAATTACTTTTAGGACGCGCTTCTTTGACGAACATACCCAGAGCAAGGCTGGTTGTGAGAAATGTGATCTACCTTCGCGATAGATGAAAATGGCGTTTTGAGGTTACTGCTGTTCTGCAATCGACAGGAGAAGCACACGAAATTTGTTGTAGATAGAAATCTATAAGCAATTGACGCCAAAAGGTAAACAATACGTGGAACCTGTTTTATGCAAACTGACTTTTATCAAATGTTTGCCTTGCACCCACTGTCATATCTATACATTATTACATTTGTAGCCAACGAATCTATGCACATGTAATTTTAAGAGCTAGGATTAAACCAATATCCCTTTTTTGTATTTTTATTATTATACCCCGCCAGCAATCAGTGGCGGTTCCTCGTAAAGACCCGCGCAGCCATAACCCTATCATTCAGTGGCGTTGCCTACACGCAGTCTATGCCTAGGAACTTGCATATTTATCTACATACATAAGTACCTACATAATTTTGCGAAGTCAGTAGAGAATATTATGTAAGGTTCTATATTCGCATGTAAGAGAACTTCATATTTACAAAGGAAAATCTAGAAAATATTATGTGGTTACAAGTTTTAAAAACTTATTAAATTACAATGAACAGTAACAATAATTAACATAATTTAGTTAAAAGAGCGTCTCCTGTTTTTGGCCTAGTTGCATCAATATTTTGAATAGAAGCCTTGAGGTAGGGGCGTTGATTTGATTTATTAAGTTTTAATAATTTTTTCGATAATCGTTTAAATTTAACGTGCCTAGATATAACAAACTTACGATCATTTTCAAATGTATTGTTGGAAAACTACAATGTTTTGATGTTAATACTATTACTAAAAGACTTACCAAGTTTTTGTTTTATTTTTTTAAATAGTTAGTGACTCTTTATTCCTGCTTGTTTTATCTTTTTTTTTTAAATAAAATACAAGAAATAAAGAAAACGTCACTATTACCTATTTAAATAAGTAATACCATTATATATTTACCTTGTTACAGTGCTTAAAACGTATTCAAAATATAAATTATTTTATCAATTCTTACTTTTCAATGAAAGCCTGAACGGAGATATTTGAGTGCTGCACAAATATAAATAAACAGCTACATCTAAGACGCCGCCAATGCGTAGAATATTGCGAAAACATAGCTGCGTTGTGGTTCGTGTCGCACAAACAAGATATGTATAAATGCGTCATCGCTTGTATATTGAAAATTATTCACGGCGTGATTTACGGTGGCCGCATGTAGCTTTTTGTAACATGGGTGTGTTTTTCTTACTCGGGCGCAAAACAACTAGAGGGATTCTATACGGGCAAGCGACTAACTTTCTATCGAACCCGTATGTTGCGGTGTGTTCGCTCGGAACGCAGACCTCCTTGCTGTGTATTATTATCATTAATATGAATCAACACACTACCATTCAGTCGTCCAATGTGCATATTATTACATTCAATTGTTACTTTTATTTAAATATATTATTTATTTTGTTATATTAAGTATTAACAAAAATTAGTTTGCGCGATAGGTTTATTTATTAGTGCGTATTAAAATATATTTTTCATTGAAGTCTGTTAATTAACAGAAACAAATGATAAAACAAACGGATATCAACACATTTTACATTTAAAAGTAAACTGCACTCAAATAAGTATTATAGGAAAATACAATAAAAGGGAATTTCGTATTCTTCTAGATGTTTTGGATTATAAATGCGAAAAGATTATCAACAGACAGCATACAGCTTAACAAAAAAAAAAAGTAAATCCTTATCCCGTCAATAAAAAACACATAAAAAAAAAGCACATCGTTACTAAAACCCAATCTTACTGTTAAAAAAATATTACAATACTATGATTTAGTCTTCTTAAATTAACTTTAACCGGCAGAAGCTTTAAGTTTTATTATGGTGTACTACTTTTTGAAAAATAGATATTTTAAATTAATAGAGTATATGTATGTATATAACCTTTATTTAAATTATGAAACGACGTTTTACTATTATGTTTGCAGAATAATAAATGGCAGCATCCGCAGTTGGAATAGACTTAGGAACAACTCATTCATTGTGTAGCCGTATATCAGTATGGAAAAGTGGAAATCATAGCAAATGATCACGGTGCGAAAATCACTCCTTCCTGGGTTGCTTTTACCGACGAAGAAACAACTTGTCGTGAGGCAGCAAGAGACCAAGCGGTTCTAAATCCCGAAAATACAATTTACGGTAACAAATCTTACTTACATACACTGTGAGATTCTAAAAAGCCTTTTTTTCAGATATGAAACGATTACTTGGACGTCGGTATAGTGACGAAACGGTACAATGGGATACTAAGAATTGGCCTTTTACAGTAGTCGAGGTTGATGGATTCCCTCAGGTAGCAGTAACTTCTAGTGGGCAGAAGTTTTCTTACAGCAGAAGAGTTAAGCGCTATGGTCCTCACAAAAATGAAACAAACTGCGGAAGTGTATTTGAAACCAAGGTAGATAAAGCGGTTATTAGTGTTCCGGCTTATTTCACTAATTATCAACGAGAAGCAACTTTAGAGGCTGCGAAATTAGCTGGATTAGGAGTAATGCGTCTCGTTAATGAACCAACAGCCGCCGCCATAGCGTATGCCGTTACCAAGCAAGATATGAGCGGAACTGTTCTAGTTTTTGATTTAGGCGGTGGCACATTAGATGTTTCCATAATCACTATCATAGATCGGCATTTTACAGTTAAAACTACTGCGGAGATACACATCTCGGCGGCGAAGACTTCAGTAGTAGCCTACTGGAATTACGTAATCAATTTATTCGAAAGAAACACAACAAGCAGAATACGAGACAACAAACGTGCCATGTCCCGTCTGAAGCGAGAATGCGAAAGGGCAAAGAAGAAACTTTCCTTTACTGTGCGATTAAGTATTCGTTGATTGCTTGATCGATGGCATTGACTGCGGATGAGCAGATAACGAGAGCTAAATTTGACGAACTGAACGCAGATCTTTTCCGTTCCACATTGGATTCTGTCGTTGATGCTCTAAGAGCCGTCGATATGACAAAGATGATATCGATAAAGTACTTATGGTTGGGGGGTCGTCACGAATACCAAAAATACAACACCTTCTCAGCAATTTTTCGGTAATAAAGAAGTGTGTTTGCTCAATTAACCCAGATGAAGCTGTATTGCATACGGAAGCGGGTATCTGTGCAGCAATTCATAGCGGAATCGACATTAGAGACACCGGAAATTTTTATAATAAAAGATATTATTCCTATGGCTTAGGCATTGGAGTCGGTTGAAAATTTTGGTACATACAGCATTATTATTAGAAAAATGCGACCATACCGATCTCAAAAAGTCGAAAATACGAAACTCTTTATGATAATCAAACGGCCATTTCGATTCGCGTGTATGGAGGAAGCGATTCGAACACCAGACGTACAAATTCTTAGGAACATTTTCAATCAGTGAAGTCCCACCTGTGGCCTAAGGGTGAGGAAAAATTTGAAGTGATATTTTCAATAAACATTAATGGTATACTAAAAAGTATATGCCAAAAGTTTGTCAACGGGAAAAGATGGGATATTGTCATTGAACGAAAATTCTAGATAAATTCAAGCTGCAATATTTCACTATACCGAGATCTATCTTAATTTTATACTTGTAGTTATCTTCTTAATAAAGTGCAGATAATCTATTACTAAAAATTTGCAAAACATTTAACATATTATATTTTTTATCACTTCCGATTTTATCGGAAATATAATGTACTTAATTTAAGATTTTAAGTGGAGAACCTGTATATGTTTGCATATTTTGTTCCACGCATTCTTTTGACCAGGAAAACATTGTATTATGTTAGTCCTGGAAAATCTGAATTTTTATTATTAAAGTAGAGAGCCACGAACATCCAAAAATATTCTTAACTATCAATATAGCATCTAGAATTACCACATGGTTACCGTAATTGACCAAAACGAGATTAGAACTAACAACCCCTAGTCATGACTTTAAGGCATTCGGCATCGCAGCAGGGCTTGATATTCGAATTAAATGTTATTTTTCTGTAGATTAAGATAATGGGATGGGGGTGGTACAGGCGCGGGGTTTGTTGTTCATAATTAGGGGTATTGAAATACATAATCAAAAGATTAAATTAGAGGATCATTTGCAATATTTTCAGGCAGAATTAGTTGCAATAAATCAGGCAGTAGTTTTATAGTAGGCGCGAATGGAATTTATGCGGAATGTGAGTATTATAGCGGGTAGCTCTATGTGGTATTAGAGGCCGTCAGGGGTTTTAAAAAAACTCGGACTGAATTTGTTATTATATACTTTGGAATATGCTTGCGTGAGGGGGAAACTTTTTTGACTAGGGCTCACGTAGGTACAATCGGCATGATAGGACGGATCAATTACCGAAAGAGGCGATGTATAGGGAGATAGCGTGATTATTATATTGGGCTAATTTCGGCTAGCGTAGTTAAAAAAACGTTTAGGAATAAACTTGATAATGATTGGCAGGCAGGTTAGCGATAATACCTTAAATGGGAGGTGAACTAGGAAATTTTATCGGTAGCGTTTACACGTTTAGGAAAATGATGGTTATTATCGTATCACGCCGGTTAGAATTAATAACAAGTCACGGTAATTTAAGTCATATTTTATGTAGATTTGGGAGGGTTAATGATTCGCTTTGTGAATGTGGTGGGGTAGATACAGCGGGGCATGTCTTATTTGAATGTCCACTCAACTGATGAGTGGCGGTCGCGCACGAAAGTTAGGGCATTATAGGGGTTTAAATTGCCGCGACGCGAAATAGATATTAGAAATAATGAGTCGGTCGGAATGTTCCTAGCTCAATTAAATAATTTTCCTATAACTCTTAATAATAATAACAGAAATATAACACATCGGTCAGCTATCAGTTGTTATTACGTTTGGGCCCGACTTAATTATCTCTGTCACTCGTCGAGTCAAGAAAACCTTACTCTGGAATAGAAGCTGGGAAGCAGCTCCAGGCTCTATTAGTGATAGCCACAAGTTATTGTTATTATCCTTCTAGGTTTAGAAGAGCTAATCTTCACCTCCTTTCAATTGCGATAACTTCGTCGTCTTCAGATAGCTCTTCCGTCCTTCGTCGACGAAGACACTGACTTCTACGCCCATACCTCCTCAGCCTGTTCTAGTTTTTATCATTCTTGCAGCTACATAAAATGAACTGAAAGCAAATAAAATAATAGCAGTATATATCCCGATATTTAATGGTAACTGAATCCAAATTAGTAATACCAATTTTTTACTAGCACTAGAATAAGCAAAAATTTCTCTTTTAAATTAAAGTAGAACTAAAGAAGATTGGTACAACTTAACAAATATTACTTTTTATGAGAAAACCATCAAAAATGCACTGATTGCGTCATCAGCAAGTATAATAAAAAAAGAGGGTAACCTTTGTAATTTTTTTTGGTGCTCTGTTAACAGAAATTTGTTTAACGTGTTCACGGCCCTTTTAGCTGAAGAATAAAAATTTCAATTAATTTTTTACCATTAAGTTTGATAACTAATACATATACGAATAAAAACATTTTAAAACGTTTTAAATTAGATCATATACCCGGGAAAACAACAAGTGGCAAAAAATTGTAACATTGGGCAAAAACGTAAATAATATCCACTTTTCGAATTATGTTAGAAAATATCTATACAGACAGTTGTGACTGTGGACCTATCTATATGCTAAGATATCCGGCATATGATATAGATTGATTCCTGGACGCGATATTTTTAACAAAAAAAATCCGAATCTTTGTGTAAATAATAATTTATAAATATATAGAACTCAAAAGCAATTACTTCTGTATTCGTCTGGAGTAGATGCATGACATTAAGTATTATAGAATCTAATTTAAACATTATTAATATTATGTAATTTTAATTGGACATTTTGTTTTTAAAAATTACTTATGCTAAATAAAATCTTTCCTTTAGCTAATTTCATTTACTATACTTGATTGTCGCATCCTTGTCATTTGCTGCTGCACAAAACAGTTCTGGAAACGATTTTCAAAATTTGTTACACGTTGAAATGATAGAAAATCATTGCAAGTTGTTTCCGGTTAGCAATCAGCTCAGAGATTTCTTAAATCAAAACTTTGAATAGCTGCTGGCATCTGTTTGTTAGTTAGCTTTATTGCCTTCCTCGTCATTCCTCTCTATATTTTACTCTATGATTACAATCTTTTTCGAGTCTTGGTTACTTGCTAATTTGAACTGTCGGATACATCTCAACCAGTGATTGTAAATTTACCGGTTCTTTCATTTACCGGTAATTAGGTAAATGAAAATGAAAATACCGGTTTACATCATTTTAGTGGTTTTTTACTGTTGGATAATAATGCTCTATTATCAGTATTATTGGAAATGAATTGAATTCTATAAAACTTTTGAAGAAAATATTTTTTCCAAAATAAAAAAAAAATAATAATAAAGCTGTAATCAAAGATGCAATTTTGCCAGAGCCCTGTACAATACATTACTTTATTTTTAAACTTTTCAAATGAACTAGAATTTTTATACTGGTTACCATTATGTTATGATAAAATTTATTGCTATGAATACGCAATCATTCTATGATAATAACAACTTTGCTATAAGTGATAAGATTATGAAGTAATTGATATCTTTCACCAATTTAGTTATGATGTGGATAAGTTTATAATTGTTTGTGAGTACACAGGATACACCCGGACAAAAAGTAAGTTTTTATACAATATTACTCGATCGCTAGTGTATACCTATCCAGTTTCAGTTCTAATTTCATTGACGGTTGCAATTTGCAAAAGCGGTAATCACCTGCACGTATATAATTTGATACATGTTGATAAACATGAATTTTATTCATTTTTTCTACCCAAAAAAAACCGCCACGAATTAAAATACAATTAACTAGTGATTGTAAATTTACCGATTTTTTCATTTACCGGTAATTCGGTAAATGAAAATGAAAATACCGGTTTACAGGTAAATCACCGGTGATTTTTTTTTTTTTCATGTGTGACATTAATGGGGACTCCCCAAGAAAATAGGGTTAGAAGTTAGGCTAGAATAATACATATTTTGCATAATCTTAAGGCATAACATTAGAATTTTGCAATAAATATTTGTATTTAATTATTTTAAATAGTTGTTAGAAGTAAAAAAAATATTTAAGGTTCAAATTTTAATGTTATTTTACAATAATGTTGCATTAATGTCCTCTCATAATGTGGTGCATTTAAAATTGCTATTAATTTAAATACATGAAATGTTGTTCTTATATATTATTATTTTTAAATATTAAAAAATGAGACATTTACTTACTCTTTAAGAAAAACGATTTTAAACTTTTAAAAATCTTAAGAAACTCCAGACCACAAATCACATATACTAACTCAACTTTTTTTCGAGAGATAAATAAAATCCACACAAAAAACCATAAAATGAGAGAATTGAAATTGCACTTGTTGACAAAGGTAAGTAGGAAAAGTGGGGTGTTTTGCTTCCTACCGTCCTAGCAGCCGTCCTAGCAACAAATGAACATTAATCTCGCTTTTCTTTGCGATGCATTTCGTTATCCATCTCGTTTGAGATTATTTTTTTTTAATTTCTACCTCCCTTTTTTCAATTTTTTGCTTTTTTTGCTGAGAATTTTTCGATTCCTTCTCTTTCTGACGAACTCGGTGGAATGGAGGTTATACGTTTCCAATCAAAAAAAAAATGTCTGTTTGTTTTCTATATTCTCTATTTTAGGGCATTACAGCAGCTCTCAATCTGAAGAAAGTTTAAATTAAAATTAAACAAAAAAACATCTCCCATAAAATTAATAATTGGGTATATTTTTACTTACACTTGGCTGTTTTTTTTTGTTTTCAATGTCCTTTTAGACCTTTAAATATCTATAAGCACAATATTTCGTACATAAGAATTTCTGGTATGGATTTAGTAAGTAAGGTAAGTTAACCGGTAAACCGGTATACAATCCTTAGTCTCAACAAATACAAAAGTGACTTAGTTTATTCATCCAAATACAAAAATGATGACAACCTTCTTCCAGAATAGAGCCACGTCTGAAGATGGTTATTTAGCCTAAACCTGTAAACCAATATATCTGTTTCAAACACATTCTTTATCATTAATCATTAACTCAATTTCAACATACAAGTTATATTAAAATTATTATTTAGGTTTACAATCGTTGACAGATACAGATGCATAGTGCTCTTGTAGTTTGTGCAAAATGTCCAAACATTTCTCACCTTTAACAGGACTCCGACCACATGGCATGATATCTGGACTGGTCCGGTCGAAAACCGGTGATAACCCTTGACGTCTAGACTACATCAAAATAACGTCAATTTTATGACCTCACTTCTAAACAAAATTGATGACCCAAACGTCACAAAACGTACGTGGCATCTGAGACCAGAAATAACCATTCCCAAGTGACACGTACATTCTGAGAATATTCCTGCGAACTGCAAATGGTATTTGCCTGCAAATATTCTATAAGAATATAAGGAGAATATTCGAATAAAGAAATATATATTCCTTAACATTCTATTTAAAACTTCTAATAATATTTACACATAATCTCCTTAGGATATTCTATCATGTTTGTGTAAGTACAATAATACCATTATTAATTGCGTCGCCAGTTATATAGTCAGTTGTATGAAGTATTCCATGTTGTTAGAAGCTGATTTATGGTGCTATAAAAATATGGCCGGTACTACGGAAAAGTTGGTAAGTATAGTCATCACTACAGGCATGGAGAACACAAATCTCTTGTTTCCTTTTAGATGCCACTATGAAAATAGATTGTTGTGAAAGAGGAACTAGTAAATAGTGAAGGCCCAAAAGAGATTCGAAAATCAGAAATAATGAAAGCATGAATGTTCAATGACATTTAAGTTTAATTAAACAATATATATTTGTTAGATTTTATAACGTCTTGACCCTCATACATTTTAGAAGATAAGTTCTGAATAAACTTTGAAGAGAGCAATGAATTATGTGAACAAAACTTTCATAATAGATTTGTTATATTCTCTGTTAGTAGATGAATTTAATATGCATAAAGGAATAATGGGAAGCATACAACGCATAAACATTTTTTTTGAAATGTGTATGTACATGTTATTTTTGAAAATCTCTTTATATATTTTACACTGCTTTTACTCCTATAATTGTGCATTACCAATAGTTTACAAGGAGTCGACAATAACTTTTTTCTTAACTTCAAATGATAATGGGGAATTTTTCGTAAATAATATTTTAAAATGTGATGAATTATTATTGCACTATTATTTGTTATTAGTAGTGGATGTTTACAAATTATATTAAGAAGCAGTACGATTACTTCTAGATTACTTCTCAATTTAAAATCATTAGTGGCTGTCTTCAAAATATTGTTAAAGTAAAATTCCATATTATTCCTTAAGAATGTTTATTTCCACGAACTCTACTCGCCACAGACCTTTAAAAATAAAAAAATTACTCACTTTTTTTTAAATATTTTAGGTGTAGGTTAAATGTTACTGGAACAATAAGAGACTATTCGCAAACAAGTATAAAATATTCCTATTAATATTATACGAACATTCTTGGAATGAGAATTTCACTCCACTTAAAGCGCATAGAATATTCTCAGAATATACTACACATTTGTGAGCATTTCCCTAGAATGTTCAAACATTCTCGACGCACATATATAAGGTTCTGGTGCTACTTGGATAAAGCGACGTCTTATTCACGTCAATTGGGTAGACATATAAACATTTATAAATATCTATAAATATAAACATTTATAAATTTGCACTTATTTTTTGTATATGTCACGCATTTGTATTAGAAGCAGACTTCATCAAGGGATGTAATGTCTTGTATAACTAACTCTTTAAGCAACTTCATGCACTCAAAACTGTGGGTAAAATGAAATTGATATTTACTGAAAGAACTAGATATATGTACCTAGGCAAATACATTCACATTATATTTCGTATGTATAAAATTTACACTCTTTCAAAGTGCTAGTGCCAAAGTTGGGAGGCATTCGACTAGCGATACGAGTGAATCAGTTTTTTTCATATTTAAAATGTGCGGCAAAGAAATTATCGACAGAAGATCTTGATCAATTTATTTATCTTTATTATAACCTGAATTGCTTGTGGGGTGTACGACGTATAGAATATATAGATCTTAATGCTAAGAATAAGGCATTTTATACTGTAGTTAATATTCTGAACATATCAATAAAAGTTGTAAAGAAAAAGATAAATAATTTACATTCGACAAATAACCCAAAGAAATCTGTCATGGTGTCACTTTTAAAAAAAATCAATCCACCTCCATCTCAGTCTGTAATTCTAATAATAAATTCTCTTCAAATTATAAAACAGCGCTTGATTTTAAGTTGTTTTTAACTCAAATTCGGCTATTTTATTAACATCTTTACGTGTTTGTATTCCCTTCATTAAAAATAGTAACATTAGTGCCACAGCTCCATGCTTTCTTTAGTAGGCGTCATTATCTAGCAGTTTAATATAATTTACGATTACACGTATGCGACTTATTCGTAAAGGTAGATGCTGTTTAAGATGTAACTATGTCAAATGTTGTAATATACATATTTGACAGTGCTTATATTTGTGGCTTAGGCAGAATTAATCATAATAAGTCATAACGTATTAATATCTTATTTTTAAAAGTATTTATTCAAGTCAATCAAAAATTACAATTTGGGCAAAATAGTTTATTCACTACATTATTTTACCACCAGCGATATTTTGGCTGCACATCAACCTTTCATCTCAATCTTTTGTAAGCTTTTTTTTTAGTAATCTTGTTTCAACTGCAAGCAGCTACATATGTACAGTGGACTTCTTTTTAATGTCTCCCCTTACTTCTGTATCTATACATTTTAGCAACACGCTTTAAGCCGTGCGCTTCGGCTATTTCCGGATTCAAGTGGCGGATATGAATAGTATTCCGTTTGTTTACTATTTCAAAAGATAAGATGCCCCAATAAAAAACGATGGTGGTGTGCTTTTATTACATAATTATTAATAAAAGTAACCCCAGTTACGATTCCGGGTCCACTATCCGGTTCTCAGATCCGATCTAGTATGCCGTTTACAGATCTAGATCACTACCCGTTCTCGGATCCGGACTTAAAGCGATATAAATTATCGACCAACTCAATATTAGTCTACGTACTAGTGTTGTGAATATCCAATTAAAATATTCGTTGATTCTAATTATTAACATATTCGAATGATTTCGATTCGGAATCGGATGATTTCTAATCCGCAAAATTTGTGCAACGATTTTATACCAAATGAATCTACCGAAACTTTCTGGTACCTAAGTCTACGTATTTGTATAAATTGTATGATTTTGGAAATTCTCAACTTGCCGGTTTTGACTCGATCATCCCAAATTAGTTTTCCTGACTGACGAACGATGTTTGTTGTTCACAGACGTTGTGCACACTTAAATCACACAGTCACATTCACTTACGGCACACACAGTATTAGCAATCTGCAGAATTTTTTATTAAGAAAAAAGTAAACTTTTGTTGTAAATAAGTTTCATAGAGATTTAGTTACGTATAAAATAAACACAAAATATGATCCGGTATTCCAGCCTGCTCCGTGTGAATTATTCCGATTATTGAAATCATCTGAATAGTAGGTACGTTTGATGGAATATGAAATCGGAATAATATTCTAATTCGAGTATTCCGATTGTTGAAATCGTCCGAATATTTACAACACTAGACGTACCACATATGTACACATTCACTTTGCATTACGTAGGTGTTCAATAAATCTTAGTGATTATTGTATCAGTTTTGGAGAGCAGATCCGAATCTGAGGTTTCGGGCAGCGGATCCGGATCTGAGGTTTCGGATAGCCGTTCCACTACAATGGCCACCCGTTGGAATGCAGCAACTATCCTGTTGGAATGCAGTGGTCACCCGTTGGAATGCAACGGCTATCTTGTAATGCAACGTCTTCCCTGTTGTATTGGTTTTCAGATAGGTAGCAGGATTAATTATTCACACTTTGTATATTTAGAAACTTCGCTACTCCAATTAGCCATATATCTATCCTTCTGAAATATTTTCTTATACTTGCTGATTCAAATTTTCAAAGTAAATTCTGACATATTCATGTTAAATATGCCACTTGGCGATATGGAAATTTAAATTTTTCTTCCCCAATCCGTAAATACACTAACTTTTTTACAAAAAAAAAGAACGTGATTACCATCCATTTCTTTTTCTTTTTCCAGTTCATAACTTCGCATTCTGCTTTTTGTATTGGTGTTTGAAATAATAATTTTCTAACTCTAACCATTATTATATTTTATTATTTCGATCCTCATTGATGGAAGATTTGAGAGCGTGCTTTGCGATTTGATGCAGACTGCTCTAAGGTCTATCGAAAACTAGTGTGGAGAACGTTGCCTTTCTGTAAAACCAGATAAGAGATCAGAGATGGTACTCTTTACTAACAAAAGAAAGGTGGGAAAACTTCGTCCACCACAACTGCTTGACACTGCTCTCGGTTTCTCGAATGAAGTCAAGTATCTGGGTGTCACTTTTGACAGAAAACTGAGCTGGAGCAAACATGTCAAAACAAAAGTCGAGAAAGCACGTAAGACCTTTTGGCAGTGTCGTCGCGTGCTGGCTAGGACTTGGGCGCTCTCCCAGAAAATTACCTTGTGGATGTACACTGCCATAATTAGGCCCATGCTAACTTATGGTGCGTGCCCTCATCTGGTGGCCAAGGGTGAGATGAGTGGTAGCCAGGAATGACCTGATGCATTTCGCAGCGCATAGCATGCCTTAGTATCACAGGAGCAATGCGTACTACACCGACGGCGACAATGGAAGTCCTCTTACGCGTCCCTCCCCTGGATCTCTTCGTGGAGGTGATGGAATTTAGAGCGTCTATAAGGTTGCGGGCCCGAGGTCTCCTGATCGGGGAATAAGGGGGCCACGGTCACGTGAGCATCATCCACGAGGGCGTCGCTAAAACGCCTCTTCTTGGTGTCGCGAAGGACTGTGTGCCTCCCGTGATTGCTTTCGGCAGACACTATCACGTTCATGTCGGCCCCTCAAATCATTGCCTTTGATTGCCGTTTATACAGACGGATCAAAGACAAAAACAGGGACAGGTGCGGGAGTTTTCTCTCTAAACCTTAAGTTCATCTTAGGCTTGGCACTAGGTAGGTTCGCTACGGTATCAAGCTGAGGTTTTGGCGATCCTGCATGGTACCGAAAAATTTTTAGCAAGGGGCATTAAGGAACGACGTATTGTCCTTTACAGTGATGGTCAAGCTGCCCTTAAAGCCCTCTGCAGTTATCAAATCGCTTCAGGCTTAGTACTTCAGTGTCACAATTTAAAATTTAAAATTTTTTAGGTCATTACTTCTTTCCTGTATAAACTTCTAATTTGTGAAAAAGGAAGCAACTACGCAAGGACGGCAAGGCTGTCGGCGTATAAGGAAACGTGGAGGTTGACTCTCCAGCCCTCAAAAGGATAATAATAATTTGCGGCTATCAGTAATAAGTCTGGAACTTCTTCCCAGACCCCCCAGGGTAAGGTTTTTACCATGGTTTTTTCTTACTCCGTGCCCATAGATTTTATATAAGATATTATATATAATCAATGTCTTTGGCGAATGCTGGGAGATAACGAAAGTCGTTCCATGGGCGCACCTAATAATAACCGATGGCTGACCGATATACAGTAGACTCGCGATTATGTGAACCAATCCCATTTCACATATTTCATCATTCACAAAAGTAGTGTTCACATGGTCGCGAGGCTACTGTATTATATTTTTGTTATTAAGAATCATAGGGAAATTATTTAGTTAGAGTAGGAACATTTCAATTGTTATGGAACCCATATAGTACTTAGAATAGGTAGCCTCGTGTAGTACCTTTTAAGTGGAGCATGAGGTTGGGATGATTTGTAATAATTTAGGTTTTATAAATAAAGTGTCACAATGCCTTGGAAGCGATCGCTATTGATAATGACTTGATACTCAGATGAGTCGAAGGCCATAAAGGTAATCTGGGACACGAGGCTGCCGATAGATTGGCGACACGAGGTTTGTGTACTCCTTACATGGGACCGGAGCCTGTTCTTCCCATTTCTTCGGCTACACTCAATACCCTAATAAACCAGTGGACCACTACTCTACACGTGGAGAGATGGGCATCCATAAACACCTGCTGTCAGGCACGCAAAGCCATCCAGAGGCTGTCGTCCAGGACAGCAAGATACTGTCTGCAGCTTTCTCGCAGTAAACTACGTCAAGTTGTAGGGCTATTGACTGGTCACTGCAAACTTAATAAACACACGCACCGCATGGGACTGACGAGCAGCGCACTCTGCCGTGCATGTTACCTAGAGGACGAGACACCGAAGCACATTTTATGTAACTGTCCGGCGCTTGCCCAACTTAGAGGTTCAATCCTGGGGAGTTCTGGCCCAGTATAGCCAGTTTTGCCGGCACCTCACATGATACACTGCTCGAGTTCATTCTTCGCTTGGATTGGCTTAAGTAGGCTGCGAGTGAGTGACCCCGGCTAGGGAACGTAGCTCAATGGGCCCGGTTAGAGTGGCCTAAGTGCGCGTGGCTAGTCACCTTTCCCAACCAACAATCCAGAATCCAGAAAGTAACTACACTTTATGTGAAGAAATAATTTTGAGCGATTTACATTTCATGTCATATATCTAAACACATTTCTTTTCTGTCAGGGTAATTTATTTGAATAAAAGTACTTTTTAGAGAAATTGTTACTGCTTTATACGCGTCAGTCCTGATCGCCTGTATGCTGGCAACTCCTTTTACATTGACGACGAGAGTGTCATTATGTCACCGCTTTCTACGTGTCAACCCTGAGCCCCAATTAACTCGTTTCGAGAATTATTGTAATAAAGCACTGGTAGTAGAAATTCCTGACTTAGTTCAATTACAATCTAGGTTAGATAAAATAGATCCATTACTTGACGAGTTTTATATTATTCAATCGCAAATAGAAACATTATCAACAGAAGACGATATCGAACCGATACCGGATGATGTTGAGCGCGGTAACTTCGAGGATAACTTCTTCAAAATTACTAGCAATGTCAAACAGTTTATTTCTAATTGGCTTTCTCCATGTTATGGAAATTCACAAACATTAAACTCAAATTCAAACATTCTACATAACTTTTCCGATATAAATCGCATAAAGTTGCCTACATTAAATTTACCGGCTTTTGACGGTGCATATAATGATTGGTTGTTTTTTAAAAACACATTCATGTCAGTCATACACAATAATACCGAAATAAATAACATTCAGAAATTTCACTATCTAAGGCTTTCTCTGAAAGGAGAAGCCGCCGAAGTAATAAATTCTTTAGAAATTTCCGAATCAAACCACGAAATCGCCTGGAGTTGCTTAATAGAAAGATATGAAACAAACCGCTGCTAATATCTAATCATGTTAAAGCATTGTTTAATTTAACCTCTAACAATTCGTTGATATTTACCCGTCATTGTACACCTGAAATCCAACAGTTATGCTTAGATAATATTAATGTTCCAGCTAGAAGCCAGGTCAAGTACTTAGGAATGACTTTGGACACTAAGCTGAATTGGAGGAGTCATATAGAAACAACAGTTGCTAAAACAAGTAAAGCATGCAATATTTTAAAAATAGCAAGTAGAGTTTCGTTTGGTGCCGATAGGCAGACTTCTTTACTTTATTATAGAGCCTGCATTAGGTCTATAATGGATTATGGCAGTATGTTTTATGGTGCAGCCTCCTCAGCATTACTGAAACGCCTGGATATTGTACACAATAATGCACTAAGATCGTGTTTGAGCGTAATGAGATCAACGCCAGTGCAAGCATTGTATGTAGAAGCGAGAGAACTACCTCTTGCCTTACGGAGGGAATTGATAACAGGCAGATTTGTGTTAAAATTCGAGCACTACAGAACAGCCATCTACTTCATCGTTTTTTAGATTAAACATGTATGACTTAACGGGAAAATACTGGTCAAAGAAAACTTCACCGCCTATCGCTAAAGCGTTTGCGGATACTGCTAGTTTATCTCAAATATAATGACCAGTAAATCGTCTATAATCTTTGATTTTCCATTAGATCATGTTCTTTGCATACCAAAGGTAATATATCCACCATTCAGTAATAATTTCATTCAGAATAAAATCGTTTATTATGGAATAGTTGATAAATATAAGAATTACATACATATTTATACGGATGGTTCAAAAAATGACAGGTGTACAGGATGTGCAGTATACATACCAGTATCGCATACACAAATAAAAACCCCCTTACCAAAAGAAGCTAGTATATACACAGCAGAAGCTATCGCCATTATAACTGCGCTGGAAAATGTATTAACAAATAATAACAACAATTTCTTGGTCTTCACCGATGCAAAGAGTGTATTAGAAAGCATTGAAAATATTAATATGAAAGCCTCTCCGTATATTGGTGAGATAATCTCTTTATATAAAACTTTAACTGATATGGGTAAAAACATAATTTTCATCTGGATAAAAAGTCATTCCAATTTGGTATGTAACGAAATTGTTGATAATCTTGCCAAAGAAACTAGAGATAGTGGTGGGCCGTACCAGCACCGGGTACCATACACGGACGCCGTTTTAGAACTTAAGTCAAAATGCAAATTAAAGTGGGAAAGGCAATATCACATGGCATACAAGGAAAGACCCACCAATGATTATCTTATTTATCCGAAAATTAAAAATAGGCATTGGACAGATGGTGTATATGTTAAGAGAAATATGTATGCTCAAATTACGAGATTAGCATTTGATCATGGTAGATTTCCCGCACACCTTAAAAAGATTAAGATTGTTGATACAGACCTTTGTAAATTCTGCTCAGAACGGGCCGATACAAATCATATATTATTTGGCTGTCCAGAAACGATAATTAAAAGTAACATCTTATATAAAGATTTAATAAGGATGGGAGTTCAGGCACCAATGAATATTAATCATATTTTAACAACACAAAATGTCAATATCTTCCAGCGTCTACATAGTTTTTTTTAAATGAGGCAGGTATTAAAATTTAGATTGAGTTTTCCTTTGTAATTGTTCCTTTGTGGGTATAATTCTTTTATCCTTAGTGGTCTACCTGTTTGTTTACTGTTAGTCACCCGATCGACCCCGGGTGTGAAAATTTTGTGTTTGTATATCCTTTTGTTCATTCGAGTTTTTAGGTAGCAGCAAGTGGCTAATGGGTGATACCAAGGCCATTAAATAATAATAATAATAATAATAATAACCTCTAACAATAAAGAATCCCACCTACATTTGAGACAGTTGGTTGATGGAATGTCACGGCACTTGTGTGCATTAAAGGTACTTGGCGAACCTATAAAACATTGGGATACACTCATAATACATTTAATTTCTACAAAATTAGACAATGTAACAAGACGTGAATGGGAAGCTAGAATTGCAACGAAACAAGCACAAACATTTATTGAATTCGAGGAATTTCTAAAAGAAAAATGTCGCTTATTAGAAACCTTAGAAATCAATAAGCCAATCCAAAAGGATTTTAATGTCAGTTCTATACTCATTTTAAACCTAAAAATGTAAAAGCTTATGCATCAACCAACAATCTCCCCTGTATAATTTGCAATGAAAAACATAGCGTATACAGTTGCAAAAAATTCGCTGCTCTCGACTCAAATGCTAGGTATGAAGAAGCAAAACGATTAAAACTTTGCGTAAATTGCTTGCCTAAAAATCATACTACTAAAGACTGCACTGCTAGCAAATGTCGGAAATGCGAAAAAATGCATAATACTTTGTTGCATTTTGACAATAAGCGCTCTAATTTAAAACTGGATGCAACCCCAAATTTCGAAGTTAATAGACAACTTCCGGAAAGGGCAAAAACACCTGATTTTTAGAGTCCATCAAACTCTTTATGTTCTGCTAACGGAAAAACCTATATTTTACTTTCCACAGCCATGATTAATATACGGGATGGTGTTGGTAGCTTTCACACTTGCAGAGCACTATTGGACAATGGCTCACAGAGCAACTCTATCACTAAACATTTATGCTCCAAACTCAATTTAAAAACTAAAAGAACAACTATGCCTGTCCACGGAATAAGTCCAACTTCATCTGACGTAAATTCCTCGGCTCAAGTTGAATTACAATCTGGTTTAAACGCTTTTACTACTCCATTGTCGTGTTTGGTTTTGGACAAAATAAAAGCCAGCACGTCATGGTCATCTTTCGACGCACGACATTTAAACATTCCGCACAATATAATATTGGCGGATCCCGGTTTCAATGTAAGCTCGTCCATTGATCTCCTTATTGGTGCAGGTACCTTCTGGGACCTGTTATGCGCAGGGCAGACTAAACTTGGTCGAAATTCGCCTACTTTACAGAAAACGCAGTTGGGATGGATTATTTCTGGTCCTCTGTATTCAAACAATCACATTTATTCAAACACTAATTGCAATCTTTGTATCGAAAATCTAAATTTTAATCTTGAGAAATTCTGGAGCCTCGAAGAATGTCCCAAAAATAAACCCTTGTCTTCTGAAGAGCTTCTTAGTGAAGAACATTTCAATGAACATACATTCAGAAACAGCGATGGTCGCTTTGTAGTCACTTTACCTTTAAAATGCTCTTCCATCCAAATTAGGTAGCTCTAGACAAACGGCAGAAAAGAGATTCTATGCCCTAGAACGTAAACTCTCAAAAAATCCTGAGATTAAACAGGAATATCATAATTTCATAAACGAATATATCCAACTTGGTCACATGACTAAAGCTGCTGAACCTAATACTCATGCTGGTTTCTTCCTTCCGCATCATTGTGTCTTAAAGGAATCTAGCACGACAACAAAGTTGCGAGTGGTCTTTGACGGCTCTGCAAAGACATCTTCTGGCTGTTCGCTTAATGACATATTGATCCAAATCCATTTAATCAGATTCAGAAAACATAAGTTTGTATTGGTCGGCGATATAAACAAAATGTATAGACAGGTACTTGTGACAGAGCATCAACGGTCTTTACAAAGAATACTTAGGAGAGAGAGCAGCACAGAACCATTGTCAATATTCGAACTCAACACTGTCACGTACGGAACCGCATCTGCTGCCTTTTTAGCCATTCGTTGTCTTTGGGAAATCGGTAAGCAAATTCGAGATTCAAATCCTATTCTCAATTCTATAATACACAATGACTTTTATGTTGATGACTTTTTAACTGGCGCTTCTACCCAGTAAGAAATATCTAATATAAAATTTATCTTAGCAGAAATCCTTTTATCTTATGGCTTCGAACTTAGAAAGTCTTCAAATACTCCAAATATGGATTCTGTTTACGCATCCGAACCTGTCATAGATATAAGTCATCATGAACAAACTAAAATTCTTGGCCTATTATGGAATCATTCTTCAGACATTCTAATATATTCTATAAAAATTATTGATCAATCCAAACGAGTCACTAAAAGATCAATATTATCTTTGATCCGCTAGGTTTACTGGCCCCGGTCATTATAAACGCCAAGTTAATACTCCAAAGGTTGTGGCAATTGCACGTTCTGTATCTAATCTATACCTCTCAACTTGCATACGCACTGAGTTTCCTTCAGGAACGAGCTTGAAAGCCTCAACACCATAACTATTCCTAGGAGAGTTGTTTGCCAAAATCCTATTCAATTAGAACTCCACGGCTTCGCCGACGCTTCTGAGTTGGCGTACGGAGCCTGCATATATCTCAGATCTACAGATCAGGTGGGACATAGTCAAGCTCATTTGTTGTACGCAAAAACTAGAGTGGCACCGCTGAAGGTCGTAACAATCCCACGACTGGAATTGTGTGCTGCAGTGTTGTTGACAGAATTGATGGATAAAATTAAGTCTTCATTACAACAAAAACTCGATAATATAGTCAACGAAATTCAATTCGAATTTTGAACTTCCCGCTAAAAACCTTTCCTTTTCCTAATGTGTGAAGTTGGCCACAATAGAAGAGACGAAAAAGACGAACTGTGACGCTGTGTTGTAATGGAGAACTTGTGCCGTTTGTTTAGAATTTATTTCTTAAATATTTAATGTTTGTTTGATTTGCCCCCGCGCCGACGACGACAATAACGTGACTTACTGGTAGGACTCTACTGTAACACTATCTTGGATAAATTTCTCTCCTCATCTCTGGAAGGTATTTGTTGCGCATCGTGTCGCACAGATACAAAGCTTATCTAATTCTCAACAGTGGAAATACATAAATACTAAAGAGAGCCCTGCTGATAGTCTATCTAGGGGTACTTCTGCAACAAATTTACTTGGTTCTGAACTGTGGTGGCATAGTCCTCCTTGGCTCTCCCAGCCTCATTCTTGTTGGCCTACGGAGGATGATGAAACACTGTCTCATTCTAATCTTCCCGAATTCAAACCTAAAGCGTTAACAGCCAGATTCAACGCTAATAAATTACACTACTTAATGAGTGATCTTCCAATGGATCGATTAACCCCTTCCCGTCCTTTTCTTATCGTAGACGTCGACTACGCAGAACCTTTCTTAATGAAAGATCGTAAAACACGAAATTATAAAATAACCATATATATTTGTCATATATTTGTCTTTTTGTATGTTTTTCTACAAAGGCTGTAGATTTAGAGGCCGTGAGCGATTTGACTACTGAGTCGTTTTTAGCCGCATTAAGGCGATTCATCGCAAGACTCGGCAAATGCCAAAAAATATATTCCGACCGCGGCGCTAATTTCGTAGGCGCTAACTCGCAATTAAAGGCATTTTTTAAAACTCATGAAAACCAGATTGTAACTGAACTTGGTCAGGAGGGTATAACTTGGAAATTTATACCTCCGCGTTCTCCTCACTTTGGAGGATTATGGGAGGCTTCTGTAAAGGCCACAAAGCACCATTTGTGGCGCGTCCTTAGTAATACACCATTAATCTTTGAAGAGTTTGCAACCATTTTGGCGCAAGTTAAAGCATGCTTAAATTCTCGCCCGCTATATCCCATTTCCAATAACCCAATCGATCCTGCTCCTTTGAGTCCCGCACACTTCATCATAGGTGACACCTTGACTGGTGCACCTGATCAAGATTGGAGAATTACTACAACTCCAATAAAGCGATTCCAACAAATGCTACAACATTTCTGGGCCCGTTGGACGAGGAATATGTATGTCAGCTCCAAGCCCGTGTAAAGTGGAAATCAAATCACAAGCAGTTGTTGAAACCTGATGTATTAGTTCTCGTGAAGGAAGATGGCTTGCCTCCGCTAAAATGGCTCGTGGGACGAGAAATTAAAACCTTTCCTGGTAGGGACAGAGGGTATGTTCAACTCAATAGTTTCTTGGTGTGAAACAAATTTTTAAAAAGATATCTATTTCTTTGAGGAAACAATATTTTTTTCTCTATGTGAAGAACTACAATTTTGTAAATACTAATCTTTCTTGTTGAGGATATAAGTAGGATTTTATTTTGTATTATTTTATCACTATGGTTCAAAATACTTTATGATAAGATAATCATATAACTCACACTTACTATTCACAGTTTAGTATTCCACTGACGCTATTGATTACAGTGTGTTGAAATCATTGTAGTAGAAATAAAGTAAGTACCTTCTCTGTGTTATTCATTTAGTGCGTACTCATAGGTAACCTTCTGTAGTGAATATAAATTCTTCTTACTTAGGCCTGAAGTTCACTTCTATAATTATAAACATGTTAATTTACAATTTAAAATGTTTAATACGTAAATACGACAGTATTAAGGAAGTCAGTTGTTAGTGATTTTACAAAAGGTGGAATGTATAAAAGTTGGTGTCTCCTTAGCTGCATATTATTTCATATTGAATTATTTCAGGACAATCGACTTAATTATAAGTAAAGCTGCAAGTTTTCATCGAGAGTGCAATATCGTTGAGTTTCTAGTAGGATTGTCGTCGTTCATTGTACTATTCGGTAGCGGGTTACCCTTTAAGCATTTCTTAATAGTGTTTTAACATCTTCGTGTCGTTCTGTTAAATATTTCAATCTTTAAAATTTGTATATCAAAACGATTGACTAATGATATAATGTCATGTAAGAAATTTCCGTGCTTGATCGTTTGATATTTCTTTTGAAAGATAATACGTAGATAAATACTAAAAACCAGGCAAAATGTTTTTGAGGAGTTGTCATTTGAATTAATTTGAAAATTTATTATTTATAATTCCAGGACTGAGAAAGATAATCATATTACTGAAACGTATCCTATAAATGTTTGTATATGTGCTAATCAAAGATTGAAAAGGTTCCAAAAATAACTGCCTCAAACTATTACACCGCAGAAGCCACATCAACTACGAACAGAAGAAGCGTGCGCTACATGCATATGACGACGTATCTAGCTGTTTGGAGTTTGGATGGCTCCTGCGGTATATCGGTTCTTTGCGGTTCTATGTCAATACTATTTTTGGATATGTATATACTCGGTTATGGTTATACTGATTTTTATTATTACGTAGTGATAGTAGTAATAAGATTTGTTGTTTATTAAGTTAAGAAAAAGTAGTCTTTCTGTATTAATAGTAAAAATTAAAATAAATTTATGGTTTTTCATTTTTGGTGCAAACTCATTTATTGTGCGATTTATAAATTTTTAAGATTTTAGGATATAATTTTAAATTTGTTCTTTAGCAACAAAAGCACACATTAACCTACTTATGCCACAGAAAAAAAAAACCAACAAGGAGAAGGTATTGCATATTCCGTCATCAATTGCAAAAAACATGAGCAATAAAAGAATGATCAAAAATAACAGACGTGAATAAAAAAAATATTTAAATTCAAGAAACGTACTAGCAGAGACAATATTAGACGTGCAAACTAGTCCTACAAACAGATTCGGAATATTCAGAAAAATATTGTGTGTGGTATCTTTTTTTAATTTTAATTGGTTAATCATCTCTATTTTATTTTCTTTCAATAGTTTTCTTTAATGGTAATGTAAATATCATTTATACTATTCCCCGTTCTCTTTTTCTGTTCCCCTTTCATGTTGCCCCCATCATGCCCTTTTGCCCATTCCCTTCTCCCTATCCTTTCTCTATTCCTTTTCCCTATTCCCTTTCCCCAATTCACTTTCTCCTATTCCCTGTTCCCTATTCCTTTTTTATTATATTTCCCTATTTCCTTTCTCCCATTCCCTTTTCCTTACTCCCTTTCTATTTTCTCAATCCCCTTTTCCCAATTCCCTTTCTCTATTCCCTTTTCTCTATCCCCTTTTCCCTATTCCCTTTTTCCTATTCCTTTTCCCTATTCCCTTTTCCCTGTTCCCTTTCCCTATTCCCTCTTTCCCTATTCCCTTTTACCTATTCCCTTTTCCTTATTCCCTTTTCCTTATTCCTTATTCCCTTTTCCCTATTCCCTTTTCCCTATTCCCTTTTCCCTATTCCCTTTTCCCTATTCCCTTTTCCCTTTTCCCTATTCCCTTTCCCCTTTTCCCTTTTCCCTATTCCCTATTCCCTTCTCCCTATTCCCTATTCCCTTTTCCCTATTTCCTATTCCCTTTTCCCTAATCCCTATTCGCTATCCCCTTTTCCCTATTCGCTTTTCCCTATTCCCTTTCCCCTATTCCCCTTCCCCTATTTCGTTTTCTCGATTTATCTTTAACAATTTTTCAAGTTTTTACCATTTTTAAACAATTTCTTTTAATATTATAGGTAATTGGCACAATTTATGAATTAAAATAATCATTTTAGTTGAATATTTTGTATAATTATTATCAAAACCTTTCATAGCTTAAACCTTCCATCAAGGATATTCATTGGTAATTAACGTGTAAAAACCTGTTGAGACTCTGTAGATCGTGAGAGACAGAGAGCTAATTAGTTAAATTAGGCAATATAGGCGCAACAGTTACACATAGGTATATTAGAGTGCACAACTTAGGTGAGATGGTTCATCCCTTAATGATGATATTTACTTTAATTTTGAGTGTAGTTTGCGTCCTAACAAGAAGTGGAGCTCATCGGAGAAGGTTCGCCTGCGATGACCTCATCTTTCTACTTATGTAATTTTCGAACTTATTCATCTTTTGACTATTACAAAGTATATAACTCATAATTTTATTATCAAATACTTTGAAACGGCATGATCATTGGGGAGATGAATAATTCGTCTTTCATAATGCAACTAACTTAAAATCATATAAAATAACCACGTGTTCCGCTATCTTTAATTCTAATATGTTTTCTTATTTTGTAGTAAAATCTGCCTGATGAAGGTTTGCTAAAACCGAAACCGGTCCCAGAAAATTTGCAATAAATAATAAATTAGTTAGGGAGTACTATACATATATTTTATACGTCTGACTAACTAACTGAAACAAGATAACGTGCTGAGCTATTTCCCAATTTTAAGATTGTGAAGATGTATACATTCCTGCTTAAAATTCATTTGCCTGTGAGACCTAAATGAACTTTACGTCATTTAAGAATTTTACACAGAACTGTTTTAATTTCACTTCAGAAATAACAGTTATAAGAATAATTTGATTTTACTGTTTTAAAGAATGATACTTACTGTAGTGCAGTATGTACAATTAATTATATTGTAACGTTTTTCTAGTTTTTAAAACGTTGTCGGGGTTTTAGAAAAACACACAGGCGATATATTTAAATTCACTTATTCTGTTAACACAATTACGGTATTTAAAATCTATTAAAAATGCTTATTAATTAAATCACTTAACCACTAATGTCTCTATTTATGTAAACGATTTATTTGCACCGATATTTATATTACACGTACTAATTCACTTCGCGAACCGCACTATCGAACTCGTATCGACTGACTGCCTCCTGGCCAACCCGGCGCGTTATTTATAGCTGGTGCGAACTTCCAGATTGTTCGGGGCCCTTCTAGAACGTCCTCGAAGATTCTGGAGAATATTCACGAATCTTTGACCCGGTACTGCCCTCTGTCATTCCGCGTAGGTAGTTCTTCTTCCGCTATGCTAGCGCCATCTAGGGACGCCTATCAGAACCGCCAGTTGAAAAGTTGGCGCTCGTTACACTGCTCCCTCCTTAGATCATCCCGGAACAGGAACTATCACCTCCATGAAGATACGAACAGTTCTCTCCATTCGTACACGACGAGGTCCGGAAGAAATAGCACGCTACCGTCCGTCGCCTCCCTTCTGCTGACCGCGGGTTATAGCAGCATACTAGGAACTCTATTCCAGTATATCGGAAAATTTCTTCGAGCATGTTCCTTACGACCCTCCAGTCCAAGCCATCCAATCCACAGCCTATTTTTGGCACCCTGATCTTATTGATCCCCAGCTCCAACAGCTGCTCTCTTAAACTTATCAGGCTGTCCCACATCGTCCGGTAGGTTGGCTTGCCAACTGAGGCTTCTTTGGTCACCAAGTAGAATAATGGCCGTTTCTTTCTTGGCAAGTGCAGAGCCTTGCCCACCTCAGGGTTCTGGCTTCGGAGATCTTGGACACCACCAAATTCCTTCTTGAAGACGGTAGCTATCCCCTTGCCCATTCTTAAATCTTGGGCAACACAATGTGCTAACGCGCACCCTTCAGGAGCCAAAAACAAATCCTCCTGAATCTCCGTTGTTACACCATGACGCACTGTAAGAATTCGAAATTCCATCCTGTATAATGCGAGAATTTAAATTCATTTTCTTAATGCGTAGTTGATAAGAACCGTGGCATTTTAAAAAAAAACAAGCGCTGCCTCGCCGGAGACGACAATCTATTCTTTGTTTAAAGACTCGCGTAATTAAAATAACATAGCAATACTTTGTATGTTATCTCTTACTTTGTCCAATGTATGTTATCTATTACCTTGTCCAATGTATGTTATCTATTAAATTGTCCAATGTATGTTATCTAAACACCGGTCGCCAATTCCCATGTTACGCTATCAATAGGTCGTCTGAAAGTCAGAAAAATAACGCCTTTGGTCACACTTGCGCCCTTCTGTGAAGAAGAGGCCGAACTAGTTATCGATGCAAAATGACGTCACAACTAGAGTTTATAAAAACCCTTAACATAGCGGTTTTGGGGCAATTAGTCCGCGATCCTTCAAACTAGCTTCAGAATAAGCACGCGTTCTCCTTCGTCGAGTGTTTCCAAAAACTTAAAATTAAACTTCCCTTTTCAAAATCTTGTAATCAAAATTCGCTTAAAATTCGGGAACAGGAAGCAAAAGCTTTCCTCGAGAAGTGTTTTGATTAGTGATAAAAATTCCTGTAAATTTCCCCCCTTTCTTGGCTTAAATTTTTGTGAGTGCTGTGTAAGTTTTGTGCCCTAAAGTTTAGATTCCATGAAGAATCATTTCCCACATCGGCCGTAAGATGTTTAAAAATTCTGCTTAAGACTAACCATTGCAAATACATGAAAATCGTAACTCGTTCGCTCTCTCTCTCTCTCCCTCAATAAATTAGTATGTTAAATTATTCATTAAGATAATTGTGTTTTGGTTTACTTTTTTTTTGTTGTTCACTTGTTATCCCATTTAATTGTGTAGCTTATATAATAATATAGATAGCTTTAATATATAATTATAATATAAAAAAATATAAGTCGTTCTTTTATTTCGTCATTCTAAAAGAAGTTCAGTTTGAACCCTTAGTGAAGTCCCGAGAGGAAGTCAGACTAGTAAAGAGAAAGCCGATGAGAAGGGTAAGTCGACAATCTTTAGGCTAACTAATGGCCTGCTTCGACTGACGGAGGAAAACACAGTTGGGAAACATCTTTGGCTAAAATTACTAAAACCATTCGCTACCGAACAAAAAGTTTGTTTCCCAGCAGTGGCTCGCCGGTCAAAAGAGCAGGTGTGGGTTATCTGTGAGACGGAGTTTGGCATTGTCTTATTTGAATTTGGGCTGGCCATCCCCAAAAGTCTCCAGATAGGAAAACCCGTTTTCGTTACAGCACTTTGCGGCCATTCCCATACTTGTCCATGAACTCCTCATAGCTGAGTTCTTCTTCGGGGAGTCTACAAACTCGGACCATCTGCTCGTCCTCTTGATTGTCCCCAAGATAAGGAGCTAGGCGATTAAAATGCACCACTCTTGCTTTACCATTGGGTTTATTTCTGATGCGATAGATGACGTCATTAATTCGCTTTATCGCTTCGTAAGGCTCGTCCCACGATCGTTGCAGCTTAGGTGAGAAGCCTCGACGTCGCTGAGGATTGAACAGCCAGACCAGGTCTCCAGACTGATATCCGCCTTCATTCGCTCTGATGTCGTAGTGTTCCTTCATGCGGTCACTTGCTTCATGGATATTCGCCCTCACCCGATCGTGAATATCATCTATTCGCATCCGCAAGTTCGAAACATAGTCATCTCCAACCACTTCTTCATTTGGTTTAAAGCCGAACTTAAGATCGCATGGTAAGCGCAGTTCTCGTCCAAAAAGCACACTAGATGGACTTTGGCCAGTGGTTTCGTGGACCGATGCTCTATACGCCAGCAAGAATAGATGTAGCTGCTGGTCCCAATCTCGCTGGTGGTCTGCGACAACTTTTGATAGATACTTGATAACTGTCCTGTTCATGCGCTCCACCATCCATCTGATTGCGGGTGCAAGGCAGTTGTTCGGGTCTTGCGAATACCCAATATTTGGCACACCTCTTGAAACACTGCTGATTCAAAATTCCGTTCCTGGTCGGAGTGAAGTTCAAGCGGCACACCAAACCGACTGAAAAGTTCTTTAACTAAAGTCTCAGCCACTGTTACAGCTTCCTGATTTGGTAATGCGTAAGCTTCCACCCATTTTCTGAAGTAGTCTACTGCAACCAAGATGTATTTATTTCCAAATTCCGTCGTGGGAAATGGTCCGGCAATATCAATCGCAATCCTTTCAAAAGGACTGCCAACGTTGTATTGCCTCATAGGGGCCCTCTTCCTTTGGGAAGGTCCATTGGCAGCGGCGCAAGTTGTACATCTCCGGCACCAGTCTTTCACGTCATTCTTGCAATTAACCCAATAGAATCGCTCTCTGACCTTCTCTATAGTCTTTCAGACTCCAAGATGCCCTCCCGATGTTCCATCATGAAGAAGTTTTAAAACTTCGGGAATTCTTGCTTTCGGAACCACAATCTGAAGTCTGCTATTGGTCCCAGCTTCGTCTTCTAACACTCGTCTGAGAAGACCATTTTCCATTACCAAAGAGCCCCACTGAACCCAATACGATTTTAGCTCTCGCGAATACGGTGCTACCGTTTCCCAGTTAGGCCGCGCTTCTTGCATCTTCCACTCCATCACACGCTTCAAAACTTCGTCAGACTCCTGGTCAGCTCGAATTTAGTCTTCAGTCCATCTATCATCTATAACAGTAGTCCTCAAGCAGGTTGCTTCATTTTTCTCTTCGGCACGATAGCGGTGCGTACAATCCTTGGAACAGGGTCTCCTCGATAGTGCGTCAGTGTTTCGATGACTGGTTCCAGGCCGATGTTCCGAATCAAAGTCATACTCTTCAAGACGCTCTATCCATCTGGCAATCTGCCCTTCCGGATTCTTGAAGCGTAGCAACCACATCAATGCCGCATGGTCGGTTCTTAACAAGAACTTCCTGCCATAGAGATATTTATGAAAGTGCTCTATAGACTTAACTACGGCCAACAGCTCTCTCCTGGTCACACAATAGTTGCGTTCCGGTTTCGACAGCACTTTGCTGAAGTAACCGAGCACTTTTTCGTGGGCCATCTTGAACTTGGGACAACACGCCTCCGATGCCCACGTTGCTGGCATCAGTATCCAAAATGAATTTTCCTTCAGCCTGTGGATAGCTCAAAATGGGCGCAGTGGTCAGCGTCTGTTTCAATTCTTCAAAGGCATCCTGGCAGCTCTTCTCCCAGACGTAGTCTCTACCCTCTTCAGTTAGTCTCGTGAGAGGCTTGGCGATGTTAATAAATCCAGGAACGAATCGTCGGTAATAAGTGCATAGCCCAAGAAAACTTCTTATTTCATGCTTGTCCTTCGGAACCGGCCAAGACTTGACCGCTTCTATCTTCGCTGGGTCAACCGACACTCCATCCTCTGATACTACGTGGCCGAGGTAGTGCACTTGCTTCCGGAACAGGTTGCACTTTTTGGGGTTAAGCTTCAAATTCGCTCCTTTCAATCGCAGAAATACTTGCTCCAAGTTCTTCAAATGGTCCTCAAAAGATTTTCCTAAGACAATTATATCGTCGAAGTATACCAAGCAAGTTTCCCAGGATAGTCCTCTCAGTACGTTTTCCATCAATCTTTCAAACGTCGCGGGAGCATTACATAACCCAAATGGCATGACGTTAAATTGCCACAATCCTGTCCCGATCGTAAACGCCGTCTTCTCCTTATCCTTTGCCTCTACTTCGACCTGCCAATAACCACTCTTCAGGTCGAGGGTCGAAAATACCTTACACCCACCTAGGGTATCTAAAGTGTCATCGATTCTGGGCAAAGGATAACTGTCCTTCTTGGTTACGTTATTTAGTTGTCGATAATCCACGCAGAACCTAGTTGAACCATCCTTCTTCTTCACCAGTACCACTGGAGAAGCCCATGGACTGTTCGATGGTTCAATTACGCCATCCTGCTCCATATCCTGTATAATTTGTTCTGCTTCGGCTCGTTTCGCCAATGGCAATCTTCTGGGGACTTGGCGGATCGGCTGGGCATCTCCAGTGTCTATTCGATGTCGTACAACATTAGTCCGGCCCCTCGTGTTCCGGTTTTCTGCTTGGAAAAGATCTTGGTAGCGTCCAAGCAGCTGTTTCACGGTATGGCGTTGTTGTGTTGTCAAATCCTTGCAAGACAAGTCAATGAAATTATTCAATCACCTAGGAAGCGGATCTGGAGTTGTTGTTACGCCATCCTCTTTGTTGACAATCGACGACACACTAGCACAACTTCCCAAAGGTACGCCCTTCTTCAGCTTTACTGGATACCTATTGACGTTCATCAGTCGGACGAGCAGTTTTTCTCCAGCTTGTATCACTGCCTTAGCGACCAGTATTCCACGACCTTGACCGCTAATCGCTACCGGTTCCAGCATTAAAACTTGCCCTTTGGGAATATCTCCACTCACGCTCGCTTCCACAATGGTTTCACTGCGGCTCGCCACAGTTACTTCTTCTGCCAACACTACGCAGGCCGACATATTCTTGCTATGGTTGAGAATAACTTCTTCTTTGCCAACCTTCAACACTCCTGCTTGCAAGTCCAGTTTAAAACCAAATTCTGTCATTATGTCCATTCCGAGGATTACGTCTTGTTCTATATCTGCAACTACTACACGATACTGGCATGCAGTATCACCAATACGGAAGTGGGCCGTCGTCTCCCCCAACACGTTGACTGATTGCCCAGTTGCCGTACGTAGCGTCCACCTGGTTGGATATATCCGGTTCTTCCTTCCCACTGCTTCCGGCCGAAGAATTGTCATTGTTGCGCCAGTATCTAGCAGTAAATCTCTCGGTTTCCTAGTTACATGCCCATACACGACGAGGCTGCTAGGTCTACATCCCACTGCAAGCAACAATCACTGGTGTTACTGGGGCATCAGCTACATAGGTCGACGATCGCCCCTTCCCGTCGGCCCATTTTAGTTTTCCGTCGGCTTTGGTTTTCGTGGATCGGGACACCGACTACGTACGTGCCCCATCCTTCCACAATTCCAGCATCGTCTTCCTGGTTGCCTAGTTTACACGGATTCCCTTTTCGTCATCAATTCCGTCACCTTTTTCGTAATCATTTCATCTAATTTCGTCATAATTCCTTCTAATGGCTCTTCTTCCTCGTGACTCCCTAGAACACGGACGCGAGCAGGTCCTTTGACCGATTGCTTCACGGCTTCAAAATCTAGTGCTTGAGCTAAAGCCTGGTTCAACGTTTGCGGCCGAGCGAGCTTTACTGCCTGTTGAGTATCCTTATCAAGCAGGCCATCCAGGAATTTTTCCATAGCGAGACTCTCGCACACATCTTCCGGTACCGTTGGGTACGCACTCTTAACCAGACGAACGACGTCAGCTTCATACTCCTGTAGAGTCTCGTTCGACCTCTGACAGCGATTTTTCAACTGCGAGCGATATACTTGCTGCAGATGTTTATTACCGAAACGCATATCCAATTGATTAAGTAGCGTTTGGTAATTTTGTCGCTCCGTCGAAGGAATAGCCTGGAGTACCTTCAAAGCATCGCCGCGCAGAGCTACTGATAACATGGCTGCCTTGGTAGCTTCTGTCCAGCCATATAGCGTAGCCGTGGTATCCAGCAGCGTCAAATAGTCTTCCAAGGGAGTCTTCCCGTCGAATGTGGGCAGGTCACATTTACTTTGAACCGTACAGATAGGCACTGTATTTCTTGGTTCCATCTGACTGCTTCCCGTATTGGTAGAATTTCCAGTTTCTTCCGTGTTCGGTATGGTTCCAGAATGCATTTGTTCTTCCAGCTTTTTAATGCGACCGTCCAATTCTTCAATCATTCTAGATTTTTCTTCTTGGAATTTTTTGTCGATTCTATTCATTAGTTCGTGTTTTACATTAAGAGAATTTTCTATAATTTTTTCTTCCAAGTTGCGAGAATTTTCCATAACTTTCTCTTCCATTTTCTAGAATTTTCTATATTCTTCTCGTCCATGTTTTCAATTTTTTCTAGAACTTTCTCTTCTAAATTGCGAGAATTTTCCATAACTTTCTCTTCTAAGTTGCGACAATTTTCTAGAACTTTCTCCTCTAAGTTGTGAGAATTTTCTAGAATTTTCTCTTCTAATCTTCTAGAATTTTCTATATTTTTCTCATCCATGTTTTCAATTTTTTCTTTCAATTCCCGTTTGAGGTCTATCACTTTCAAGTCCACTAATTTACAGTATTTCGCTGCCATTGTTTCTAATTAAACACTATTAGTCCACTAACTCGGTTTATAGTCACGAATATATCGCCAAATACTCCACACCTGACACCAATTGTAACGTTTTTTTAGTTTTTAAAACGTTGTCGGCGTTTTAGAAAAACACACAGGCGATATATTTAAATTCACTTATTCTATTAACACAATTACGGTATTTAAAATCTATTAAAAATGCTTATTAATTAAATCATTTAACCACTAATGTCTCTATTTATGTAAACGATTTATTTGCACCGATATTTATATTACACGTACTAATTCACTTCGCGAACCGCACTATCGAACTCGTATCGACTGACTGCCTCCTGGCCAACCCGGCGCGTTATTTATAGCTGGCGCGAACTTCCAGATTGTTCGGGACCCTTCTAGAACGTCCTCGAAGATTCTGGAGAATATTCACGAATCTTCGACCCGGTACTGCCCTCTGTCATTCCGCGTAGGTAGTTCTTCTTCCGCTATGCTAGCGCCATCTAGGGACACCTATCGGAACCGCCACTTGAAAAGTTGGCGCTCGTTACAATATTATAACTAGATATGAAATAGTAACAATCAACTATTATGTTTACAGGAAACAAAATGGCTGCACCTGCGGTTGGAATAGACTTGGGAACAACCCATTCCTGTGTGGCTGTCTATCAATATGGGAAAGTGGAGATTATAGCTAATGATCACGGTTCGAAAACTACTCCATCTTGGGTTGCCCTTACCCAAGAAGAACGGCTCATAGGTGACGCAGCAAAGCATCAAGCGCCTTTAAATCCAGAAAATACAATTTACGGTGAGAAACTTTACTATCACGTGCTTTTCAATTTCTTAACTTTTGTTTTTTTCTAGACATGAAACGATTAATTGGACGCCGGTATAAAGATGAAACAGTGCAATCTGATATTAGAAATTGGCCCTTCACAATAGTCGACGTTGATGGATTCCCTCAAGTGACAATTACGTCATACGGAGTTGAAACTAACCTTAAACCGGAAGAAATAAGCGCTATGGTTCTCACGAAAATGAAAGAAACTGCCGAAGCGTATCTAGAGGCCACAGTAAAAAAAGCAGTTGTAACCGTACCGGCTTATTTTACTGATTATCAGAGAGAGGCAACGATGGAAGCCGCTGAACTGGCCGGATTAGAAGTAATGCGTCTCCTTAATGAGCCTACCGCAGCTGCTGTAGCATATGCCGTCACCAAAGAAGATACGAGAGGAACTGTTTTAATTTTTGACTTAGGAGGTGGCACGTTAGATGTTTCCATAGTTACTATCATTGATTCATCTTTTGATGTTAAAGCCACTAATGGAAATACACATCTGGGTGGCGAAGATTTCAGTAATAAATTATTTGATTATGTAATAACTTTATTCGAAAAGAAACATAATAAACAGGTACGAGGTAATAAACGTGCTATGACTCTTCTGAGACAAGAATGTGAAAGCGCCAAGAAGAAACTTTCGTTCACCGTGCGAGTCAACGTGTTTGTTGCCTCTTTGATCGATGGCATTGACTGTAATGAACAGATCACCAGAGCTAAATTTGACGAACTGAATGCAGATTTCTTTCGTTCCACATTGGAACCTGTAACTAACGCCCTACAATCAATCAATATGACGAGGGATGACATCGATAAAGTACTAATGGTCGGGGGATCCTCACGGATACCAAAAATCCAAAATCTTCTTGAGCAATTTTCCGGTGATAGAAAAGTGTGCTGTTCAATCAATCCAGATGAAGCTATTGCGTATGGTGCAGGTCTCTGCGCTGCAATGTATAGTGGCATCGATATTAGAGATACAAGAAATTTTATAATAAAAGATATTATTCCTATGGCTCTAGGTGTGGGAATTGACGAAAATTTCGCGACCTACAGTATCGTCATTGAAAAGAATGCAACTATACCAATCTCAAAATCGCAACAATTTCAAACTCGTTATGATAACCAGAAGACTGTTTCGTTCCCAATATATGAAGGAGATGATCCGGAGACCAAGAATAATAAACTACTAGGGACGGTTTCAATCAAAAAAATTCAACCCAAGCCGAAAGGTCAGGAAAAATTTGACGTGACATTTTCGATAAATATTAACGGTATTCTTAAAGTTAATGCAAAAAACATCTCAACGGGAAATGAAGCGAGTATTGTCACTGACAGAAAATTCTAAATAAGATCTCTTTGAATGAGGCGCATATTTCGTTGTGTATGTAAGTGAGGGCAGGATTATCGCGTATTTTGGCACGATTACTTCTTTTTTTTTGAATTGCCATTCGAATTTTTGTTTTCCACCGTCTTTGTTATATTCCTGACGTTTGTCGGCATGTCGTTTAACATTTATTGTTAGTTATACATTTTAGTTAAGTAGGTATTATAAACACAACTGTAAACAGCCAAAATAAAAGATTATTGCATTATAAAATTCAATAAATTTTCTTAGACAATAAATCTTCATATGTTTCGCTTTTTACATTAAGAGGGGCATTTAAAAAGGCATGAATCAAGAGATGGCGCCATCGGGTTAAATTTACAAACAACATACCTCATTTGTAACTTGTTAGAATATATCTAAGTCTATACGAACGATTATAGACATGTTGTTCTGGGCAGCAAAGGGTTTTGGCTTTTAATTTTACTTTAATAAAGCGTGTGCGGAAAAAAAATATACCTTTTGTAAGTTTTAAACAATTTAAAATCTTATTAGTAATATAAGGACTCGTCCTGCTGAATTACGTATTTTAATTATCAATAATAACGACGGAGTGTTAAATTATTTTTGGGGATCAGTAGGGATCTATAACCGCGGTGTTCAGCTATAACCTAACTACCTAATATAGATTGTGGTGAATTGTTTTGACAGTCAGATTAGTTTCCTTTGTTGTTGAACCTTTGAAATGAGTGTATAAGCAAAGATTGTTTCCACTGTTGCCAGATTCTTTACTTACTTGGCTTGGTGGACTAGCTGCTGTTTTATATCGTATATGGAATCAAGAAATAAATATTATTTAAAACATTTTTGTGTGTTTCTAGTGTGTAATCCGTTGTAGTGTACTACATTGACAGCTATTGTATAATTTAAGGCAACATCTTTTGGAATGATATTGCGTAAGAACGCGTGATAATCAATTATAAACGATTGCAGTGCCCCATAACTATTTAAAGTCCCCTCTTAAATGTCTAGCTGAACTAGTTTCAGAGAATTAATTTTTAGTATGATTTGCACTTATGTATATTTAAAATTATTAGACTTTTGTTATCTTGGCAGTCTTGACACTAATAATAAAACACTTTTTCTTTTAGTGGAAGTATAGACTTTAATTCAAAATCGCAGTTAAATTACTGGTATTTCATTGTATGGTGACGTTTCGACAATCCTAAGTTGTATTCATCAGTCGTCTTGTCTTTCATGATTTTTAATTAATTCGAATATTGCGTAAATTTTTCTAACAAGGAATACGAAATTAATTATTTTATAATATGTTTCTGTGCGCCCTGATATTTCTACTTGTTAACATTGCAAATTTTTTATTTGCATTTTATTATTGAAAAAAATACTTAAAATCATTTATAAAACAATTAATTACGTATTCTTGGAAAGAAAAATATACATGAAATTTACATTTCAGGACTGAAGAAGGCAACTTAGCAATGTCGAAACGTCTCCGTACATGAAATATAAATAATTTAACTAGAACTTTGAATTAAAGCATATACTGGTTTGTAGGAATTCAATCGTTTGCCTTTTAGGTCATGTGACGACCCCAGCACTTTTCAACGGCTAACAGTTACGGTGCAATGTAGCCATTTATTTGGATGATATCATGGTTGTACTTTTGAGGATTGTTTAAGGCGTTTAATTTATAAAGAAGCAAGTAAAATTTTAAAAACCTCAAATTGAAATTTTTGTGAAAAGGAACAAAAATCTTGTGTTTTATTGTGTCATCCATTGCCATTTCATTTCATCCAAAAAAGGATGGAATCGGTTATAACTTTTCACATACCCAAGGAAGCTAAAGATATTCAAAGTTTTCTCTAAGTCTATTTTATGTAAAATTTATTAAATATTTCTGAGTTATAGCTGGCCCCCTATCAAGTAATCGGATGAAAATCTGAATTTTACTGAAAACCAGAACAGAAAAATTCTTTTAATTTAATAAAGCCGAAACTGTCAATTACTCTTTTAAATATACTCTCAACTCCCCTACAAAAAGCTACCAATAAATATTAAATTCGTGTAAATGTCGAATCATGGGTTGCACGTGTTCATCGCTGGCACCACTTACCGAAATTTTTTGGGAAAAATCCTTACCTTTGGTTGGCAACATTGTAATAGCAAAATGTCAAGCTAAGTTTGAATAATAATAATAATAATATGTTTTATTGTCATGAAAAATTACAAATTTTGTGGACAAAGCTAAGGAAAGATTACAATAAAAGATACAGATACAACAGACAAGGAATACATAGTGTTGGATACACCAGGCTGTCAAAGTAAAAGAAAAAGAAAAAAGTTTAAGTTAGAGGATTGTGTTGCCCGACAGAGAAAATAAAAATAGTAATTTAAATTCAAATTTTACCCTCCTTCGAAAAAATCGCTAACTGCATAAAGGGGTTGTATTAGGAGGTATGATTTTACCTTCCTGCGACGTAGGTTGGTATTGATCTAAGCTGAATTGGGAAATGGTTGTATAACTTGATTGCACTATAGATGATTGAGTTTCTAGTTAACTCTGTATTGAGTACAGGTAGCTAAAGATCGTGATCCAAGCATCTTGTAACGCAGCTATAGTGATGTGGTTATTGGCCAAGTATTAAAGTTAATATTTCCAAAAACAAATTTTTTAAGTGGCATTTCACTTCTTGTTGATTATTTAAGTTACATAGATTTTCTGGTTACATAGCTTTGCACTATTTAGTTTTAATATAAACCAGGCAAGCAGTGCCCGCCATTATTATTATTTTGACGTGTCAAGAGGGAAATTCCATGTTGTTAAATGTCATGCAGATACGGCTGATAACAGAAAGCTGGTGTAACATTCAATTCTCATAAATAAAACTATTATGGCCATTAAACTGGTTATGATTAAATTTAATAATTCAATTAAAACAATAGAAAACAACGAATAACGACTGTCACTAACATAAACTTTTCTAGGATATTATAATTAAAAGAATATAATATTGTTACAAAAAAGCGCACATTTCCCGCTTTTGATAATCATAAATCCCAATCACTTCTTTTGTTTTTCAAAATAAATTAACATGTATACACTTTATGAATCTCTAAACCCAAATTTATGCATAATGATATTGAAAAGAAAAACGTGAAAATTTCAACAAAATACAAAAGAATACTAATCGAAAGTGCTAGTAGAGCACTTTGACCTGAACAATTTTTTTAGTAAACTTAATAATATCTGAACAGTGTTTTAAAAATGATCACCCACTTGTTGGAAACCACTGATACTAGTATACAATTATAATTTTGTAAGAGATGATTTTTCGATAAATCAGAATGTTTGATTGAAAGCAGCGATTGTTTGTTGTATTACAAGTGACATATCAATGTCATATCGATTGATGTTTTGTTGACATCTATCAAATAAATGACTTGCCTTCTTACTGAAAGCAAATGAATTTTGAATATCCGATCATTGGATTGGAAAGACATCATTGTACCAATAAAGAGTATTGTGACATGCTAATCAGTGTTAATGGCATGTCTAATCAAAATATTGCCGCATTAAGAGAACTATATTTGCATAGGTTTTCCAGGCGAACAATTCTAGTGCATCGAACTTGAAAGCCAGGGACTTTGAAACCCAGAAATACTAAAACTAGATTCGCCATGCACAAATCTGTGTTGATATGCGAGGTATACATTTTGAATCTCAACTGTAGAAACGATCTTTATCAGCAGTTTCAATAAGTCAATAAGTTTTTCTCTTACTGTTACTTTCTTATCTTTGAGATTTTTCTACGGGTTTATAAATAAAAGTCACTTCTTTAAGCCTCCTTAGTAAGTCATTTCAGTTAACTGCATAAATTAACAATCACCCTGTATACAGTTGTTGCAAGGTAATAATTTGATAAACTGTTGTTTGCTCAATGATTATTGAGTTTATATTTGTTATTGTTTGTACAATTTCTATTTATAAAATTCTGGAACACTTCCTATCTAGATCCTAGAACAGCAGTGATTACGCTTAACTACGCTTAACGCACGAAAAAATATCTCAAATAAGTGAATTAAACAGATTACATATCAGAGATACAAATCTAATCTAATCTCTAATCTACATATTCTGGAAGCGTTATCTAATACACACATTTTATTACAACAGTTTACTAGCATCGCCCATTTATAGTATTAATTGACAAAATGCTTTGACGTTAACAAAGGAAGTAGTGCACATGTTTTTTATGACCGCAGGACGAAAATGGCAGACTGTGCAATAGGAATAGATCTGGGAACTACACATTCATGTGTTGCAGTATATCATAATAGCCAGATCGAAATCATTACCAACGATTTTGGATTTAGAACTACGCCTTCTTGCGTTGCTTTTACGGAAAAGGAAGTATTAGTGGGAAATGCTGCTAAAGATCAAGTTACGCTCAATCCTGAAAATACTGTATACGGTAAGTTAGATGAAAATTATTATTAAACTAACAATTAAACGATGCATGGCTTACCTTTAATAATAGACCAGTAAAAGAAATATGACTCATAATGTAGTGTATGTTCTGGCTTATGTGACTGGTTTGATTATCATTGGCATATATCTGTATACAATGTATTACATTAACATAGTTTACGTTCAGTCAAGAGTATTTAACTTACCACACTTCCCTCTAGTGTCCTTCCTTATCTTGCAGAAGGGTTCTAAAAATACCATTTTTAGAGGCTAAACCCTTCTGCTAGATAAGTAGGAACACGACATTTTATTTCCTTTTATTGCTATGTTTCCCGGAAACCGTACCAGAGCAATTTTGTTCGTTTAACCGAAGTAATAATTTCTGAGCCCCAAAATTGCTCTGGGACGGTCATTGAGATTTCCCAAGCGTTCAGATCATCTCAGAGATAATTACTTGTGACCTCAGCGTTTTAATGTCTTTTGAGCTTTGGAAGCATCTCTAATTAAAATATGGATATGTTTAAAAGATGGACGGGTATTTCTCCAATCTAAGTCATGGTGATATTGTCTCTGCTACTCTCGTCCTTTGTCTTTTCGGTTCCCTGATCTGGACACCAGATAATGCTTTCCGTTGCTGCAGCCTGAGTTATTCTACTCCCTTCACAATGTTTTCAATATTGTCACACTCTAGTAATCATTAGTGTTAGTGGAAATATATTTTAGCGTCATACATATATCGAGGAAACGGCACCGAACTATGTAAATAGTGGTTCGATTTATCGAAACACCTGTGGCATAATCGAAAATCCTGAATAAACACAATACCGCTTCGACCGTAGGCGGCACAGAAAAATCCTACATGATCTAATTTTAATTAAAGTGGGCGATGACTTTACCTAAATTTATCAGCATATTATGTATTAGTATTAGGTACCTTTAGTTTGAATACTTCTTCATTTGGCGAAATACTTCAACCTTCAAAAAAATTGTTTTATACAGAAATTTAGAATCTGGCAAATGTTTAAAATTTACAGGTGTTAAATTTAGCTGATTAATTAAAGAGGGATTTTTAATAATATCGTTTTTAAATACTATGTCTAAGATATGGCCAATATTATTGCAATAAAAAACTTGCTTCCAACCAAGTGCCCCATCTTGTTGTAACTGGCGCAGATGGCAAAGGCAAATCAGGAAATTATGTTTATAATTTCGTAATATTTCAACAAGAATGTCTATAACTCAAAAGCCTAAAACATCAGTTGTTTCGTCAGCAGATATCCAAATTAAATTGTTAGAAATATTAGATTTTATTGGAAGAAATTGTTGCGGTCAATGGTATGACCGATGTGCGGAGCGGGATTTGCTTAAAAAAGTCCTGTGTATTAATTTTTGGTCGTGTAATAAAACAAGTGTGAAGCATTACCCGACAGTCCATTCTTTAAGCAAATCCCACTCCGCACATCGGTCATACCATTGACCGCAACATTGGTCCGTCGAGCCGGATATTAGCACCTTAAAGAGACAACAGCCTAAGCGGAAACAGAAAGGGAGAAGCAAGATAACAATCCCAACTGTGGTGAATCTTCAACATATTTACCCTTTCCACTCTATTATGGCAAACCAACAGACATTAAAGGCACTCAAATATTCAACAGGCCGCATCAAGGCTGCATTGACCAAATTTAATACATACCTAGATGATACCCGACATGAAATAAACGTTTGTCAAATCAACGAACGCTTATCAAGAGCAAGAGCATCATGGCATGAGTTTAACAATGTTCAAATGCAAATAGTGAAATTAAAGGATGACCCTAACAACGACTCAGAAGCAGATTTGTTTGAAGAAACGTACTTCAACATAATTGCCAAGGCACCATTTTTCTATTTTTTCAAGTCACTCTGAGGAGAGTGTACAAGGCAATCCTATCGATGTAGAGCATTCCAGAAGGGTTCAACAATTACCAATGCCACAAATATCAATTCCAACCTTTTCTGTGAGCCGCAACAAAAGCTTTACATAATTCTTAGTAGATGGTATCCTCATTGCAGACAAAAAAGCATCAACAAAAACAGTCTGCACCTATTATTATTAACAACGAAACATAAGCTAATGATACCAACGTACTGGATTGATTGTTATGATCCCATTGATGGACCAAACGACACTGACCATCGATCCTATGCGCGTGTAGTTTACATTCAGCCGTACGCCACTGAGATGTGACGTCAAAATATATTTCCACTAACAGTGGTAGTCACCTCTAAGATGGTTTTGTACATTTCCGGAACCTCAGTTGAAAAGGTTTCCAATGCCATCTCCTAATCCGTCCATTCTGGTTCTAAAAGCTGATGAGATGATAGAAAGGATTGTCCACACCTGTGCGGTAGATTAGATTGCGTGTTGCTTCTTTCCACTTTCAGTAGCTTTAGGCAAAACTCCTAATGTCATTGTGTAGAGTTAGTTGTAGTCATTCACTAAATCTACCCGAAAATATTTACCACGCAATTCAAATTTCCCGCAATAATATCTAGTAACTTCAACTTAAAGATATTCCAATATCTACTAATGTAATACAAAATCGTAGGTAACTTCATGTTTTAATGTTGAAGTTACTAAAATAATTGAGGGAAATTTGAATTTTGTTTATTGTATTATTAAACCTAGTTAAAGGAGTAACATTTTATGTAAAGTAATTAACTAAGTATGGAATAATACAATAGGCCTTAGTTCGCGGTGTTAAAAAAATTAAGGAAAGACCTGATCTATACCTAGTTATCAAACCAATCAATCGATCGATGAATCTCTTCAATTCCCAACCAAAGTTATTTTCTTCTGGTAGAATTAGTTATTTTTTTTTCTTCCTTCACAGGTTTTATTTAAGACGTTGAAAAATTATCTTCTTTGCGTGTTTTTTTTTTTTTATTTTATTCTCAGTATCTGTCCACTTTTTGCCCAAAAATTTATATACTGTTTTCTAACTTCTATTTTTATATTCTTTGATATAGAAGTATATATTTGCTAAATTATAAAATTTGAAAATTTTGAAAAATATGATATGTTGGGAGTGCTACGTTGAACGAAATAAGACTGACGCTGATGCTTTTCTTTATAAAATGGGCTTGAAAGATAGCTGTCAACACCACCGATTTGACGCCGCTTCTTTCGAATGGCTAAATGCTGCTTCATTCACATTTATAATGCAATTAGTGTAAGATGAAGTTAGCAGTTATGTTTGGACAATAATGGATGCAGTTTGAAGATTTGACCTAACAAATTTCTAGTTTTTTTACAGTATAAAATAATTAACGAATTAATGTATTTCTGCTTATAACTGTAATAATGAAGAGGAATTTTTCCCAAGAAAAATTTACCTCGCGCATAACCCGCAAAAAGCATATCTTTAAGTCCGCGCTTGAACCAGTGAAGAAAGCTTTAGAGTCAGCTAAAATGGTTCCTGAGGAAGTGGAGAAGATCATCATGGTGGGCGGATCATCGCGCATTCCCAAGCTTCAAACTTTGTTGAAGGATTTTTTTAACAGCGCTGACGTTTATATGTCGATAAATCCGGATGAAGCTATCGCTTATGGTGCAGGAGTTATGGCTGCTATATTAAACGGTGTGGAGATGCAAAGCGGAAGGGATTTTATAATTCAGGATGTTACACCTATGTCTTTAAGCACGGGTACAGTTAACGGCGCCAGTGTGTTGATTCCAAGGAATTCGCCTTTGCCGTTCTCTGAAACCAAGACGTATAAAACTATTATCGACAATCAGGCTGTCATACATTGTGATGTCTACGAAGGAGATAGTCAGTTAGCGGAAAAAAATTACTTTTTGGGACGCGCTTCTTTGACGAACATACCCAGAGGCAAGGCTGGTTGTGAAAAATGTGATCTTACCTTCGCGATAGATGAAAATGGCGTTTTGAGCGTTACTGCTGTTTTGCAATCGACAGGAGAAGCACACGAAATTGTTGTAGATAGAAATTATAGCAATTGACGCCAAAAGTAAAAAATACGCGAACTGTTTCATGCAAACTGACTTTTATCAAATTATTGCCTTGCACCCACTGTCATATCTATACATTATTACATTTGTAGCCAACGAATCTATGCACATGTAATTTTAAGAGTTAGGATTAAACCAATATCCCTTTTTTGTATTTTTATTATTATACCCCGCCAGCAATCAGTGGCGGTTCCTCGTAAAGACCCGCGCAGCCATAACCCTATCATTCAGTGGCGTTGCCTACACGCAGTCTATGCCTAGGAACTTGCATATTTATCTACATACATATGTACCTATATAATTTTGCGAAGTCAGTAGAGAATATTATGTAAGGTTCTATATTCGCATGTAAGAGAACTTCATATTTACAAAGGAAAATCTAGAAACTATTATGTGGTTACAAATTTTAAAAACTTATTAAATTACAATGAACAGTAACAATAATTAACATAATTTAGTTAAAAGAGCGTCTCTTGTTTTTGGCCTAGTTGCATCAATATTTTGAATAGAAGCCTTGAGGTAGGGGCGTTGATTTGATTTATTAAGTTTTAATAATTTTTTTGATAATCGTTTAAATTTAACGTGCCGCTAGATATAACAAACTTACCATCATTTTCAAATGTATTGTTGGAAAACTACAATTTTTTGACATCAATAATTTGTAAATTATTTCTAATCAATGATAAAAAGACTTACCAAGTTTTTGTTTTATTTTTTTAAATAGTTAGTGACTCTTTATTCCTGCTTGTTTTATCTTTTTTTTTTAAATAAAATACAAAAAATAAAGAAAACGTCACTATTACCTATTTAAATAAGTAATACCATTATATATTTACCTTGTTACAGTACTTAAAACGTATTCAAAATATAAATTATTTTAGCAATTCTTACTTTTCAATGAAAGCCTGAACGGAGATATTTGAGTGCTGCACAAATATAAATAAACAGCTACATCTAAGACGCCGCCAATGCGTAGAATATTGCGAAAACATAGCTGCGTTGTGGTTCGTGTCGCACAAACAAGATATGTATAAATGCGTCATCGCTGTTTATTGAAATATTCCACGTGATTTACGGGCGCATGTAGTTTTTGTACATGGGTGTGTTTTTCTTACTCGGCCAAAACAACTAGAGGATTTATACGGGCAATCGAATGACTTTCTATCAACACCCGTATGTGCGTGTGTTCGCTCGGAACGCAGACCTCCTTGCTGTGTATATATCATTAATATGAATACACACATTACCATTCAGTCGTCCAATGCATTATTACATTCAATTGTTAATTTTATTTAAATATATTATTTATTTTGTTATATAAAGTATTAACAAAATTAGTTTCGCGGAATAGGTTTATTTATAGCGCATATTAAAATATATTTTTTCATGAAATCTGTTAATAACAGAAACAATTAAAACAAACGGATATCAAACATTTTACATTTAAAAATAAACTGAACTCAAATAAGTATTATAGGAAAATACATAAAAGGAATTCGTAATTCTTCTAGATGCTTTTGGATTATAAATGCGAAAAGATATCAACAGACATCATACAGCTTAACAAAAAAAAAGTGAACCCTTATCCCGTCAATAAATAAACAATAAAAAAAGCACATCGTTACTAAAACCCAATCTTACATAATATTATTCTTGTGTCCCTTCACATTTCGAGTGGGATGATTGAATTAAAGGTCCAAGATCGGTGCGAAAGATACTACATTGAATGAACTATCAAATTATTTGTGATATCTATAATAATCTCATCAGTTCTACTGTTAAAAAATATTACAATACTATTGATTTAGTCTTCGTAAATTAAACTTTAACCGGCAGAAGCTTTAATGTTTATTATGGTGTACTACTTTTTGAAAAGAGATATTTTAATTAATAGAGTATGTATGTATATAACCTTATTACTTAAATTATGGAACGACGGTTTACTATTATGTTTGCAGAATAATAAATGGCAGCATCCGCAGTTGGAATAGACTTAGGAACACTCATTCATGTGTAGCCGTATATCAGTATGGAAAAGTAGAAATCATAGCAAATGATCACGGTGCGAAAATCACTCCTTCCTGGGTTGCTTTTACCGACGAAGAACAATTGTCGGTGAGGCAGCAAGAGACCAAGCGGTTCTAAAATCCGAAAATACAATTTACGGTAACAAATCTTACTTACATACACTGTGAGATTCTAAAAAGCCTTTTTTTCAGATATGAACGATTACTTGGACGTCGGTATAGTGACGAAACGGTACAATGGGATATTAAGAATTGGCCTTTTACAGTAGTCGAGGTTGATGGATTCCCTCAGGTAGCAGTAACTTCTAGTGGGGCAGAAGTTATTCTTACTGCAGAAGAGTTAAGCGCTATGGTCCTCACAAAAATGAAACAAACTGCGGAAGCGTATTTGGAAACCAAGGTAGATAAAGCGGTTATTAGTGTTCCGGCTTATTTCACTAATTATCAACGAGAAGCAACTTTAGAGGCTGCGAAATTAGCTGGATTAGGAGTAATGCGTCTCGTTAATGAACCAACAGCCGCCGCCATAGCGTATGCCGTTACCAAGCAAGATATGAGCGGAACTGTTCTAGTTTTTGATTTAGGCGGTGGCACATTAGATGTTTCCATAATCACTATCATAGATCGGCATCTTACAGTTAAAACTACCTGTGGAGATACACATCTCGGCGGCGAAGACTTCAGTAGTAGCCTACTGGATTACGTAATCAATTTATTCGAAAAGAAACACAACAAGCAGATACGAGACAACAAACGTGCCATGTCCCGTCTGAAGCGAGAATGCGAAAGGGCAAAGAAGAAACTTTCATTTACTGTGCGAGTTAAGGTATTCGTTGATTGCTTGATCGATGGGATTGACTGCGATGAGCAGATAACGAGAGCTAAATTTGACGAACTGAACGCAGATCTTTTCCGTTCCACATTGGATTCTGTCGTTGATGCTCTAAGAGCCGTTGATATGACAAAGGATGATATCGATAAAGTACTTATGGTTGGGGGATCGTCACGAATACCAAAAATACAACACCTTCTTCAGCAATTTTTCGGTAATAAAGAAGTGTGCTGCTCAATTAACCCAGATGAAGCTGTTGCATGCGGAGCGGGTATCTGTGCAGCAATTCATAGCGGAATCGACATTAGAGACACCGGAAATTTTATAATAAAAGATATTATTCCTATGGCTTTAGGCATTGGAGTCGGTGAAAATTTTGGTACATACAGCATTATTATTGAGAAAAATGCGACTATACCGATCTCAAAAAGCCGAAAATACGAAACTCTTTATGATAATCAAACGGCCATTTCGATTCGCGTGTATGAAGGAAGCGATTCGAACACCAGACGTAACAAATTCTTAGGAACATTTTCAATCAGTGAAGTCCCACCTGGGCCTAAGGGTGAGGAAAAATTTGAAGTGATATTTTCAATAAACATTAATGGTATACTAAAAGTATATGCCAAAAGTTTGTCAACGGGAAAAGATGGGAGTATTGTCATTGAACGAAAATTCTAGATAAATTCAAGCTGCGTATTTCACTATACCGAATGTCTCTTAATTTTATATTTGTAGTTATCTTTTTAATAAAGTGAGAGATAATCTATTACTAAAAATTTGCAAGCATTTAACATATTATATTTTTATCACTTCCGGTTTTATCGGAAATGTAATGTACTTAATTTAATATTTTAATTGGAGCACCCTGTATATTTTTGTATATTGGGATCCTACGTAATTCTTTGACTAGGAAAACATTTAATTAGGTACTCCTAGAAAATCTGAATTTTTATTATTAAAGCAAAGAGCAACGAACACTCCAAAAATATTCTTAACTGTCAATATAGCATCTAGAAATTACCACATGGTTACCATAATTGACCAAAACGAGATTAGAACCCATAACCTCTAGTCAAGACTGTTAAGGCATTCGGCATCACAGCAGGCTTGATATTCGAATTAAATGTTATTTTTCTGTAGATTAAAGATAATGAATGGGGATGGTACAGGAGCGGCTTTTGTTGTTTATAATAGGGATATTGAAATACATAATCAAAAGTTTAAATTAGGGGATCACTGCAATATTTTTCACACAGAATTAGTTGCAATAAATCAGGCAGTAGTTTATAGTAGGCGCGAATGGGAATTTATGCGGGACGTGAGAATTATAACAGATAGCTTATGTGTATTAGAGGCGTCAGGAGATTTAAAAAATTCGACTGATTTGTTATTATATACTTGGAATATGTTGCGTGAGAGGGATATAAAACTTTTTTGGACTAGGGCTCACGTAAGTACAATCGGTAATGAGAGGGCGGATCAATTACCGAAAGAGGCGATGTATAGGAAAGATAACGTGATTATTATATTTGAGCTAATTTCGGCTAGCGTAGTTAAAAAAAACGTTTAGGAATAAACTTGATAATGATTGGCAGAGCAGGTAGGATAATACCTTAAATGGCAGGTGAACTAGGAAATTTATCGGTAGCGTTACACGTTTTAGGAAAATGATAATTTATGGTTAATTTATCGTATCAGGCGGTAGAATTAATAACAGGTCACGGTAATTTTAAGTCATATTTATGTAGAATTGGGAGGGTTAATGATTCGCTTTGTGAATGTGGTGGGGTAGATACAGCGGGGCATGTCTTATTTGAATGTCCACTCACTGAATGTCGCGTACGGAAGTTAGGGCATTAGCTAGGGGGTTAAATTGGCCGCGACGCGAAATAGATATTAGAAATAATGAGTCGGTCGGAATGTTCCTACTCTAATTAAATAATTTTCCTATAACTCTTAATAATAATAACAGAAATATAACACATCGGTCATCTATCAGTTGTTATTACGTTTGGGCCCGACTTAATTTATCTGCCGTCACTCGTCGAGTCAGGAAAACTATACTCTGGAAGTAGAAGCTGGGAAGCAGCTCCAGGCTCTATTAATGATAGCCAGCAAGTTATTGTTATTATCCTTCTAGGTTTAGAAGAGCTAATCTTCACCTCCTTTCAATTGCGATAACTTCGTCGTCTTCAGATAGCTTTTCCGTCCTTCGTCGACGAAGACACTGGCTTCTACGCCCATACCTCCTCAGCTGTTCTGGTTTTAATCATTCTGCAGCTACATAAAATGAACTGAAAGCAAATAAAATAATAGCAGTATATATTCCGATATTTAATGGTAACTTAATCCAAATTACTAATACCAAATTTTTACTAGCACTAGAATAAGCAAAAATTTCTATTTTAAATTAAAATAGAACTACAGAAGACTGGTACAACTTAAGAAATATTACTTTTTATGAGAAAACCATCAAAGATGCACTGATTGCGTCATCAGCAAGTATATAAAACAAAAGAGGGTAACCTTTGTAATTTTTTTGGTGTTCTGTTAACAGAAATTTGTTTAACGTGTTCACGGCACTTTTATCTGAAGAATAAAAATTTTTATAATCATTAAGTTTGATAACGAATACATATATGAATAAAAACTTTTTATAACGTTTTAAATTAGATCATATACCCGGGAAAACAGCAAGTGCCAAAAAATTGTAGCATTGGGCAAAAACGTAAATAATATCCACTTTTCGAATTCTGTTAGAAAATCTATACAGACAGTTGTGACCGTGGGCCTATCTATACGCTGAGATATCCGGTATATGGTATAAGATTGATTCCTGGACGCGATATTTTTAACAAAAAAATCCGAAATCTTTGTGTAAATAATAATTTATCTATATAGAACTCAAAAGCAATTACTTCTGTATTCGTCTGGAGTAGATGCATGACATTAAGTATTATAGAATCTAGTTTAACACATTATTAATATTATGTAAATTTTAATTGGAGAATCTGTTTGTAAAAATTACTTATGCTAAATAAAATCTTTCCTTTAGCTAATTTCATTTACTACACTTGATTGTCGCATCCTTGTCATTTGCTGTTGCACAACACAGTTCTGGAAACGATTTTCAAAATTTCTTACACGTTGAAATGATAGAAAATCATTGCAAGTTGTTTCCGGTTAGCAATAAGTTTCAGCTCAGAAATTTCTTAAATCAAAACTTTGAATAGCTGCTGGCATCTTTTTGTTAGCTAGTTTTATTGTCTTCCTCGTCATTCCTCTCTATATTTTACTCTATGATTACAATCTTTTTCAAGTCTTGGTTACCTGCTAATTTGAACTGTCGAATACATCTCAACTAGTGATTGTAAATTTACCGGTTTTTTCATTTACCGGTAATTCGGTAAATGAAAATGAAAATACCGGTTTACATCATTTTAGTGGTTTTGTACTGTTGGATAATAATACTCTATTATCAATATTATTGGAAATGAATTGGATTTTATAAAACTTTTGAAGAAAATATTTTTTCCAAAATGAAAAAAAAATAATAAAGCTGTAATCAAAGATGCAACTTTGCCAGAGCCCTGTACAATACATTACTTTATTTTTAAACTTTTCAAATGAACTAGAATTTTAAAACTGGTTACGATTATGTATATGATAAATTTATTGCTATGAATCGCATCATTCTATGATAATCACTTTCTATAAGTGATAAGATTATGAAGTAATTGATATCTTTCACCAATTTAGTTATGATGTGGATAAGTTTATAATTGTTTGTGAGTACACGGTATACATCCGGACAAAAAGTAAGTTTTTATACAATATTACTCGATGGCTAGTGTATACCTATCCAGTTTCAGTTCTAATTTCATTGATGGTTGCAATTCGCAAAAGCGGTAATCACCTGCAGGTATATAATTTGATACATGTTGATAAACATTCATGTTTAATCTTATTCATTTTTTCTACCAAAAAGAAACCGCCACGAATTAAGATATAAATAACTAGTGATTGTAAATATACCGATTTTTTCATTTACCGGTAATTCGGTAAATGAAAATGAAAATACCGGTTTACAGGTAAATCACCGGTGATTTTTTTTTTTCATGTGTGACATTAATGGGGACTCCCCAAGAAAATAGGGTTAGAAGTTAGGCTAGAATAATACATATTTTGCATAATCTTAAGGCATAACATTAGAATTTTGCAATAAATATTTGTATTTAATTATTTTAAATAGTTGTTAGAAGTAAAAAAAATATTTAAGGTTCAAATTTTAATGTTATTTTACAATAATGTTGCATTAATGTCCTCTCATAATGTAGTGTATTTAAAATTGCTATTAATTTAAATACATGAAATGTTGTTCTTATATATTATTATTTTTAAATATTAAAAAATGAGACATTTACTTACTCTTTAAGAAAAACGATTTTAAACTTTTAAAAATGTTAAGAAACTCGAGACCACAAAACACATATACTAACTCAACTTTTTTTCGAGAGATAAATAAAATCCACACAAACAACCATAAAATGAGAGAATTGAAATTGCGCTTGTTGACAAAGGTAAGTAGGAAAAGTGGGGTGTTTTGCTTCCTACCGTCCTAGCAACAAATGAACATTAATCTCGCTTTTCTTTGCGATGCATTTCGTTATCCATCTCGTTTGAGATTTATTTTTTTTTAATTTCTACACTCCCTTTTTTAATTTTTTACTTTTTTTTGCTGAGAATTTTTCGATTCCTTCTCTTTCTGACGAACTGGGTGGAATGGAGGTTATACGTTTCCAATCAAAAAAAATGTCTGTTTTCTATATTCTCTATTTTAGGGCATTGCAGCAGCTCTCAATCTGAAGAAAGTTTAAATTAAAATTAACCAAAAAACATCTCCCATAAAATTAATAATTGGGTATATTTTTACTTACACTTGGCTGTTTTTTGTTTTGTTTTCAATGTCCTTTTAGACCTTTAAATATCATAAGAGACGACAATATTTCGTACATAAAAATTTCTGGATGGAATTAGTAAGTAAGTAAGTATAAATAGAATTGTTGTGAAAAGGGAACTAAGTAAATAGTTGAAGGCAAAAGAGATTCGAAAATCAGAAATAATGAAAGCATGAATCTTCAATGACACTTAAGTTTAATTAAACAATATATATTTGTTAGATTTTATAACGTCTTGACCCTCATACATTTTAGAAGATAAGTTCTGAATAAACTTTGAAGAGAGCAATGAATTATGTGAACAAAACCTTTAATAGATTTGTTATATTCTCTGTTAGTGGATGAATTTAATATGCAATAAGAAATAATGCGAAGCATACAACGCATAAACATTTTTTTTGAAATGTGTAAGTACATGTTATATTCTGAAAATCTCTTTATATATTTTACACTGCTTTTACTCCTATAATGGCATTACCAATAGTTTACAAGGAGTCGACAATAACTTTTTTCTTAACTTCAAATGATAATGGGAAATTTTTCGTAAATAATATTTTAAAATGTGATGAATTATTATTGCACTATTATCTGTTATTAGTAGTGGATGTTTACAAATTATATTAAGAAGCAGTACGATTACTTCTAGATTACTTCTCAATTTAAAATCATTAGTGGCTATCTTCAAAATATTGTTAAAGTAAAATTCCATATTATTCCTTAAGAATGTTTATTTCCACGAACTCTACTCGCCACAGACCTTTAAAAATAAAAAATTGCTCACTTTTTTTTAAATATTTTAGGTGTAGGTTAAATGTTACTGGAACAATACGAGACTATTCGCAAACAAGTATAAAATATTCCTATTAATATTATACGAACATTCTTGGAATGAGAATTTCACTCCACTTAAAGCGCATAGAACATTCTCAGAATATACTACACATTTGTGAGTATTTCCCTAGAATGTTCAAACATTCTCGACGCACATTTCTGGTGTGTTATATAAGGTTCTGGTGCTACTTGGATAAAGCGACGTCTTATTCACGTCAATTGGGTAGACATATAAACATTTATAAATATCTATAAATATAAACATTTATAAATTTGCACTTATTTTTTTGTATATGTCACGCATTTGTATTAGAAGCAGACTTCATCAAGGGATGTAATGTCTTGTATAACTAACTCTTTAAGCAACTTCATGCACTCAAAACTGTGGGTAAAATGAAATTGATATTTACTGAAAGAACTAGATATATGTACCTAGGCAAATACATTCACATTATATTTCGTATGTATAAAATTTATACTCTTTCAAAGTGTTAGTGCCAAAGTTGGGAGGCATTCGACTAGCGATACGAGTGAATCAGTTTTTTTCATATTTAAAATGTGCGGCAAAGAAATTATCGACAGAAGATCTTGATCAATTTATTTATCTTTATTATAACCTGAATTGCTTGTGGGGTGTACGACGTATAGAATATATAGATCTTAATGCTAAGAATAAGGCATTTTATACTGTAGTTAATATTCTGAACATATCAATAAAAGTTGTAAAGAAAAAGATAAATAATTTACATTCGACAAATAACCCAAAGAAATCTGTCATGGTGTCACTCTTAAAAAAAATCAATCCACCTCCATCTCAGTCTGTAATTCTAATAATAAATTCTCTTCAAATTATAAAACAGCGCTTGATTTTAAGTTGTTTTTAACTCAAATTCGGCTATTTTATTAACATCTTTACGTGTTTGTATTCCCTTCATTAAAAATAGTAACATTAGTGCCACAGCTCCATGCTTTCTTTAGTAGGCGTCATTATCTAGCAGTTTAATATAATTTACGATTACACGTATGCGACTTATTCGTAAAGGTAGATGCTGTTTAAGACGTAACTATGTCAAATGTTGTAATATACATATTTGACAGTGCTTATATTTGTGGCTTAGGCAGAATTAATCATAATAAGTCATAACGTATTAATATCTTATTTTTAAAAGTATTTATTCAATTCAATCAAAATTACAATTTGGGCAAAATAATTTATTTACTACATTATTTTCACCAAGCGATATTTTGGCTGCACATCAACCTTTCATCTCAATCTTTTGTAAGCTTTTTTTTTAGTAATCTTGTTTCAACTACAAGCAGCTACATATGTAAGTGGACTTCTTTTCTAATGTCTCCCCCTTACTTCTGTATCTATACTTTTTAACACAACGCTTTAAGCCGTGCGCTTCGGCTATTTCCGGATTCAAGTGCGGATATGAATAGTATTCCGTTTAGTTTACGATCAAAGATAAGTATGGCCCAATAAAAACAATGGTGGTGTGCTTTTATTACATATTATTAATAAAAGTAACCCCAGTTACGATCCGGGTCCACTATCCGGTTCTCAGATCCGGATCTACTATGCCGTTTACAGATCTAGATCCACTACCCAGTTCTCGGATCCGGACCTTAAAGCGATATAAATTATCGACCAACTCAATATTAGTCTACGTACTAGTGTTGTGAATATCCGAATTAAAATATTCGTTGATTCTAATTATTAACATATTCGAATGATTCCGATTCGGAATCGGATGATTTCTAATCCGCAAAATTTGTGCAACGATTTTATACCAAATGAATCTACCGAAACTTCTGGTACCTAAGTATACGTATTTGTATAAATTGTATGATTTTGGAAATTCTCAACTTGCCGGTTTTGACTCGATCATCCCAAATTGGTTTTCCTGACTGGCGAACGGTGTTTGTTGTTCACAGACGTTGTGCACACTTAAATCACACAGTCACATTCACTCACGGACACACAGTATTAGCAATCAGCACAATTTTTTATTAAGAAAAAAGTCAACTTTTGTTGTACATAAGTTTCATAGAGATTTAGTTACGTATAAAATAAACACAAAATATGATCCGGTATTCCAGCCTGCTCCGTGTGAATTATTCCAATTATTGAAATCATCTGAATAGTAGGTATGTTTGATGGAATATGAAATCGGAATAATATTCTAATACGGGTATTCCGATTGTTGAAATCGTCCGAATATTTACAACACTAGTACGTACTACATATGTACACATTCACTTTGCATTACGTAGGTGTTCAATAAATCTTAGTGATTATTGTACCAGTTTTGGAGAGCAGATCCGGATCTGAGGTTTCGGGCAACAGATCCGGATCTGAGTTTTGGGATAGCCGTTCCATCACAACGGCCACCCGTTGGAATGCAGCAACTATCCTGTTGGAATGCAACGGCTATCTTGTTGTAATGCAATGTCTTCCCTGTTGTAATGGAACGGCTACTCCGTTCTATTGCAAAATCTGTCTGTTACTAATCAAATCCAGACCACTTAGCATAACATTTGCTTCCTTTTGATCACAAAATCTTTTCAACGAAGTAAACCTCTTTATGTTTCGTCTTCTGCAATTCCGGTTCGTAAAAACAACCCAGAATTGGTTTTCAGATAGGTAGCAGGATTAATTATTCGCACTTTGGATATTTTAAAAACTTCGCTACTCTAACTAGCCATATATCCCTTCTGAAATATTCCCTTATACTTGCTGATTCAAATTTTCAAAGTAAATTCTGACATATTCATGTTAGATATGCCACTTGGCGATATAGAAATTTTAATTTTTCTTCCCCAATCCTTAAATACACTAACTTTTTTCAAAAAAAAAAAAAACATGATTACCATCCATTTCTTTTTCTTTTTCCAGTTCATAACATCGCATTCTGCTTTTTGTATTGGTGTTTGAAATAATAATTTTCTAACTCTAACCATTATTATTTTATTATCACGATCCTCATTGATGGAAGATTTGAGTGCTATCGAAAGGTCTATCGAAAACTGGTGTAGAGAACGTTGCCTTTCTGTAAACCCAGAATAAATAAATCAGAGATGGTACTCTTTACTAACAAAAGAAAGGTGGGAAAACTTCGTCCACCACAACTATTTGACACTGCTCTCAGTTTGTTGGATGAAGTCATGTATCTAGGTATCACTTTTGGCAGAAAACTGAGCTGGAGCAGACATGTCAAAACAAAAGCTGAGAAAGCATGTAAGACCTTTTGGCAGTGTCGTCGCGTGCTGGCTAGGACTTGGGCGCTCTCCAGAAAATTACCTTGTGGCTGCACACTGCCATAATTAGGCCCATGCTAACTTATGGTGCGCTCGTCTGGTGGCCAAGGGTGAGATGAGTGGTAGCCAGGAATGACCTGATGCATTTGGCAGCGCGTAGCATGCTTAGTACCACAGGAGCAATGCGCACTACGCCGACCTCCAGGCACTAACTCCTGCCTCATCCTCAACTGCCAGGATCCTCTCATCCACCATCACGAGTCGCCTCGCACGGCACAAACACGAGGGTGGCAAGACTACAGACCGGAGAGCCGCCACAACTCATCCGGAAGGCTTTTTATTGAGGTTTAGTCTTCTTGGTCTCCAGGAGACCCCCCGTGTAACCCGTTAGCGAGACATGTCCACAGACAACGGGAGACACATGGTATAGCGGTTGCACCCGAGAGTAACAGCCGGCACCGAGAAACCTCCGAGGAGAGAGGGCAAACCTATAACCGCCACTAACCATCTCGTCACAAGGAGATAAGATGACCATTCTCATATCCACCACCTGGGGACGCACCTAATAGGTGCTCCAACCCACAGGGTATTATATGTAACCAATGTCTTTGGCGAATGGTATGAGATAACGAAAGTCCTTCCATGGGCGCATTTAATAATAACTGATAGCTAACCGATTTACAGTAGACTCGCGATTAAGTGAACCAATCACATTTCACATATTTCATCATTCACAAAAGTAGTGTTCACATGGTCGCGAGGCTACTGTATTATATTTTTGTTATTAAGAATCATAGGGAAATTATTTAGTTAGAGTAGGAATATTTCAATTGTTATGGAATCCATATAGTACTTAGAATAGGTAGCCTCGTGTAGTACCTTTTAAGTGGAGCATGAGGTTGGGATGATTTGTAATAATTTAGGTTTCATAAATAAAGTGTCACAATGCCTTGGAAGCGATCGCTATTGATAATGACTTGATACTCAGATTAGTCGAAGGTCATAAAGGTAATCTGGGACACGAGGCTGCCGATAGATTGGCGAGACGAGGTTCGTGTACTCCTTACATGGGACCGGAGCCTGTTCTTCCCATTTCTTCGGCTACACTCAATACCCTAATAAACCAGTGGACCACTACTCTACACGTGGAGAGATGGCCATCCATAAACACCTGCTGTTAGGCACGCAAAGCCATCCAGAGGCTATCGTCCAGGACAGCAAGATACTGTCTGCAGCTTTCTCGCAGTAAACTACGTCAAGTTGTAGGGCTATTGACTGAACACTGCAAACTTAATAAACACATGCACCGCATAGGACTGACTAGCAGCCCACTCTGACGTGCATGTTACCTAGAGGATGAGACACCGGAGCACATTTTATGTGACTGTCCGGCGCTTGCCCAACTTATAGGTTCCACCCTGGAGAGTTCTGGCCCACACCTCACATGCTACACTGCTCGAGTTTATTCTTCGCTTGGGTTAGCTCGAGTTGGCTGCGGGTGCGTGACCCCGTCTACGGCAAGAAGCACAATGGGCCCGGTTAGAGTGGCCTAAGTCCAGAGAATCCAGAAAGTCACTACACTTTATGTGAAGAAATAATTTTGAGCGATTTATATTTGATGTCATATATCTAAACACATTTCTTTGCTGTCAGGGTAATTTATTTGAATAAAAGTACTTTTTAGAGAAATATTTTCAACGTTTCAAAGAAAGCGGGAACATAAATCTTGAATCCCTATGCTTAACTCAATAGTTTCTTGGTGTGAAACAAATTTTTAAAAAGATATCTATTTCCTTGAGGAAACAATATTTGTTTTCTCTGTGTGGAGAACTACAATTTTGTAAATACTAATCTTTCTTGTTGAGGACATAAGTAGGATCTTATTTTGTCTTACACTAGGTATTAAAATTAAATTGAGCAATATTTATCACTATAGTTCAATATACTTTATGATAAGATAATTCACCCATAGTATTCACAGCTTAGTATTCCACTGACGCTATTGATTAACAGTGTGTTGAAATCATTGTAGCAGAAATAAAGTAAGTACTTTCCCTGTGTTATTCGTTTAGTGCGTACTCATAGGTAACCTTCTGTAGTGAATATAAATTCTTCTTACTTAGGCCTGAAGTTCACTTCTATAATTATAAACATGTTAATTTACAATTTAAAATGTATAATACGTAAATACGACAGTATTAAGGAAATCAGTTGTTAGTGATTTTACAAAAGGTGGAATGTATAAAAGTTGGTGTCTCCTTAGGTGCATATTATTTCATATTGAATTATTTCAGAACAATCGACTTAATTATAAGTAAAGCTACAAGTTTTCATCGAGAGTGCAATGTCGTTGAGTTTCTAATAGGATTGTCGTCGTTCATTGTACTATTCGGTAGCGGGTTACCCTTTAAACATTTCTTAATAGTGTTTTAACATCTTCGCGTCGTCCTGTTAAATATTTCAATCTTTAAAATTTGTATATCAAAACAATTGACTAATGATATAATGTCATGTAAGAAATTTCCGTGCTTGATCGTTTGGTATTTCTGTTGAAAGATAATACGTAGATACTAAAAAACCAGGTAAAATGTTTTTGAGGAGTTCTCATTTGAATTAATTTAAAAATTTGTTATTTATAATTCCAGGACTAAGGAAGATAATCGTATTATTGAAACGTATCCTATAAAAGTTTGTATATGTGCTAATAAAAGATTGAAAAGGTTCCAAAAATAACTGCTTCAAACTATTATATATCGTATTATATTCTAAGCATCCAATGAACGTTATATGTGAAGGTTAGATAAGAGTAATACTCGTTCCTTTCGTTCATTTAATATTTATTATTTGGTTACTTTTAAAAAGCCATCTTCAGATCAACGTCAAAAAAAAAGGTAAAATTGTTGATTATCAAAATAAAAAACACCCAACATGAAAATAAATTAAGCGGACACCAACAATTATACAAATAAATCAAATATAAATTTTAAGTATAAGAAAAACTTTTTACACAGAATGACAATGATACAAATGATTCAAACATATGAAAACCGTGTCTAATGTATTTATAATCAAAATATGTCAATACTATTTTTGGATATGTATATACTCGGTCTCGGTTATGGTTATAGTGATTTTTATTATTACGTAGTGATAGTAGTAATAAGATTTGTTGTTTATTAAGTTAAGAAAAAGTACTCTTTCTGTATTAATAGTAAAAATTAATATAAATTTATGGTTTTTCATTTTTTGGTGCTATTCACATAATAGCAAACTCATTTATTGTGCGATTTATAAATTTTTAAGATTTTAGGATATAATTTTAAATTTGTTCTTTAGCAACAAAAGCACACATTAACCTACTTATAGCACAGAAAAAATAACCAACAAGGAGAAGGCATTGCATATTCTGTCATCAAACAAACAAGTTTGTTTCAATTGCAAAAAACATCAGCAATAACATAATGATCTCCAAAAATAACAGACGTGAATAAAAAAATATTTAAATTCAAGAATCATACTAGCAGAGACAATATTAGACGTGCAACTAGTCCTACAAACAGATTCGGAATATTCAGAAAAATATTGTGTTTGGTATCTTTTTTTAATTTTAATTGGTTAATCATCTCTATTTTATTTTCTTTCAATAGTTTTCTTTAATGGTAATGTAAATATCATTTATACTATTCCCCGTTCTCTTTTCCCTGTTTCTTTTTCCCTCTTTCCTTATATCTGCTTCCTTTTCCCTATTCTCTTTTTCCTTTTTCTTTTCTCCCTTTTCGCTGTTCCATTTTACCTGATTCTGGTCCCGTTTCTCTTTTCTCTATTCTCTACTCCCTTTCTCCTATTTGCCTTTTTCTGTTCCCCTTTCATCTTGCCCCCATCATGCCCTTTTGCCGATTCCCTTTTCCCTATTCCTTTCTCTATTCCTTTTTCCCTATTCCCTTTCCCCTATTCTCTTTCCCCAATTCCCTTTCTCCTATTCCCTGTTCCCTATTCCCTTTTTTTATTATCTTTTCCTATTTCCTTTCTCCCATTCCCTTTTCCCTACTCCCTTTTCCCTATTTCCTTTTCCCTATCCCCTTTTCCATTTCCTATTTCTTTTCCCTATTCCCTTTTCCCTAATCCCTTTTCCCTATTCCCTTTTCCCTATTCCTTTTTTCCTATTCCCTTTTCCCTATTCCCTTTTCCCTATTCCGTTTTCCCTATTCCCTATTCCCTTTTCCCTATTCCCTTTTCCCTATTCCCTTTTCCCTATTCCCTTTTCCCTATTCCCTATTCCCTATCCCCTTTTTCCCTATTCGCTTTCCCCTATTCCCTTTCCCCTATTCCCTTTCCTTTCTCGAAGAACAACCCAAAGGGCAAGGTTATAGGAAGAACACCAAATCGGTGATATAATCTTTTTGACAATGTACTTGAATTGTAGTTGTCAATAAATTCTAATTATTATTATTATTATTATTATTTCATGCATAATAGGTGTTTTCTTGTTCACATCTCCAATATTACTATTAAGGACGTTTTGAAGTCAAAACATCTATCTATATTTTATACAGAATTTTTAAAAACTGTAATTCTATTCGTGCCGTCATAAAAAGCAATAAAAATAAAACATTAAGAAAGAATGGCTTTTTTTAAGGTAACAATTTTTTTAAAGTATATGATTTTTTAGACTTTGTTAATATAAATTGTAAGTTTATTATTTATTTTATACATCCACATTAAAATGATTCTTATGAAAATAAACCTTAAACAGTCTTTGTAATGAAACTAATTGTTTCAGTTAATTTATTTCTTCAAATAATTATACATGAACACAAATTATATCTGCTGAACATCCGCTAATAATCGATGGCTAAAATAAAGAACAAAGGAAAAGTATATTTGCCGATGATCGTTCCTAAAGCTGATCCGCTTGATGTTATGCGACAAACGTGCCGCAATCCTTTCGGCCAGAGATTTATACATTCGCAGAATTTTACTTTATAGTTTACGCGGAATGATGCAGTATTAAAGTTCTTAGAATCTGCACACGCGCAATCGCTGGTAGATTAAAGGAGTATCTTTCCTTATGCAGCCTAATGCCTTATTTTCCCTATATCATCCTTTTTTGAGTGGATCGTTACCTAGATTGCACATATCATACGTATACACACAATTCTGTAATTCTGAAAAACGCCGAATATGAAGTTATCTTTACTTAGGGCCAATTACACGGAAAAAAATCTCTTGAAATAATATACAACAATATTGTAGAGAAAATATTGTGGCAGTAATTAGCATAATTATGTAACCTTGTCACAGATTTTTGTTAATTAAAACATTTTGTTTTCGCAAATAATATTTTAAAATTGTGATTAAACTTTTGTTGTATAATTTCACACAACTGTGACATTTTTTTCAACAATGTTTGTGTCGAGACGTACACGACAATATTGTGGCAATTTTTGACACAAAACTTCCTATTTTTTCGATATTTTTGTTTCTAAATAAGTGACTTAATTCAAATACACCAATGGCGAATTAGAACGGAAAAAGCTAACAATGAGATACCTGCAGTCGTCAGAGGGCGTTATTCGAGTACAGCGCCATTAAATTTTTAACGGATAGTCAGTTAATCATAGTTTACACCACGATACAAGAAAATAAGGTATGCTCTTGCGCATCTAGGTGTGACATATTTGAGGGCCAAACAGTACTGCCAATCCAATAATTTAATAGATATCACTAATATAAAGAAAATTAGCTCCCATTTTTTTTAAATCTATCCTATTAAAATCAATAAAACTGTTTGTTTTGCCATTTCCTTCAATCCAATTTACATTGAAACAAAATTTTAGATAATTCACATTTTTAAATGTAATTTTCAATTGAATGCAAAATCGTTATTGCTTTGTGATGAGTGATTCTGTTGATGGTAAAGTATTTTTTGCCTTTAGTATAACATTTCATGTTGCTTATTTTAGTGCAATGAAGCAAATAAAGCATTAATAATTACAAGCTTTACTTTAACTGGACATGTTCTACACTTCTTTAGCTCTTACCTTCATACTTGTTTGTACTTACACGTACTAAAATTTCACTAATTGTAAGTGGTTCATATTTTTTTAATGGCAAATGAAATATCTATTAGTCTGGTACAAACATTAATGCAGACAGTGTTGAAATAAAAAAAGAAAGAATTAATTAACGATTGTGAGTGCAGTGTTTTATTTTTCCTTTTTTACAAATTTATTTATCAATTCTTTTTATTCTACTCCCTCAAACGAATGAAAGTCACTCAAGAATTTCCACTACAACGTTTATAAACAGTTTATCCACACAAAACCTAAAACTTATAACACCTAACTAAAATCACTATACACGTAAATCGAAACTACTACAAGCATAAGCTGACACAAAACATTAAATAAAAACTAAATAAAGCGTTCTAACCGATTTAAAAATAAACTGAAACTTGTTAAAATAAATATAGTAATTTGGTAAATACATCAACAACAATGGCGACAGCCGAGTGATGACGTATCTGAGGGCCATGCGCGAAAAAGACGAATTTTGGTTTTCAGATGAGCATACCTTATTTTCTTGTATCATGGTTTACACGGCCATTTGAGCATTTTGAGCTGCTGACGTGGTTTGTGCACCTATTAGATATATCTAATTTCGGAGCGATGGATGAGTTTGTTGTAATTAATAAAGTGCAACAGTGGGATCTGTAAAAATTACTGGGTGTGTTTAAAGGTAAGACAAATTGAAAGTTTAATATTATAGCATGGCATAAGTAGGCACATATAGCGGCAATATATGCAACGGCATTCTACGCAGACATGGCGCCGTTCAGTATACGTAACAGTTCCCAAGCGGTTTGGGCACTGTTGACAATTTGTCTCAAAAGCGTTAACACTATATTAGTAATATATTACGGAACGGCTGTCACTTTGTGTAGTGGAAACGCTTACTGATATGTATCGTATTCCTACTCGGAATGCCGCCATTGTCTACCATTAACAAATCAGTAGACTGCCAATTTATTTGTATGCATTCATTTAGAAGCTCATAGGCATATTTTGGCGTGCCTGTGCGCCACGGGGGCGATGAGATCGGCCCCTGCAGCCGCGATTGAAGTAATTTAACCTAGATAGAAAATGTCAGGTTATAATGCCAGAAAAGAAGGACTGGTAGACAGTTACTCCGGTGAAAGCGGACTCAAGCTGGTATACTGACGACTCTAAAACGGACTACGGCGTTGGAGCGGGAATATACACTAAGAAGCCTAAAAAGGCTCTTTTGGTAAACTTCAGCAGAGACACGACTGTGTTCCAAGCTGAAGTTGCTGCAATCCATCACTGTGTCCGAGAGATAGAAAGATGTACCGAGCCAGGTAAAAGCGTCGCTATCTTTTCTGAAAGGGGATCACAATAGATCTGAAAAGGTCGCAGTGAAACAGGTCGATAGGCCACCCCAATACTAATCTAATCAAATCTAATCTAATCTAATAGGCATATTACCATGCCACTGGTAGAAATAAATGCTTATAGCAAAAAAAATTCTTGAAATACATTTTATCTTAAATACCTCCCTTAATGTAGAATAATTCCAATAAATCTCTAAACGTACCACCAGGTGTCATTTAAACACAGTTTCAAATATAATAAATAGTAGCCAATAAGAATTCTATATTCAAATTTGAAAGAAATTGCACAAGTTATTTCAACGCCAAACCAAAATTTGTCTGTATAGAGGGAAACCAGCTGCCATAATTTGATTTATATATCATCTTGTTACTTTGTTGATTAGATATTGCTATTTTAACATCTGTTTTGTGTGTGTATTGCAGTAAAATTGATATACCCAAATAATTTATAGGTATGTTATATAGGTAATTACTTCTTGTGTGTTATACTTCTTGCAAAATTATAAGCTAAATTATGAAACCAATTGCTATTTCACTAGTTAAATAGTATCACTTTAGTATCTAAGATAACGTTGCCAAAAATAAATAGATTATCGTTTCACACAATGAATGAAAGATGTTTTATTTAATTCAAACTATTAGAATGCTTAAGCTTAGAATATAGAAAGTGATATGAATAATTAGGTTTCTAAATTTAAGAAACCAAATATTTAACTCAACTTCAACACTTTTCTGCAAACAACAAATCAGTTTTCTCAATTTACGAAACGAATTAACTTCTTCCTCTAATCTAAACATCCATAGATATTAACCGTATTCTTTTTACCGTCTGACTTGTCTTAGTTTTGTGAATTAAGCAACGAGCTACTCATTACGTATGACCAAATCAGCCGACTAACTGCGTTTCTAGAGAGCACAGTAGAGCTTAACTCACAAAACTAAGACAAGCTAAGTCAGACGGTAAAAAGAATACAGCTATTAACTATGCGATAGCAGTCAGAATGCTCGATATTCCGGTTAAAGTTAAGCATCTGAGTTTTCTTACACCCAAACATCAAACGGATTGTGTTGGGTTAATATTGTTGTAAACATATTTGTCTTAATTGAAAACGATATAAATTTAATTTAATCTAACCATTAGTAAATGTTTCTACTAGTGTAATACACTACGTAACACAAAATTAATTTTGGGCAGATACTTGGAGAGGGTATAAAATATATGTTGTATAACTTTGATATCCTTTAATATTGCAACCTTAACAGCGCCATTTTATTAGACGCTTTCATAGCTTAAATCTTCCATCAAGAATATTCATTGACAATTAACGTGTAAAAACTATTGAGACCCTATAGATCGTGAGAGATGGAGAGCTAATTTGTTGAATTAGGCAATATAGGCACAACAGTTACACATAGGTGTATTAGAGTGCACAACTTAGGTAAGATGGTTCATCTCTTAATGATTATGTTTACTTTAATTTTTAGTGTAGTTTGCGCCCTAACAAGAAGTGGAGCTCATCGGAGAAGGCTCGCTTGCGTAGACCTCACCTTTCTACTTATGTAATCTTCGAACTTATTCGTCTTTTGACTATTACAAGGTATATAACTCATAATTTTATTATCAAATACTTTGAAACGGCATGATCATTGGGAGATGAATAATTCGTCTTTCATAATGCAACTAACTTAAAATCATATAAATAACCACGTGTTCCGCTATCTTTAATTCTAATATATTTTCTTATTTTGTAGTAAAATCTGCTTGATGAAGATTTGCTAAAACCGAAACCGGTCCCAGAAAATTTGTAATAAATAATAAATTAATTAGGGAGTACTATACATATATTTTATACGTCTGACTAACTAATTGAAACAAGATAACGTGCAGGGCTATTTCCTAATTTTAAGGTTCTGAAGGTGTATACATATCTGCTTAAAATTCATTTGTTTGTGAGACCTAAATGAACTTCCGTCATTTGAGGATTTTACTCAAAACTGTTTTAATTTCACTTCAGAAATAACAGTTATAAGAATAATTTGACTTTACTGTTTTAAAGAATGACACTTACTGTAGTGCAGTATGTACAATTAATTATATTATAGATATGAAATAGTAACAATCAACTATTATGTTTACAGAAAACAAAATGGCTGCACCTGCGGTTGGAATAGACTTGGGAACAACCCATTCCTGTGTGGCTGTCTATCAATATGGGAAAGTGGAGATTATAGCTAATGATCATGGTTCGAAAACTACTCCATCTTGGGTTGCCCTTACCGAAGAAGAACGGCTCATAGGTGACGCAGCAAAGCATCAAGCGATTTTAAATCCAGAAAATACAATTTACGGTAAGATATTTTACTATCACGTGCTTTTCAGTTTCTTAACTTTTGGTTTTTTCTAGACATGAAACGATTAATTGGACGCCGGTATAAAGATGAAACAGTGCAATCTGATATTAGAAATTGGCCCTTCACAATAGTCGACGTTGATGGATTTCCTCAAGTGGCAATTACGTCATGTGGAGTTGAAACTAACCTTAAACCGGAAGAAATAAGCGCTATGGTTCTCACGAAAATGAAAGAAACTGCCGAAGCGTATCTAGAGGCCACAGTAAAAAAAGCAGTTGTAACTGTACCGGCTTATTTTACTGATTATCAAAGAGAGGCAACGATGAAAGCCGCTGAACTGGCCGGATTAGAAGTAATGCGTCTCCTTAATGAGCCTACCGCAGCTGCTGTAGCATATGCCGTCACCAAAGAAGATATGAGAGGAACTGTTTTAATTTTTGACTTAGGAGGTGGCACGTTGGATGTTTCCATAGTTACTATCATTGATTCATATTTTATTGTTAAAGCCACTAATGGAAATACACATCTCGGTGGCGAAGATTTCAGTAATAAATTATTCGATTATGTAATAACTTTATTCGAAAAGAAACATAATAAACAGATACGAGGTAATAAACGTGCTATGTCTCGTCTGAGACAAGAATGTGAAAGCGCCAAGAAGAAACTTTCGTTTTCTGTGCGAGTCAAAGTGTTTGTTGACTGTTTGGTCGATGGCATTGACTGTAATGAGCAGATCACCAGAGCTAAATTTGACGAACTGAATGCAGATCTCTTTCGTTCCACATTGGAACCTGTAACTAACACCCTGCAATCAATCAATCTGACGAGGGATGACATCGATAAAGTGGTAATGGTCGGGGGGATCCTCACGGATACCGAAAATCCAAAATCTTCTTGAGCAATTTTTCGGTGATAGAAAAGTGTGCTGTTCAATCAATCCAGATGAAGCTATTGCGTATGGTGCAGGTCTCTGCGCTGCAATTTATAGTGGCATCGATATTAGAGATACAAGAAATTTTATAATAAAAGATATTATTCCTATGGCTCTAGGCGTGGGAACTGAGGAAGATTACGCGACCTATAGTATCGTCATTGAAAAGAATGCAACCATACCAATCTCAAAGTCGCGAAGATATTGCACTTTGTATGATAACCAGAAGATCATTACGTTCCTTATATATGAAGGAGATGATCCGGAGACCAAGAATAATAAATTACTAGGGAAGTTTTCAATCAAAGAAATTCCACCCAAGCCGAAAGGAGAGGAAAAATTTAACGTGACATTTTCGATAAATATTAACGGTATTCTTCGAGTTCATGCAAAACACATCTCAACGGGAAATGAAGCAAGTATTGTCACTGACAGAAAATTCTAAAATAAGATCTCTTTGAATGAGGCGCATATTTCGTTGTGTATGTAAGTGAAGACAGAATTATGGCGTATTTTGGCACGATTACTTCTTTTTTTTGGAATTGCCATTCGAACTTTTGTTTTGCACCGTCTTTGTTATATTCTTGATTTAAACGACATTTATTGTTAGTTATACATTTTAGTTAAGTAGGTATTAAGTATATTAAAAAATTTAATTAAAATATGTTCTTTATGTATTCCGCGATCCACAACTTCGTTGTTTTTTTGTGTTAAAAGCTTCAAAACTTTGGCCAGTAATAAATACGTAAAATATTTATTATTTATAAGCTCTTCCTAATCATTGTTAATAACCAAAATACGGAATAACATTTTTATTTTATTTATATATCATTAATATGAATACATACACTATGATTCAGTTGTCCAATGTATTGTTACATTCAATTGTTCATTTTATTTAAATATATTATTTATTCTGTTATATAAATTACATATTAACAAAATTAGTTTCGTTGAATAGGTTTATTTGTAGTCCACATTAAAATATATTTTTCATGAAATCTGTTGATAACAGAAACAATTAAAGCAAACGGATATCAAACATTTTACATTTTAAAGTAACCTGAACTTAAATAAGTATTATAGGAAAAGACATAAAAGGAATTCGTAATTCTTCTAGATGTTTTTGAATTATAAGTACGAAAAGATATGAATAGAGGTTTCATACAGCTTAAGAAAAAAAAGTGAACTCTTATCCCGTCAATAAATAAACAATAAAAAAAGCACATCGTTAGTAAAACCCAACTTTACATAATATTATTATTCTTGTGTTCTTGTGTTCCTTTAGAGTGGAATGATTGAAATAAAGGTCCAAGATCGGTGCGAAAGAATTGAATGAACCATCAAATTATTTGTGATATCTATAATAATCTCATCAGTTCTACTGTTAAAAAAATATTACAATACTATTGATTTAGTCTTCTTAAATTATCTACTTTAACCGGTAAAAGCTTTAATGTTTTATTATGGTGTACTACTTTTTGAAAAAGAGATATTTTAGGTAATAGAGTATGTATGTACATAACCTTATTACTTAAATTATGAAACGACTTTTACTATTATGTTTGCAGAATAATAAATGGCAGCATCCGCAGTTGGAATAGACTTAGGAACAACTCATTCATGTGTAGCCGTATATCAGTATGGAAAAGTGGAAATCATAGCAAATGACCACGGTGCGAAAATCACTCCTTCCTGGGTTGCTTTTACCGACGAAGAACAACTTGTCGGTGAGGCAGCAAGAGACCAAGCGGTTCTAAATCCCGAAAATACCATTTACGGTAACAAATCTTACTTACATACACTGTGAGATTCTAGATTCTTCCTTTTTTCAGATATGAAACGATTACTTGGATGTCGGTATAGGTACAATGGGATATTAAGAATTGGCCTTTCGCAGTAGTCGACGTTGATGGATTCCCTCAGGTAGCAGTAACTTCTAGTGGGGCATAAGTTATCCTTACAGCAGAAGAGTTAAGCGCTATGGTCCTCACAAAAATGAAACAAACTGCGGAAGCGTATTTGGAAACCAAGGTAGATAAAGCGGTTGTTAGTGTTCCGGCTTATTTCACTAATTATCAACAAGAAGCAACTTTAGAAGCTGCGAAATTAGCTAGATTAGAAGTAATGCGTCTCGTTAATGAACCAACAGCCGCCGCCATAGCGTATGCTGTTACCAAACAAGATATGAGCGGAACTGTTCTAGTTTCTGATTTAGGCGGTGGCACATTAGATGTTTCCATAATCACTATCATAGATCGGCATTTTACAGTTAAAACTACCTGCGGAGATACACATCTCGGTGACGAAGACTTCAGTAGTAACCTACTGGATTACGTAATCAATTTATTCGAAAAGAAACACAACAAGCAGATACGAGACAACAAGCGTGCCATGTCCCGTCTGAAGCGAGAATGCGAAAGGGCAAAGAAGAAACTTTCCTTTACTGTGCGAGTTAAAGTATTCGTTGATTGTTTGATCGATGGCATTGACTGCGATGAGCAGATAACGAGAGCTAAATTTGACGAATTGAACCGTCGATATGACAAAGGATGATATCGATAAAGTACTTATGGTTGGGGGATCGTCACGAATACCAAAAATACAACACCTTCTTCAGCAATTTTTCGCTAATAAAGAAATGTGCCACTCAATTAACCCAGATGAAGCTGTTGCATACGGAGCGGGTATCTGTGCAGCAATTCATAGCGGAATCGACAGTAGAGACACCGGAAATTTTATAATAAAAGATATTATTCCTATGGCTTTAGGCATTGGAGTCGGTGAAAATTTTGGTACATACAGCATTATTATTGAGAAAAATGCGACCATACCGATCTCAAAGAGCGGAAAATACGAAACTCTTTATGATAATCAAATGGCCATTTCGATCCGCGTGTATGAAGGAAGCGATTCGAACACCAGACGCAACAAATTCTTAGGAACATTTTCAATCAGTGAAGTCCCATCTGGGCCTAATGGTGAGGAGAAATTTGAAGTGATATTTTCAATAAACATTAATGGTATACTAAAAGTATACGCCAAAAGTTTGTCAACGGGAAAAGATGGGAATATTGTCATCGAACGAAAATTCTAGATAAAATTAAGCCGCATATTTTAATCTATTACTTACTAAAAAATTTACCGAAAGTATAATGTAATTTAATTAATTTTAGTATACTTTTGTATATGTTAATTCTACGTACGAATTAAGCCCGAAAACCTATGATGTGTAAGTTTTAGGAAATCTGAATTTCTATTTTTAAAACTAGCGTACCCTAAAAGTATTTTTAACTGTCAATGTACACTGCATGAAAAATTTACAGTGATAATGATGGACAACTCTGCTACCCACAATTATCACTGTAAAATTACAGTCCATTGTAATATTACTCTAATATAGTATATTTATTATACTACATGCAATAATACGAGCAGCATGTATTTCGTTACAGTCAAGATTTGTAAAATTTTCAAGGTGTTGTAACTTTACAAATATAATTTATATAAAAGCAAAACACAAAGTAAGGTTCCTTTTCATAGTTGCATTATTACAAATTGTGTTACATTTGCAGACTGTAGCATCACAAGATCATATGTAAGTTTCAAAACAATTTCAAACATTACAAATGTAACTTTACAGTGGTAGTTACCCACGATCATCACTGTAATTGTATAAGATTAATCACTGCAAATTTGATTTTTAGCATGGTACTGACTTACACAATTAGTGGACGAAATTTAACGGCATTTTATAATTTGTCTTATGCTATATTTTAAAGCAACCTCTAACAGTTACGTACACACTTATCGCGGTTACAGTGCCTTTTTCAATGGAGATTCTCGTTTTTTCTAAAGGCAAAAACAAAAACCAGAAAAAGACACTTATGCCGGAACAGCTATACAACTCCTTCAAGAGCTCGTTTGAAACAAAGTATGCAGCCCTTTTTCTACCACAAGTCGAAAGCGTTCCAGTAGCTGTAGTAGCAATGCAGATACATATTTGATTTATCCCGTATACATATGTACTTAACCTTCTATACACCGAGAACTAGAAAACAAAATTTATAAAGAAATGTATTTCAAGCATAATATTTATTCACAATACATAACACAATAATAAATTCCATAAACATAAATGTAGATGAAATCCAAAATTAACTATGTCGCAGGTAATTTATTAACGCTACAACTTTTCCAGATTTTTTTATTTTCATTTCATGAACCATTTCCTGGGTGTACTCTTAATTTATATCATTGCAAAAATTTAAATGTGTAGAACATTTTTGTTAACATTAAACTAAAATTATAATGAAAACAGAATAATTTTCATAGAACTGTATATTGTCTGTGTGGTTAAAAATCGTCGTTTTCCTATGGATATAGTGGAATTCTCCAAATCTATAAACAAAAAAATATTAAAGTTATAAGTGACTACTATATTTGCATTACTACCTTTCTCGTATAATAATTGAAGGTACGAGTGGATGAAGGTACTATGTCGCATTTTAAAAACTGTCTTTTTTGCATGAATCAAGGTATTTTGTACCCGTCTTTCACATAGCACCGTCGAAAATTCTAGAAATTCAAGAACACTCGACTGTTGTGAATGTATGAAGGGGTTATGTTACATTACTTTTGAGAAAATTAGATAAAAACACTTAATTTCTGAAAAAGTTTGATTTTGTAACATCCTTCATCCACTCGTATCTTCAATTGTACATGGCGCTATTGTTCTTAAATGTTCGAACTCAGCCTCTTTGATGCTGTGTACAAAACAGAATCATATATGTAACAATATTCATTTTGAATAGACAAGCAGAAGAAAATGTGTGGTTTGTATAACTTACACAACTATTTTAGCATTTGTAAACATGCAATAGCAATAAGATTCTATATCTATAACGCAGTTAAATGTGTGCCATTTGCGTTTTAAAAGATAATGAATGACATTACAATAAAATTCTAATGTACAATTAATACAATATATATATACAATATACATATATTAAAGCTAATGTTAAATTTTATGCAGTTTAATTTATTATTACTGTAATAGATGAATTATAAGTTTATTATCTGTATCAGAAAATTAGGACACCTTTTTAGCCGTGGACGATCTGCGTCCCAAAAACATTTGTGCAATACTGAATACTGCACGTGTTACACAGCAGTGGCACCACGTGATATCTATTCAAACTGGGGATTCGAGTAAACACTGCTCCTTTTTGGCTTTGATCGTTCTATTTCGAAAATATGTAATGTTGCAAGTCGCATCTAATCTAAGTACATAACATTAACACAAATCGTATTTTGAACTAGTTACTTTAATTACATATATATTTCTGTTACATATATTTTGTAAGGTTCTCTGGTATAGACTGAAATATAATGGACCGCACCATAAACTTTAAAGCAGTATGGAATATTACCTATTAAGTTTGTCAATTTACAGTATTTTTGTAATGCTCTATTGATATTTCCAGTAATTATAGTGTTTTAAGATAGCAATACAATAAAATTGTAATTATACCTTGAAACTCATTGTACGTGTACATTTCTTTTAATGTTGCATTTATTGCCACAGTAATATCCTTTAATTTTTTATGTAAATTTACAGTGATTATGTAAGTGCCTTTTTACACTATAGCACCTAGAAACTAGAAACTACACTACCTTTTATACTCCTACTGGAACACAGCACATTTTGACGGTATTGAATGAAACCTCACGGATCCTACCCTTCAATTTGAAAGGTGAAATTTTTGCCGATTCCAGTTATACCAAAACTATAAAGACAAATAGAGACAGACTCCTAATCATCATTATGAACGCGGAAAGAAAAAACCGGTTACTGTAATTGATCAGCCTGAAATTCGAACCCGCGATCCCTAGTCAAGACTGTTGAGGCACTCGGCTATCACGGCAGACTTGATATGCAAATTAAAAGTTATTTTTCTGTAGATTAAGAATACTATCCTTATATACAGTGAGAGGCATAAATATTGCAACATATGGGAATTTTATTTATTATTAAAATATGCTAAAACTTTTTTTTGGGGGATAGGTTGTGCATGTCTAGGAACCCCAAAATCTAGTTTGACACACGTCACGTGATCACTAGTATGGCGGTAAATTAAAAAAATATGCTGTGAATCTCCAAAAAGTGAGGTTAGATCACATGATATCCAAAAAAGTTATTTGAAAAAGTTGCTTAGAATTCAATTCTGAGGCCGCATACAAATTTTTGTAAAGTTACTTTAAAAATCACAGTTTTTGCAAATATTGCTTAATCGAATTACATATTTCATTTTTTTTCGTTTTTAGCAGCTCAACTACAGTAATGTTTCTAGATCTGGTTGATACTCAAACAATTTTGTCAATTTTTGCATCATTAACACAGCAAAATTTGAAACGTTTTTGGTATGACAGTTGTTGTTGCAAGGGACTGTATCTAGAAGTAATAAATAATTTTTTTATTTTAAATCACTTAATAAACATTACTTTTATTGAAAATTATAATATTTTTTTGTTTTCCGCTTTAAAGTGGAAACCGTTAGTCTAAAACTAATAACTCATAACACTACATGCGCGCACCGAAGGTATTAAAGTAGGATTTGAAATTAGAGAACAAGGAATAAGAAATAGTAGGTAAAATAAAAATAGTTTAATGTCTATGAAACTCAATAAAAGTAAATGATTAATATTAAGGTAGGTGCTTACTTAATTTTAGCGAAATATGTAATCCTAAATAGATACATACATTTAAATAAACAATAACTAATAAAAATAGGCATGTAATTCGGAATGGAAATTTATCATCTATACAAGGAAATTGATTTTTTTTAAATAAACATAAATACTTAAAATTCAATGTGTCCTTCATTTCTTTCCATACACAATATGGTTTTACTGTGCATTTCTTTATAAACATTATTAAGCATATTGTGATTTATTTCAGATGTAATGTAACTAATGGTAATGAACAACTTGTTACGCACACATATCCTTCTGTTTCTTAAAAGTAAGGTAGGCTTTGAAATTAGAAACAACAAAATAATGTAGTAAACTATTTTAACTTTCTGGTGAATGAGTAATTGCTACTATTTTTATTTTACCTACTGTTTATTATTCGTTGTTCTCTAATTTCAAAATCTACTTTAGTACCTTCAGTGGGCGTATGTAGTGTTACCAGTTTTGAACTAACGGTTTTCACTTTAATGCAGAAAACAAAAAAAAATTATAATTTTCAATAAAAATAATGTTTGCTAAGTGGCTTAGAATGAAAATGTTTGTAAAATTTTATTTATTAGTACTATGTACAGTCCCTTGCAACAACAATTGTCACACCGAAAACGTACTTTTCAGTTTTCACTGTGTTAATTATACAAAAATTGTCAAAATCGTTTGAGTACCAACCAGATTCAGAAATATTACTGCTGTTGAGTTGCTAAAAACGAAAAAAAAAATGGAAATATGTAATTCAATTAAACAATATTTGGAAAAATTGTGATTTTTATTTTTTCTTAAATATCTTCACAAAGCTATTTGCACATATAGCCTCAGAATTGAATTCTAAGCAACTTTTTCAAATAAGTTTTTTGGATATCATGTCATCTAACCTCACTTTTTGGAAATTCATGGCATATTTTTTAAATTTACCGCCATACTAGTGGTCACGTAACGCATGTCAAAATAAATTTTGGGGTGACTAGACATGCACAACCTAATACCTAAAATAACAAATAACAAGGCAAATCGAAACACAACTATTTGGATGAATATTTTTAAGATTTTTATAATGTTTAACTAAAGCTGTGGTAATTTTTACTTACAAAAATTATTTATTAAGGGAGAGAGAGAGCAAACGAGTTACGGTTTTTACGTATTTGCAATGGTTAGTTTTAAGCAGAAATTTTGAACATCTTACCGGCCGATGTGGGTAATTAATTCTTCCCGTAATCCAAATTATAAGGTACAAAAACTTACACAACACTCGCAAAGATTTTAAAGAGAAGCGGATTTTTCGAACGGATTTAGCACAAAAACAAAACACCTCTCGAGGAAAGCTTTTGCTTCCTGTTCTCGAATTTTTCAAGCTTATTTTAAGTGCAAAATTTAACAAGAGAAGTTTAATATTAATTTTAAGATATGGAAACGCCCGACGAAGGGGTAACGCGTGCTTATTCCTGAAGCTGAAGCGGTCCACTAATTAATTCATTCAAAACAGCAATGCAAAGATTTTTTATAAACTTTAACTGTGACGTCATTTCGCACCGATAACTAGTTCCGCTCCTCTTTACAGGAGGGCGCAAGAATGTTCGAAGGCGTTATTTTTCTGATCTTCAAACGCCCTTCTGGAGAGTAACGTGGGATTCGCTGGTCAGCATTTGTAACATACAATAAACAAACAAGCAGATAAAATTTAAAGTAATGCCGTATTATCTTAACTACGCGAGACTTTTAACGAAATAGACTATTATTTCCTATGAAGTAGACGCTGCTTCAGCAAATGCCACAGTACTTACCATCAACGTATTAATAAAATGAATTTAAATACTTTGTATTATACAGGATGGAATTTCGAATTCTTACAGTTTTATTTTATTTGCTTTCTTGCTTTACTTTCGTATGATACTGCATGTACTTTTTTATATAGGTACATGCCTTTCCTCTTTTTCCGTTTGACTATCCACTCAGAAGTTCGCCGAACTCCGAACGATAGTTTGGCGAACTCTTAGTCGTGTGGATGGACACTTTGGAGTTCGGCAAACTAGTCGGAAAATTGTTGCCCTATTCCCGATCTGCTTTGGAAAATGGTGCATGTCAACGTGTACGAATGTTCGGGTCGACAGAGTTCGTGCACCCGTGCAGCACCCGTCCACACATTCGAGAAGGTATTTAGAGTGAGAGGGAAAGCTGTTGACAACTGTCTACCCAGAGTAAGGTTTTTGCCATGGTTTTCCCTTACTCCGTGGCCATTGATTTTATATAAGTATATTATATATAATCAGTGTCCTTTGCGAATGCTGGGAGATAACGAAAGTCGTTCCATGGGCGCATTTAATAATAACTGATAGCTGACTGATTTACAGTAGACTCGCGATTATATGAACTAATCACATTTCACATATTTTATCATTTCTCAAAAGTAGTATTCATATAGTCGCGAGGCTACTGTATTATATTTTTGTTATTAGGAATCATAGGGAAATTATTTAGTTAGAGTAGGAACATTTCAATTGTTATGGAACTCATATAGTACTTAGATTAGGTAGCCTCGTGTAGTACCTTTTTTAGGTGGAGCACGGGGTTAGGATGATTTGTAATAATTTCGTTTGCATAAATAAAGTGTCTACCCCAGCTCGTGTAGTTTTTACGCTATTTTTATTGACAATCATTATGACAGCAAGTAACAGATACAAATGCCTTTTAATGCACGTACTTTTATCTTGTTATTGCAACATGTCGTGGTCATATATGTCAAAACAGACAGTTTTTCAGTAAACTAACCATAAAATCCAGTTAATAAAAGAACTGAAGCCAAAAGCTCATGGACAACGAGGAATAGATTTGGTATTTGGGTATTTTTTGTGTTAATTGTTGTGGTGATTTATGTATAGAGAATTATAAAGAATGCAAATATTATTATTATCATTATTATTATTATTATTTCACACTTTCACAAGTTTAATTTTTCACTTGGTCTTGAACTTAGTGCATCGGTCTGAAAACAAGATGGCTAAGTATTGTTCTGCTCACCCATGATTCGCCTGAGCATGCTGCACAAATCAAGTAGTACCGATCTCTGCATCTCTAAATATACTGTTTTTTCCAAGGTTAAAATTTTTAATGACTTATGTAACCGCCTTGATATTTCCCCCCTTTGTTCTTATAATAATAGGTACTACGGTAACTTTATCCATGACCCACATGGTCTCGATTTCCTCTGCCAATGGTAAATACTTATTTATTTTGTCTCCATAGGTTTTATCGGTGTTGGATACTAGGGGTACTGCAATGTCAATAATAAGTTTGTAATTGTTGTAATAAATTTGCAGTGCGAATGACCCTGGTGTCTAAAAATGGAACACTGTTTTCAGTTTCAGTCTTTATGGTGAACTACAGACGGTTATGATATGAATTAGAAGTATCTAAAACAAGATCGACCGAATCGTTGGGAATAGAACAGACAATGTCATCAACATATTTAAAGGTAAACGGTAACGTAAATGGTAGGTGTGGAAGAACACAATCAAGTAATTCATCCATAATAATCAAAGCTAAAATCGGACGAATAGGAGATTCCATTGTAGTACCAAACACTTGCTGATAAAACTTGTTATTAAACGACAAATATGAGTTATTAAATTCGATTAATGCCAAAAAGAAAGTTTTGGGTAGATCAGTGTTGGAAGAAATGAGTTCCTATTTTTCTTTAATAATACGTAACACTAACTCTAAAGGTATGTTGGTGAAAAGTGATACTACATCTAAAGAGATCAACACATATTGAGGTGGAAGGTTGTAACCACTTATATCGTTTACAAACGTGAAAGTATCTTTGACATTGTAATCAGTCCTGTCTGACAACGAAATAGTTTCGACAGAAATTTGGATAAATTATTAAGTGACTGAATTAATAGAACTTATTATGGAACCCAAGGGGACTTCAGGCTTATGTATCTTCGGAAGACAATACAGTTTAGGTAATGTCGAGTTGTATATCAAAAGATTTTTTATCCATTCATCTGTCAATCTATCTTTGTTTTTTATTTTTCAAATTAATTCATTATATGATCTCTGGCTAATCTCAGTAGGGTTTCGACCTAATTGTTGATAAGTATTTTGACCTTCCAACAATATATTGCATTTTTGTATGTAATCATATTTATTTAAAACAACCGTACAACCCCCTTTGTCTGCCTGCATCACACATATTTCAAGATGGTCAGCTAGAAACTGCTTTGTTTCGAAAAAACAGCTTGTGATATGTGAATCAGTAATCGAGTGTTGCCGATAATTGGTAACAACATTAGTGAGTCTAGCTCGTAGGACATTTCTGTCTGTAACCGGATGAATGTTAATAATATTTTCAGCATTAGCCAGAAATTGAACTAAGTCGAATAATTTAGCTACAGGTGAAACTCCAAACTTAGGACCGAGAGATAAAAAAATCTGATATATGAGGGGAAATGCTAGTATCTGATAAATTCTTGAACCATTTTGAGTTGTCAAGGAACGGTTTATTATTCGGTAATTGCTCTTTTAATCTGTTGAATTTATTCATTAAGCCAATTCCAACTCTATGACTGACCTTTTTAAAGGAGATCATTAAATGTAATTTGACGTACTTCTCCGGTTGCTCCAATAACCAGCTTCATGCGCTCGCAGGATATGCAGTGAACCGATGATGACTTGCTTCTGCATCCCGGCCAGTATCCTCTGAGAAACTCCCGGGGGCAGTTCCAGTTTTTGGAGATACCGAAGACTCGACACGTGTATCCCGCCAAGGATGCCGATGATAAGAAGTATCATAGTTATTGTGTATTCTGAATATGTTTGCCTTAGCTGGAACAATAAATCTTTATATTTCTTGATTTTTTCTGTTCCCTTGTCCCTAACATTTTTCTTCCCCTGGACAAGACATCTCAATGATGTACATTCGCGTCTCTTTCTCCTCCATCACCACCATGTCAGGTGTATTGGCATCAACGGGAGAAATGGTGTTAAACGAGAAGTTCCACATGATCTTATAGTCTTCGTTTCATGTCACAAGGATCACACGTTCGACGTCATGCGGCGGCACCAACCTCTCATCAAGATCGTGGAGATATCGAAGATGGCAATATACCCAATAAGAACATAAACGTTAAGAAAACGTTGTTCTTAACGGTAACCGAACGTTTCGTAACGTTTATAAACAACGTCGAAGCGACATATCTATGTCCCGACAAAATACGTTGACAAAAAGTTACTTATTAAGCGTTATTTCACGTCATATGCTAATGTTATTTTAACGTTTAATTTTTAATAGAAAATATCGTTAAATAGAAACGTTTAGCACAAGGTGTATTTTAACGTTTAATAAACCACCTCTGTAAAACGTAAAAAACTACGTTTATAGTGCTACGTGATATTATCGTTCAAAACAAACGTTTATTGGTAAGTGGAGTTTAACGTTCATAAAACATCTATGTAAAACGTAAAAAATCGGTTTACAGGTAACGTAACCTCAACGGTAACCCTTCGTTAGTGTGGTGGAGTATGCCATACCCCAGTATGTTTGCCTACATACTGGGGTATGGCATACTCCACACACTAACGAAGGGTTATAAAATTTCTATATCAAACCTTTATAACCACGTAGTAGTAACGTCACATCTGCGTAATTTAGTGAGGTGCCGAATGTATGAAAATCAACAGCTTTATAAATTATAGATGAATTATCAGGTTCGTTGCATTCATGCGCTCTAAGACGCTGCGTTATAGAAACTGTACAACACTTACCAAGTTCCAGATGTGACATATATGTTACTTTCTATTTACAGTGCCGTTTTATGTGGTGATAACGAAAAATTAATTATAGATTAAAAGTAATAATGTCCAATACTAAATTAAATTTTATTTTAATTAAATCATTCAATGATCACATCATAGTATTGAACTCAGGATAAGCTCTTCAATGAAACATAACGCTAATTACCTATAAATATAACACAATGCAATAATAACATAATAAAATAATAATAATAATCAAAAGATAATATAATTCTTTACCAAAACTAAGAAAGTAACGAGGTCATTTCATTTATAGATATATACATTTTCCCTTTTTCTGCACATCCAGGTCTTCTACCCAAACAGTCCATTGGGGCGTATATTTCAACCAGTCCTTCACTGCACTTTCTGCTGTATGTATGTATTGTTTAATTGTAACTTTAAATGGAAGACTCAAACAATAGGCATCATAAGTAACACCAAGGACTACAGGCTGTAAATTTTAGGGAATATATATATATATATATATATATATATATATATATAAGTTAATGTTTACTTTGATTGGTTTCCTAGATTTTTGTATTACAAACGAATGAAAGTATTTAATACTCACTGTATATTGTTACTATAGTTTCCGTATTATCTCTGGTTCCGTTTTGGTGAAAACTAAGTGTTCCTTCCCTTCCAGTTATGCTTCACTGCAACGACGTCATGTAACAGTAATTAGAATAATTTCTTTTACACAAGTCCAGATTTTAGAACCATCAGCATTCGCTAACCTATATATTTGAAAATAAAGTAAGACGGTGGTGTATACTAAGAAACCAGGTTCCTCAAGAACAAATTTTAGAATATAGTTAATTTTCTGACATTAGTGTTCTTATTTTAAAATGGCTACTATGCTGTTTTGCCAATTGTGTATATGCATGTACATAATTATACGTGCAATGTGCATCGTATATGCAAATATAACCTGGATAGACTTAATTGATGGGGTACCTAGCTACTCACCGTTTAGTTAAATACACTGATTGTTGCGTATCACATATTAATATAAAACTTTGTTATAAAGATAAAGACAAGTTCTAACACTCGACTAGCGTAGTAAACATGTGACTGCAAGCATACTGCAAGTGCTCCGTGCACGTTGCAGATGCGCAACAGGGATGGAAGAGTTTATTTGAAATGGGGGAGGGATGATACATTCATCAGTAGTGCAGTTTTAATACAATAATTGTGTTACCTCTTGTTAAATACATTTTGCATTCATTCATGCAAAAGCACATCTTATCTTAAAACAAACAAATTTAACACCATTTTATTTTAACTATACTTATACTTATGCGTTGGATTGTAGTTAATAGTTTTCATATTTCAACGTTGCTTTTTAACGTAGAGTAAATGGTGAAACTACGTTTTATTTTAGTTGTACTTGAAATATGCGTTACGTTTCAGTTAATAATTTTTCATTTTTCAACGTTGTCTTTCAAACGTCTTTCAACAAGTAAACGGTGAAACTACAACGTCTTATTTTAGTTATATCTAAACTATGCGTTACATTTCAGCCACTAATTTTTCATTTTTCAACGTTGTCTTTCACGTAGAGTAAACGGTGGAACTAAAACGTTTTATTTTAGTTATATTTAAACTATGCGTTACATTTCAGTTAATAATTTTTCATATTTCTACGTTGTTTTTAACGTAAAATAAGCAGTGAAACTATAACGTTTATTTTAGTTATATTTAAACTATGCATTACATTTCAGTTAATAATTTCTCATATTGTAACGTTGTTTTATAACCTAAAATAAACGATGCAACTACAACGTGTTATTTTAGTTAAATTAAAACTATCCGTTACATTTCTTAGTTAATATAACGTTTCTTCAATGTATAGTTAAATATTGGTTATATAATAAACGTGTTAATTATAACCATTAACGTTGTTTCAACCAATACAACGTTAAATTCACGTAAATGTAACCAACTTGTTCTCACTGGGTAGGATCCTTAACGCATTATCGTGCCTTTTTACATATAACATAGGCGCATAGTCCGGGCACGAGGATAAGATATGCATCGTTGTTTCAGAATGTACGCCGCAAGGGCACAGGTGGTGCTCTGGATCGGTGTCTTCAGCACACTGCGAATATAATTCAAACTGTGATATACTCCATCCTGGCAAGCTGTGATGAAACCCTCTGTCTCAGCCCGAAGGCCCGACGATTACAGAAATAAAAATTTTAGTCTTTCTGACAGGTGGTGCTGTTCCATATTTTTATAAAAGACACTGTGAAGAGACTTCACACAGTGATTAAGTGTCATTCGATTTAGTGAAGCAAGTTTCACTTCCTTGGCGATATTGCCAATGGTCAATCGAACTAGCGTATCACGAGGCTTTCCCCTGCGAATAACTTCTAGGGCCAAATCAAACTTCACTAATGCCCTGTCAGCTGCCTTGAATAGGAACGCGCCCCGATCTTGTTCTTCGTGGTGTTTGACGAATTGAAGTAATGCGTCCGTTGCTTGCAAAACTCGAGCGCTTGTTACCGTCACAGCCCTATCATGGTAGTCCTGGATGTTTGTTAATCGTCCGCCACCTTTTGGTCTGCTCCTGTACAATCGATCGATAGAAGCGTTTTGGTGTAGGGATCTGTAATGCATCATAATTTTTCTTACGAGTCGATTTAGTGATTCCAATTTTAACAATTTGTCTCGATTAGCCAAGGCTGGAATTGCCAGGGTGTTGCTTGCCGTGACTTTGCTTTTTGCCGTGAGTTCAGAATTCCAGATTCTTCTCAAGGTGGTCTCATATTTGGTCCTTGCAGCCTCTCTTACCGACGTTCCGAGGTGCAGTCTCCTCTGCTCAACGCCAAGATAGGCATATAGTTGCTAAAGCTCTAGGTATTTTATATATGCTCTCTATCAGATGCAAGTCGTCATCAGCGTTTGCACGTTTCCCCATCTGAATATGATATATCGTACATTTATGCAGTAGGAAGTTCATGCCAATGGCTTTAGAATAATCCTGGACAATCTGGATGTTTTTTTCTCAATTGAAGTTTGTTCTGTACGTACACCTTCAGGTCGTCCATAGGTGGTGTGTGATCTTGAATACTCTATGATTTGGAGCTCCAGCAATATATCCAGGGAGGTTCGGGACAGAGGGAGCAATGTTTTACTACAAAACAATACGGGACTCAATGAGTCATCCTAGAATACTCTTCGGTGGTAAACAATAGGGGTACTTCGACATTTTCTGGAGGAGGTCCCATAACTAGTAGGGTAGTCCATTTCCTCATTAGCTTCTCGATAGTGTCCACAAGCCTATCCTGATCCCGCATTCGTCGTAAAAGGGAAATTATTACATCATGGGAAGAACTGTCAAACGCCTTGGCGTAATCTATCCAAGCTACAGAGAGGTTGCGTTTGTAGACGACAGAGTCACGGCACACTGCCCCATCTATGAGGAGATTTTCCTTAACTCCTGACACTCCTCTCTTGGAACCCCTCTGCTCGGTAATCGTTGTCCAAACTGGTTCTATTTGTGTCATCAGCCTGTAGTGAAGTATGGAGGTAAAAATCTTGCATACCACATTAAAGCATGTTATCATCCTTTTTATAGATCAGCAACGTTCTTCCTTCGCTCATCCAATCAGAAATTTCTGATTTCTCCGTGATGAAGTCCATAAATATTCGTGCCAAGTGAGTATGTGTCGTGTAAACCTTCTTCCACCAAAAAGTATTGATGGCATCCAGCCCAGGGGCAGCATAGTTCGGCTTATTTCTTAATGCAGATCCTATCTCGTCCGCAGTTATGGCTGGGAAAGTTTCGCATATATCAATTTTTCTCTCACAGAAAGTCTAGAATCGATCAAACAGTGGTAGGTCGTGATCCACTATCGTCGTGTGCTATACATCTCTTTCCGTTAGGTCTCCGCTTTATTAATGTCTAATTCTTGTTTTATGTAAGATTTGGACGCAGAAACTCGAAGACATCTCGCAAACGCAGCATTCTCCACTATCCGCCTTAAGGACATAGTTACCTTCCATCTCGCTGCAGTGAGTGCTCTTAATTTATCAAGAATCTGCTCTTTTATAGCCTCAATTACGCTAGATTTCAACGTGTGGTACTCCCTGCCGAACTCCCGTGTAATTTTAGGGATTTTAGACGTAAACTGTTTAGCAATCGAAATATACTTGCAGCAAACTATGTAACTGGGAAATTCTAGCGCGATGGAAAGCTATTTCCCCTTCAACTTCTCAATTCTGCGGTTCATTCTTTTTAGTCGATCGTCCTTATTTCGATTGCTCACCTCTATCAAATTTGCATCCTCAGGTAAGTGTTTTTGTAGAAGATTGTTCAGCATGTTGATCTTATACGGGTTTATATGTTGTTAACAGCTATTTTTGGCTTACTTGGGGGCATCTAGGACGGTCAAAAAAAAAACTACAAATAATCACTATCGACAACTACAACATATTAGGAACTCAAAAGAATATATCACATAGGTTAGCGTAAATAATTCGTTTTTGTTTTTCACTTTAACAGTTTTTTACTCGAAAACTGTGGACATTACAAAGCTAAAATTTTCTGGGATTCAACATTATAGACTGGTTCGGAACACAGACACCTTTCAGTAGAGACATAAATATATGCATAAAAACTCGCCATACTTACAAGTAAGCCCCGCCTTCCAATGTTATATATTTATGTAGTCGTTACATACAAGTGGCATTATTAACATTACGGCCCTATTTCAATATGTAGAAGGGCCTGACCGATGTGAAGCTACTTCAGAAAAAAAATTAACCAAATATATTCAAATCAAGCACTGGAGCAAAGACAGAAAGTACAGAACAAAATACTTAGCGCTTAAAATAGGTTGTATTTATCCTCCAAGAGGATTCGACTACCAGCTGCAATATAGTTCTTTAATAGCATAACATTATTTACTTACAGGTTGAAGAAAGAGACGTACTGCTCGCTATTCAGTATCTAACTATTTCAAATAACAAAATAGACAACCTTACTTTCTTAGTTGCAAGTTTTCTTTTTCTTTTATAAATTTGTATGTATAGGTTTCATTATTACAACTAGTTGTTTAATTTCATTCCGTGTTATTTTTTTTTGTGATCATTTTAGTGGCTTTGTACAGTTGGATAATAATGCTCTATTATCAATATTATAGGAAATGAATTGAATTCTATAAAATTTTTGAAGAAAATATTTTTTCCAAAATGAAAAAAATAATAATAAAGCTATAATCAAAGATGCAACTTTGCCAGAACCCTGTACAATACATTACTTTATTTTTAAAGTTTTCATATGAACTAGAATTTTTATACTTGTTACCATTATGTTATGATAAAATTTATTGCTATGAATACCATACAATGATTGCGTACATTGTATGGTAATCAACTTTGTTATAAGTGATAAGATTATAAAGTAATTGATATCTTTCACCAATTAAGTTATGATGTGGATAAGTTTATAATTGTTTGTGAGTACACGGGATACACCCGGACAAAAAGTAAGTTTTTATACAATATTATATATAATATTTGCTCGATGGCTAGTGTATAGCTATCCAGTTTCAGTTCTAATTTCATTGATGGTTGCAATTCGCAAAAGCGGTAATCACCTGCACGTATATAATTTGATACATGTTAATAAACATTCATGTCTAATTTTATTCATTTTTTCTACGAAAAAAAAAAACCGCCACGAATTAAGATATAAATAACTAGTGATTGTAAATATACCGATTTTTTCATTTACCGGTAATTCGGTAAATGAAAATGAAAATACCGGTTTACCGGTAAATCACCGATAATTTTTTTTTCATGTGTGACATTAATGTGGATTCCCCAAGAAAATAGGGTTAGAAGTTAGGCTAGAATAATACATATGTTGCACAATCTTAAGGCATAATACTAAAATTTTGTAATAAATATTTGTATTTGATTATTTTAAACAGTTGTTAGAAGTTAAAAAAAATATTTAAGGTTCAAATTTTAATGTTATTTTACAACAATGTTGCATTAATGTCCTCTCATAATGTGGTGTATTCGAAATTGCTATTAATTTAAATACGTGAAATGTTCTTCTTATATATCATTATTTTTTAAATATTAAAAAAATTACTTACATTTACTTTTTAAGAAAAACAATTTGAAACCTAAAAGTCTTAAAAAACTGCAGAGCACAAATCACATATGCTAACTCAACTTTTTCGGGAGATAAATAAAATCCACACAAAAAAAAAAACATATAATGAGAGAATTGAAATTGCACTTGTTGACAAAGGCAGGTAGGAAAAGTGGGGTGTTTTGCCATCCTAGCAACAAATGAACATTAATCTCGATTTTTTTTGTGTTGCTTTTCGTTATCCATCTTGTTTGAGACTTATTTTCTTTTAATTTCTACACGACTTGTTTTTCAATTTTTTGCTTTTTGTGTTGAGAATTTTTCGATTCCTTCTCTTTCTGACTAACTCGGTGGAATGGAGGTTATACGTTTCTAATTAAAATATTTGTCAGTTTCTTTTCTATTATCTCTATTCTAGGGCATTACGGCGGCTCTCAACCTCAAGAAAGTTTAAATTAAAATTAAACAAAAAAACATCTCCCATAAAATTAATAATTGAGTGTATTGTTTTTTTTTTATTTCCAATGTCCCTTTAGATCTTTAAATATCTATAAAGACAATATTTCGCAGATAAAAATTTCTGGTATGAATTTTTCATTTACCGAATTACCGGTAAATTTTTGTAATTTACCGGTAAATTTACCGAACGTTTTTTGGACAATTTACCGGTTAACCGGTAAACCGGTATACAATCCTTATAAATAACCTTTTCCACAATCTGTTAGTCACGCATGTACATGTTCGTTCAAAATATAAATTTTAAACATATTACAATTGATCTACAGGTATTGCACTAAAGCTGTTGTTTATGAATACAACTTGTTATACACAATATAATCTAACTCAACAATTCTAATTGTAGCCCTTAAAAAATGACAACAAATGCAATTGGAATCGATTTGGGTACAACTCACTGTTGTGTGGCAGTTTATCAAAACGACAAACCAAAAATCATCAGTAATAGTTCTGGCAAAAGGACGACACCTTCTTGGGTTGCATTTAATGAAACCGAATGTCTTGTTGGGAACCCTGCAAAAATGCAGGCCGCATACAATCCTGAAAATACAATTTATGGTAAGCATGTTGTTCACGTAAGACTGAATACAGATAGTTTTGGTCCACATCAAAAAATTAATTTTGAGGTTCTAAAAACGCCTTACTTCAAAATTTTCGAACAGGTTAACTTGCAATCAATATATTTACTGTTTTATTTAAAGGATTAAGTAGTTACACACATTGATCGGAATTTAATTTAAAACATTTCTATATTTAACTTACTTTTATCTTTATCTCACTACCTTTTATTCAGCTTCAAGTTATTGTTAAAAATATAATCTAACAGGAGAAGCATCCAGACAGCGAATATATACGACCTTCGTGTCTGGAGAATATTAGTGAAAACATTTTTATAATCAATTTTCATCTCGAAATATTATAATTCATTTTATATTTTTGGTATAAATTGATATAAACCTGACCACATTGTTTATCCTGTAAAATATGCTTTTGTACACTGAAATACAAAATTCATGTTTCCCTAAAATTCGTGAGCGATATTAATATTAAATGAGTGTAATTTTGTAAATTGTTGTTGTTGTGATATATTTTCAAAAAAAAATGTCAAGTTTTGCGTTTTTTTAAATATAAATATTACATTTCGCTAAAGTTCACAGATGATCAGGCGATGTGGTGGTGCTCTTATTGGTAATTCGCTTTCGTTAACATGCTCAACACTGGTTGTGCCTATAACTGTAATAAATTTTCATTGTACAGCTATCTAAACAACAGACGTTTGGTGTTTTACACCAGCTACATCATCAGAAGAGCGAAAATTATCGTAGTAGCACACAGGGCGGCGAAATTAGTGTATTATCTAAACTTCCACCGCATTAGTTTCTGCGATATCCTTGTTTGGGGCTTCTTGCTTAAAGCCAAAAAAAAATACTAATACTTCAAAAAAAAGCCATTAGGAAATTGTACGGGTTCGAATATACAGAAAATTGTCGCACAGTATTTTTAAGTCAACGTATATTCATTATAGCAGACGTATGTAAATTATGATGTGTAAAGTTCGTTCATGTGAAACCAGAAGTGCTAGTGAAGTGTTATAACCAAAAATTAACATTTAGTTGCACGTCTCACGTTGTCTTTGCTCGCAGTCCAAAGTTGGCAAGCGGGATCTGTACGGTAACTACTACCACTCGAAATGCGCCTAGTCCTATGTTCTAACCCAGGGGAGGAAGTCCATCTAAAGAAAAAAATCACTAAAATAACCAAAGCATCAGAAGCGATAAGACATCTACCGGAGGAAAAATCTTCATTTGACGGTTAAAGCCAGGCGCAAACTGCCGAATTTGCTCCCGAGACGTAGGTATTCGTACATAACAGGCTTACAAGATCTGTTACAAAAAAAACAAAAATAAAAAGTCATATTTTAGGAATCTAGATTACCATCTGGGTCAAGATTAAAATGCAACGTATTATACATGCCCCCCTCATTAGCGCCACACCCTCTTTTCTACTTACACTCTCAACTGTTGTGCGATAAAACGCTGCTTGCACTATTTGCTAGCTATGTGCGCTCTTTAGTATAACAGGCGATTAGCTATAGCTATCTAATAAACATTCGGTAGTTGTATTGTATTATAACTTAATTACTGCGGAAATCTTCGGGAACAATGACATTTACATTTTTAAACACCATTCTATTGCTGTGACTGATAGTACTAAAGAAATCTCAATTTGCAAGTTATCTGCAACAAATAATTATTACAACGGAGCCGAATTTAAAAAAAAATGGAAAATCTTGTGAGATCCTTATTTTATTTTATTTTATTTTTTTCGGAGTAGATAGAGTCTGAGCAATTTATTGCTCGCCAGTCCGCCAAAATTGTTTTCACAAAAAAAAAGAGATTTTGGACGAAATTGCTTAAATATAACGCAAGAAGCGAAGATCACTAATCGCTATAAAACTTGGCCTAAAAAGCCACTCTCTGCTCCAGTTGACAATTCAACAAACATAATAAACAGGAAGCCGCAAATTAAAAAAAAATATGAAATTAAAGGATAATTTGGAAATTTCTCTCTTTGGAAGTTCTTTTTGGATAATTCACTGTACCAGAAATTACCAGCAATTTTCTTATTTTAGGCAAAATGATATCGTTTCCTTCTATTAAGAAATTTCATACATTATTTAACTAACACTCACTGGCCACCGCGAGAATTAACCTCTCGAAAGTGCAAAGATTAGCATGTGTATGCATAACGGGGGCTATGAGAACCTGCCCAACAGCAGCTATTGAAGTAGTATTGGATCTTGCCCCCCTCCACATAGTAGTAGAGGGTGTGGTGAAAAGAACCGCACTAAGAATGGTCAAGGAAGGAATGGTTAGGCATAGGCCTCAATCTCCTGACGGTGATCAAACCTGGGATATGCCCGGGATGATATGTTAAAAAATTTAGCTTTGTGAAAGAATTCACCATAAAGCTAAGTAACAGGAGCGAGTGGGATCATAACACCATCATGAACCTGAATAGAAATGCCATCAAATGGTACACTGATGGCTCCAAAACGGCAGAAGGAACTGGAATAGGAATATATGGGCCTAGAACTACATATTTCGTAAGCTTGGGAAAATACCCAAGTATATTTCAGGCGGAAATACACGCTATTGGAAGATGTGTTCAGTTCATTATGGATAGGAACTATCGGAAGCAGGAGATTATCATCGTGTCTGATAGTCAAGCAGCTATCAAAGCGCTGAACTCATATGAAATCAGCTCCAAGATGGTCTGGGAATGCCTAGGGAAACTAAATGAGCTAGGCGAAAGAAATAAAGTAACCCTCCTGTGGGTTCCGGGTCACAAAGGAGTGGAAGGAAACGAAATAACGGATAACCTCGCAAAAAAAGGGGCTGGAATACCTTTCGTGGGGCCTGAACACTTTTGCGGGTTAAGTAGGAGTACAGTACTGAAGAAACTAAAAATGGAAATGGAGCAGAGAAAATCCAGTTACTGGGAAAATCTCCAGGAAATGTGGCAAAGTAAAATTCTTCTGGGAACTTATAACCAAAAGAGGTTTACAGAATGCATCAACCTGAGTAAGAACAATGCTCGCATATTAACAGGAATACTTTCAGGCCATTGTAGACTGAAAGGACACCTGAGTGAGCTTGGATTGGAAAAAGATCCTGAATGCAGATTTTGTGGGGAACAGGATGAAACACCAATCCACCTCCTCTCAAACTGCGTAGCACTGTGCAACCCGAGGGCATTGTACCTGGGTGCATGTGAAATCGAAGAGGGAGACTTACCTAGACTGGGGCCCTCTGACATCCTACACTTTCTAAAAGGAATAGGATTGGAAGGGCAGCTGTAAAGCAGCAAGAATAGGTGACACAATAGATCTTTTAGGTCGCAGTGTAACACCACCCTTCTATTACATACATACCTACAAACTAACACTCAAGTTCTCTACCTTTAAATTCAGTGTTTTTTGAAATATTGGCGATTTGTTAAAGGTTAAACATTTCCATCTTCTTCGAAAATGTTTCGTATTTGAAAAGTCATGAGAGGTAATGACATGAAGAGAGAAAGGCTTTATGCCTAATTCCATCAAAACACAACTAGGTAAATTTTATGCAGGCTGCTAAACAACAAACGAAACATAGTGTTTCTGATTAAAGCATTCGATATCAAAATAAATTCTCCATCAAACAGTATTAGGGATTAATAGTTGTTATACAGTAGAATATCTGTAATTTGTGTATAAATAATAAAAAATTTTCTTTAGATATGAAGCGCCTAATCGGTCAACGATTTGAAGACACCACAGTCCAATCTGATATCGCAAATTGGCCCTTTAAGGTATTTTGCTGTGATGGAATGCCTAAAATCGAAGTCATGCATGAAGGAATTTCAAAAGCTTTCAAGCCCGAAGAAATTAGTGCAATGATATTAAAAGAGTTGAAAAAAACGGCAGAAGAATATTTAGAAGCAGAAGTAACAAAAGCAGTTATAACGGTACCCGCTTATTTCAGCGATTATCAAAGACAAGCTACTATGGACGCCGCAAAAATTGCCGGCTTGGAGGTTTTACGACTTCTTAATGAACCTACCGCAGCTGCAGTTGCTTATGTTTGTAGTAAAATAGAGGTAAATGGAACCTTATTGGTGGTCGATATAGGAGGTGGTACATTGGATGTCTCCATAGTTGTAGCTAAGGTTCAGAATTTACAGTAAAGCAACAAAAGGTAATACACATCTTGGAGGTGAAGATTTCACCAATAACTTAATGAACGATGTGATTAATCTATTTAAGAAAAAACATAACAAAGATCTTAAAAGCAATAAGAAAGCTTTGTGCCGGTTAAGATACCAATGTGAAGTAGTTAAAAAGGCGCTTTCATATTCTAAGAAAGTTCGTTTATGCGTAGATAGCATAACTGATGGTATAGATTTAAATGAAGAGATAAGTAAATGCCAATTTGAAGCTGTAAATTCTGATTTATTTAATAAAATACTAGAAACAGTAAAAGGCGCACTAACTTGTGGCAATATTCAAAGGAAGATATAGATAAAGTAATAATGGTAGGCGGTTCATCTAAAATACCTAAAATCCGAACGATACTGGAAAATTTCTTTGTTAAACCAGTTTACGCTTCCATTAATCCTGACGAAGCTATTGCAGCAGGTGCAGGTATCTACGCTGCAGTGCATAGTGGAATTGATATTAAGACAAAAAGGGGTTCACTATGCAGGATATTATACCAATGTCACTAGGTGTTAGTTTGTTAAATGACGAGTTTAGCATACTACTTAAAAAATATTCATATATACCAACTTCGAAGTCCGGCATTTACAAAACGGCAAACGACAATCAAGTCAACGTAATATTTCCTGTATATGAAGGAGAAGATCTCAACGCTAATAACAACAAACCTTTAGGGATAATAATTTTGAAAGAACTTCCACAAAGCCAGCGGGTGAAGAGAAAATTGAAGTACATTCTCAATTGACAGGAATGGTATCTTTACAGTATCTGCCAAAAGTATTTCTACGGAAAGGAGGTTCAAGCTACTATTGATCGGAGATTTTAAACTAATACTTGTTCAGTTATTAATCACATGATCTCTGATGATATAAATACCTAGATATATATTATTGTGATTTCCCCGGGTATATGCTTTAACAAGCAAAAGGTAAATAAATAAATAGCTTTTAAATTAGATCTGCCTTTTCTTTGCAGACACCTTCCTACAATGATAAACACAATGCAAACTCAATCCACTAGATGGCTATGAAATCCCGTATATGTCCAAGATATCTAAGATTTACCACTCCAGAACATACGTACTAACAATCCCCACCCTTGCTAACCAATGAGGAGACCTTTATTATATTCTACAGTTACGAACCCGCTGCGCTGACGGCCGTACGCCTCGGCTCTCCTGAATCACCAACTTGTTTATTACTATGCCCTTACTTTGTTAAATACTGAATTTATAATTTAACTCTTAATAATTCAATGTATCAAATGAACTTCCGTTAATAAAACAGTGTAATCATTAATAAGTTATATAATTTATTGTTAAGTTTATATCAAAGACATATAAATAGCATGAGAACTCTTACTCCCAAGGTGAGTACAGTTATTGAAAATATTCAAACAAGTATTATCAATTATCCAGTATAATTAAGACTCTTTTATTCAAATATGAACTTTTAAAATCTCCCGCGCTATCATAAGAGAATTGAATACCACCAACCACGTGTGCCAACCTATACAGTTTTATATTCTAAATCACATACGATGTGATTATAACCTCAAAACACTATAGACGTTATAATTTCATTTATACAAAAATTTAACAATGTTTCGACCAAATACCTCGTCTACCGGTTTACACGGACATCAGAATACCTCCAACTGTGATTTCCTTGTAGTGACAATCCAGATTCGCTCGTATATACAGCTAAAAGGGCCAGACCAGGAGGAATAACATCGGTAGCAGGAAAATTCAGGGAACAGACCTCCTTCGTTACATTCAGGATGTAACACATGCACACTCCCACGGAGAAGAAACACCCAGGTGTAGTAAATACAGCAAAATTTCTTATAATGTCGAACAATCCTCACGTTTCTTCTGTATATTTCCAGAATAGAATGATTACAAGAATTTGAATAGAAGATCCCCTTCAATACCAGACGTAAGACAGGAAAAACCACTTAACTCATTACACTTGAAAAAAAAATAAAAATATCTCTCTACCAGCTTTTTTATCAACAACCTCGTCACCAAGGATTTTCATCATTTTTTCACAACGAATTACATTAAGTCACTCCCCATTCAATCAAAATAGATACCACGGCTACCAGACTATCAGACGATAAATTATATTCAACTTCCATGACAACTAGTGTGAATTAATCCAAATTATACTGGACTTACAAACAGGTGTGTACATAAAATAATAACTGCATTTCAATATGGTTGGTGGTTTTCCCTCTTATGAAACACAGCAATATATATATATATTTCTTAACCAGTGGTATAGAATAGATTGATAGATGCTACATACATATGTAAGTATATATCAAAATAGAATTAAATAAATAAAGTATTCATATACAATATGTATATACTGTGTGAAATAATCACATTAAGAACGTAATTAACATCTAATTTATTGCTAAACTTAGATAAAATAATCACTTGTACTGAGTAATCGAATGAAGAAATTTTATGTTATATAAGTATATTCAATTATCGGAAAACCTCTAATAAATAATCAAATATTAGCTAAATTAATAATTGCAATTGTTATTCATAAGTCTAAATTCAAACGTAAATTAGTTAAAAGGGAATAAAATTTAAAATATAAATGTCAGAAAAGGCATAAGCGCCATCTAATGTTGCTCGATGAAACTTTTTTTATAAGCGGTGTGTAAAACAATACGCATATAATTGTCAAACTTGACATATAAGTTAATTTAATGTGATTAAGTAATTCATATGTAAAAAAGAAAGGATATTATAGTTCATTTACGATAACAGACGAGGCACGTGAGTCAGTTAGCTATGACATCACGGGCGTGTTGCAAATTTCTTTTTTGTCAAAACGTAAACAAACCATTAGGTTATTTAACTGTCAAACACTTTTAACAGATGAATAAACAAAATAACGTTTACCGTTAATATTAGTGATGATTCGTTTTGGAAATCGGGATTTAAAGTATGTTAATCGTAATAGAAGTTCAAAAAATAACAAAAAGGCATAAGTGAGTACAATAAATTTAATCATAATTATTACCTATCGCTTAAACTATTCACAGTAACTATTAGTATGCAAGTTTCTTCTCTATTCTAACCAATCTCTGTTTCACTACTTCGAATTTCGTTCCCACTATATTGTACATTGTACTACGTCAAATTTCCTGGCTAATTTAATTCAATCCGCCTTTACATAATTGTATGCATTCCTCCGATCTGCCGTATTTCATCCATCGTTTTATAACAAACTTCTTTTTCTTTGAGAACTCGTAGCTTTCACAACGATGTGTTGCAACCATACAAAATATCTTTTTCTTTAAGAGCACTGTTGAAAGTGTTTAATGTGGCCTGTGACTCTGAAAAATATTGTATGTGAAAGAACCACTTCTGTAAACAATATTTATATATACTCACTGATTTATCCAAATTGTGTTTCTAATAGCACATTGAGCAAAATTATCGATTTTTACAACATTTATTTCGTATGCATTTCCGTTTTGGGTTAGTGGATATAATTCCTTGCTTCCTCGTTGACGAAATTTTGCTTATGGTTGCAACATGAATGTTTAGAACACTCGCTACTCTCTAAAAACGAAATACTATTAAGAAAATACACGATTAGTGAAACTATTAACACCTTCCATTGTTTACACAATGGTTTCAGTATGGTTTACTTGGAATAACCACTTATTTTAAATAAATATATACCAAGTATAAACTCAAATTTCCACACACTATTCAAAACGCAAAATATAACCCTCTGATAGTTGATAGCAATAACACAATTGATGGGAAGACATTAGAAAGATGTGACAAGCATGCAATTTAAAAAATAGTATATACCAACATAGTATCTTTAATCGAATATGAAAGGGTTATATGTTAGTTGGTTATTTTAATAATATGGTATTGTATAGCCCGGAATTGCGAGTAATGGCATAACTCGTTTGTTATCGTAAATGAAATATAGCAAAAAAGAGCTTAATTTTAAAAAATTAAACAAGCTATCTATGTCGCGTTCTTATGACATCAGTTTAATTCTAGACGCGACGGTATATCCAGAAAATACGAGGAAAATTCAGTTGGCATCAGGGAATGCACGTAAGAAAGCCTTTCCTTTAGAAATCACACACATACTACATGCGCATCTCAATGCAATATATGATCCCTACATTACCTACATCTAATAGTGGGCTTCCTCCTGAAGACGCGAGGGAAAGGAAAGCGTAGAGGTTATGCAATCATAACTACTCTGCTTGCATACATAAAATCCTTATTATAATGACATATCATGAAAAAATCTCCGTTTTTTTAATCCTACAACAGCAGCTAAAAGTAGTCAATATTAGAATTCAAATACATGTCAATCAAATTTTACCGGAAAGAAAATTTTTCCGATTTCTGGATTTGTCTGTAAATACTTTAATTGTTACTGCAAAATTGAAGAAGAAGAAACAAAGGAGATTTTTCACGATATTGCCAATACTTCACATGAATAAAATATTTCAAAGAATCGTAGTATAATCAATACACTGCGTGTAATAATTTGTGGATATAAGCAAAATATTAGTACGTTACCTAAAATGCACAATTGAGGCAGAAATTATATACAATTAAATCTACACAGCGTTACGTATAGCTCTGTACACTGATTTTTTTCAGTGTATTCAGTTAAATTAGAGTCCCTCTCCTAGAAGCTAACTTTCTTGAAACAATTTTATTTTTAATTTCGTAAGATCTTCAGGTTCTTCTTCAGAAGTTTGTCTTTTTGATTCATATTGAAACATAATTCCTATATATTCATAATTTACACAGTAAATGCTGGAGCAATTCATCCGTTGCAGATTCTAATGCTTTCGTAGGAGTCTCCACTGAAAGCCCGACAGAAGAGCTAATCATACGGAAGATTACAACAGAACAATATTAACGATAAAGAACAACAAGTATAAAACTCAATCATGGGTACAGATATATTGGCTCACATGTTTCAGCTCAATAGCCATCTTCAGAGCCATGTCTGAAGATGGTTCTTTAACCAAAATACCTGTTTCACACACATTATTCTTTATCGTTAATCATTAACTCAATTTGAACTTAACCATGCAGGGTGGCGTCTAAATAATGTTCACTGACTTAGTAAGGAAGTTCCACCACTTGGTTCTTAGTTGCAATTGTGATTGTAATGCAATCATTGGTGTTTAGTAATCCCACTCATCAAATTTGCTTTTTGGGAGAATAATCAGTGAAAAATTATAGAAATTAGATCGCGGTACTAAGTACCGCACGCGTTAGAATTTTAAGCGCATCGAAATCCAAATTACATGTTTATGTCCTAAAACTAACAAGGAAAGCTCGCGGGAGTAGCTGAAAAAGAAGACAAAAGGAGGAAAAATAAATAATATCTGCAGCACTGAAAATATTTCCAGTGATATTTAAAATCTAAGTAATATATGACATCTATAGGGTTGCCACCTTTCAAAATACCCAAAACCTGACTTTTTTATATGGAAAGAGAGAGGGGGGGGGGGAAGGGAGAAAGATTAACATCATCCACTAACCCAGACATTATTATGGCTGTATACGTGTATATAGAAAGATGCCTTTAAATCAATACATTTAAATAAATAGTTAAATTAATACAAATACATTTCGCAAATCGAAACAATAGGACACAGAGATAGCATATACAAAATAAAATAAAACAATAAAACAACAAAAAAACCATTTATATTTTTTGTTGCTTCTAGCAGCTACAATGAGATCACCTTTTATGAAATGATATGAAAACACCATACAAGTCACACCAAAATTATTGTTTAGGTTTACAATAATTGACAGACACAGATAAATAATGTTATTGCAGTTTGTACAAAATATCCGGACATTTCTAACCTCTAACCGGACACAGGACACATTGTATGATATCCGGATAGTGTGGTGGAAAACCGGAAGGGTGGCAAGCCTAGACGTCTAGATTACTTCAAAATGACGCCAATTTTATGCCCTCACTTCTAAAGAAAATTGATGGTGCAAACGTCACAAAAAGTACGTACGGCACCTGAGGCCAGAAATAACCATTCCCAAGTGACATGACGTGAGAATATTCCTACGAACTGCAAATGGGATTTCCTGCAAATATTCTATAAGAATATAAGGAGAATATTCGAATAAAGGAATATAGTGCTATGATATCTAAGGTCTGAAATCTAATGTACGATCAATTAGAACAGGTTTCCAAACTAAATGAACAAGGAATTCAAAAGTGAGGCGTGTGCTCAGTTGCCTACTTTACAAGGGAATTATGAATTTGTTAAAGATAGTTATTTAAAATGAACAATATTAGCATTAAGTGCTAAATATTGCCTTATTATAATGTAAACTTTATTTTATATGTTAATTCAAGCTTACCTGGTATCTTTTATATCTTTGTGTATATTTTGCTCGGAGAGGCCTTTCATTCTTCGGGATGTTTTTTTTTAATAACGTTTGGCGTATGGCGTATTCCCCTCAAACTAGAGAAAAACGGTATTTTAATGTCGGTTAGCTATATCTTTCAAAATTCAGGTTGGCCTGCCTGTAGTGATAACAATCGAAGGCTGTTAACTGAAATATCTGGTTTGAATCCTCATTCTGTTGGTGGCCACAAGAGATGACGGTTGTATTAATTTCCTTTAACGATTTTTATGCCGCAATTTCAAAAAAATATCAAAGTTCCAAGAAGTGTTACCTAAAAAAAGTATCGATACAACTCCTGAATAATTAAATCCTTATCGAATACCTACAATTTTGTCAAGAAATTTCCTACGAAGAATCCCGACCAGATTGCCTTTCCATACCATTGACCGAGACCGGGGGCCCGTCTAACTGAACCTCCATCCCGTACCAGAGTTTGCCAAGCGTCGTGTCCACTTCAAGTTAGTATTCCATTGAATCATCTCACCTAAAACAGAAAAGAATTAATCAGTTAACTTTCAATTTAATCAGAAACTTGTATTTTTGTGTAATTTATTTCACTATTTTAGAGTATTTTAGTATTAGGTTTTAACTTGTTGACATTGTACACTTGCGTATGTGTTTGTTTCTTTTGTAGTCCGTGTTTATATACACTTCAAGTTGTGACACGCTTTTTGTTTATATACACTATATGTTTATATATGCTTTTATCCGTATCTTTAATCTTTACACAAATTTAATCATGTTTATTTACGTTATTTATATATATATATATATATATATATATATATATATATATATATAATATTATATATATATATATATATATTATACTTTACTTTATCTTATACTGACAATGTCCATGCCTACTATTTGAGTCTCGACTGAAATAATTATTATTATTATTTATTATTATACGTTAATTTGGGTTAGTTTTATAATAACCGCCTTTTTAATTAACTGTTTTAGGAATTTTAATATTTAAGGGTTGTAACTAAGTATCACTGAGTTTGATCAGTGATAAAATAGCTATCTTTAACAAATATCGATAATCACAGTTAATCGTTTCTTTAAAAGTTAGTATTTGCTGTTTACGGGTAGATGGCGCCGTTATTTATTTGAAATTTAATTTATTATATAACATTTCCATAACCTCTTTAGTCTTTTAAAATGCCAGGAAAGTTCGAATACGTGTTTGTATTTGAATAATTGTCTTATATTTTTTAATAATTTAATGATTTAATTGATTTTTATTGGAAAAAAAATAAAACAAAAAATATAAATTGTAAACGGACAAGCTAAATAACAATAATAATTTGAAAATATAAATTTAAATATAATAATAAATTGTACTGAACTTTAAGAAAAAATAAATTTTGAAATCCCGAGCATTGTGTTCTGAAAAACAGAGCAATAGATTCCTTAACATTATATTTAAAACTTCTAATAATATTTACACATAATCTCCTTACAATATTCTTTCATGTTTGTGGAATATTTGAGTAAAATAATACCATAATTGCGTGCGCCAGTTATGTAGTCAGTTGTATGAAGTGTTCTGTGGTTCTATGGCAGTTGTTAGAAGCTGATTTATGGTACTATAAAAATATAGCCCGTACTACGGAAAAGTTGGTAAGTATAGTCATGACCAAAAGCATGAACAACATTTAGGAAAAAGCAAACCTTTTTAACCCTTAACAAGCCTGGCTGGTATGTCCACCGAATACCAGCTGGTCCGACTAACGGAAGCAATCCAGGATGGTTTCGAGAGGAAGGAAACTACTGTTGCGGTATTTCTTAGATTTTGAGAAGGCCTTTGATTCTGTGTGCTGTGCAAGATGGCGAGGATAGGCATTAATCCTCACTTAGTCAGACTAGTCGGATCATATTTGTCGGGCCGTACCTTCTCGGTAAAAGACGGGAGTGCTTGCTCCTCTGTCCGGCCGATCGGGGCTGGGGTACGCTAGGGCTCTTTGCTTGGCCCGGAGCTGTTTATCATATATACCAGCGATATTCCTAAAAGCCCGGCCGTTAGTCTAGCTCTCTACGCCGATGACACGGCCGTGTATTCGGCTGGGAGAAGTGAGGGGATGGTGATTCATCGGCACTAGACCAGATTCTCATATGGTCAAATAGATGGAAGATGAAGATCAACTCTTCCAAATCAGTGGCGGTACGTTTCACTCGAAAAAGAACTGTCCCGTCGGACAGAATAGAGATAGACGGAGACGTAATTCCCTGGGCAGATCGGGTCAAGTATCTAGGGCTCCTTCTTGACCGGGGCCTCACTTTCCGACAGCACATCGGCGAAGTCAAGGGTCGGTTTCTGGCTGCAAAGCTCCAATTAATGCCTCTGTTAGCTCGGCAGAGCAAACTTGATTCCAAGTCCACCAAGCTTTTGCTCTACACTGCATGCCTGAGCCCGATCTTGACGTATGGGGCGCTCTCCCCCTGACCCATGGCCAAGACACATCTCACCACCATGGAGGTCCTGCAGAATCGCATGTTGCGTATGATAGTCGGGGCTCCATGGGTGGTGAGAAATCAACAGCTGCTGGACAATCTGGGAGTTCCCTCCTTGGAAAATGAGATCTTGGAATTGGCCGCCCGGTCATGGCTGAGGACGAGCGAGTCGCTTAACCCCCTGTTGGCCCAGGTTATCGAGGGACGCTCAGGACGCTCGTCCGTCGTGTTCGCGATCGTTTGGACCTCCCAAATTTCTCCAAAGCTTTTTCTTTTTCAATATGATGGAGAATGGCAATTTTGCAATATTAATCTCTACTGCTGAGGAGGTAATAAGATTGCATTTTTGATTATACTAGGTATTACAATTAAATTAAATTGTTTATCGTTAAGATTCAAATACTTTATGATAAGATAATCAAATAATTCACAGCTACTATTCAAAGCTTAGTATCTTATTGATGGTATTGATTAACAGAGTGTTGATACCATTGTTTATTGGCAGAATATACCAGAAATAAGGTAAGTACCCTCCCTAAGTTATTCGCTTAATGTTTACATAATTATCTATTTTCTATACTGAATTTAAACTCTTCTTGCTTAAAGACCAAGTTTACAAAAAAAAACCACCTTTTCTGTTATAAATTATGACAATGTTCGTTATTACTGTTATTAGTTTACACACGTAAAATATCTGCTAAGTACGTATGAGAAAGTTAAGTCAATCTGTTGTTATAGATTTCCAAAAAAAAAAAAATGTAAAAGAGTTAGTGCCTCCTTAGGAGTGTATTATTTTAAATTACCTACTTCAAAGCAATCGACGTAATTATAAGTACGGCGAGTTTTTATCTGGAATGCAGTGTCGTTTCAAGGGTTTTCAATAGGTGCAGTTTTGGCCCAGGTAGCTTTTAATGTATTAATACATTACGCATTTCGATAGATATTTGGAGTGTGCGTAGAAATAAAAAAACGACGGGTTATTAATTGTAAAGTACGCCGATTTAAAAGTAGTAGAACAGGAGTTTAGTGTTTTCTCATTTTAGAGTCTATTTACTTTACTGTAAAAATAGATTTTATTTACAGCAACCTGTTTGGAGTTTAATAAAGCCTGTTTCAAACGAGGCGATTTGGTTGATTCAACTAACTCGCCTGGTTTTTTTACTCTCAACTAGTTAATTGTTATTTAAGATCTACTGAAGCCGCTGAAGCGGTCAAGTTGACTCTGTGTGAAAGGGTTCAGGCGGTTCACAATAATTTGCTACATCAGTATGCTCCTTAACATTCGCCCGTTCAACTAGTGGAATCAACTAATCGCCTCCTCTGAAACAGGTCTAAATATTCATCAGGCAACACTAAATAGAGAGTACATCTATTAAAAAGTTAATTAACATCAATGAGTATTAATAAATAAATAAATGAAGCTAAGTGCTAAAATAATTATCTATATATTATAAAACGTTCACAACCGTCAAACAATTAGATTATAAGGAAAGACAGTAGAACAGTGAAGAATTGTTCCAATAGGGCATCGCGGCATGTGAAACATACGTATCTAGCGCATTAACGCGTTGTAGCTCAAGTATAAGCTACACTAAAATAGATACACGGAAAAAACGATTTGGTATCATCAACCAAATTTGAGCTTATTTAACAAAATTCTTGATTTAAATCAGCGGCGGTTGGTGCTTCCGTTTTACAAGGGTCATCACAATGATCTAATTTCTTCGTATAAGTTCGTAACATGTTCGTATTTCTGACGATAGCACACAAACTTCTATTCCCCGCTTCTGACATTTATGGATTTACTGTATATGTATTAAAGAAAGATGGTCATGTCATTTGTTCTCCTTTAGAAATAATCATTAGCAAATGCTTTATAGAAGGAAAATTTCCCGCACAATTTTATTTTTGTCAGTATCAGTACGGTTATCGTAAAAACAAATCGAATATCTTAGCATTAATTAAAGTAATTGAAGATATAATAAGGGCAATTGATGAAAAATTGATTGAAAAATGTTCAGGGATCTTTCTTTTTAACAAATTAGAACATTATGGCATCAGAGATATACCGTTAAAATTGTTTCAATCTTATTTATGTGATCGCAAACAAGTGGTGGATGTAAATCAAAATGTTTCTAGTACTTCAGATATTTGTTTAGGCGTCCGTCAAGGTTCGAAACTGGGTCCTATTTTTTTCATTATATTTGTCAATGATTTTATACCTAACTTAGATACTGGCTATTCTATTATGTTCGCTGATGATGTTAGTCCTGTCAACAAAGGTGAAACGATACCTTCTTTACTTACTTATGAAAATAAATCGTTTGAGACTGCTACGGACTGGTTTGCAGCTAAAGTTGACATTAAATTCTGATAAGACTCAAAAATTATTTTTTTGGTTGAAAAGGGGTAATACTAAAACCATAAATCTGTTAGGTGTTGCTATCGATTCTGAACTAAATTGGAAGCATCATATAAATGAATTATGTTCTAAACTTAATGCTTGTTGTTATCAAATAAGAATAGGCTTCACAGATGTTAATGTTGCATTATTATTATACTATGCCAATTTCTTTAGTTTAGTTAATTACAGTATAATTTTATGTGGAGCTTCACCATCCGCTATAAGAGTTTTCAGAATTCAAAAAAAGATTATTAGGATCATTAGCAGAGTATCACACACCGAACATTGTAAATCACTTTTCAGGAACCTTAGGGTGTTGACCGTACCCTGTCTGTACATTTATAATTGTTTAATATATGTTAAAGAAAATTTCAATACTTTTAAACAAAGCTTACACTTACATGAATATGATACAAGAACGAATATAAATTTAGATATTCCGTACCATCGAGTAAAGGCGACTCAACTTTCTATGCGCTACCAAGCCATCAAATTTTTCAATAACCTACCTTTTAAGTACAGGGAGATGCCGATCAATACCTTCAAGAGAGAGATAAAACAATTGTTATTACGGGAGGCTTATTACACCCTTTCAGAAATTATTTCTTTATCTTGACATACATTAGTATATTAAAATTTTTGTTTCTTTACCATTTTCAATTATAAATAACTTATGCATACTTCAAGCTTCATATAAGCATGTATTTTTTTTATTTTTATTTTTTCTTTAATCTTCTTTCTTTATTTATTCTACTTAAGTTATTTTTTTCTTTGTTTTTGTTGACTTTCTGCATGTAATAATGATTATTTTGGAAATAAAACTTATCTTATCTTATCTATTGGCCCCGCCATTGACGTATGCACCAGCCGCCACTGGTTTACATAGCGGTAAATAAATTTTTATTTCAAAGCATACAATAAGTTAGTCTCGATAACCCAAATTTTATTCAAATTAACCAATCTTATCAGTTAATTAAAATACACAGTGTCTCCATAGATGGAGTTGACAGTAGGTACCTATAATAGACAAAAAAATGTTTAATTGGAATTTAATATCTGGGAAATAAATACTGCTTCGTTTGAAACCTATTTATCGTTTGCTTTCGAGTTTTTAAAATTTAGTAGACTTTGCAACTCAGTCAAAAATGTATTCGTTTCAGACAGGGATCGGCAACCCGCGGCTGACGGCCCGCATACGGCCCTGTGTTACATCCGTGCAGCCCACAACAGTTTCCGAACATTTCAATCACCGCATTATATGAGCTCACATCACAGAAGCAGGAAATGATGTCATTACATTTTGAAGCTATTCATCCGTTAAATTTGGACTTCTTACTTTTCAAAAATGGTTATTAGTTGTGCTGTTGTTTCATCCGACATCTCACATTTATATGGATTATAAAAGGCACGTGGGCAAGAGTATAGTTCGTTTGTATTTTTAGAATTTACCTTCAGATGTTAATGTTGTTCTACGACGTCGTTATTTTAAATTTCGGTGAGTAAAATGAGTATACCTACTAAAATTACATTGTGTTTCAGAATTTACTTTTTCGCTCACCGTTATCCACTTGCGTTATATTCCAGATCATATTGATTGTTTGTTATTTTTCGTAAATTGAACGCGATGCTCTTATTGTTGCAGAATTAAGTTCTGTTTATTGTACTTTAAAATATCGACAAATATGATTTCGAAGAAAAGAAAGGTGATGGAATATTATAATAAAACATATAAATAAAACGAAAATTCAGATTAAAATTTGGGACTGCTAAACTCCTGTTTTACTATTACTACACTTAACAATTACATACACATATAAAAATATGCTTATTTCTGAGGAAAATCTTCTTTCTTGCTGCGTCTGAGTAGGTTATCAGAGAATTTAGCATCCCCCATTCCCTATTAGTGCTTTAGTATGGAGTTGACCTTCAGGTGACCTCCATTTCTCTGTACTTTCTTTATCTAGCCAGGTACAAATTTCCCTATTAGGAGAATCCCACATACGGGCTCTGGACCTATGAAGTGTCTTTTAGAGCTCTCCTTAGCAAGTTCGTCCGCTATTATATTGCCCTTTATATCCTCATATCCCGACACCCAAATCAGAGACACCGTGTAGTCTCGTGCCAATGTATCGAGGAATTATTTGCAATCTCTAACTAATTTTGACCTAGTTACAGGGTTCGAGACTGCCTTGATAACAGCCTGGCTATCAGTCATTATACTTATTTTCCTCCTTATATAACCCCCCTTTGCAATAATTTCTGCGCAGGCCGCATGGGCAGATACCTCTGCCTGGAACATTGGGTATGCTTCCCCATGCTTATGGATATCTTCTGATTAGGACTCGGTCCACAAATACCGGCTCCTGGGCCCTGGCTGGATTTGGATCCGTCCATGAACCAGTCATCAAGAGCAGTGATATCGCTGCGTGCCTGGTCTCTGTTCGGTATAGAGATTTTCACCTTTTTCAGTGAAAATGATTTCGGGTACTATACTGTCCGTGAACATTTGCAGCAATGGTCTGTCCAGCATCGTGCCCGTAGCATAAGTGTGCCCTTCAACCTTAATGTCGGGATACCACAGGTTGTTGGTTTTCAGTGTAAGGATTGTATTCATACAAAGCTCCAGCGGGTGGAGGCCCACAATGGTCTCCAAAGAAGCGGTCCCTGTGCTGTTTATTACATCAGTAACTCAGTAACATCAGCAATGTCTGTCTCTGGATAGAGGTTAGCAGCGTCACAGCGAAGGACACTTCTGTCCTTCTCCACCAGACTACTGCCCCGTATGTTATCGCTGGTCTTACCACAGCAGTATATAGCCAATGATTCACCCTCGGCTTTAGACTCCAGGTTTTACCAGCAACTCTCCTGCAGCGCCAGAGTAGTTGCGTAGGCCTAGTCGTTGTTTTAACTAAGTGACTTTTCCAGCTCAGTTTCGCATCAAGGGTAACACTCAGATACTTTACTTCTTTGGTTAATTGTAGCTGCTGCCCAAACAGTCTACTGCCGCCTAGGTCGTTGAATTTCCCATATCGGTGAAAGCAACCAACTTTGTTTTGTGGATTAACTGAGAGTCCTTGTGAAAGGCACCATTCACCGTGCATTACGCATGACGCCTGCCACTACCCCCGGGAACTTCCCCCTCTTACGATGACAATGTCATCAGCCCCTGCCTCCATATTCCTTTGTCGTTTAATTACCTGATGAGACCAAGTTCCACAGCAATGGTGACAGTACTCCTCCTTGAGGGTACCTCTAGTGGTTCTCATGGCGATGCTTTTATCTAACATTTGGGCATAAATCACTCTGCTTCTTAGCATGCAGTCAACCCATCTGCTGGTCGTATGGCTAATGTTCCAGTTCATTAATGAGTTCGGACGTTTATGCTGTTGTCAAAGGCGTCCTCGATGTATAAATACATTGTAAGGACAACTTCCTTTTGATGTAGGCTCCTTTCGAGTCCTCCCGCCAAACTATGCAGGGCAGCTTCTCTTAATTTGCCCATCTGGTATGTCCATTGCAGGGAATGCGGAGGAGATCTAGCAACTGCTCCTTCTGTAATATTAAGGTGTATAATTTTTTTCATTGTCTTCAGAATGAAAGATGAAAGACTGATTGGTCTAAATGATTTGGGATGGTAGTAGGTGTCCTTTCCAGGTATCGGAATGAACACAACCTTAATATCTCTCCAGGCCTTGGGAATGTAACCGAAGGCGTGGGTAGCCGTAAATATCTCCAAAAGAGGCCCCATGATGTCTCCAATTGCTTCTTGCAGCAATTGTGGAGACACTTCATCTGGTCTCGGAGATTTATGCGGTTTAAACGATTCAATTGCTCATCGGACAAGATGAGGTTTGAAAATATGGTTTGATTGTCTCCCAATAGTGTTTAGACGCTTTCCTTGAGGTGACTGATTGGTCTCTTTTACTGAAGTCCACCGCATCGCAGCCTACGCCTAGTAGTGGGTCTTTGTTTTTCTTATACTTCAAAGGTTAGGAACTAGCTATAACTTAAAGGTTTGTTCGAACATGCAGTTCGCGAACGATTCACGATCATGTAAACCAATCAGACAACGCATTTCAGTTCGCGAGAACTCCAATCTGTTCTCTGATTGGTTCACGTGATCACGAACCGTTCGCGAACTGCATGTTCGAACAGCCCTTAAGTAAATTTTAAAGGACGGAAATTAATAATTTACATTTCAATTTCATTTTAAATAAACGAAAGTGGTGATCGAGTAAATAAACTATATAAAGCAAAACAAAATACACAGTAATATTATTACTGTAAACGACGTATACGTAAACGTATGTATCTGCAAGTAGTCGCGCCCAGCAGACCAAACATCAAAACCAACAGTCTCGCTTTTACGTCTCGTTATACAGATATCTAAAGAATCTTAGCATCGTAAACTATGTGACGGTTGTAAGTTATTTCATTTGGAGGTAAAATTAAAAACTTAAACTTAAAAACGAAGAAAGTATCAGTAAAAAAGGGATAATAAATTATCCCGGACATTAAGGCTTATTATTTCAAAGAGAGATCCCTCGAGATTTTCGATATCCATCGAAATAACAACACATAAACTACTCCCAGAAGGAAACAGTTTTGATATCGGCTCCGTCGGGCACCGCTTTACTTAAGCGAGTTACTAAACAGATGACTTGATTATTACTTTGTCATAAAAATATATTTACTATTGTGTTTCCAGAAAAATGGTAAATACCGCTGTTGGAATAGATTTAGGTACCACCCATTCCTGTGTGTCCGTCTACCAACATGGAAAGGTAGAAATCATAGCTAACGATCACGGTCGAAAAACCAACCCTTCATGGTTGCCTTTACCAGCGAAGAGAGGCTTGTAGGTGACGCAGCAAGAGACCAGGCGTCTTTAAACACGGAAAATACAATTTACGGTAACTAATATTACTTACAAGTTCAAAGATTTTGAAAAGTCTCTGTCTAGATATGAAGCGACTAATTGGACGTCGGTATAATGATGAAACTGTACAGTCGGATATAAAAAATTGGCCTTTCACAATAGTCGACATTAATGGATTCCCTCAAGTAGAAATAACATCTGGCGATATAGAAAGGAATTTTAAACCGGAAGAGATAAGCGCTATGGTTCTCACTAAAATGAAAGAAACTGCCGAAGGCTATTTGGAAACCAAAATCAACAAAGCGGTTGTCACTGTACCGGCCTATTTTACTAACTATCAAAGAGAAGCAAACATGAAGGCTGCAAACTAGCTGGACTAGAAGTAATACATCTTGTTAACGAGCCTACAGCTGCTGCTATAGCATATGCCTCTACTAAAGTAGATGTGATCGGAACGGTTTTGGTCTTCGATTTAGGGGGTGGCACATTAGATGTTTCTATAGTTACTGTAACAGATACGCATTGTATAGTTAAAACTACCAGCGGAAATACGCATCTCGGTGGCGAAGACTTCAGTAATACATTATTAGATCACGTAATCAACTTATTCGAAAGGAAACACCATAAGCAGGTACGAAGTAACAAACGTGCTATGTCCCGCCTGAAGAAAGAATGTGAAAGCGCCAAGAAGAAACTTTCGTTCACCGTCCGAGCTCGAGTGCATGTTGATTGTTTGATTGACGGTATAGACTGCGATGAGCAGATAACTAGAGCTAAATTTGAAGAATTGAACGCAGATTACTTTCGATCAACATTAGATCCCGTCAGTGAGGCGCTAAAGTCTATCAATATGACAAAGTATGATATCGATAAGGTACTCATGGTTGGAGGATCCTCCCGAATACCAAAAATCCAAAATCTTCTGCAACAATTTTTCAATAACAGAAGTGTGTACGCGTCAATTAATGCAGACGAAGCTATTGCATACGGTGCAGGTATTTTTGCGGCAATTTCTAATGGGATCGATATTAAAGACACAAGAAGTTTTATAGTACAAGATATCATTCCTATGCGTTAGGTATTGGAATCAAAAAAAAATTGCCGAAAAATATCTTGTCATCATGAAAAGAATGCAGCTATACCAACTCTCCAAAACACATAGAACCCAACTCTAAGACAATCAGACGGCAGCTTGGTTCCTGTGTATGAAGGAGCGACCCGAAAGCGAAAAATAATAAATTTCTAGGAAGTTGCAATCTTTGATATTCCACCCAGACCGAAAGGCCAGGAAAAATTCGACGTAACGTTTATAATAGACGCAGACGGTATACTAACGGCTTATGCAAAAAACGTTTCAACGGGAAAGGATGCAAGAATTGTTATCGATCGCAAGTTCAAGGAGTATTATTGACAATACTTTATATTTAAGATTTGTATAATTATAGATATAGTTAGTTTTCGGGCATACAGTGGAATTTTATATGGTATTTATTGCCGCAATATTTATATCTCAGTTTGGTGTAAATTAGGACCAGATCAAAATTCAATAATTTAACAAACTATTCACTTTACAGATGTAATACTGTAATACTATGCAAGATGCTGGCATTAAAATGTTCAATCGATATTTATTCATATTGACTATTTTATATAATTGTTACCATAGGGCAACAAATCTATTTGCAACTACTTCTTTTTTAATTTGTAAACTGTTATTTTTAGCTAAAGCATCATGATTTTTTCAATAATTTATTATGCCAAAAGCAACTTCTAACGCGTTTAAAAAGATATGGTACTACATTTTACCTAAATTTTGACTTAGGTACCTATTGCTTTTGCCAAAAGGGGACTGTGGAGCGATTTCAGGGAATACACATGCATGCACTTAGGTATATGTATGTAAAGTGCTAGGCAAAAATACTCCAAACTGTGGTACTGGTAATGCTGCAAACTTCTCCTAGACCCCTCACCACAAATTGCACTATGGCATATTTTCCACTTGGCACTTTGGCATATTTTCCACGGGTTTGGGTTAGATACGTCGATGATATTTTTGGTTTTTGATACTAGTAAGTGCTCAATAGAGATTTTCTGAACAGCTAAAATTCAAAATTTCCTTCCATTAAGTTTACCCATGCAGAGGAAACAAACAATAGGTTGCTTTTCAGGATATGTTAGTAATAAGAAATAAAAATAAATTAGAAGTTAGAAAGCCCCTACTAATAACAGATTTATTTCAGAAGATTCAAATCATTCATGAAAAAAATAACTAGCAGGCTATTAACTTTTTGGTGCATCGCTTACTAATTTTCCTCTATCTACAGAACGATATAATAAAGAACTTAAAATTAAATTATTAAAATCGCCGCATTTAATGATTTTAGAAGACGTTGTTATATAATACCAGAAAAACATAAAAACAAAATAAGAATTAGAAATGTGAGTACTTTAGAAATCAGTGACAGGAAGAATAAGAAATATGTAAATTACCATTTTTTCAAGTTACACGAAGGTCTACAAAAAATTTTCTCTAAATTCAATCTTGCCATAGCAACTACTTCAAATAATATCGTAAAAATATTTTAGGTAACCTAAAGATCAAGTAGATAATTTGGACAAATCAGGTATTTATAAAATATCTTGCAAGATTGTGATCATGTATATATTGGGCAAACTAAAAGATTAATTTAAAACGCGCTACAAGGAGCATTGGCTCATCTTAATTTAGAAGGTTTGACAAATCTATGTTAGCCCTACATATGCTTGAAGAAAACCATAAAGTTGACAATGTAAGTTAAAAACGTAAGCAACTATGTGCAATTAAGTTGTTATGAGGGTATGGAAATATATAAAAACAAACATATTTTAATGAATTCAGATTTAGGACCCTTAAATTCTTGTCTTTATAGTTTATTAAGTAGAAGTAGTAGATAAGACGGAGTTTAGAATAAGTGACTAGTTTAAGCAATGACGGTAGTCAGCCATGACCGTGATTATTGTACCATGACCTCTTTTAGGTATAACATTAGGGTAGTTTTAGTGTAGTTATGCAGTTCAGTGTTTCTGCTGATGATGATAGCATTTCTATCGAAACGTACTGCTGTGTACTGAAGGTACAAAAGAAAATGCAAAATGAATTTATAAAAATGAAAAATTAAATTAACTAGCTCAACGGATAATAATTAAAGGCGCCAAAAGACAATTAAACTTCGGGGTTACCCTGCAATTAAAACTTGAAATTTAATCATGAAAAGTAATTGTGGGTGAAAAAATCTGACTTTCTTTAATTACTCCAAAATTGAAAAGGTTTAATCAAAAGTAAAGAACAGGATTAAGAATAACGTTAATAACATTATAAATTTTTTATTATAAAAAAAGAAAAAAACATTTAGTTACAAATTGCAGAAAAAAAAACCATGAGCCTAGGGCCCTGGCCGAAATCAAAAACTGCATGAGATTCTAATTTACAAAAGGACAATGCTAAATCCTTTAACAACGCAAAAAGGTAAAATAGTTCAGGAAGATAGTCCTTTTTTTATAACAAATCAATCCACGTGGTTTCAAAATTAAAATAAAATAAATTAAACGTGGACAATTTACATAAATGAAGACTTACATACAAGCACAAAGCTTCTTCTTCACCCAACCCGAGGTGATTAATTATAAAATACAAATCAGCAAACTTAAAAAACGAACAAAAATTAACTCTTTAAACTTAAAAATATCTCCCGAACTTAAATAATAAATGATCCTATATCTAATTTGTGCACACAGAATATTTATACCATTATTACTAAGCCGAGTTCCTTAATGATATGATATAAATCAAAATTAACGAAAACCAATTCTTTAAATAAAAATGAAATACCAAAATGGCAGCTAACAATATAAAATTACATGTACTTACACGGCATCTTTCAAAGAACTGCCTTACAAGGTTAAACAGTCGCATATATATATAAAATACAACATCAGCTGCGTGCGCTACGCCTAAGGATCATCGAAGAAGAAAACTTCTAAGAAGGACATGAGCTACAAGAGCAAATACTAACAAATTAAAAAGTGAAATTGATTTAAACAAAACTGAACATTTAAACCTAAACAAATAAACAATCGACAAAAACATAACTAAAATCTTATATAAATAAAACAATTTGAACTCTTCTTCGCAACATTGACAAAGATCTTCTTGGTGTATAATCTTTGCCCAAGACTTTTGTAATGTTGAACTTTTCACTTTGTTCCAAAGATCTGCCGCCCAATACACCACGTCTTTCAAATTTATTCCTTTTAAACATTCCACGAGGTCTTCAGCATCGCCTACTCTTTTTAGAATTGATTGCAGTAAGTTCGTCGATAATGCCTTTTAAAATTTTCTAATACACTCTAATCCATAGGCTGCATTAACGAAATTACATTCGGTGGTGAAAACATAACTTTGATATTTTCACTTCTTAATTCATTTTCAGTTTCGTGAGATGGTGTATTGTTTGTTAACAGAAGAGATTTTCTAGGTTAACCACTTTTCCTTAAGAACCTCTGAACGCCAGGAACAAACACTTATGTAGAACCAGTTTTTGAATAATGTTGAGTCCATCCAAGCACTTCTTTGATTTCGGTAATAAACTGGTAAAACATTCGCCAGCACATTTTTAAAAGCTCTTGGCTTTGCCGTTTGGCCAATGCACATCAATCGCAGCTTATGCCGTCCTGAAAATTACCACAAGCAAGCGTTGTTTACCGCGTCCTGAATTTTTTTCGTAACCGGCTGCAAGCATGCTCATCTTCTTCAGCTAAATTTTTGATGGCAACATCTTATAATATAGACCAGTTTCGTCGCATTATAAATTTGATCTAGCGCATATTCCTCTCCTTCCATAATTTTTTTAAATTTTTGTTTGAAATTTTCAACTGCAGCTTGTTTAATAGATAATTTTTCGCCACAAATATTTAATTGACGTATCACATGGCGCCTTTTCGACCTCGATAACCAACCGTGACTTGCTGTAAATGTATCAGAAGCTTCGATTACGGAAAGATTTTCACCAATTTCAATTGTTTTTTTACTGTAATATTGGACCTAAACTGGAATACACGGTCGCCATTGTTGTGTAAACCAATAAATACAATGGGTCATCAATTTGTAGTATTCGCCCTTTTCCTAGATTTCGCCGTGGTGCAGGAGATGCTGACACATTTACATCAGTGTTCAATTTTCTGTCGATTTTTTTCATTCGGAACAGTGCCTTTACCTACGCCAATAAATTTTTGTATTGCTCACGGTGATCCCAATTTAAAGCTGTATAAATTGTAGTACGAGTGGCATACAGCCCGGTATAAAAAAACAATTAAAAAAAAGAATGATTACTTTATTTGTATGTATGATGGCCAGTTTCGAAATATCATACGCACGAGACTCTTGTACATCAATATTGATCAAATTTGTATGATAAAGAAAACTTTTCAGTGTAAATGGTTTTATTTAATAATAAAGTACGAATGTGAACCTGTGTAAATAAGACGTAAATAAGGATGTTATTATCTCAGGTAAGTTACGTGAATTCGCTTAATTCATAACAATTACGTTTTGGTAGTAATTTCCACTTTTTGCAATATAATTCATTATAGAGAACGTGAATACGCTTAAATTAAATTTAAAATTCCCGCGTTTTCTGAACGTTCAAACTGAGTTATTCTATGCTTAAAAGACGTGTAAATCAGCATGGCCAACCTTGATGGTAAAATTACTGAATATCGGTTCGTACCGTAACTACATATCAGATAATGAACATAGAAAAGTACCAACTTATACAAATTTTCTCCAAGTAACTGCTAACCGTTCAGCGCTGATACAAATTCCTAACTCCCAAAATTTGCTGAACGCATAAAATGAAATTTCTTATAAGTATAATTAAAATTTAGATTAGGATTAAAATTAATACGTTTATTTTTAGGTAGATTTGATGAGGAATGCCTTCTAAAAGGATGAATTCAGCGGACATCAAGGTGGACAGAGATGGTCGGGTGTCTGATAGGGGCGCTGGTACATCGTACTTCTAAACACGGAGGGTGGCTCGGGACCGGAACATCTCGGGAAAGTCGTCGTTGGAGAAAAAAATACCCCAAAGGTTGTAGGTAATTTGGATAATATTAATGCGATAAAATTTGTTTAACAATTAACAATTATTTTTGGTTGTAAGTATTGGAATAACATCGGATTTTACAAAATAGCCGTTAGACTTTACGAAACAAATTGAGACACGTCTGTCTCTGATGAAGGATGGCTGGGAATCCTTTCGGATTGAAAAATTCTAACAGATTTTTTATACCAATTGTCTTTAGACAAGGGGGACAACTGTCTCAGAGAGTCCGTTAAATTCACCGAAGAAAGGGGAATATAATTTGGTTAATACATGAGAATGCCATGGACTGAATGGACTGTCGAAAGTTTAACGCAAATTAAAATAAATAATTATTGCAAAATTCTGGAATCACCTACAATTAAATATAAACAGGTAGGTATCTCTGGATCACGAGAAAACTACATTTAAACATTTCAACACTTGCAAATGCCAATGCATATAAGAAACATTATTATTATTATTTTAAAACTAAGTTTAATAAAATAATACACTGTAAAAAAAAAAAAAAAAAAAATGTTCATTTGAATTGAACTTGGATCCAACTTTGATCTGTCAATATCTATTGTAAAAATATACTATTCAACTTCTAATATTCAATTTCGATGTTTTCTACTTCCTGAAGGGAATATTCTGAAGGAAATGCCTTGAAGACTTGCCAAATGCAGAGATTTCCGTACATCACCTGGACATCGTCTGGCTGTCTGCTGCTACATTTTACATCCTTTTCTTAGTTATATCAAATTAGTTTTAAATATAACTAAGTAAAATGGTAACTTTACACTCAAATAATATCAAGTACACATTCCATGACAAAAAAATCCTAAAATGCGTTTCTGTTACAAATGAAATGCGATTCAGAAGTTAATTCCGCTGAAACCTGAATTTATTACTTCTAAGAAGTACACGTGCAAAGTTCGAAATATCGGATTCATGTAGACTTGTTTCGGTTAAAACCGGCGATTCAAAATTCCGTTCATATCGGATAAGGCGGCGTTTCCGATAATCGGGATTCGATAATCGGGAGACTACTGTATTATTTTAGTAGGGCCTTTATTACAATCGGATTTAACCGTAGGTCAATAATCTTCGGTTTAAACGTCACTTTAGACTTAAAATCAATATAAATAAACAAAAATAACTCGACCTTCATATTTAATCCTTAAATCGCGATTGAATAATGACCTTTAGCAATAAAATGACGTAAACAAATTACGCAAGCTGAGCTAACTTGATTCAAAACTTTTGAATACTAATAAAGCGAATGAAGAGGGGAGAGATGAGTTGGCTCAGTTATTGGCCCCACCACTCAATATTGTCACAAGTCAGTAGAAAAAGAAAACAGGAAGAAAGTCTTAATAAAGTTATTTGTGGATTTTAGATATAATTTTTGGCTTTTTTTTTGTATTTATTAATAGACTGTAATGTCCATCAACACATTATAGTTATTGCAAAGATATCTCAGTTTGTGATAAGATAATGAAATAATGAGTTGATAACGGTTCATTAACCTAGTATTCGTTCACTCTTTACATGGTTTATTAATTCTGAACGCATTCGACTAATTGTTTCGAAACAGTAAGTACCTCTATTACATTTTCTCTTAGAAGTTGTATATGTAGAGATGTGTAGTTCGGCGAACGAACTAGTTCAAAAGACACGTCTCTTTGCCATGACTCGAATGAAATTAATTAGGTCAGTAAAATTATCCTTAGACTAGCCGCACGCCGGTTTGTCAAGGCAAGACAAGCCAGGCTTAGTCAATGTTGTTCACGTTGATTTTTATGGCGCAATGCCCACTAATTAGTCAAAACTCAATCAAATTAATCAATCCAAACTGAAATTTTTATTTTCAATCGAAACAAATAATTAAAATATATTGATTAAAAAATGTTCTTTCCAATCTTTTATGTAATTTATTTATCTACTACTATGTTTTGGTCTATATTCCGACCATCATCAGGCAATCTGGAATTTGTAAAATGTGAAATGTTATAATAATTAATGTTTTAAATTATTAAATATAATCAGAATTATAACCTAAAACACTACAATAATGTCAAGAGTTTCTGGACGCAAATCAACGTCTATTAAGTTTTATGTATCTCATTGTATGTAGGATTAATTTTAGTTATGAATTGTTAAAATTGATTAATGAATATTTAAGAAACATCGAAACGGAGACTAGAGATGATAGTTACGCACGTGCTTCTTAAGTGTGTGTAGTGACGTGTATGTTGCATATGTGGATGGAAGAATTTGTTGTTGCCTATGTGGACGGCGTTGTTGGTGTGGTGGATGTGTGTTAATATGAAAAGTGTGTTATGAATGTAATATTGAATTTTTAAAAAGATCTGTGATTAATGATTAAGTACTATCTACTGAAGTTAGTTAACTTTAGTTCTGCCATTCCAATTTACAAATGTAAATGACATAAAAAATTTTTATATAAAAATTATTAAATAATATTATATATAAAGCCAAGTTTAATTATCATTTAAGTAATAAAGTAATAGATGTAGCAAAATTTAATATAAACTTTAGATATGTAAAATAGGTAGAAACGTTGTATTGTAATTGTTCGTTCAATAAAATTATATTTTGGTTGATTTTGTGTTTTTTTAAATTTTGTAATAATAATATAACTTAACTACTTTAGAAGGCATATCAATTGAACAATTACAAGTACAATATTCTACCTATTTTTACATATCTAAATTCATTATTAAATTTACTACATCTATACTTTATTACTTACACATAATAAAACTTGATTTCATATATAATATTATTTAATAATTTTTATATAAAATTTTCTTATATGTCATTTACATTTGTAAACTCGATGACAGAACTAAACGTTAACTAACTTCACTAGATAGTACTTAATAATTAATCACGTATTTTTTTTTAATTCAGTATTAATATTCATAACACAATTTCCATATTAACACACATCACCACACCAACAACTCCGTCCACATAGGCAACAATAAATACTTCCTTCCACATATGCAACACACACATCACCGCACACACTTAAGAAACACGTGCGTAACTAATCATCTCCGGTCGTTGTTTCTTAAACATTCATTAATCAATTTTAACAATTTCATAACTAAAATTAATCCTACATACACGTACAATGATATACATAAAACTTAATAGACGTTTGATTTTGCCAACCAGAAACCTTGACGTTATTGTAAGTGTCAGGCTATATTCTAGATTATATTTAATAGTTTAAAACATATATATTATACATTTCATATTACCTGATGATGGGCGGAATATAGACCGAAACATCTTGTAGTAGATAATGAATTACATAAAAAATTGGAAAAAATATTTTTTAATCAATATACAACCAATCATGGACAATAATTAAAAATTGAAGTTGATTTAATTTTTAATCTGGCCGGATTAATTTCATTCAATCGTTATTTTTTAATTACTCACACTCAGAGTTCGATATTAATCGATAAAATTTTTAATCAATTAAATTTCGGATTAAACTTATCAATCGAGATTTAATCGACATTAATTTAATTGTTAATTGAAAATATATGTAATGTAACACACTGAATATGCGCTTTAAAATTTAATTTATCATCTAAAATAACCCCCCGATATTTGACAAATTCTTTGCAATAAATTCTAACCTCCCCTGATTTAAATGTAGGCTTTCTTTTCCTCGGTTTGCCAAAAAATACCGCCTCTGCTTTGTACGCATTCAAATTTAATTTACTAGCTAAACTCCTATTTAAAATATTTGCTAAAGCCTGATTAACTCAATTTTTTTAACGTATTATATTGCCCTGCTTAACAGGCAGTCATTCCCCAAGTCCGCAACTGTAGATGATACGTTCTACCATTTACGCACTTTGTTAGCTATTGCCCCTTGAAACCGTCTTGCCACGATCACCGTTTAATATCTAATTGTAACAAGAATACGATGCGACTTATATTTAGTCCATTTCCGATTAAAAATAATGTTTAACCAATTGATAATTACAGAGTTTAATTTCCAATTAAATTAATTTCGATTAAATCTCCGATTGAATTTTTAATTAGAAATTTAATTGATTAAAAATGTAATGATTAACTGATAATTAAATTAATGTCGATTAATTTCCGATTAACAATTTTAATCCGGAATTTAATTGATTAAAAATTTAATCGATTAATGCCCAACTCTGCCGTGTGTGGCTAGCCTTAGTAGTTCGTAGTTCGCGAACTAAAAGCTAGTGGCCCTCACTACGTCCTATAGTTGGGAATCGTATAGTTCGTTCGCAAACTACGAACTACGAAAGTTTGAAGTTCGCGCATGAACCATACGATCCCGAACTAAATCGTAATGGCACCATTTTCATCATCTGTAAAATAGGGTTAGACAAATAGAATTGCCGCAATTCTGTCACAATAAAAATCATCTAGTAGTGTATTTTTGTCGATATCTGCTTACAATACTTATTTATTGTAAGTAACTTAAATCGCGATTCTAACGGAAATTATTATTATTCATATAGGCACAGTATTTTGTTTTTAATGAAATTTGTTACACGATTAAATGACAAAGGCTTTTATGCTTTTGCGTTATTATGTTCATATAAACTTTGTATTTCTTTAAGAATAGAATTCAAATTGACATATTACTTCTAATGGCTTTTACGTTGTTATTACAATAACATTGACATTGCTTTTTTATTTAGAAACAAATTCCTTGAAATACCACAAAATTAACTCAAGTGTTGGATTATATTTTTGTTACAATGTAATACTATACAAAGAAAACAAAGAACTTCAAACAAATTCGATGATATTTATTTTATGGTGGAAAATAAATCTTCGATCCTTAAAACTTGTGTTTGAAAGACTATTATACTAGTTGAGAAACCTTTTATAATCCTTTTTATAATTAACAAATTAATGTATTTCTGCTATTAACTGTAATAATTAGGAGGAATTCTTCCCAAGATTTTTTTTTTCCTCCTCACGCAGGATTCGAACCTACATCCTCCCGTTTTCCGGACGAGCGCTTTACCAATTAAGCTAAGAGGAGATGTAAGTAAATCGAAAAATTAAAAAGTCGAAAAAGGACATTTAAAAAACACACACGGTAGAACAAAGAACAAACAAAAACAAAACAACAGATTAAAATTAACTGCAAGACATTTATCACAGATATGGAATCAAGACTCAGTATTGTTTTGTTTTAGTTTGGCTTTTGTTCTGCCGGTGTGTTTTTTAAATTTCCTTTTTCGATTTTTTAATTTTTAGATTTCTAAACATGACGTTTTAAGGCCTGAAGATGCATTTGCGCGTCGAAACACGAAGCCGGTAGTCTTTAAATATATTTAGAAATTTTGGTGAATGTACGGCCGTTTTTTTTTTCCTTCTTTTATTATTTATTATATACCATATTCCCGGATTTCAACATACAATAACATTTCATGGTTGAAGTGGTAGCATTACAAACTTTACCATCTATCATGGTCAATGTCATATTGTGTTTTACGGAATAATGTTTCTCTTTCACTGTGTCTTTTGTTTCTTTTAGCAAATTCGCTGTCATTTGTATGTAACCTATTCCTTCATTTGTGACGTTAGTATTTTCCTTTATAAATTTAAATCTGATAGGAGGGCAGTAACGAGGTGAAGATTATGTTGGATTCTGCCGTATTACTCTACTATTACAATTCGATATTAATCGAAATGGCACAAACGAATTTTGGAAAATATGTGCATATGAGCATCATTGGAAAATTTTTGTTTAAACGATTTATTCTGCGACTCATCACAACCCCATTTACTAATTAGATGTAGTGTGTTATCCTCGTATTTTAATGTCGACGCCGCTTCTTCCAAATATAGCACCAACCGTGTTGCCATTGCCGTGGTCCATCAAGTTTTGAAGCTTTACTTCAGCTGTACTTTCTGTTACAACCTTGCTCGGGTATGCTTGCATTTTTGTGTGCTGCAATATGCTATAACACGGCCATGGATCTGGACCATTGATAATGTACATAAAGGCGATACCTGGTTTTTATCGTCTTGCGACTATTTTTTGTCGTTTCTTTATAGCGTGTCCCATCAGTTGGAGAAGTAAACATTGCCCTTAATACATTTGTTGCATCTCTTCTACCTTCTTCTTTTTTATTTGTGTGGGATATGTTAGTTCTTCTGCTTCATGTGCTTTCCTTACATATTCTGCTATTTTTCTTTTACTTCTGTCGCTTAAAGCTTCAAAGTCTTTAGTTGGTCGTCCAGGCCTTAGTAACACACTTGGCAATAATTTTGGCCAATTTTGATTTTTTTAAGAAATATTTTTTGCTCTTTCATGCCACAGCCATCTTCTTTTAAATCGGATTTTACATAATGAAAATCTATGCTTTAATTCATATTGTTGTTGATGGTTACAGTCACCGTAATCCATGGGGTAATTTTCAATAAATTTCAATCTCCTATCTAAACCTAGCAAATGTTCTTCTTGCATAACATCGAACAGCTGTATATTAGTTATTTTAGTAATTGTTGGCGGCCCTAGAACAAATAAAAGGAGGTTAATAGTAAGACATTTTTGTTAAATTGGTGCGTATAATACAAGAAAATTAAAATTAAGAAAGTCGCGAAAATGCGCGGCCTTTTTTTGAAATGACATTTAGTGTAACTGTTTATTTTTACGCCTAAATTGTCATAACAGCCGGGACGCACCCTGAAGCATTTCAAAAAGCTCTATGTTTTCAAAAGCTCTTTAAGATATGTGGCACAATCATGTTTGCTTAAGTAAATATTTAAAGAAGTATGAAGGAAAACTCGAACAGGATAAATACATAAATTGAATATCTACCTACCAGTTTCAACAAAATCCTAAATAAACCTTCATAGCAATCACCCCATATTTCCAAAGAAGCGCTTTTATATCAACTGATCAATTATTACTAACAGGCAATTGAAATGTTGCCAGGTGCATTTGCATTTAAATACCTGCTACCTCAAGATGGATGGAGAAGGGGTTAATTGGTTGCACAGATTACTTATGTTTCCAACCACCTGTTCCTTAATTGCATATTATAATGGTTTTACTATCGAATTTTGGCCAGCTAGATCGGCAAAATATCCCACTGTGCGGTCAGCGAACTACCTAGAGAACTGGGACGAAATGACTTATCTTACAACGCATAGGAGTGAGCAATATAGCCTATCTCTATATGTATATGTATCTTTCTTCAGACAAATTCAATACTTTTATAACATAATTGAAGGAAACCAAAACCAAATTGTGAAAATTCCTATCACATCTAAACATTTAAACATGTTAACAAATGGACATGTTCGATTTATTAAACTATGTCTGCTTTGATTCACAGTTTTGTTTATCAAGGTACCATAATGTATTTTAAAGCATTGTGTTCGTAAAAGATATTTTTTTCAGAATAACCTGAAATAAAGTTTTTAAATGTACTAAATTAAAGCTGTTCTCTATGGAATGTTTTAACAATAGTAATAATATCATAGCAATCGTAGTTGCAGGTCGTGAGAATGACAACAAAAGCAATTGGAATAGATTTGGGTACAACCCATTCCTGTGTTGCAGTTTCATTGGAAAAAACGATAAGCCCAAAGTTATCAGCAACGATTGCGGCAGCAGAACGACGCCTTCTTGGGTTTCATTTGATGAAACAGAATGCCTTATCGGAGAGCCCGCAAGGAATCAAGCTCCACACAATCCTGAAAATACAGTTTATGGTAGGAATATCATTTAATTAACATTGTGCCAAAAGTAACTGTGGTTAACGGTAATAATAAGAACATTAACCACTTAAAAGTTGCACCTTAGATGTTTAAAACATCAGATGTTTGGAATAAATAATTTTATACATTTACCCACTGGATTAACTAACAAATAACAATCTTATTATAAAGAAATTGAAATAGTTTAGTGTTATCACTTCTGTGTTAGCGGAGTTTGTTAATGGATCTTGACCAATACTAATAGCTACGGGTTCAAATCTCGCTCTAGAAAATTATGGTAATTGATTTTTTTTTGGAGCCATAATGATGTTTAGAAGGGAGATTGTCTAAGCTCCGTTTACTCAATTAAATAATACAAAAAGCAGTAATTTATATCACTCACTACGACCAATTTTTTATCAGCATGTATGTACGTAGTGTTTGAAGATTAAAAAACTGTTGTGAAACAGAAGTTTATTGGTATTTCGTATGTTAGTTATGCAAATATATTGTTTTAACGCACATTGCATCCGACACAAAATATTATTTCCTCCAAAAGCTTTTCTATTTCTTTTATAATTTTCATGTTGATTTTATAAGCGAATTTTCGTTGAAATTACTAAATTTGTATTTGGCTCAACCAAAATAAGATAACAAAAACATTTTGTTAAACTAACATATGTATTTTTCTGTGATGATGATCAAAAATTGGGTACTACAGTAAAAATAAATTTAATTTACTTCAAAACATAAATATCAATACGCAATGATTTTATTAGGTAAAAATATATTCTTTGTTTACGATTTAAGGACTATATTAATAAGTACATTGTTAGATAATTATCATTTAATTGCCTAGCATCCGTCGAAGCCGCTTATCAAAAAATTGTGTGTTGGTTATAAATTTAAATTTTCCCCTATTTTCTCTCCTTTTTGTTTGGAACTATCTCACGTTAATAAAATTTTGCACCGTGAACCAATTTGCTTCCACTACTCCTCCTAATTTTGAGATAACGTATTGTGTTTATAAATGTGTTATTTTAGGTTGACGTAGATGTAGTTCGGCAATTATTATTATACGTGGATGAATACTGTACCTTGGAACTAAAAGGGCCAATGTCAAAATATCACCTTTGAAAACATTGCACTTGAAGTTCTTATCAATAATACTTTTAATTACAGTTTAAATTAAGCGCAAACCTTACTCACCAAAAAACACATGCTGTCACGTTCACAAGAAAAAGAACGCTACGAGGTTTACAGCCACTAGTGATAGAAGGCGAAAGGATTCCATATGTCAAAGAGGCGAAATACCTGGGGGATTGGCTTGAACAAAGGCATACATGGAATTCACATATCAAGAAATTGAAGCAACAGCACCGATCGCTTCCCTATGTCAAAGAGGCGAAATACCTGAAGGTATCGTTTGATCAAAGGCATACATGGAATCCACATATCCAGAAACTGACCAGCTACCATTGCCCTAGGTAGGTGCAGGAGGCTGTGTGGAAAGAATTGGGGACTTGGCCCCAAGATGACTCTTTGGTTATATACAAGGGTAATTAGACCCATAATAACGTACGGAGCATTAGTATGGTGGCCAAAGGTGCGGCAGGTGAGGGCGGCCAAAACGCTGGGTGGCGTGCAGAGGCTGGCGTGTCTGTGCGCCACGGGGCGATGAGATCGGCCCCTACTACCGCAATTGAAGTAATTCTGAACCTGACACCAATACATATTTATATACAAGGAGCCACAAGGTCCACAGTACACAGACTTTTGCATAGTCAAGTACCGATAAATAAACCGCACGGCGCTGACTATAAAAAACTGTTAGACGAACTCAAGGAGGCACCCCTTTTAGGAAGGCCATGTGATGCCATGGTTCAAAAATTTAACCTAGATAGAAAATATGAGGTTATAATACAAGATAAGAAGGACTGGGAGACAAGTATTCCGGTAAGAGCGGACTCTAACTGGTATACAGACGCCTCTAAAACGGACTACGGCGTTGGAGCGGGAATATATACGCTAAGAAGCCTAAAAAGGCTTTTTTTGGTAAGCTTCAGCAAAGAGACGACTGTATTTCAAGCTGAGGTTGCTGCAATTCACCACTGTGTCCGAGAAATAGACGGATGTACCGAGCCAGGTGAAAGTGTCGCTATCTTCTCTGACAGCCAGTCCACACTTAAAGCGATTAGCTCCTCAAGCGTGGACACTAAGCTGATTTGGAACGGTGTGAGTGTCCTAAATGAGGGTGGAGCGGACCTAAGGTCTAGGTCCCACATCTTGGTGAGAGGAAAGGGCGGCGAACGAGCTGGCCAGGCGAGGTTCGTCAAGGTCATTCGTTAGAACCGATCCCCCTTTCGGTGCTACCAAATCGCAAATTAAAAAATCCATCAATGAATGGATACATAATCAGTCCAGAGAGTGGTGACCAAACATCAGCGAGGACAAAGACAGGCAAAAAGAGTTCCTAAAGGAGCAGAGGCCGGAATTCACGAGAGTCTATCTATGAATAAGACAGGAAGACTGTCAAAATGATTGTAGGTCTGCTGAGTGGTCACTGTAGACTGGATAGGCATATGTATAAACCATAGCCTGGCAGATGATGCAACCTGCAAATACTGCCAAGAGGAGGAAGAAACACCAGTTCATGTGCTATGCCAAAATGAAGGCCTGGCGAGGACAAGGTTTCTAGTATTGGGGGAGGAGAACCCCACACCTAGTAGCTACATAAAGAAGCCGCCCTCAAAGATGATAGGCGTAATTAAGAGGGCAAAATTAGAGAGCGTCCTTTAGGAAAAAAGGGATCACAATAGATCTGAAAAAGGTCGCAGTGAAACAGGTCCATAGGCACCCCATCCTAAAATTAATTTATAATAATATAATTATGACAACTTGTACAATAAGTAAAGTATTTAAGTAATTTAACATTGGTCAATAGGATACAAATACATCTTGACTTCAATGTCGTAGCTGGTCTAAATTGTATCCTGTACATATACATAACTACACTACTACATAACACTAAAAACACTTTACTTAAGAAATAGACAATCAAAATACATATAAGCAACCCTACGCGCATTATATTGAAAAAACGTACCTAATTCCTAATAATTAAATTAATGTAACATTAAATAACCAATTGTACATAATTACTACTCATGCTGACAAAATCAAACACTGCTTATGGTACAAATATTCTCTAAGTTTTTTCTTAAAAGGTAATAAAGGCAAAACTTTATATGATAACGGTAATGAATTACATTTGTTCATTATTTGATATGTAAATGCACGCTTGAAAAAATCATGATGATGTTTTGGTGATGTTATTAAATCTAATGTAATCTAATCTACTCACCAACTTTGGCTCAGCATATAAAATATTCGAACAAAATATAAAAGTAAATAAATTGCAATGATTTACTAAAAACAGCAAAATATTAACATTGGCCTTTTTTGCTCCAAGCCACAGATTATAAATGTATGAGAATACATACATATTTTAATTGTAGATCGACAATTTAGGGATTATCTTCACGATATTAATGAGATTTCAATCTTAAATTTTCAGTGATGCATTCATTCAAATATTACTTGTGCATAGGAATTTTTCTTATACTGCATTAAGTAGATCAATATGCTGATGACCGTTGGTAAAGTGAAATGCTGTCTGTGCTAATAGTGATCGAGTGTTACACACATTTTTAATTTGAAATATTATTATGTTTCTATCCCTTAAAGCGGACGCTCCATAACGTTCAAGAACGATGCATGCGCTCTTATACTATATAGTAAAGTAGGAATTAGTTTAATATTGCCTAAGAAACTGACAAAAAAATGGTAATGTAGGATTTATGCTGCTGTAATGAAATTTAGACTTTGAACTAATTTAATGAATTTTATTGCAAATTCATACGTATCGAAAATGTAAGAGATAATTTCACATTTTTATATGGAAATTTTTGGTTAGTGTCAACTCTATAGTGGCAAAAACTGTATGATCATAATAATACGTAGCTCTGTCTTTGTTTCCGAAACAAATAGTAAGTGGCCTGGTATCTCCAAGCGTTGAAAATACATTTGAAAACGTAGATCTTCGGTATAGTGTTGCAAATATTAAACTAAACAGTAAAATGTAAATATCTGTTATACGTTTGTCATTCATGCTTAGTAGCAACAACAAAAATGCAATTGTGTGCGCAAAATAACACTAAATATTTAATCTTTTTAGATATGAAACGTTTAATCGGTCGATGGTATGAAGATCCCACTGTACAATCTGACATTATGAATTGGCCTTTCAAAGTAATCTGCGATAATGGACTGCCTAAGGTATCACTCATGTACAAAGGAGTTGCAGCAACTTTCACACCGGAAGAAATTAGCGCAATGATATTAACAAAGATGAAAGAGACAGCTGAACAATATTTAGAAGAGGAGGTAACAAAGGCGGTTATAACAGTGCCCGCTTATTTCAGCGATTATCAAAGAGAAGCTACTATGAACGCTGCAAAGATTGCTAACTTGGAAGTTTTACGTCTTCTGAATGAACCTACTGCCGCTGCAGTAGCTTATGTTTTTAGTAAAGCAGAAGTGAACGGAACGCTGTTAGTGGTCGATATAGGAGGTGGTACCTTGGATGTCTCTATAGTTGCGGCTGAGGGCTCAGAATTTACAGTAAAAGCAACAAATGGTAATACACATCTGGGAGGTGAAGATTTTACCAATAAATTAACGGACTACATGATTGATCTATTTAAGGAAAAGCATAATAAAGATATCAAAACTAATAATAGAGCTTTAAGTCGGCTAAGACAACAATGTGAAGTAGCTAAAAAGACGTTATCATTTTCTCAGAAAGTTACTGTATGCGTAGATGGTATACTGGACGGCATAGATTTACATGAAACTATAAATAGGGATAAATATGATGCTATAAATGCTGATCTATTTGATTGCATATTACAAACAGTGGAAAAGACGTTAGTTTCTTCCGATATTGCTAAAGAAACTATAGATAAAGTAATAATGGTAGGTGGATCGTCTCGAATTCCTAAACTCCAAAATATTCTGCATACTTTTTTTAACAAAGAAATTTATGCTTCCATTAATTCTGATGAAGCCATTGCACAAGGCGCATGTATCTATGCAGCAATACATAATGGAATTGACGTTAAGGGTAGAAAAGGCTTCACAATTCGGGATATTATACCAATGTCTTTAGGGGTTGCGATCGGAAAGTATTGTCACGCATTGCACATTATACTTGACAAACATTCAATTTTACCAATCTCAAAGATTACAACTTACACCACTTCTTTTGACAATCAAACTATCATCAATTTTCATATATATGAAGGAGAAGAGCCAACCGCTAGAAAAAACAAATGTTTAGGACGTATCAAAATCCGGGGAATTCCACCGAAACCAAAACGTGAAGAAACAGTAAATGTAACATTTTCCATTGACCGGGATGGTATTCTTAAGGTATCTGCCAAAAGTGTTTCTACCGGAACAGAAGTTAGCGCTGTTATTGATAGAAGATTCTAAACCAATGGTCATTCAATCAAACTAGCGATTCAATGCATGGATCCACGTTAAGATTAACAGGTGATTTTAGATAGGGCTCGAACTTTCTATACCACTGCCTGCATTTATATATGTTACGGGGAAGCAGTCATTGTGAGCAATGCTCGGGCAATGTAAACAATACCCAACGAAGGAAGTCATTGTGAATAATATTTCAGAATTAACTACATTCCCCGCGGTTATTTCTCACAATGACCATGATATCTTGGCCAAAATAAATGTGTACAACAACACACCTAGACTTTTCAATTTACTATACTATATTTTGAAACTTATGAAATCAGGATACACATAGAATACATAGATTTTAGTTGTTTTTGTTAAAGGGTTGCGGTTGTGATATTTTGAGTTAAACAATTTTCCTCTATTAAGACACTCGCACCTTCGTTTTGCGTTGCTGATTACTAAACCATCTCTAATAGCCTACAGGCGAAAATTCTTTTGCACATTCCCATAATGAAATCTGCACGCCCTTTATAAATGTTGCAACATTTACGCCGGCCCACTATACACTGAAAAAGCTATTTGGTTGACTCAACCAAATTGTAATTGTATTGACTGAAATCTTTGTTTAAATATGGGCAAACAAAAATATTGTTGGGCGAAACAAATAATTTTGTTTTTTTTTAACAATATCTTTAATAGAATTAAACAAATAAAATATTTTGCTCAAATAAAAAGTTTTATTAGATCAAGTGTATGTACTACTTAAAACAACTAATTATTTCATCCATCGAAATAATGAGATATATATGTTTAGTTCAACTAAAATTTTGTAAAATTGATCAAATGGAATATTTACTTCAAACAATAAATGTTATTGACTCAAATAGCAATAACACATAGAACATTTTGTTGAAACAATTAGATTTATTTGCTTATTTGAAATATATATTTTTTTATTGTAACAATATTTTTGTTTTAAGTAAAATATATATTGCGCTTTACTTGACTAAATATTTGATTGAGGTTGCTTTTTTATTACAATCAATAATGTTGTCAAGAATTACTTACCTTATATTTTGTTACGGGAGCTCTTTCTATTCCTTAATCAAAATTTAATATCAAACCTTACACAAAATTATCACTATTCAATAAAGTGTCGCTAGAATACTGAATAGTGAAATTTTGTGGTATATTTTTTAGAGTAAATTATGTAGTAAGGTGTTTTGAAGTATTTAGTGTTACTACCATACTTTCAGAGTACTTGTGTGCTATTGCATATACCTACATATTGTATATACGATACCGATTTTCAAACCAACTAAGTATTAGATACTTGATGCAATCAGTGATGGATACCAAATTTAATAAACAAGAAAACGAATAAACTGCGGGTATCTTCTTATATGTAAGTACAAATATAGATGCTAGAGAAGATATGAACGTGCATAGCATTCCTAATATTACTAAATCTATATGGGTGAGGTGATAAATTTAAAAAAATATATTTGAATGCATTTCAACGTGAATTATAGGAAATAATAAAAGATGTTTGATAAAATAATTTCTATGTAAAATAAACCGTATCACAGATAGAATGTTGAAATACGTCTTACATGTCTAGTCTAGTCTAAACATAACTGTTATAACTAGAAATAATAAACTCATTCTACTATAACCTAAATTCCTTCTTTTAATAAAACTTTTATTATTTTAACTATTTTTTCACAGAATATTGTACATGTACTACAGCTTCCACAATTTGAAGTGGTTTGAATTAAAAGTGAAGTTCTAGAATGGGAAATTATGAGAAATAGTTGAAACAATACTCTCATATTCTTTATTCTGTGACATACACTGTAAAAAATTAGAGTAATTTTACACAACAGGGAGGTAAAATATTCCCGAAAATACGGGAAAAATGCGCATTATTAAGGGAAAAATAATTATGAGGTAATTATATTTCGAAAATTGAGGAACATAATCCTTCGTTGGTAAAATTCCACTAAAGGAAGTAAATTTACCTTGTTGTTGTGAATATTATCTTTTACCTATTTACAAAGATTTTGGGTTAACACTACTAAAAATAAATAATATATGATATAAAAAGATGTGATAGTATTTCAAGAATCCTCTATTATATAGAAGATATCAGTGATATTTCCTCATAAAGGAGGACAGAACCATGGCCATTGCAAATCACAAATTAATCAATAAACAGCTTTTATGTTCTGTAAAAATACCGATAAATACACGTACACACATATAAGTACAGAAAGAACGTTGCTAGTCCCATGATTTGATGCGACGAAACACGTTTTGTTTTTATTTATGCCGGCAAGTTGTTACGTTCAGTTTTCTTTTCTTGTACGCGTAGCGTATAGTTAGGGTTATCGCTTTCCCGCTGTCCGTCTTCTGTATGTGGACTCTATGTTCATCATAGTAAACTCCCATCTCAGGGTCACTCGTCCGTATCGCCTGATAGATGTCGCATATTGTGCCGTTCAGGTCATCTTTTTTTTGGCTGTTAACGCGTATGTTATCCAGACTTTCGAATTTTCCGTAGGCCCGCTCTCTGCAAGTAATTGTCGAAGCGAGCGAACGCGACTGCGGGTTGATTATTTTTTTGAAGTGCCATTTTGGAAGGTTTTTATCGCTTTTGCGGATTTGATGATCTACCCGTAATTAATACTTTTGTGGTGAAATTTATCGTCTTAGACGCCGTTATCGTATTTCGACGAATTGTTGCGGATTGTGGTTTTGTCGAGTTCCACGTTTCTTCTTGCTTTGCGTCAGCTGTGCCCTATTTGACCCCCAATAGGGTTGTGGTACGGACACCAGCGACTACACGAGCCACCACGTGTCGATACCCCGTACACCGGCAAGGAATTTCGGCGGCCTTCGCAGCGTTGTACGCCGTTTGATTCTGTGAGTGCCCCGCTGTCGGCTGAGGGACACCCAGAGCGCCAGGTTGACGTCTGGCCTAGCCCGAGGTAGAACCATCGACGCCCTCGTGAGTAGATCGTGTTATTTGCTTTTCACGCCATCGCGGTTAGACGCGCGAAGCTGTTCCGACCTGGGACTCAGAACTTCTTATTTTACTTTTTTCCTTTTCTTTCCTGTGACGGCGTGTACCGAATTTATTTTTATTACGCTTAATTTTTACCTATGTAATTCAACTCTTAAAGTGATAGTCTCCCTGTAAGATTGTAATGTATATACTTTTGTTTACCTTCATTTCAATTTCGAACGTACAATTACCGTAGAGATCGCTCTACCCGTCCCTCAGGACAAATAGTGTTATTTTATAATTTTATTTATATTTTTGGCCTCAGCCTGTCAGTGTGCTTTACCCCGTGGGGTGCCCCTTCTAAACGTACGTAATCAGTTGTGTGCGCATTACGGGTTGTTCGAACCCCTTTCATTAATATCTTTACTGATGTAAACCGATCAAGATCTTGTTGGGTGGATATGAGATCACATTATATTAACCGTATCTTGTTTATTTTAACTTTGGGGTTGTCCTAAAAGGAACCCGCCGCCTCCGTTTGCGCTATACAGCTAAAAGTCATTTTGTTTCTAGTAAAAAGTCACTTCAAATGTTAACGATTTAATAAAAGTGTTTCGTACAATTATATTTTGCGTTTTTTTTGTAACTGTGGCGTGTGCCCGGAGGGTTATTTTTATACCTCCACACTTACCAAGCGAGGTGCGCTCTGGGGACTCCCACACCCGGGGATTGGCCTGGGCTCCGTGTCTTTTTTTTTAACGTGGTGGCGCTCTACCAGTCGCCTCAACACTGCCGAATGTTATTGTCCGGAACCGGCACGACATCTGCGACTGAGCTGGCGGCACGGAAGCTCTTTCCGTACATCCACCGTGGAGGTAAGTGAGGACGTTTACCCAGGTAGGTCCACGTTATCGGTACCACCCTGGACACTAAGTTCGCTACCCCTCCCTGGTACTACTTTATTTACGTTATTTTGCATTTGACAAGACTGTGGTAGCAAAAGTTTTGGCGCCCAACGTGTGGGGCTCGAGTTCTTTTTTGTCGTGCCATTTTGAGTTTTCAGGCTTTAGTTATTTTCGCTCCCCCCTTTTTTTTTTATTTCTCTTTTCTACTGGTTACTTGCGCTGCGTTTTCGCGGTAGCGTCTTGGCGTTCCGGTTGAGTGTTTTTTTATTCGTCATGGATTTTAAAATGGATGTTGACGGTTGTCGCGGATGAGTTAGGTATGAGTTGCGCATACACGGGTTACGGAGTCCGGTACTGTTGAGATCATGCGAAGGACTCTTAGACAGTTAACTAAAATGTCTAATAGTATTAGTTACGTGCGGCCTAAGCATCCGTTCACCTTTGAGGAAGATTGTACGGCTATTAAAGCTAAATTAACCGAGCTTACGCAACTCACGATGTTTTAACGATTCCCGTAAATCTTCGGAAATTCCGTAAGCTGTCATCTAAGATTGCGCATTTGTTTGGCGTATCAATCGCGCTGTGTCTACGTCGGAAGAGCAAACCACGGCTCGTTCGGAATAATAGTTCAGCTTAGTTAGTTTGTCTCGCCAACTTACTTTAAGGCCAAATGTTTGAAGAACTTCCACTTTGGGTCAATTTTCCGCACTGGATTTGTCGGCTTAGGTGATAACGCGCCAGAATTGTCTGATTCCTCGGACGGTGATATAGGAACCGTTGAGCCCGTTAACGCGTGTCGGCAGCGTGTCGTGAGTGGACCTAAACCGGTACCAGTATGTCTTGGGCCTTAAGTTTAGTGGACTTAGGGAACGTCGTTAGCGCCTTTTTAGAGAGGTTAATGAGTTGAAAGTGGCAAGAAATTCCACAAGCGAGATATTATATCGTCCGCAATTGATCTTTTTTCTGACCGTGCTTTGATTTGGTACCGCGCTAATAGGGATAGCTTTGATTCTTGGGAGGACATAGCTCAGGGTTTGCGTGAGGAATTTCAACCTTCGGATTACGACGACCGTTTGTATGAAGAAATTAAACATAGAACACAGGGTGTTGACGAGCCCATTGATTATATATATCGATTATGAAGGGATTGTTCGCGCGGTTAACGGTTCAATTACCTGAAGCTACCAGACTGAGGATATTATTAAAGAATATTCTGCCTTTTTATCAAACGCAATTGGGTCTCACTGAAGTTACGAGCATAGGACAATTATTAAATCTTTGTAGGAAATTAGAAGTGCGTAAAGCCTCCGTTGAAGCTTATGTACCGCCGCCTAGTCGTGTAAAGGCTTTAGAGCCCGATTTAGCTTACGTGAGCGCTCCTTCGCCCTCTATGTCGTGTGATGCTGTTCCGTTTACGCCTGTAGCTAACTTGCGCTGTTGGAACTGTAATGGTGAGGGGCACCGTCCTCTCAATGTACACAGGCAAGGAAGCGACATTGTTACCGATGCGGAACGCCTAATGTGACAGTACCAACTTGTCCAAAATGTTCGGGAAACGAACGACAGACGCGTTAGGAGGTCGTATGGCGTGTCGAGTTGTGGAAACGACCAACATCGAGAATAAGATTCGTCTTGATTTTATATTAGCTCACGCAGAGGACGATGAAAGACCGTACCTTCAGGTTCGAATTTTTGATAAGACTTTTCTTGGGCTATTGGATTCTGGTGCTTCGCGTACTATCCTGGGAAAACCTGGTTGGGATATTTTGAGAACTCTTGGTATTCCGTTAAAACGTAGAACTTCCACATGTACCGTTGCGTCCGACAGAAGTGCTGTGTGTGGGTGAAATTTCTGTCCCTGTGCAGTTGCGCGATCGAGAAAAACTCACGATATTATAAATTGTGCCTGAACTACCGCATGTCCTAATTTTGGGGTCAGATTTTTGGCGAATCATGGAATTATACCTGACTTGAGGAAAGGAGAATGGGTGTTCTCTCCCGAAAAGCATGTATTAGATGCGCTATGCACTAAACCTCATCTTACCGACCAACAGCGATTACAGTTGGAAGAATTAGTAGAAACTGCTTTTCCTAAGAGTGTTGAAGGCAAACTTGGTTGCACTTCGTTAGTTGAACACCATATTCAGACCAATAGTCCACCAATAAGGCAACGATACTACCCTATTTCTCCAGCCATGCAGAAAATCGTAGATCAAGAACTGGATAAGATGTTAGCCTTGGGAGTTGTAGAAAATCATCAAGCCCTGGTCTTCGCCTATTTTTGTTGGTGCCAAAGAAGGATAAGACTTACCGCTTTTGTGTAGATTACCGCAAACTTAATCAAGTAACAGAGAGAGATGCGTACCCTCTGCCTTATGTTTCTAATACTTTAGATAAGCTTCGAGACGCCCAAATATCTTACATCTCTCGATATTAATCGGCCTATTGGCAGATCCCTGTCGCGGAATCTTCTCGCTCTCTACTGCCTTTACCGTACCCAATCGCGGACTTTTCCAATTTAAAACGTCACCTTTTGGTCTTCACAATTCACCTGTACCTGGCAACGTTTTATAGATGGTGTGTGTTGGACCTGAATTGGAACCTAAAGTTTTTGTCTATCTGGACGACATCATTATTGTCACTCAAACCTTTGAGAACATAGACCGTACTTAAAGAGGTACTGAAAAGATTAAGGACTGCTGGACTTACTCTTAGTAAGAGAAATGTATTTTGTCGTGAGAACTAAAATATCTTGGCTACGTTGTAAATGGAGATGGATTACTTGTAGATCCAGACAAAGTTAAAGCGATTATCGAGATACCTACTCCTAAATCCGTCACAGAAGTGAGGCGAATAGTTGGAATGGCGTCGTGGTACCGCCGATTCGTGCCCAATTTTGCTGCCGTTATATCCCCATTGACTAACTTACTTCGTAGGAATCGCCCATTTACCTGGAGCACTGAATGTAATGAGGCCTGGTCAGCCATTCGTGAACGGTTGATATCTGCACCTGTTTTGTCTTGCCCTGACTTTTCAAAGGAGTTTGTTTGTAACAGACGGATGCCTCAGACTTTGGATTGGGAGCTGTGTTGACGCAAACTATCGAGGAGCAGAGAGAGTTATTAGTTACTTGAGCCGTTCTTTAACACCTCAGGAACGTAAGTTCTCGACGACTGAGAAGGAATGCCTAGCTGTTCTTTGGGCAATTTTAAAAATTGAGACCGTATCTGGAGGGTTCACACTTCACCGTCGTGACCGATCATTACTCCCTATGCTGGTTAAATAAATTGAATTCTCCAAGTGGACGTTTAGCGCGTTGGTCCGTGCGCCTACAGCAATACGATTTCTCGATAGTTCATCGTAAAGGAAAAGATCATGTTGTCCCCGATGCTTTGTCCCGGTCAGTACCTGTTCTTGATGTCGTTAGTGGAGACCGTCGACCGGATCGTTGGTATACCAAGTTGTATGCTGCCGTAGAGACATCACCAGAAAAGTACCCTACGTTTCAAATTATCGATAACAGGCTTTGTAAATACGTTAGACCACCCTATGGAGACCTCACTATGAGGCTGACTCTTGGAAAGAAGTTGTACCTGGAAATCGCCGAAATGGGGTCATACGCTCGTGTCATGATGAACCAACCTGTGGACATCTTGGAATTAATAAAACCTATCACCGTATCGCCGAGAGATGTTATTGGCCGAAGATGCTTGCTGACGTTATAAGATACATACGCCGCTGTATTCCGTGCATTACGTTCAAAACCTGAACAACGGAAACCTACTGGATTAATGGAGGACACACTTACATTGATTCACCGTGGAGATGATTAGTGTGGATATAGTCGGACCTCTACCCAAACCAAACATGGTAACAACTTTATCTTGGCTCGTGACCGATTGTTTTAGCAAATTACCTTGACGTTTGCTATGCGAAGAGCCTCCGCTAATATTATTATTAGACATCTAGAGAACGACGTATTCTATTATCGGAGTTCTCGAACTATAATTTCTGACAACGGTGTTCAATTTAGGTCGAAAGAATATCGCTCTCTAATGCAGAAGTATCAGGTTAAGATTCATATACTTCATACTACCATCCTCAGCCAAACCCTGTTGAGAGGAGTTAACCGTTTCTTAAGACGATGCTTATAGCCTATGTCTCGATAATCATCGCAGTGGGATGCTTTATTACCCAAAGTAACGTGCGCACTTCGAACCGCGAGTCACGAAGTTACAGGTCTAACCCCGTATATGATCAATTTCGGACGGCAGATGAAAATATCGGGTAACGCTGGTAAAAGGGAGAAAGGTGATGAAAAAGAGAATATCTCCGTAAGACTGAATCCAGAACAACTTATGGAAAGAGCGGAACATTTTAGTCAGCTTTACAAGGATGTTAAGTTGCGGTTGCAAAAAGCTTATGAGAAAGCTAAGAGTCGCTACGATCTTCGACGCCGTGATGATGAGTTCCTACCTAATCAACTAGTTTGGCGTAAGAACTTTGTGCTCTCTGATGCTGCCAAATACTATACCGCAAAATTGGCAGACAAATACGTAGGACCATTTATGATCCATCGTAAGATTTCGTCCAATACTTACGAACTGAAAACATGCCAAGGGAAGGTGCTTTCAGGCTCATGGAGTGGTAGTTTGTTAAAACCTCAACCTAATGATGACTAACGTTTCTTTACCCGTCCTGGTCCCGGGGTTATAATAGCTAGGGGTGAACCTGCCGAGGGTGGAGAATCCTCCAGAATGGATACCGTCTGTCACAGCTTTATCGTCTGTTGCTGTTTAGTACGTTTTCCGTCGCGTGTTACGCGTTTGGTTTCGGTTTAGGCGTTGCGCCTTTGAGGTTTTGGGACTTTAGGTTTGCAGGTGGGCCGACGAATACTCCTGCGGGTTGTGACCGAGGCGTAAGAGGCGTCCTAAATTCAACTCGTTTCAGCCGTTGAACTTTGGAAGCGCTTTGGACGGGATTCTATGTTTACGTTATCGCTTGGATCTATTTGAAGGTATTGTGTGTGATTCCTTCCCACGCTAGTGGTTGGCTGATAAACCCTTCTCACTTATCGGATGTGACCTTTTTTTCTTGATTTGTCCTACTTTTTAAGGGTGTTTGTTCCAATAACAGTCGTTCACTTTCGTGCCCTATGGCTGAATCCCAACAGTCTTCCTCTTTCGTATGGTTTCCGCGGTCAGTCTTTTTGTTCGGGATACGGATTGGATTTTTTTTGTTCTTGTTTTTGTTTCAGTACTACTGTGTCAGTCCGGATGGGCCTTCCACGACTTTAAACTTCTTTTTTTTTGTTTGGCCATTTACACCTTTCTTTTTTTGCCTTGGAACCACTTCCTAGACTGGTTAGCCGTATGGATGTGTGTGATTGGAGGTCAACCCTAATTCTCCTTCTCGTTTACTTTCTATCCACGTCCAATTTCCGCTTTGTATCCTCTAACTTATAGTGATAACCCTGATTTTAGTTGCCCTTTCTTTCCTTTTTTTTGAGCATATGATCGCCTCACGTGACATGTCTCCTTTTCTCTGGTTGTTGGGGGTTGTCACTTCGGGTGGCCTTGGTGCGGTTCTGGGGATTTAGCAGCACAGCTTTCTTTCCTTCCTTCGCCGTGTGAGGTAATGATCACCCTCACATCTGAGCTTTGGTTGAGGCTTGCCTCGCTTTACTTTCCACCTACTTTAGGTCCTCTTCTGGGGTGTTGGTGTCTGTCCGGTGTCGTGTTTGTCCTGCTTTGGTGTGGTTGCCGTCTTCGTCCAGATTGTAGTTTCGTTGTTATGATTTCTTTTTTTTTCTATCCTGATTCCGGCCGATTTGCGAAGGGTCCATGTGGGTGTTCGGATCAAGGGTTGCTCCTGCTTTGAGTGATGTTGAATCTTGTCTGGTGCTGTGGTCAAGCCTTCCTCCTTCTTTTTGTTTTTTTTTTAGGTTTCTTTAGTGGCGCAGGTCAAGGAAATTTCTGCGAAAATTTCTTTCGAGGAAGGGGGGAATTGTTACGTTCAGTTTCTTTTCTTGTACGCGCTAGCGTATAGTTAGGGTTATCGCTTTCCCGCTGTCCGTCTTCTGTATGTGGACTCTATGTTCATCATAGTAAACTCCCATCTCAGGGTCACTCGTCCGTATCGCCTATAGATGTCGCATATTGTGCCGTTCATGGTCATCTTTTTTTTTGGGCTGTTAACGCGTATGTTATCCAGGACTTTCGGAATTTTCCGTAGGCCCGCTCTCTGCAAGTAATTGTCGAAGCGAGCGAACGCGACTGCGGGTTGATTAATTTTTTTGAAGTGCCATTTTGGAAGGTTTTTATCGCTTTTGCGGATTTGATGATCTACCCGTATTAATACTTTTGTGGTGAAATTTATCGTCTTAGACGCCGTTATCGTATTTCGACGAAATTGTTGCGGATTGTGGTTTTGTCGAGTTCCACGTTTCTTCTTGCTTTGCGTCAGCTGTGCCCTATTTGACCCCCAAATAGGGTTGTGGTACGGGACACCAGCGACTACACGAGCCACCACGTGTCGATACCCCGTACACCGGCAAGGAATTTCCGGCGGCTTCGCAGCGTTGTACGCCGTTTGATTCTGTGAGTGCCCCGCTGTCGGCTGAGGGACACCCAGGAGCGCCAGGTTGACGTCTGGCCTAGCCCCGAGGTAGAACCATCGACGCCCTCGTGAGGTAGGATCGTGTTATTTTGCTTTTCACGCCATCGCGGGTTAGACGCGCGGAAGCTGTTCCGACCTGGGACTCAGAACTTCTATATTTTACTTTTTTCCCTTTTCTTTCCCTGTGACGGCCGTGTACCGAATTTATTTTTATTACGCTTAATTTTTACCGTATGTAATTCAACTCTTAAAGTGATAGTCTCCCTGTAAACTTGTATATTAACTTTTGTTTTACCTTCATTTCAATTTCGAACGTACAATTTACCGTAGAGATCGCTCTACCCGTCCCCTCAGGACAAATAGTTGTTATTTATAATTTTTATTTATATTTTTGGCCTTCAGCCTGTCAGTGTGGCTTTACCCCGTGGGGTGGCCCCTTTCTAAACGTACGTAAATCAGTTGTGTGCGCATTACGGTTGTCCGAACCCCCTTTCATGTAATATCTTTACTGATGTAAACCGATCAAGATCTTGGTGGGTGGTATATGAGATCACATTATATTAACCGTATCTTGTTTATTTTTAAACTTTGGGGTTGTCCTAAAGGAACCCGCCGCCTCCTGTTGCGCTATACAGCTAAAAGTCATTTTGTTTCTAGTAAAAAGTCACTTTCAAATGTTAACGATTTAATAAAAGTGTTTCGTTACAATTTATATTTTGCGTTTTTTTTTGTAAACTGTGGCGTGTGCCACGGAGGGGTATTTTTATACCTCCACGCTTACCAAGCGAGGTGCGCTCTGGGACTCCACACCCCGGGATTGGCCTGGGGCTCCGTGGTCTTTTTTTTAACGTGGGTGGCGCTCTACCAGTCGCCTCAACACCTCCGAAGTGTTATTGTCGGAACCGGCACGACCATCTGCGACTGAGCTGGCGGCCACGAAGCTCCTTTCCCGTACATCCCACCGTGGTGGTAAGTGAGGACGTTTACCCAGTAGGTCCACGTTATCGGGTACCACCCTGGACACTAAGTTCGCTACCCCTCCCTGGTACTACTTTATTTACGTTATTTTGCATTTGACAAGACTGGTGGTAGCAAAGTGGCAAGCGGTGAGCCACTCTCAAATTGGCTCCGGTTTCAGAAGGTCCGTTTTTAATTTATTTATTGAATGTTTTACGTTTGCACTCTTTCATGTATAATTGAATAATTCGTGAGGCATCAGATATTTAGTCGTTCTACTAACGACGCTGTAAGTACGAAGATGTAGTTATAAGGTGTTATAGCAATCATCACTGAATCACATACCGGGTGTTCCAAAACGCATCTTCAATATGGAGTTTTAAACTAACAAAACTTTTTGTCTTTTAGACGGAGCATACTATTTTTTTTACCACAGCATTGAATGCATCGTAAAATTTCACATCGATTAGTATTAGGGTTTGGCATAGCTATTCTTGATAGTTTTTGGAAATATTAGGATTTCTTCCATAAAATTGCTTAAAGTATGACGAAATTCATACTAGTTTGAAGTGATTTTTTCCTACAGAACACTGTATATATTATTTTTCACAATGATGCGTTGTCGTCCTTGTACTTACATCAACGTTAATAAATCAAATATCTATAATCTCTAATATTACACTATTTATTTCATTTTATTCGAAAGGGTACTAACCTCAAAAATACAACAGAATTGCAAACATCTTAGAAACGGTTAAGTAGTAAGTGGTAGTATTAAATAAGAACGAGCAAGAAATTTTCTCTTTTCAATATGCAATTATTTCATTTTCATTCCACGATGATGAAGTTTGATTCAACAAGTCGCTCAACAAAGAAATTCCCGAAAATGCCACCTTCATGACACTGAAGTAGCCCCGTGACCCGTAACGGCCATTTTTTTTTGCACTCAGTGCGTGTTCTTTTAGTGCCAATCTACTAGAGACGCGCATTTTGAGAATTACCTCAGCTTGACCTAACCTGCTCTAACTCCCATGTTAGTTGGACCCCGCTCAGCCAATCGTATTTGCCAGTCCAGTAGTACATACTTTAGGATACAAATTCCAAAATTTGTCAAAAAGAAATATTTTTTTGCGCTAAAAATATATAATTTTTAGTCCATTTCTCATACCTTTAATTAAATGTTTTTTGGAATTTAACTCTTGACTAGTTCAATTTATAATTCGGAGTTTCACTATATAATTTACTCCCTATACCTTGCAAATGATAACTGATATTTTGTATAATATGACGAGACGCTAATTACAATGGAATTATATTTTAAATTATTTATTTTAAACTTGGAGAAGTTTCGTATCAAATTAACATCGATAAATAAAAGTTCATCGATGTAAATGATCACATATTGATTTGGTGCAGTTATTATATGCTTATATGCATCCTGATAATGAAACATGCCAATCTAAATCTATGTAAATATAATCTACTTTAATTACCGTATACGGCGCTATGTATTACAATTTTTAAGATTAAAAACTAAATGGCAAAAATATTAACCGCCTGAAAAAAACATCTTGACGGGTCATAGATAGGGACTTAGCGATAGAACAGCCTTTACAAATCGTCCCAATCCGCGGGTCGGGGCGGGCTGAGACGGGCCTCTCACCTCTAGTGTATACCATAAACTTTCCTGTTGTTTAAAACATTAGCCTTCATGATGTAAATAAAATATTTAGATTATTTTACTGTATTTTTATTTTCTATAATTATACAACAAATCTTTATACAAACATGTAACTACTTAAATAGTAGGTAACTTATTTCTTAAACAGCCATATTTAAAGTACACAACTTAAATATAACTTACATGCTAGAAATGGAAATATTTACAATATATATTTACACCAAAAAATTTACAAGGTCATGAGGAAAATAGAATTTTGTATGACAGTAATATACTAATTATATACACTTTACATTCATATATGACACCTGACAGATCCTTAAAAACAAGTGCAATGTCTGCTTACACGAAAGACGACAACGATTTTTTACAATTTTTTGGTACATTTACCACACATGAAAGTTTTGAATCTGTATTCAATTCCGAGTTTTAGGGCTGGGAATTGAAAAAAAAAACATAATTATGCTCTACACATTGCATTAGTTTAGTGTCATCGTAGTAAAGATATGGAAAATTCAATTTCCCATTCTACTATAAATCCTAAGTCGCACACCTTTAATGTATTTAATGTAAGCCGTCTTAGAAACAAACAATATTCCACCTCAACACTTTCATTGTATAATTTATTCCAAATCCATTGATTTATATGAATAATTTTTTGTTGGTTTTACTATTTTAAAATGTACATAATTCATGATAATATTTCCATGGTAGATTTCACAAGACAATAAATGCGAATTAAACCACATCTACGACACAGCGAATGTTACCGACCTAAAACGACAAATTAGCCATTGTTAGTGCAGAAAAGCTGCGAGGAATTCAGAATACACAGCGTAGAAGCGGTAACATTTATTGCATGGTGGGTGTACAGAGTGTCTCAGCGAAGACTGGGTCTTTGTTTATAGCTGTATTTCTGATTTTAGGAAAAAGTTTTTTGTACAAAAATTTTACAGAATTCAATGCTGCATAACCTAGAAATATGTTTGACTTCACAGGCTGTTCCAAAAGTAGAAGAACACATACTTACACCGTTATTTTAAATGAAACACCCTATATATTATTCCGTTTTTAAATTCTGCGTAGAATTCTGCGTGTTGAAAAAGGCCCTGCTGGAAGCTTTCGGTTAAGGCGGCGTAGTTTGTATTTATTTTATCAGATAATATATAAAAGTAATGACAGATTTAAACAAAAAATGATATTTAATGATAATTATCAGAAAGAATAATATCTATTTTTAGTAGGGCAGGCAATGACAATTATTTCACGAGCATAATAGTTAAACGTCAGAACTGTCAATATATATTTTTGTATGCAATACTTTGTCTTTGTTACATCTCAGTGATTGTTTATTTATTTTCTTATATATTCACTTAATTACTTAAATAGTATAAACCATTAAAAATCACTTAATGTTTGTCTTTTGTTTATAATAAAAAACAAATGAACATTAAATCACAACAAATACATCCTTAAATAAAAATATTTACATGTAGCAATCATCGTTAATTATCAATATTTATAGCAAATGCTCAAAAATATGTTCTTTTTCTGTTAACCATATTTCTACTCTCTATTGCAAATTTTGGGGTAGTTTTTTTTAACAATTTTACGAAATGGATGGAAATACCTTCCTCATTCTATTCTTCCCATTTTCCTATCTAGAGGCCTCTTTCTTATACACAAATTTCTTTAGGTAGCCCCCAAAAAGGAAGAAATCACGGAAAACGTACTGCATAAAACAAATTATTTTTTGATAGCTTTGACTTTTGATTATTATAAACTATTATTAATTAAATATAATGGTTGCTTAGTAGGTTATGATAATAAACAACTCCCATAGCCTACCAAACATCGGTAATATAGTTTCTGCTACTCATAGACGAATGACATTAAATGTCTTTCTATTTTCAAAAAAGCGTATTACTAATTTTTGTATTTCATGATCTGATACCGATGTATGCTAATTTGCGGCTTTATTTAGTTATATCGCGTTTATATATTAAGGTGAATTGAAAATTGATGGAAAATTCATTGGATTTATTTAAACATAATTATCTACAATATCCTGCATGAGTCGTCACAAATGTTAGTATGAATTGAAAGGGCTTTGCATAAGGGTTAATTTAGCATAAGCTAAGTTATCTTCGGTTAAAGTTAAGCAAATGTTGGTGGACACCTGTATACAATTATATCGATTTTAATTTCACTTTTATGTCAAGCTAAGTATGTATGTGTGATATTTAAAATATGAATATCTAAAACAAATGCATATACAAACAACGCCGCTTTAACCGAAAGCTTGCATCAGGGCCTTTCTCTATAAAAGTGTAAATAACACCGTCGTTATTACAGATAGACATATAGTAGCTTATTTAAAGTGATCTTATTTCTCTACGTAGAATTTAAAAATGGAATAATATACAGGGAATTCCATTTAAAATAATGATGTAAGTTTGCGTTTTCCCATTTTTGGAACACTCTGTATAGTCAAAATATTTTTATATTACGCAGAATTGAATTCTGTAAAACTTTGTATAAAACAATTTTCCCTAAAATCAAAAATAGAGCTGTAATCAAAGACCCAGTCTTCGATGGCACACCTGTACATTATGTACTATTAAAGGAGAATACTCTTTTTGGAAAAACGAACGAGGTTGGTCCCTTCAAACTAAGTTCACTCGGTTCTTATCCAAGCCATTTTTATGTTGGTTGCATCATTTTTTCGGAAAAGCATTTGCTATGTATTTCGAAATAAACAAAATTAATTTGAAAAAAAGAGCAGAATATACTTGTTGATCACCACTGAAAGTTATTATCTTCCAAATCCAATTTCTCACTGTTCAATGGATGAAACTCAAAGTTTTTCTTGTGTTTAACCTTTTGTCATATAATACCTTAGCCAAGGACTTTTAAGTATATTATCTGGTTAATCATTGATCACTTTATGGAATAAGCAACGAAGGATCGTTTTTCATATTTCATTTAAGCATTTTCCCATTTCCATTCATTTTTTAATAAAAACCACCGGCTGTGATTTTTTACCAAACTGTAGTAATCGTTTAATCAGTTTTTTTTTTGGTACTAAAAAGGAAAACGCATTCTTTTCAGGGGAAATGATCTTCTGAAAATGTTTATAAAAACGTTTTATAAAACATGAGCTTTGGGTTTTATTATTTAAGTTTTTCCAATTTCCGAATTTTTTTAGGTATCATCTATTCGCCTAAAAATACAATACATTCATATAAAATTTATCATTAAAACTTATGAAACGATCTCTGCGTGCATTGTTTAACAATTTTGAAAAAAAATAATTTGTGCTAAATATAAATTAAATAGAACTATCGTCGTTCAACCCAAGAAAATTATATATAAACATTTTTTTAATTATCAAAAAAAATATTTTTTGATCCCAAGATGATAGTAGATAGTTCTTTATTATCGCGAGCTTAGAAAGTAGCTGGATAGTGTCCAAATGTATAACAAATAAATATAATAAATAAACACATCCCACAAATATATACCGTAAAAGCCACATCAACTACGAACAGAAGCGTGCGCTTCATGCATATAACGACGTATCTAGCGTTTGGAGTTTGGATGGCTCCTGTGGTATAGAATGACAAGCATGCTAATTATGCCTGTTAAAAGCTACGTAAAAGAATATTATTCTCTTTTCATTAATAAATAAATTCATTAATAATAGGTTATATCTGCCCTAACGAAAATGTGCAAAATGCCCCACACATTCATCCATGGAACAAAATGTATGGCATGTAAATATATTTCTCTTAGAATATATCACATGTTGGGGTAACATATTAAAAAGCTCAAGAATTGCAGATGAAGGGGGTTGTTTAGTATAATTCAATTTAATCTAAAACCACTTTTGCCTCTCACATTTTATGAATGCAGATGCCTATTTTTTAAAGTTATTTTTATTATCAAATATATATATAAAAAAAGAATATCAAGGATATAAATAGATCGAAATTATTTTATATTTAGTAGACTAAAGACTGGAGTCGCGATCATAAAGATGCACACCATGTCTGAAGATTGTTTAGATAAACCCCGCCAATTTATGCTTTGAAAATCATTTGAAAAGGCATGATGGTGAAAATATTTTGCCTCGTAGTCTCCCAGCCACGTTTGAAGTTGTGTCTTAAACTTAATCGTATGACAACCGTATGCTAAAGATGCGAGTAAAAGAAGAAATAGGCTTCCTTCAATTACAAGGAACTGGTATCGGACTTGCTCAGATTCTCACTGCTTTCTTTTCTACAACCCTACACAATCATAAATATCGCATCCCTCTTTATGCGTCCATACAAATTAATATTAATTTGTAGTAATATTAAAACGAATTTATGAGAAATATGTTCAAAAGTTCTAATGCTATGCATACAACAAAGCTAAGATTTTTAGTAAAATTTTACAAAACAGAATGATACACAGCGACACAGTGTTAGGAATGATTAGAAATAAAAATTTTACGTAAATCCTCTTTGGTAGTTGAAGATATGCTTGTGGGGATTCGTAAGTTTTTTAAGTTACTTAATATAAGCCCGTTTTATGTGTATACTAATTCAATCTCGATATTTGTGAATATTATCTAATATAAGACCAGGGCTAGTAACTTTAACAACCAAAAGGAACTCGGTATTTACAACCTTCAACAACAGCTGTTGGTACAGCATCACATGAGCGGTATGGGTTATAAAGAACAACTCTAAATTTAGCAGGACAGTAAATAAGATATCTGTATTGAATAATTTTGTTTCTGAATATAATTTTGAGCTGCCAGTAAATTGAAAAAGAATAGAATTGAACACCGAGGTACGCCCCAACGGAACGCCAGGTAAAAAGGATTTAGCACGCCGGCCGTCCTAAGTTAGTTCAACTAGCTACCTACAACAACGTGAATAATTTCCCATTAAAGAAAAGGACTGTTCCATTGAAACATGGCAGGTTACTACTTTTCCACAACATCATTGCTACTGGTTATCTGGCTATAATGACATATTTAAAGACGAATAAGACACATTGGAGCTTTGAAATACTTGTTCTGAAAGATTCCGCAGATACGAAACCAAACCTTTTATTTATTTTTTGTTATAAAGTGATTTAACTATCAAATGTTACAATTAGATTTCCGTTTCATGCTGAAAAGACGTATCAACATTATTCGTTTATTTTCTTTTACAAATACTGGTTGTGCATTGAGAAAAAAATCTTTTGCCGCTAATAAGTAGAGTGGTCAGACGTGTCTGCTTACACAGGCCGGATTCGTCTCGCGCTATGCAGAGCGTTTAGCCATAATATATCTTCAAGACAGTAAAATCACTCCCTCCGATTCCTGTTTCTAGTATCTAATATCAGTGTTAGTCGAGTCTTGGTGCGAGATAGTATAATTCTCCGTTAATGTTTTACGCATTGTAAAGGTAATACAATGTCGGGCGTAGAAAATCCAAGAAAACGACCATTGTTTCATAATGTAGAAAAATATATCGGTGAATTCCAGAATTTACATTGGGGGTAAAATAGTTTGTATGCGATAAACAGTTATTATGCTGGCACAAATCGAATCATTGGTGGTTGCGCATCTGATGCGTTATCTACCTATAAAGATTATTTTAATTATGCGTGTGTTACATCCGTAGATGTTAAACCGTCTTTTTCAAAATATAAGCATGTTTTAATCACAGCGACAAAAGCGGTTTTGTGAGAAAAATCTTGAAACATTTAATGCTACAAAATTTTCAGCAATCCTATACCATTTCTGCCGCCATCTTCACGACAATTTCTGTACTCGTAGAATATCTTTAACGTATTTGTTACTATAGGCCAGAAAACTTTGCTATTATATGTTTAGAACACCATGTCGTGATGATTTAACTAATACAATTTTGACGTACTACTTTGTCTGTAACTGTACCGACTTTGTATGAAATAAATAGTTTCTTTAAAAAAATCATACTTGATATCATATATCTAAACAAATATTTTTTGCTGTTTAACTAATTTATTTGAATAAAAGATATTATTTTAAAGAAATAGTTTGATTACTAGCATTAATCTTAAGTTACTACATCTAATTCAAATAAAGTTTCTTTATGTGAAATAATTTTTTTCAAAGATATGTACTTTTTTGTGGAAAATAATCTTTTTTTTTCAGTGTACAATATAGCTTCTCATGAAGGACATCATACTTTTGTAAAGTCACTACATAGAGGAAAAAAACGCTTTAATGTAGTAAAAAAAAATGAATGGTACATGAATTTACGATCTCCTTTGAAACTTAGAGTTTTGTTTCAACTTCATCGTATTATTTTATTTAAATGCCTGGCGTTAATGTTACAAATTTGATACTTAGAAGAGTTATAATTGCTATCGCTAACTTGTTTATAAATTGAAACTAAATATCGAAAACTCTTTGCTGTCAACAAATAACGCATTAACATTTTTATACCCAAAGGGATAAGGTTAATAACATAATAACCACTTTCCAAAACCAAAAATATAGTGTTATAAATCGTATTGCAGTGTGTAGCTTATAGTTAAGTTTGAACATATTTTAATCGTGCTTTGAAAAGTAAAGGCGTTAAATGGCTTCTAACAAGAGAAATCTGTTAGAATAATTCAAATTTTTCTTGTTTCCATCGTTTTCTCACAAAAAAAAAATAAAAACTCAGATAGACTATTTCATTTTTGATGGTAATCATTGTAAGTTAATTTCAGTGATATCATCATTCTTTGGGATAGATAAGTACATGTCTTTCCGTGCGTACTACTATAATTTATGGTGTTTTAGGTGTATATTTACATTAAATAGGACGGTTTATCGGCACGAAAACTGACAGCCCTTCTTCAGTAAGGTCGCCAAACATCAGAATGTCTCAAATTCGAATTTCTGTACGTTTTTATGTCGCTCGAACTAACTTCGTCTCTTTGTTTAACTAAAGTAACAACCGCTTTTCTTCCTCTACACACAGTGAGATTGACGCCTTCGTCTTTGGTGTTTGTTTTTTTACTATCCTCTTGCGACGTGTCATCCCTTCTCTCGTCATTGTCTTCATCTTTCGTCGTATCCGCTGTCATACTTTCGCTTGCATCTCCTGCATCTACCCTAGAACCAGAACTGTCTGGATTCTGACTGGGTTCCTGCGGAGAGCCACTTCTAGTCGGCAGTAAAGAATGATGCTTCAAATGCATCCACGACCACTCTTGCGGATAGAAATGGGAATACAACCATTGACCCGGAGGTGGTATCAAAGGTGTGTTCAAAAACAAACTCGCCGCCAGAGCATTATTGAACAAGTGATTATTTTGCATAGGGGGCGCTGTAAAACCAGGAAAAGCAGGAGATGGTTGGGGCGAAGGTGTTGGCGAGGCAGTAACTGATATGTCGTCTTCGGCAGGTGAGAGTGGATCACCACCAGCCGTCGTTAAGAGACCCACTTGGTTCGGTGAACTTTTCGGTGATGTGGTACTGTGAGCGTTACAGTTTATTGATATTGGACCTAAAGATGATGATGTTGGTTCTAGAAAAAATAAAAATTTCTCATTTACTTTTCGTGAACACGGCAGTTTTAGGTGAGCTCACCATTTCCTAATCTGGGTGATGTATTTACAGGTCTGTCCAACGCGGCGAACATGTGGTGAGGAAAATGCGGGTGATGGTGATGTAAGAATGGTCCAGAAGGATACGGATGCCTTCCACTAAGCAGTGCCCAGTCAGGATGATGCGTAGGCAGACCTAGATGGTGGGCTAACCCTGAAACAAGAAGTTCCACTTTAGAGCAAATTCATATTAGCAAACACAAGCATTTATAAGGAGCATATTAACTGATGCCTTATAGGGAAGCCTTTTAACATGGTGAAACTGTAAATTTTAAAAATAAATTCCTAGATTACATTTTGTTAAATTTTATATAATAACTCCAAAACAATTAACTGTGAAAAATAATTTTGCTTTTTTTAAGAAACCTTTTACAGTGTATTGCCAAATTAAAAGATAAAATAAAAGGGTTTCTGGGACATTTCACTATACGCGACACTAATATAAATGAAGTTTCCTCACCTAGGCGAAATCATGTGCGAATGTTCACGCAGGTTGTTGAATTAAACAAAATCAGCTCATATTTACGAAGGAGAATGTGTTCTAACATAAATGTCCTTTTCTTTTGTATTATGAAATATCAAAAAACGAATAAGTACTGCAGTGGCATATCTAATTTTGTAATATAATCTAAGTATGATTAAAATATTTAAACAAGATGTTATAATTTCAACGTTAATGCAATATTTATGTTGGTATCAATCCTTTGAGAGGATGTATTTAATTAATACGAAAATAAAGCGCAAATTAATCTATATAAAAGAATATCTAAATTGCGAAGAATGGAAATTTCAAATGAAAATAATATAATAATACATGACATTAATTTAAATGAAGTTTTCACAGCTAGGCGAACAAATATGCGAATACTCGCGCAGGTTGTTGAGTTAAACGAAATCACCTCAAATATACGAAGAAGAATTAATGTTCTTTTCTCTTTTGTATTACGAAATATTAAAGAAAAATAAGTACTACAGTAGCATATCTGATTCTGTAATAAAATCTAAGTATGATTAAAATATTAGTTTCAACATTAATACAAGGTGGCGCAAAATTTGGATTTCATTTTTTTTTTGTGTACAGAAGTGAAGTTAATTAATAAAAACTTATATTGTGAACCAGAAATATTTATTTAAATCTTAAAAATTTCTGTTGTTATACTCCACTAAATGACCACCTCTAACGTTAATGCAGTAATGGGCTCCTTTTAGAGCATTTTTCATTACAGTCTCCAACATCTCAGGTGGTATGCCCGCAATTTCTTGCCGAATATTGGCTTTTAATGCTTTCAGAGTTTCAGGATGATTTACAAAAATGCGATCTTTGAGATACCCCATATCACCGTTTTTGGAAATGCGACGCCCTGGAAACATTCTTCTCAAAATAGCAATTGTTTCCCGAGCTGTGTACGCCGTGGCAGAGGTCCAGCCAGGCAAGGTCTTGCCAGAAGAGGGCATAGTTAATTTACCAAAGATTTAGGCACCGAATTTATATATCATCGACTTTATTTATTAAATAGAAATTGAACACTACTTAAACATAACAACCTCAATGAGTGCAATTGTCGAAATAAGCACGAACGCAACAACATAATTGTTGTTCTAGACTACCAACACACAGACATGTAGGTTGACTGTGTCTGATATGAAGAGTCCGTAAAAACTGCAGCATCTTGGCTTTTTGTATTCAGTCTTCCACTTCTTTTACCCCCCACACATTCCAGTGTCCTAGTACCTTGTACTAATCTCTACAGGCTTCTGGCTAGTTGATCGAAGTAATGCTCTGGGTTCATTTTCTGACTTGCCAAAAACAGTCGGTACCTACAATGTTGATCTCAATCTGTCACCATGCGAAGATGATACCTACTCGATAGTCTTTTTTTATGGTCTCTTAATAAAGGCCTTTCCAAGAATTTGCTAGATTGTTATTACAGCCTTCTTTCAATTTCTCTATGACCCAAATCCTTACCAGCTGTCGTGCTGTGTTTTCACAGGTAGAAATCTTTAATTTTGAAGTTAAAAGTACTTGTAATTCAATTATGGAAATAGAATCTGAATTGTTAAAAAAAATTAACGTTAAAACAACTTTTCTGTTACATAATAAATGAATTTGATATTAAATTACAAACTTGCTTTGAGAAGATTAGAGTTGGAATGGGAATGAATAAATTCAATAAATTGAAAGAGTTATCCTTCCTTAATAATTCAAAATGAATGATTCAAAAATTTATGAGACACTAGTATTCTCTCTCATATATCAGGTTTTTTATCTCTTGACCCTAAATTCGGCATTTCACCTGTAGCTAAATCGTTCAATTTGCTTCAATTTTTGACTGATGTTTAGAATATTATTAATATTCATCCTGTTAAAGATAGAAATATCTTACAAGCTAGAAGCACTAATGTTATCAATTTTCGTTCACTGATTCACCATCTATATACCATAAACTATTTCATGAAACTAAACGCTTTCTTACTGATTATCCTGAAATTTATGTGTTACAGACGGACAAAGGTGATTGCATTGTAGCTGTCAATAAAAAATATTGCATACAAAAATGTAGGCTTGAAAGAATAGAGAAAACAACTTTTCACGATACTGTATATGATAATGGCGAATATCATCACCAGGGAGTCTATGTTGAATGCAGTTTTTCACATAGTATGGGAAACTGCGCTCAACATAGACTCCCTGCTTGATCATTAATTTTTTTAACTAACAGCATGCTTTAGTATACCGTTTAAATAAGTGCGTGGTTAACACACCTACAGATGGCTCATTACTGCCTCAAAACAGTATATGCAACATACCTATCTATAGTAACTAGTTTATCTATGGGGCAAGGAGTATAGCTTGCGCGCCCTCTAGGAGCCATACGCCTCACACTTACCCACAAGCGACCGTAGCATAAAGTCAGCAATGCAGTCATTGATCTAGCTCGGAGAGTTCATGGACAATCAACCCCGCTAGATGGCTCGTAGAAATGACAACCAGACTGCGTATGATCGTGACTCCAAAAAGGGCTTACCATGACGTAATGAAACACCAAAGAAAAATGCCTAAATACAATGAACCGATAGAGTTTGCCACTTGGCGGGGCTCATGGTCTATTGTAGGAATCCCCATACTAGCAAGAGCAATGAAAGAGGAATAACACTATGGACGGACTCAAGTTTATGCCTACCAGGTGCCATTGCCGCTCCTCCGAGTGTATAAACCCACTTTCATCGCTATCATATCTGAACCTTTAGGTACAATCATCCACTAGGCAGGAACTCGAGTCCGTTCCTAGTGTTATATCCCCTTTCATTGCTTTTGATGATATGATGATTTCTTTAGCTACTAAACTAGCCAATGGTTAAAACACCGTATTAGCCAAAACAAGGGTGACTGTCGCATAGATAAAAAATCGTACGCATTAGCTAATCACTCCAAAGAGAATATTGAAAATAATTATACAAACCGATTATTCTTAGAAATGGAACAAATTAAATCAATTGTAACTTTTAAAGCAGATATTGACCAGATAAGCATCGTCTATTCTAACATTATATCATTTTACCCGTTTTACCTGTTCTTTTAGTTTCATACCTTCTTTGCCGGTTTTGACTTATGGCTGAGTCTCGTAACTTTTTTCTCTTAAGCTGCTCTCCCGCCAATTTTGTTTACTTCATATTGGGGTTTGTGTATTTTATATTAACGGTCATTCATTATCAAAATTTAACATATGACATTTATGTACATTTCATTAACTTTAGATGGATATAAGATGCAGCGTTTGTATCAATTTTCGATTAATGGAATTGTTTGTTCCAACGGATATACCTAATTATTTGGTTATTTGGAATTTGTTCATATTAACAGATTATTGTATTTCACCTTTATAGTTTCTCCTGATGAAGCGGACAAACAATCTGCGAAATGTAGAAAAAGATTATTATTTTGTAAGACCTTATACTTTTGGCGGGTAGTGTATGTAAGCTACGGTACGTGAAGATACTTTAAAAAGTTCGCAATTAGAATTCCACCCTTCTTTACGCAAGAGCGGTTGACCGATACAATTAATTACTACGTCGAGTTCAATAAAAAGTAATTATTCTTCCTTATACGAGAGTACCAGCGCCAATACTTCTAAATGTATTATTTCTCGGCGTAATATTTAATATTATCATCCGAAAACAGGCAAAAATACCCGAGGCTCCTAACATCCTGCCGGAGGACTCAATAATAACCTCCATAATCCTATATTTTCCTGCAAACAATAACTTTCCAAGCCGGTATAGATCTTGATACTAAGGTTAGATCCAGGTCCTTGCGGCCCGCCAATAAGGTCTGAGGCTGCCCCACCCAACCAATAGGACGTCTCAGAGTTAACCCTTTCAGGCAGTGCTCGTCGGCCGTATAGCGCTCCTTCAAGATTCGCCTGGTCGACTTTAATATCGTGTGTTTCCTTTTCGGTTCGTTTATCCGACCGTTTTACTATATGTTTTATGATCGTGTTGCAATTAAATTTCAGTTCTCTGGTCGCTCGATTATCGATCTTCCGGCGGCCACCGCGACCGGGGAAAATGTTTTTAAGAAGAGAATCTAGCGAGGGAAAGAATGTCTAGCCAGGCCGCGCCGCTCCGTTTCGGTCGACCGAATAAGCCCGCTACAACGGGCTCTCGGTACAAAGTGTGTCGGCGTAATGAGACCTCTAAGTTATTGATTTTCATATTCCTACCACCTCAAGACAATAGGATCACCGTAAACACGTCAATTGCGTATGTCGTCACCTTATAACTTGCGATTGATTTTCATGTTTGTTTTGTAAATTGCCTTTCATTTTCTTTTATTACTTTCTCAGATGAGGACATGAAATTCTGAACAGCGGATTAAAATTTAATGTTTCTCAAACGAAGAACCAATATTATAAGGATATCGAACTTCTAGGAGTTTCACCCGAATCCATTGTTCAGTCAGCTGATATTGAACATAGCAATTTTATCACAAGTAATTTAAACATATTTTCGAGGAAAAAATAGTATATCAAAAATAACACGGTAAATTTAATCATAATGTATTAAAAAATATTAAAAGTAAAATAATAATTTAATTGTTACTAAAGCTGACAAAAGCGACCATGACAATAAAATCATTTATCTCAAATAAAAATATTACAAAGAAGCACACTTTCTCTTTGAATTCCTTTATAATTAGAGTTAAGAATATTACAAAGATTTCTACAACATTCATACATCACATATTTATGAAACTTTTATACCTAAATTTTAAAAAAAGATTTTTCTCCAGATTTTACTTTTATTCCTAGATTAAGCATACGATATTTTTTTTTGTTGTGGAGCCGTCTAACATGGAGTCTATGGAAACATTGCAACCTCTTGGCTTTTTGTCTTTAGTCTCCCATTTCTTTTACTCTCTCATTACACAGTCTGCAGTTGGTATCTCCAGCCCTGATCCCAATTTTATGTAGGTGTCCTTTCAATGTTCTTCTTCAGCCTTCTTTTTTGCTGGCCCTTTGATAAAGATATTACCATAAGCTTACGTATTCCGAGACACTGGAATAACACAACTTTCCAGTGACTTTTTTTATACGGTACGTGAAAACAGATAGTTTATCTGTACTAGAGTCGTTAGGGAATTTAAAAAATCCCACTGATTTTTTATTAGATACTTAGGATGGTTGCGTAGGAGGAATATAATTTTTTTTTGGATTAGGGCTCACGCAGGTACAATTGGTAATGAGAGGCCGGGCCAATTATTAGATTTGGGCTAATTTCAGCTAGTGTAGTTAAAAAAGCGTTTAAAGATAAACTTAATAATGATTGGCAAAGTAGATGGCATATTACCTTAAATGGGAGGTGGACTAGGAAATGTATCGGTAGCGTTACACGTTTTAGAGAAATTGGGATTAATTTATCGTATCAGGCCGTAGAATTAATAGCAGGTCACGATAATTTTAAATCATATTTATGTAGAATTGGGAGGGTTAATGATTCGCATTGTGAATGTGGTGGAGTAGATACAGCGGAGCATGTTTTATTTGAATGTCGCGTAGGGAAGTTATGGTATTAGCTAAAGGGTTAACTTGGCCGCGAAGCGAAACAGATATTGGAGATAATGAGTAAGTCGAATAGTGGGAATTTTCCAGTAATATTACTAACGGACTAGATAGGTTATGGCATGATATTTATATAGTAAGTATTTGTATTTGTGAATGAACATTTTATGCTCTTTAGTGGCCGGAATTAGTGTTAAACTGTAGTTTTAGTATGGTTAGGATATATACAGGTATTCTACGTAAGTGATTCAGTAAAAATTTATGATGTATTATTTATTTATGTTTGAGATTTTGGCACTGTAAAAATTCGAAATTCCATTTGGTATAACATAAAGTAATTAAAATCATTTTATTATTAAGCTGTTGATAAGTAATGCGGCATCTGCTATAACAGCGTCTTCTCCACAGGAAATTTTTTTTAAAGTCTTCGATAATTTAGATAATACCGTATTTATTTTAAACTTTATCGGCTTCTTTATCTATTGCATGTTCCGATTGCTGATCAGCGAATCCCACATTACTTTCTAGAACGGCGTTTGAAGTTAAAAAAACAACGCAAATCGCCATTTTTGCGCCCTCTTGTAAATCGAAGTGGAACGAGTATAGCGGTGCGGAATGACGTCACAAATAAAGTTTATAAAAACCCTTGACCTTGTCTTTTTGAATTAATTTTTGAAATAATTTGACATTAATCCCATTCAGAGCCAGCTACAAACATTTAAAGATAGGGCTAGTAGAGTGTGTTTAACAAAAAGTCGCTCATATCTCAAAATCTATTAAAGATAGGTGTAGGAAATGCTGATATAAAATGATAGGGGATGATTACAGGGTATTCTATTTTTAAAAAAATTAGTTTTCTGCATTTGAAAATAAGTCACTTTGTTCCTCAGTTTTGCACGGCCTGTATATTAAAATCTGAAGTGTGTGTACCGTTTCTTAGAGTTATATCTACACTCATAACATAGCAAATTTGGAGTCTCTATTTGCAGTATTAACGGAGATATTAATTTCTCAATGATGCAATGATTATGACTAAAAAGAAAGAAAAACTTAAATAATTCGAAAACGGCAATATGTACCTATGGGAATAGCTAAAGAAGGCTGACGTATTTATGGTCATAGAATCCAAAAATGAATAAAAAATTATATCATTCTACTTAAAATAACAAAGTTGACGTCCATTTCCGGTCAACCGGAAGTGATATTCAAATATCAGATCACAGATATTTCAGAAATATCAAATATAAGTAAATAATAAAACATCATAAACTTATAATGAACTACTTATGTGGAATACCTTGTATATAAATATTTAAAATATAGATCTTTAATTTAATTATTATTATTATTGGTTAGAGTAATTAGGATTGAGCTATTGTTAAGTATTAAAATAGGTATTGCTATTGTTTTATTTTTTTTAGATCATTACTTCTTTGCTGCTTGAACTTCCAATATGTGAAAAAGAGAACAGCTACGTGTAGACAGCAAGGCTGTCGGAATTTAGGGAATTCAGCACTCAGAAGGATAATAATAATTTGCGGGCTATCAATAACAAGGTCAGACACTTCTTCCCAGATCCTCCTAGAGTAAGGTTTTTGCCATGGTTTTCCCTTACTCCCTGGCCATTGATTTTATGTAAGTATATTGTATATAATCAATGTTCTCGACGAATGCTGGGAGATAACGAAAGTCGTTCCATGAGCGCATGTAATAACAACTGACAGCTGACCGATTCACAGTATACTCGCGATTACGTGAACTAATCACATTTCACATAAACACATATTTCTGCATTTCACATAAAATGGTATTCATATGGTCGCGAGGCTACTGTATTATATTTTTGTTATTGATAATCATAGGAAAATTATTAAGTTAGAGTAGGAACATTTCAATTGTTATGGAATTTATACAGTACTGAAAATAGGTAGCCTCATGTAGTACCTTTTAAGTAGAGCACGGGATTGGAATGATTTGTAATTATTTAGTTTTTCATAAAGAAAGTGTCCTTTTTGGTTCCCTTTAACCCAAGTTCTTACCTGTTCTCGTCTGTGTTTTTAGACACTCCTAGAACAGGTTCTGGGCCTAATATACATGTAGAAGATGATCCCTTTCTTACTGACTCATCGACTTTTTCGCGTCCTAGATTATACAGCTTTCTTAAACTTCATAAAACAGATAATTTTATTGAAACTTCTGTAAGTATCCTTCACCAAGTCACCCGCTTACAATTTACCGAAATGGCTCTGCACATAATTAAGAGATATCTTCTCTGATAACTTTAAATTCAGAATTAACAATAGTCGCCATCTTGCAAAAGAAACTTTACATACTGGCGATTTCTAATAATTTGTTTTTCCGTGATGTAACTAATCTGTCCACTAATGTCTCTAGAGGGCAAAGTGATCAGTTTAATCGATGATTGTATTTTAGTTACTTAGTAATATATCGGATGATCATTGTATGGACATATTGAATATACTCAATATTTGCTTCGAACAAAGCTTTTTCTACATTTAATAATGAAATTTTCGTTTTCATGCACCAACTTGAAACTAATTCTGTTGTCAATAACAACGTTTTCTCTAAATATATATAGTTTTATTTAAATTATGTTGATGACACCCTAATAGTCTGATCCGGAGAATGTCGCTGCGCGTAGCTTTTGCGAAAATTTATACACATGTTGTACAGGTATAAAGTATCACAATAACATTTGAATTGCGCGCCAGAAAAAAAAAATAGTGAAGGAACAAGAAACAGGCGGCGCTAAACGCAGTTTCAGTTAAGGTATCACAGTTTACCTTCTGGTAGATTATGTTCTGTGGGTGTGAGAGACATCAACTACTGCAAGCAATAGGATTTTTCTATCAATTATGAAAATTCTCATTTATGCTACATTCGCATACGAATTCGTATAATACACTACGTTTATCATTTCGAAGATGATTCATATTAACCGGTTGATATACAAATGAGGCTGTTACTGCAGACGCTTGTCTCCGTAGACAAGACGATACCAGGGTGGGGAACGGAACGTACACAGCAACACCCGGTCGGAAATGCGTGTTCTCAGAGGGCGCAAAGGTAAAATCCTGGGCACAGAGGGAATGCATTAGCGAAATAGCTAGGATAAAACCGTGATGATGGTGGTAGTACGTGCAGACTAGGAAGCCCTAAGACGTGGATATATCTTAGGCATTAGTTACGGAGAATTAGAGGATAAGGAAGAGTAAAGGGTTGCCCTACATTATGAATTAGGTATTTTACATGTCACGTTTGCCGATGGCTGCTGGTCTCGCTCTTTCCCGCTGACTTACTGAACGTTATACGTCACCGAGCTGTTCGCATTAGAGTACCGACTTACAAATATAGATGTGTACAGTAATGCGGGGATAAATATTTAATTATAGGTATAGTCTTCTTGGCCAAACCATAATTGTTGCCAGCATATATCTGGCCCAAAAGATAAATATGTTCTATTTCAAACTCACACAAATACATGATTATTATATATACTTTTAACGAAAAACTGTAACAATTTATAAGCCGTGTTATAATTATTGTCAAGCTGTAATGTAGGTAATAAATAATTACATTATTGTGGTAGTAGTAGTGCTGATAATAACAACAATAGAAAAAAATATTAACATAAATATACAAGTAAAATAAATTCCTCTTATTCCATACAATAATATTTTAATGTACACACTCGGAAAAATACATGCATTGATTTAAGCAAAAATCTCGTAAATTTGTATTTTTAATTTGTTGTGTAAACCTACCATCACCACCAATAATTTTTTGTCTGCGGTTTACAGGCAGTGGCAGTCAGGTGGCTGGATATACATAGTTGTTAGCTATTTATGTAGTGTTATAAAAATACAGTCACTGCAAAGAGAATTTAACAAGTTTGGTTAACTAAACTCCAAGTGAAAATTATAGAGCAAGATGTTTAGCACAAACAATCTACAAATTATATACAAGGATTTTAGAAAAAATATTAAGAAGGTATGTCGAATACAAGTTGGAAGAAGAACAATAGCCTTTAGACCAGACAAACTAATGATAATATATTCATCATAAGAAACTTAATAGAGAGGAAAATAGAGCAAGGAGATGAAATGTATCTAACATTTATCGATCTAAGGTCAGCATTCGATACAATAGATAGAAGAGAAGTGTGGGAAAGTTTGGAAGAAATGGATGTACAATTACCTCAAAAAATTGTGACCGCGTTTAGTACAACGAATTCGTAGCTGTAATTCTGACATATCCACTTTAAACGCAATGCCACCGTAATCCGCTACGCAATGAACTATCGTCTCCAAAGATAATACCCTTTACAGTGCCCGACAAAGATGCCGCCACCTATTCGGAGATTTACATTCTCAGAATTAAAATCTTTGTAGTTTTCGCCAAAGAATTTTATATAATAAAATTCTGATTTTCAATTGTCTTGCTCACGTGCAAATTTTATTACAATATACTGTTCGTATTTTTTTCATATATTTTAGTTATTGTTAAATTTAGTTCCATAGTTTACCTGTGTGCGTTATATTAGTATTTATGTAAATAGTACTTTATTTTTGTAGGTAGTTTTAGTTCAAATAATTGTTTTTATTTCAGTGATAATAGGGTGTATGCAAAAATTGCAATAAATGTAATTTGATTTGTGCCAATAGAAATACAACATTAAGAAAGAATAACTGGACAATTTCCTTAAATGAAGTTAAAACTTTTTATGGGTATATTAGTAGAGTTACTCTGGTGCTGTTGTTGGTGCTAATTGTGTGTAGTATATTTGTTTTGATTAATTGCCGTTTGTTCGATCAAACGTCTTATATGGAAATGAGTATGGAGATAGTTTAAAAAGGTCAATAAAAAAAACCATTTTTGATAAACAAGATATATAATTCTTTTCTGTTTTTAAATATAGAAACATACCGTCGCGTAGAGTGGTCAAGTAATATGATGTTGAACTTGAAGAAATTTCTTTTCTGTATACAGGGTAAGTTTTTTATCTTGAGACCACGGAATATCTCTAATATATACAGACGTAGTGTAAATGACGTAGAACATTGTATACACATGCATGACAAACACTTAATTAACAAATTCAGAATTTAAAAATTCCTCAATTGAATAAAAGGCTCCATTCAGTAAATGAGTTTTTAAAGCTATAATAAATCTGTTGATTGAAAGAAGTCGTATACTATTTGGCAAATGATTGTAAATTTTGATCCCCAAAAATCTGCATATTTTTGAGTGGCGCACACTCTATGGTACGGTACTTTTAAAAAGTCTTTTTTACGGGTGTTATAAGAATGTGTGTCTCCATTTTTATTAAATTTTGTTTGGTTAATGTGTATATATTTGCTAACAGTGAGTATATATGCGCATGGCAAGGTGAGTAACCGTTCCTGTATAAATGCTTCTCTACATGACTAATTCCATTTTAGGTTGCATAGAGCCCTCACGGCGCGCTTTTGGAGAAGAAAAATGCGCTCAGACTCGGAAGCCAGCCCCCATAACTGTAGGCCATAAGTAGCTACGTTAAGAAAATTAGCAAAATAAGTAATTTTTGCAGGTTGATAGGTGGACAAATATCTCATTCTCCGCACACTGTAAACAGCACCAGACAGCTTAGCGGCCAGCTGATTTATAGGCGTGGACCAAGTGAGTTTGCTGTCAATATGTAAGCCTAATATTTTAATGCTGTTGTTGCTGGTACTTTTATTTAGGGTCAGATCAAGGTGTTCTGTCTTATTTGGATTGAGCTTCAGCTTGTTAGCTGCGAACCATGTTTCCGCTTTTGTCATAATATTTAGAGCTCTTCCTTGCAATTCAACGTTAGTTTTGGCTTTGGTGACCAGCGTTGTGTCATTTGCATATAGGCACGTTACATCAGCAGAGATATTTACTGCCATATCATTAATATATATTTCCGAGCAGCAATTGGTGGCCAATGGTGAAATGGGTGGCAATGAGCTTTTTTAAAAAATAGTTAAGTAGTTTTTAATTTGAAGTTAATTATGTTAACATGAGTTCATTTACGAATTGAGGAAGAAAAATTAAAATTTCAAAATTTTATTGACAAAATTTATAAAATTGTTATTTTGGAGGATAAAAGTTTTAGAGACTAAAATTCTAAGTGGTTTTTTTTTATGTTTTTATATGTATCTGTCGTATCTAGTAAGTGAGCTCACCCTATGGAGATAATTTGTTGATTGTTTTGTTTTTAATAATTATGTCAGTTAAGAGATGTCAAAATATAAAGAATTCTGAATAAAAGATTATAATCTGGAATTGAAGTTTTGTAATTAGTGACGCCGCAAATGTCAAGAAACTAAATTCGTCGTGACATTATACATCGGCAAAGAATCTTCTTTAGCTAATTTAAATAACTATATACACTAAATGATAATTGTAATTTGTACCCTGAAAACTTTCTCCAAAATTATAAAAATGATAACTTAAAAGAACACAGGTAAATACTTCACAATCAAAATCAAATTATTGACTTATTTTCGCGTAATGGCAAAACAAACAAGAATTAGAAAATCTAAAGCTGGCGTCAATCCAGCGTTTTGCCACAACTTGCGCAGAAAAACTTTACGCGGCATCACGCGGCTAGATTTTTGCGTTACGACGTGGAGTGCCAAAACGAACATACCTAATGATTGAATTACCTACTTACACTGAGGTCGCTGACTGAGCGAGAGTTTGGCGTGTGGCCTCTAGAGGGCGTGCAGCTAAAGTCGTGATCTCTTAGGGGAAAATCGAGACTAGTACTTGAGGTAATCTTTTGATGGAATGCTAAAAACGCTTAGTAGGCAGAAACTCACATTTCTAATCCTTTTTCTGCTTGTAGTAGGCGATTCCTCCACAATGGACCCTGAGTCCCTGCCATGGTGGCATTCTTTCGGTTAATTATTAAGACATTTTCATTTGATATTTTTTGGTAATCACCCGAGAAGATTGATAATAATAAAAATAATTTTCTTCATATTACTTTTACTGCAATCCAATTACATAAAGCTCCAGCGCTTACTCAACAATGAATTGAGTGAATGAAATGCGATTATTGCATGAATGAATTAAGTTCAATATTTTAGTTAGTTTTCTATAACAATAACTAAAATTTATTAGGATTATGAGTAACGCACATTAAGTCAACCACTTTCACTTAGCATATCAACAAGTAATATTCATTGTATTGATGAGTTTCTTTATTCCCCTGGAGTAATACATGAAATTGATACCTCGCGATCATTCAGTGAATCAAATAAAGCTGCTAAAACAAAACTGGTATTCGTTACCTCAATAATGTATTTCATTTTCAAGGATTTTTGTTTCATTAGTACAATGAATGATTTATTGCTCAGTAAATTCCGTAGTCATTTAATAAAATCTTTTTCATTAATTTGATGAACACGTACACGTTGTTTGAACGAATTTTAATGCATTATTTCATACGAACAATATTTTTTTTAATTGTATCAGGACCTATTTTTGGTTCAGCGTATGATAGTTAAACTTCTACTAGGTTTTGTTATCTGGAATAGACAAAGGGTGATGCTTACTGTCAACCAAATTCTAACAAATTTCTGTAAGAATCGTCGCCAAAGTCATGCATTGCTATTTCCTAAAAACATGATCGCTTTTCAACAATTCAACTATGAATCTACATAAACCTGATGCCTGATGGATTCCTATTTAATGCTTAGCACAGTGTAAACTATAAATTTTCCTAAAGATTTGGTTAGTCATACATGACAAATATAAACCATAATAAAATATTGATTCATTCCCATTTTATCTTCATGTTTTTAGGATCTCTGCAGGTCGGGTCGTACAAAAAGGTGAGGGGCATATTTCTTGAGTAGAAGGCGCCCGAGAAGGGGAAATTAAGGCGACAAGGGTGCCGAGGTGGGAAAGTGTGTAATTGAGTTATAGTCATGCCTTCTGTTGCCGGTGATATCTGGGGAGATAGCGCGGTACTCCCGCGCCACCAGTGAGAGAGATACCCTTGCAACCCTTACCCGAGTCGGCGACGTGAAATGATCTATAGAAACCGACGTCTTTCTTTCGGTAAATGAACGTTTGACTTGACGACGCTGAAACTCGGGAATTGAATCAAATTTACGCCCGACTTTTCTTCTTTTAGAATGTTTAACGAAAATTGAATGGGCGTTTTTTTTCTCCAAGCATACACATTTTTTTGCAATTCGTTTATTTAGAATAAACAGATCTATTGTGTACTGAATCCGTCAGACATCAAATTTGCTCAACATTGTTTGAGAAAACTTCTTATTACATTGAGCTTATGAATACAAAACCTCCACAATCAGATAACAGAAGGTGCTTTTTGAAAAAATAGTGAAATAGCAATATTCATCACACTTTTATTATATGATGTTTTTTGGAAGCAAAAGGCTAAAACACATCAATTTTATTTTTTAGAAGGCGTTAGTTCATCTTCAAAGTATCTTTTCTTATCTCCAGTTTCACAATTATAACGTCGTCTAAATTTTTCTAAATTGTAGTCCCATGTCTTTCTTTCCAAGAACGAATTCTCTACTATATGAGCATTGTAAATAAAAGGTCAGTAAAAACAATTTATAGCTAAATTGGGTTCTATCGGTGTTCAATTCTATGTCATCACTTATCGCTTGGTAGGAGAATTAGTCATATACAGTATACTGCATTTCAAGATATAAGAATTCAGCTTTAATGGCTATATCACACTTTATATCACGATAACTACCTGGCCTCTTATTTAAAGGAGGGATTTACCTTCTTACAGCATACGAATCCGGGGGCCGCACAGTGGTCCAGGGCCGGCAAAAAATCACTTTTGACAAGTATGAAATCTAATGATATATTTGCCGTAAATAGTTAGTTAATTGTTCAAACTTCATGAAAAATGCTATTTTGCAATATTTATTCGTAATAAACTATGCAATATCCCCGCTCAAAGTTGGCATAAGTAAAAATCCTGAAATAACCACATATTTTTGTTAGAATTAATAATGCTGTATTTTAATAAGTTGTTATCTAAAGTGAATATAACTTCTGGATTATGTTCTATAGTCCTTATAGTTTATATGACTGCTAAAAAAATTGATTTCATTTGTAAAATGCTTGATTTTATCAACAATTTTCTAAATACTACATTTATACATGAAAAAAAAGTTCAAGTAGACTTTTAATGGTCATCGGCAATTATCGACAAGCTGATTTTTACATGTACATGATCTCTAATGCCTCTAGTACAATGTCCAAAAAAAATCAGCTGCTTCTTTTGGCTCCTCTCCGAGAAAATCACATTTAATTGCGAGCATGTCTAATAAAGTTAGCATTCGCCATTGTATTATGCAGCCGACAATGTATCTCGATATATCTATAGCTACATTTATATTTATGTGTGTTTATGTCAATTTGAATGTGCGTATATGTGTGTACTTGTATATAGGTATCTTGGTCTATTGATTTTTAATTGCAGAAGCATGTTTTTTTTTTATTTCACTTATCTGCCCACGAAGGTATTTATGTATTGGAAGTAAAAGCCAAATTTATTCTAAGAATGTGTATATGGTATTTTTTTTCAGATATATTGTAATCCTTAAATGGAAATGTAGATTTAATTTGGAGATATATTACCTTTCTTTCGTACTACAAAAAAAATCGTTTTTTTCTAATTTGGTAAAATATTTTTCAATTATTTTGCAATGCATATTTTAGCTCATTCTTTGGCTATATTTCCAGTGCTTCTGACATAGAAATCACAGAAAGTGGTGCAAATGTATCACTACGAGATCTTAAACGGATTACGGAAAAATCCCAGACCAGCATCTAAACGATATTGCCGACCTAAAAAATTTGAATATACGAAAGAAACAATTGATAAAAATGCGGAAGTTAAAGCTCTGAACGATCAAATTCGGCAACTTCACGTAACAGTAATAATGCTTCTAGAATACCCCATTAGAGTGACCATTTACAATGCTTGATGGAAAACTTGCGCAAGTCATAACAAATACATCATCAGCATCAAGATGAAGCTACATATGCAAAGTTACCCCAAAAGAAATGAATAACCTGACTCGTATTTATCAAAAACCTGTATCAGAAGAATGTTTTAAATTAGGTCTCTCACGCGCGTATAAAATTTATGGAATGCATATTACATATATCATATAGAATACCGATACAAAAATGGTCTGCCGTAATACTAGAACAAAAAACAATGACAGATAATACAAAGGAAAAGATCCAAGACAAGTTAAAGAAGAAAATGGGGATTAAAGTAGATTTTGTGCAGCAAGGTTCAGGAACCAGCAATGATGGCAATACCGCTAGGTTTTTTTCGAAATTCCCAAATGACTACAGCTATAACAGGGGTTGATGTAGAACTAATTGAAAGATTTAGCGTAATGTTGCAAATAATAACAAGTAATGCAGTAATTGATTCCGATAAATTTGAAAAGTACGCGCGTGACACTGCAGAATTACATGTAGCTAGGTATAATTGGTACTATATGACTGTAACCGTTCATAGTTTTAATTAATGGCAAAGATATAATAGCCAGAGCTGATTTACCTGTAGGATTATTGTCAGAAGAAGCACAAGAAGCCCAAAATAAAAATTATAAAAAGTATAGAGCCCACCATTCACGAAAATTTTCTCGTAAGGCAACAAATGAGGACATTGTGCATATGCTGCTGCTAACATCCGATCCGCTTATTTCAAATGTGAGACGTTTGCCTCCTAATTTTTTTTTTTAATTTCACGATGACGCTAAAGATTAACTTCGAAATGATTTATAGATTATACCCTCAAATTAATCTCTATGGATATACTTATGAATATCCAGTTGGTCTGGTATTGGGCTTTTCAGTGCTTTTTTGAACTGCTTAAAGTGCTTTTGCCATTTTTATTGTTTTTTATGTAGAAAATCATTAATATAATTACTGCACTTATGTAGGTATGTGAATCCTGTCAGATTTGTTTTAATTTTTAAAAATCTTTGCTTAATTACAATAACATTCATGTGTTCTGAGGTACCTGAAAAATTTAAATTGATGCATTCTAAATATGCTATATATACACATATACTTAGATACACATACATGTATGTACATATGCTTTGTTTCCTTTTACAATACGGCTATTTACGACGCAATAGCAGTTCCTCTTATTTTGGACTACATACTTTCTGACTAATTCAATATCATTTGACGGGAAATTTCTCTGCTATTAGTAATTAGTTCAGTTGTGTATTATTAAAAAATATCTAACCATTTCTGTTTGTTTATAATAATGTTAAAACATTTTTAAGTATGGCAAGCGGTTATAATAATTCTTCTGAATATTTTCTCATTTTCTGAACATTTTGCCGTTTTGTATTATTATCATTGCTATTATTGTTAATATTATTATATGTACGTATATTTAACTAAAATAGTTGAAAAAAAAACGTTAATGAATAGAAACTGCAATACCTAACATTATTTGAATAATTTATGTACTTCCGCCAATAATTACCTCGTGATTTTATATTTAATCTTTTTTTCTTTTATGCAATTCAAATCGCCTATACTTAATCTCATTATCCTGAAAAAAATTATTAAAAAATTTCAATTCTATCAAAAGTTACAGATTTATTTCCGCAAAAGCGCGTTTCTGGACCACTGTGGGCCGTATTGACTATAGATTACAGCTCTACAAGATAATAACAAAACTTAATCTTAATTTTAAATGATTTGCAAAAGAAAAGAAAATTGTATGAAATCAAAATATTTAGTTAGAAGTTAATCCTCCTTATTTGAGAAACTGAAAAGAAAAATGACATATCATCTTTATTTATTCGAACAATAATGACTGACTAAAGTTTCAAATTCTTCAGAAACGTTTACAATCATTAAAGTGATCCCAAATAGGATAAAACATTTAAAACGTTTGTCCAAATTAAAAAGAAAAAATAATAAAAAACTTTTAAAAAATAAACATAGAAGAATTTTGTATGAAGAAAATAACGTGAAAGTTTCCATGTAGAATAGAATTTCCATAGAAAACAGGTCAATAAGTCTTTTCCTTTTCAATGATTCCGTCTCTTTGAAAATTTTAGACTTTGATATTTAATATTAAAAATTATTTACTTTTTACTTACAAGTATATGTATTGCTCTGTTTTTCAGAACAAATGCCCGTGATTTCAAAGTTTCTTATCCAAGGAGCGCGCCGCCAAAGCCCCTTCTCTTATTATTTAAATTTGAGAAAATCTAATTATCATAAATCGAGCAAGTCCACTCAGTCGTAAAGAGGCTAGAGAACTGACGCTTGAGACGTGGCAGGAGCGGTGGAAAAATTGCAGGAAGAAAGCCTCGTGGACTAGAAGACTGATTAAAAATATCAAACCTTAGGTGCAGTGCAAGCATCGTGAAGCTGAGTATTGTCTGTCACAAGTTCTCGCCGCCCATGGTTATTTCAGACACTATGCCAGGCGTTTTGGTAAAGACGTGTCGGATGAGTGCATGTACTGACAGCAGGTAGACACTGTCGAACACACAGTCTTCGGGTGCCAACGTTGGGAAGATGTGAGAAGTGCGGTTGTGCGGTAGCTGGGTGAGCTAACTCCGGATAACATAGTCCCGTGTATGCTGTCGTCCGTGGAGAGGTGGCAAAAAATCATAAACTGATAATCAGTATCATGGCCACTAAGGAGATAGAAGAAAGGACCAGACAAGCCAGACTAATCGACCGACAACTATGACTATGGGCACCCTAACGCTGTCTGATGTAGAGGCTTTTTTCCACGATTCCAGCAGCGTTCTCTTACATCCCGGGGAGAGCATGGTGGGGTTTTTAGTGGGTATAGAATTCGCTGTAGTCCCACACTACCAAACCATTGATCCAGGTTTGGTATTCTTAAAGCATTTTCCCCGACAAAAAAAAAATTATCATAAATCACAGTAAAAACCCACCACACGTGCAAACAAAAGAATGTTTTCAAACAATGCAAGCGTAACTCTTTATTTCAATACCAAAATACTATGTTTCCCAATTTTGAGACTCTTTGCTCACACGTACGTATTGCTGTGTACTGAATGTACCAAAAGAAAATGCAAAATGGAAAATAAAAATGAAAAATTAAATTAGCTAGCTCAACGGATAAAAATAAAAAAAGGCGCAAAAGAACAATTAAACTCAGGGTTATCCTCGCGAATTAAAACTAATCACGAAAACTAAAAAGTGGGTGTAAGAAATCTGACTTTCTTGAATCCCAAAAATTGAAAAGGTTTAATCAAAGATAAAAGAACGGAATTTAGAATGACGTTAATAACAAACAACAATGTTTATTATATAAAAAAAAAAGAATAAAAAACATTTAGTTACAAATTGCAGAAAAAAAACCATGAGGTTAGGGCTCTGGCCGAAATCAAAAACTGCATTAGACTCTAAATTACAAAAGAACAATGCTAAATCCTTTAAGAAAGCAAAAAAAAAATTTCTTCAGGAAGATAATCCTTTTTATATCAATGAATCCACGTTTATCCACAAATTAAACAAACTAAATTAAACGTGGACAAATCAAGTGAATTTCAAAAGAAAAACTTACATACAAGCACAAAGCTTCTATTCACCCTACCCGAGGTGATTAAAAATAATTACAAAACAGCAAAATATAAAAAAAACGAAAAATTAACTCTTTAAACTAAATATATCTTCCCGAACAAAAATAATAACTGATCTTATACCTAAATTGTGTACACACAAACAATTATTATTAAACGAGTTCCTGGATGGACGAGATAAATCAAAATACGCGAAACAAATATCTAAATCATATGAAATGACAAAATGGCAGCAATGAATTTGAAATATATACTCACGCTTTAACGTCAATCGAGAAACTAATTCTTACAATGCTAACCAGTCGCATACAGCTGCGTACGCTACACCTAAAGATCATCGAAGAAAAATATACAAGAAAGGACATTGAATCACATGAGCAAATGCTAAACATTTTACAGAGTGAAATTAATTTAAACAACTGAACATTTAAATAAATAAATTAAACAATCAAATCAATAACTAACTATTATACAAAATAAAATATTAATTTCTGAGAAATTTTTCTCGAAACATTGATAAATGCAAATCGGAGTAAATAAAATAACACTGAATTTACGAAAACCGGGGTGCCAGGCCACAACAGTATGTTGGAATCATAAATACTATATAAAAAACAATTTATTTAAAACCAAAATACGTATTCAAACTAGCCTGGCACTTTAAATAAAAAAGGTTAAAGAAACGTCAAAAATTATAGGGAAAAATTTTAAATATCATTATCCGATTTGTCAAGAAAACGTAATATTCAAGCAATCTGTATGATATATGACAATCCCTGTAATCAATAATATAATAAGATCCCTATAATAATAATAATAATAATAATAATAATAATAATAATAATAATAATAATAATAATAATAAATAAACCATCTTAGTGTCGGTTTTTAAACACTAAAATTCCTAAACTAACTTAATAATGGCGCTTCGTATAAACTTAACTCCAAAATTAACGTATCATGAACATAAATTACAAAAATCTAATTTACTGGTTGACATTTAATTGAAACTAATTAATTATTTTCTGTTTTTAGGTTGGATAGACTTGATTAAATACCTTAGATGTGAATGGAGAGCTCTAAATACAGGTGGGTAAGTAAATATCTGGGTGAAATTATGGTCAAGGGCCTCCAATAACGGTCATATCATGGAATAGTATTCTACCCAGGATTCTTCTCAGGAATTTTATAGGAAATTCTCGAAGATTATACAGGTAAAAGTAAGGTTTTATATAATTCAGGTAATATATCAATACTTTTTAGGTAAACACTTTGTGGAGCTTTGATATTTCTGAGTGTGTGGCGTAAAATTTGTTACAAGGGTTCACCAACAACCGTCGTCTTTCGTGGCCACACACAGAACGAATGATTTAAACTTAAATTACCAGTAATCTGCCTTCGATTGTTATCGCTGTCAGGTAAGCCAACATCGAATTCAAATGAACAACCAGTAACTGACATTAAGATACCGTTATTTACTGACAAAATACATACACGTACAGCAAATGTTACCGAATAAACATTCCGAATAATGAAAAATCTCCCGGAGCAAAATACAATAATAACAAAATAAATTACATGGTAGGCTTGAATTAAAAAATAAAATAAATAACATAAAATAGAGAAAGTTCTTCCAAATTTTTTACTGGTATACTATAGAATCACCCAGCTACTAGTTTCGACAGATGTTAATAGTTTTCATCAGGCTGTGCAGCGTAATCCAATAATAATCATTGATAAAAATATGTTTTTTTACTGTATAATAAATGTACCTCACTATAAAATATAAAAATATATAATTTGTCGCAATTGCTTTCAATTTTTTGGTAAACTTTCGCACATTACCTAACATATATATTTCACAGATAAAATAGTTCATAAATAGCAAAACATTAATCAATGTCAACATTTAAGCATTTAAAGAGAAAGAACAATCTCTAAATGTATTAGCCTTCAAGGTGTAACGAGATGCCAAGCCGTCGATCTAATAACGGCATGAACGCATAGCATATTTCCTCCTTCTCGGTAGCACGTACAACTCTAGCGACCACCTCCGTCTGCCAAACAGTTTAAGGGTGTCACAGCAGGGGGGTGTTGCGCCTTTGGTCTATAATCAAGACCACGCGCGTGTGCAAGACACCTGACTAATGACCTCTTCCTCACGAAATTCGACTTTTCTCTGTGCATTTTAGCATCTAGAGTTTGGTTCAGGTTTAATGAGGCGAAGTTAGTACTTAGTTTTAAATATGTATAGACTACTCTTGTTATAAATAAAATATCTTAAAAAAATAATGGATATATAGGTGTCTCACTACTGTAATTTCTTACCTTTTCAAAAAATATATACATACTAATTTCTTTTCTTTTTCTTGGTTTTTAGGTCTCGAGCACATAGAAATGTTCAACGGCGTTTCGCTTTTATTGCAAAAGCTTTTTCAAGTAAAAATATATAGCAAAGATATAAATTGTAAAGCGGTAATGAACATTATTTATAAATCAATTTTTTGTTTAATAAATGACAACATTAAAATTGTTTTGTGTACTATAAATATTGAATATCTCGTTTTGTTTTATTTAAAAATTGCGTTTCAATATAATATGTTTTAATTATTTATTGTGAAAACATTATTGCATTTTGTAATTAAATAGATTTCTAAAAAAATATTATTGTATTTAGTTATAAAACTAAGTTATATAGTTTTGTAACACAGTTTTATCACTAACTGCGTTTTTATGTTTATAAATTTGAATCATTTCAAATATATTACCTGTTTTTAAATTTTGTTCTTTATTTAAAATTGTTATATTGTTAAATTGCATGATTTTGATTTATTGCGTGTTTTTTTTGGGTTAAGGCTGTAAGATTTTTGTCATATTTATACCCTTTTATTCTATTTTCTAAATATTGTGTGGTTTCACCAATATATACACCATTATAACTTTGACAGTCTATTTTTTAAACTGTGTGAACTGTGTTTAACATAAAGAGTTTTCATATATTTGGTCAATTTAGTTATTGTAATTGTGGATTGGTTGGAAAAATGATAATGGTATTTGAGAAAACCAGTAAAAAAGGTCTATCCAATCCTTTAATAATAATCCCAATCCAATCCAATAAAAGGATTGGATAGAACTCTTTTACTGGTTTTCTCAAATACCAATTATCATTATTTCGTAATTGTTTGACTATTATTAATATTTTTGTCGATTTATTACAAAAAAAGAAATATTCTTTGTTTGAGTATTTTATTTATAAGATAATTTGGATAATTATTTTGTTGTAACATATTTTTTGCATTATTAATAGCATTAAATCGAAAACTGGACTGTTTGATGTTATTGCTCTCTCAGCTAAATTAATAATTACACTAACTTATTGTGAAAAAGTTTGTGAAGACTTAAAATTTAAATAACATCCAGACCATGTTGATTTAGTATACCATTTAGTTAGAATTTTGTCATGATTTTTAATTAGTTTGAGGTTTAAAGGGATTGTGTTCTTCAATTTCAATTGCAAATTGAAGAAAACAATAAATTCTTATCATCCAAAATTAAAATCTTGGATGATAAGATTTTTTTTTTTTAAGTAATACTGGTATATTTTTTTCTTCTAATGCGATTATATAATCATCCACATATCTTTTGAAAAAAAAAATATTTCGAAAACTATTTTATTTAAAATTTCTTCTTCTATATATTCTAAAACAATTTAAGTAATGATATTAGAAATTAGTGAACCCATTGCACATCCAAAAATTTGTTTATAAAATTTATTTTTACATTGGAAATATGTTTATGTTAGTTTTAGTTCTGTTGCATTAATGAATTCCAGTATTGGCATATTTATATACTTTTCAATTGCCATTTTTTGTGTATAATTTATCTAGATTTAATGGTGTATTTGTGTATAAGGATACTGCATCTAAGGATATCATTTTAAAATTTGAATTGCCGTGAATATTTTATGTAGTAATTATTTTTCAAAACAATATTTTTAAGGCAGTTTGCTAAAAAAAAATATAATTTATAAAAAGGCCTTTGCACATAAGAAACTATTGATCTGAAAAGTATATTATTTTTATTGAATATCAAAATATTCAATAAAAATAATATACTTTTCAGATATTGTATGGTTTACCAAAGTAAACCATACAATTTTGGAGCTTTGCATGCATTATGAATGAATTTGATGCAATGGTTTAGATTGGTTTTTGGTAATAAATTTAAGTAATTCTCAATTTCGTAATAATTCATTTAATATGTTATCATGTGCTGTTACTTTTATCTGGCTTTTTAATATCATGGGTTGTCAATGTGTGTCAATATTGTTTATTATTATTATTATTTATTTAATTATTCTATTTTTAAATAAAATTTATCTGTTCGATGCGCTCTTTAATTAAAACATTTAGTAATTTAAATTTGAAAGTACTTACAGTTTTTCCGATTTTGTCATTTAAGAAGCTGCTATTACGCACAATAAGTTTAAAATTGAAACTATGGAACTTTGGAAAGATGTTTTCTGTCATGCAGGTAAATAAGAATATTCTTCTGTTCTTCAAAACGGCATATTTTCCATATAATTTGGATTGTACTTTAAATTCTTCACATATCTATAGTAGTGTTGGGAACGAAACTTTCATCATCATTCGTGGTAAATCGTCCGGTTCATAATACGAGTTCAAGCAGTCTACTTCATTCATTGCGTGAATGAAAGGCTTGTGCATGAAATAAATTTTTCGCATTGCTTTCAGGAGAATAAACGTGTAGCAATCTGTTTGTATATAAGCAATTTACTATTGATTTTATCACTAAGTTGTTGTCAATAAGATATTTGCCCAAAAACTAAATTGTAACCTATTATAAAAGACACGCCGTGAACAGAGCTGCTTGCTCCTGCGTTTCACGAAATATATCCATTCATATTGTGAAAGCAACCTTGAGTCTTCGTTTCATTCGTTGTGTGGCTTCGCACTGCAAGCTATATAGGCGAATGAAACCGCGTTCATCGCAACACTAATTTATAGTCCTAAAGTTTCTTTCATCCTCTTGCAGTTTATTTGTATATTGTTATTAATTTCCATTTATAAAGTAGTACGGTTTCTTCTTTCAGCCAGAATTTCTGGTTTGAGGTTAAGTTTGACGTAAAATCTTGTTTTTCAACGGAAAGGGCGTTTATTTTAAAATTTCTTTTCTTAACCATATATATTAGTTTCTTTTCCTTTTTTTTTGGGTTTTTAGGTCTTTAGAAAATACATGGAAATATTCAGCGATGTTTTTCTTTTGTTATTTATTTATATTATTAATTTTATTTTTCAAGGAAAAATATATAAATTGTAATTAGTAATAACAATTATTTATAAATGATTTTTTAATAAAATGTGCGGATAACGATTTATATTTTTCCCAAGAAAAATTTTCCTTATTCATATCAAGATTTATTAGATCTGTAATTAAATATAAACCTTCGAAAAGTCACGTAGACGTTTAGATATATGTGTACATATAAGACAATCGTTTCAAATAATGTATTATGTGTCGTGTTACCTAGAATTGTAGTTTAATACAATGCAATAATAATCTGCTGCAAATGATGTTAAAAAAGTTCTTTAATATCTTTTACATTTTCCGAGATATTCCTAAAAATTAAAAAATCGCGCAAACTTTGAAGGGGTCTATACCCCTAAATTGGGCGATTGGGCAGGAGAAGAACCATATTGGTTCTACCATGGCACTCTTTCAGTCTGTACAGTTTAATTGAAATCGGGGTTTGATTGTTCTCTTGTTAGTATTATATTTTATTTATTTTTATATCTTTTACTCACACTCAGTCATATCGTTTACTGCATCCTACTGACTGTTGCGCAAAGAGCCGATAATCTATTTAAACTGGCGATAAAATAATTATTACTAAGCTTAACAAGACCGAAAGAAAACAATTAAAGAAACAGTCCCAGATAGACTAATTTTCACTAAAAGGGAGTAGGAAGTGGTGGAAGAAGAAGAAGAAGGTTGACGGGCGTAGGCGCACAAATATCAGTGGATCCGCTCGCAATTAAAGTGGCCCTTAAAGACAAGCCCGGAGGGCGTAAAAAACATCCCCTTCCTACAAGCGAAAAACTTCGTTAGAATCCCTTCAAGGAAAAACTTCGTTAAGAAAATTCCTGTTAACAATACCGAGGATTTTTAGATAGATTTCGTAGGTTGATTATGGGGGTAATGAGGAGAGGAATGACATTTATCTTGCAAGGGTTAAGCCCGGCGTCCGGGTGGTGATTATTCAACCCCTTCTAAACGGGCCAAGACTAATGCCGAGGCGGCATTAAAATGGCTTTTCTTATCCCCAAAAGAACGGGATTCTACGTATAAATTAACACTTGTAACTTGAAACAAGACCGAGGGCGTACGAATGAATTGAATTCGCTCAGACTGTGGGCGTTATACTAGGCGTCTAAATAAAAATTAAAATTAATTAAACGTTAAAAAATAATCTGGGAAAACGCATGCCCGCGCCATCTGTGATTGAAGTTACGAATGCCCACATGTGTATAGAAACTAATGGCGAAAGGGTTAAACGAGAGAGAGCAGCACTTCAATCGATAACAGGGAAATTTCAAATAGCACGTGTTACGTTTCACGTACTCGAAATTCGATGTCGTAAAGGGGTCTATAAAATTTCAGGGGAATGAATCACTACGTCATTAATCTATAACAAAGAAAATGTACGAAAAATAAAATATAAATACCTTTATTAATAAGATGGAAAAAAAAGTTCCTCCTTAAACAATTATTTTATTAATACATTATTGAATAAAATATTTTTATGTGAATTTATTAAAATCGATAAAATAAATAACGCTTACTGAATTTGACTCCAATGCCTTGCTTGTAAAGGCAGTCACTGATATTTTATTACCAGTCGTTTCGTTTAAGCAATATTGTAATATAGGTGCTTTACTATAGCTCTTAAGGGTGGGTAAAAATTGGTGGAGGAATATTTTTTTTATTTTCAGATTTTCTTGAAGAATTTAAATTATTTATTAATTATGTTTCAGTTATTGAAATTTAGTTATGAAATTATAACAAAGCAGCCACAAGAATGAATGTTTTTGTACAACAGCAAGAAAGGAAAAAATTGGTTGACCCAAAACCTATTTTAAAATCATAACAACCGATTTTTTCTGTATGACTTTTTCATTATAACTACCGTTTAATAGAGATTAATTTCATAACATAAAGCATAATTAAACAACTTCCTTATTCAGAAATTCCGTGATATTGATGTGAATTTGTATAGTGGAAGTAAAAACGACCAGTTAAGCAGTATTCTTATATTTGATTCTATATAACTTTTACAGACAGCAACGTTTCGACAGCAAACATCTACCTTCCTCAACTAAGTGCAATATTTTTTTTATATTTATTATTATTTTTATATGCGAAAGTTTTCATATTAAATATGATATATACAGGGTGTATCATAGAAAGAAAATTTCTCTACAACTCGTAAAAAGGAACAGATATGAAAAAGAGTTTTTATAAATTGTTGCAAGATTATTATTTATTTATAACGTAAAATTATCACAACCAGAACAGTACAATCTTCAACTTTGTTTTAGTAAATACAGCACCCCCAATATTATTGCATTTTTAGAAATGCCACTAAATATTTAACAAATAAGATGTAACATGCCTGAAGTGTAAACTCATTCATTTTCAAGATATCTTTAATTTTTCCTTTATTATTATTACTACTGTTTAGAACCGCAGCCAAAGTGAATATGTAGGGCAGACAAAATAATTTTTTGGGCAGGCTTAACGCTACTACATTTTTTCTTTTTTCAAATTATCATGAACATATTATCTTCAGGCACATGTATCATTATATAATTAGATACTAACTCCTATTTACCAACATTTAAACTTAAATTATTCTAATAAGTAAAGTTCCAAAAAGATTGGTGCATTAAGTAAATTGGAATAATAAAGTGTTCCTGCTCCAATCTTAGTTATTTTAAAATATTTTTTTACTACATGTTTCAATCAACGATCATCATCAGGCAAAAAACGTCAAAACTTTGTCTAACATAAAAATGATGTGTCAGTAAACTATTATAATTATGTAATGAGAGAAAACTCTTAAGTTAAAATCAACAATTAAAGACAAAACACATTTACAATAACCGAAAACCGGAGAACCGAAACTAACCTACTTAACTTCGTTAGAATCCCCTCGTTACTACACCATTTTTATATTAAACAAAGTTTTGACGTTTTTTACCTGCGGATGATCGTTGATCGAAACATGTTGCAAAAATATTTTAAAATAAATAAGATTGGAACTCGAACCCCTTACTATTCCAATTCACTTAAATTATTCTATTTTATTCACTAAGTAGGAACTCTACTATTTTGATAACAATTTAAGCATATATACTTTTTTCTAGATAATAAACTGATATAAAACGGAAATTTAATTTAATTTTTATTATTTTTAATTGATTATATTTTATTATGATTATTATTACAATTATATTAATTATAAAAAAGTTTTTCCATGATGTTGCACCGTGATCTTGTAGAATTACTTCCGGAAGTAAGACCACGACCCAAAAGTCCGGAAAAACTTTTTACAGTAGACGACTCTTGATTAGATCTTGGAAAAAATGTAAAAAAAATTAGGTTCTTTAGAGTTACTTTTTAGAGAGGAAAAATAGAAAAACTCCTCTGCGGTTTACAAGCTTGCAAAATATATTATTTTATCAGTTATTTTATACAGTACGCTAGACGTATGTTAAGTATAATATAGTATATAAGTATCTACCAAAAAACGAAATATACTCCCCTTATTTGTCGACATAATATCAACTTTGGTTTTAGTGAGACATTAAAAAACAAACTCCCCGCTTTGCAAAAATTACTAAAGGTAGCTTGAAGTGTCTGTAAAAACATATAAAATTTTTACGTGCTACTACTTGCTTATTTGAAAGTTATTTATTTTATTGCGAATCTCGACAATACACAGTGGTCTTAAGTGAAGGGAACTAATTATTTTTCTTTCACTAAATCGACAACTTATTTTTTTACATTTTTTCAATGATCTGCAATTGATCAAGAGTCGATTTAATGAGAAAAAATTAATAATTCCTTTTTCAACTAAATTCGAACCACTGCGCGCGGCGCCGCTATGCGGTGAAGGGAGTCACGCTTCCAATGATTATGGCTCTTGTTAAATATTTATTTGGTACATATACCAGATTAGTGTTTTATAATCGTATTGCCTTTGCTACTTGTGCCAAATATGTTCTACTACTGGAATGAAGTAGGCGAAGCGCCATCTGTGCCAGTTCTGCAATACATATAAGTATTTAACATAATTGGTATAGTATATGGCTACATGGGGAGAAAGCTGTTATTATAATATTTAAATAAATGAATATTTTAAAGCGTGACCCAGTTTTATAAAAATTGAGCGTCAAAAGCGGTCATTTTTAAGAATATAAAAGGTTTCACGTTAATCCGCAGGCATTTAATTAAGTAAACCCTTCTTTTCCATAGTCTCTCGTAGCATACGTCAAAGGTTACCAATAAAAGTTTATATTTGAAACTGTAAGTTTGTAATATCAGTTCTAAGAGAAAAGCTTTAAAGTGAACTATAACTAAATATTTATAATGTATGTAATATTCCATTTCTTTATTTTTTTTTTTTTAATTTGTGATCCTACTTTTGTTGCTTATATTATCACGTACGTTAGGTTGAACGCAAATTTAAACTTATACAAACGTGTTTCTGACGCGAAACTATTTATATATACCAGAGGTTGAAAACAATTATAATAACGATTTCGGTTCTCAAAACAGTTATGAAGAACCGTTATTTTCCATAAGTTATTTAGGACCGAAATTCTTGAAGATATCGGTTTCGATTACGATGTTAACGGTGATATATTGGCTATTTTCGGTTTTTTTTTTTTAATTTGTCGGTGCTTATTTCTTTTTGACAATTGAAAGGTTTGTGTCAACCTGCAAATTTAATTCTTTATTATAATCTAGATTCCATATTAAGTTAAAATTTGATTTTTTATTTTACATAATTCTTAAATTCTTTTTTTTATTATTAAAATAACAATTTTGTTTATAATTATAAATTCCATACATATTTCGGTTTTGCTTGCCTTTTTCAATGAATTAAATTTTACATATGTATGTTTATTTTACGATATAATTTAGAATTTTTAGTTTTATTTACATATTTATAGTTTGAAAGTTAAAATCCAGAAGTTTGTATTGCATGCACTCTGCCATTTTAACTTTAAAACTTTATTACTATCATGTGATCAGGGTTCGTTAATGAAATATTTGATAATAAACGTAGAATGAAACATCTATCGCGGAAAACCAAACATAACCAAATCACTTTGAAGAAGTTCTACATATAAATGGCGACTAATGAGTACGAATTTAACGACTGTACATCGACCACACGTTCAACTGGACAACAGTGACAACTCACATTGATGTCACTTATTCAATAACATGTAATTGTGATTCATCTGTAATTTTTCAAGAGCAATCCACGGACTGCAACAGCTACAAATAAAAAAAAAACTCCAGTAGCGCCCTCTTACTAGACTTTGCCGACTAAGAAAAACAATGTCAGCAATATATAGAAATTTATTTATTAAATGAATATAACACAATATTTTTCTGAATATTCCAAACCTTTTTGTGGGACTAGTTGCGCGTCTAATTTGAAACAAAACATGAGTGTTTGATGACGAAAGATGCAATACCTTTCTCTTGTTCTTTTTTTTCCGCCGGTATAAGTAGATAAATGTGTGCTTTTGTTTCTAAAGAACAAATTAAAAATTATATCCTAAAATCTTAAAAATTTATATCGCACCATAAATGAGTTTGCTATTCCGTCATTTGTCAAACCATAAACTTATTTGTAATATTTACTATTAACACAACAAAAAGGCATTTATTCTTACTTTAATAAACAACAAATCTTACTACTACTATCACTACGTAATAATAAAAATCAGTATAATCATAACCGAGTATACATCAAAAATAGAATTGACATAGAACCGCAAAGAACCGATATGAAAAGTGATATAGAACCCAAAAGAACCGATACAAAGACCGATATAGAACGGTAACCGAAACCGATATTAGATCAGAACTGTTATAATAATAACTATTTTGGCATTCTTTCTGTTCTCATAACTCCATCAGTCAGAACCGATACATAATAGTTTGAAACAGTTATTTCTGGAACCTTTTCGATCTCTGATATATACTCAATGACATCAGAAGTATTACACCTAGGATAGTTTTACATCTAAAATGAAACGATAACATTTGCGAGAGATTTTATTAACACGTAACACGAAAACAAAAAATAATGTGTTTGGCAACCTCTTACACTGAAAAACCGATTTATTTGATAATACCAAATTTTGTTTTAGTAGTTTAGTGGTTTAGTGGTTTAGTAGTTAACTAAATATTGAGCTAAATATGTAGTTACAAGTATTTGGTTAATTCAATCAAATTATTTATTCATTTAATCTTTTATTTATTTGAAATAACGAAGTATTTTGTTAGATTAACTAAATTTTCATAATCAAATTTGTTTGAAATTATTTGGTTGTTCTGAACAATCGTTGAGGTAAGTTTACACTTCTAGGCATTGACAAAATCAGATGGTCGATATCTGCTGGTGGCACCTCGTTTCAAGCAATCTGAACATCGTATATTAACTGTGCTAGGATCTTTGGAGGAGGGTGCAAAGTGGATAGTCTCCTTCCCATGACACATGTTCAATGGATTTTAAATCCGCTGAACGGAGTGGCCACGGCAAAAACAGTAAAAAAGTGGTTTGCAGGACATCATCATCATAACGCGCAGCTATCATACTGCCTCGAATAAAGAAAATTGGTGCTCGGCTACCATCAGCAATAGCTCGAGAAACATTACTCTAACAGTCCTGTGTACATGCCTCTCAACGGCAAACCCAAACTTTTTACGGCCATTGTGCATACCTAGACGAAATCGCGATTCATACACCAGTTCAAAAGTTGAGGACAGTGGTAAATAATCTTCGTTTCTATAATTTAACCGTGCCGACATTGTTTATAATTGAAAACTAAGTGGCAATTCATTAATGCTGGATTGTTTGCCGAATGGTCGTGACTTAGGGGAGGGTGGGGCAAGATGGAGCCACGAGGCATGATGGGAACATCGTCTTATCTACAAAACGGCAGTAAGCATCTGTCAAATAATAGCAGTCCTAATATTGATAAGTGCTGTTTTATGTTTGTTGTATTATAGGAAACTTTACTAGTCGTAATAACAAAGTTATTGCTGTTTGTGCGTGAACTTTGCAATTTCCAGAATTTCGTTATTATTTTGATGGTGAGTTCAACGGCCAATATCGGAAGCATAAGTAAATTATTTACAACTACACTTTTTGTGCTTATTAATTGACATGTATTGCATGTATTTTCTATAGTGCGTTATTTGTTTATTTCAAATATTTAATATATTATTATAACAATCAGAAAATGTCCCAAAGAGGCAAGATGGGGCTATTGGTATGGGGCAACATGGGGACATCATTATCTCACTCTTCAGTCTGGTCCGTTATGCCTGGATATGCCATTACGCTTTCTCGAAGGCATAATGCATATTTCTCATATTAGGAATAAAGCACAGGTTCAATTAAAGCGTAATAAGGGAAAGACAACAACCCTTACAAGCACTACGTATAAAAATCTGCTACAAGAAAATAGAAGTCTGGAGAATCCCTAGGGCAACTAAAAGTGCTGAGGGAGAGTTAAAGGGAAAAAAAAATGACAAAGAAAAAAACAGAAGAGATCAAGAAGCCGAATTTTGTAAGGAAAGCAAAGAAATAGATTTTTAGAAAACGTCAAGGAAATAATCAAGTTCTTCTGTTGAGGAAGATGACGCTCAATGTTAGTATTGTAAGAGGAAGTATTGGCACAATGCCATGGATGGCGAGGTTGGGTACATGGAAGATGTGGGAATAACGTGGATGAGTTCGTCTCCTATTGTCTCAATTGTGAAGATTAAGTTTAATATTCTTATCGTTATTGTATTTTTTTTATTTTAAGTAGTTCCGCTTTAAAAATTTAAGCTTTGTTCCTGCATGTTTTTAAGAATATTTTAAGAATCTATTTTTTTTACCTATTACCTAGATTTATGGTACGACACATTTGTAACTCACTTGGAACCCCATCTTGCCCCCATGGTGGGGCAAGATGGTGTATTTACACATTTCTTTTCAAAATTTTCTCATAACTTCAAGAGTACCCATCGAAAAATTGTAAATTCATCCATCAGCAGATAAATGTTTAAAGATTACAACAAGCGTACTTAGAGCCTTGTATATCAATTTGCAATCCTGATGCAGTGTTCTAAAGCTTAATGTTCCCATCTTGCCCCACCTTCCCCTACTTAGATATACCAAAGCAGGATGACATGTTAAAAAACTACAAGCTTCTTACACCATACATACATACTTTACTAATTATCTTAAAAAGTATCCATTCTAGATGAGTAATGAATATGACATTTTTTTGTATTTTTATAAGGGCAGTTTGATGAGAAAAAGAAAAGTAGGTAGTTGTTATAAAAAAAAAAAGTTTTGACACTTTTTCAATTCGAAAGTTTAACTGTATTTTCGGACACGCTGTACAATGTTTTCGAAATTTCATTCTGTTTCGGAGGCCATACTATACTGTCAACAATTGCACAAATTTCCAATTTTCCAAGTTAAATACCTTTGCAGTTATAAAAATTCAGATGCATTCGTCCATCTGTTAAAAATTTTAAAAAAAAATCAAATATTTCAAATATGATTGAAAATAACAGCATAGTTGTTTTAACAAACTTACTTTAGATTTGAACGAGGAATTAAAAAAATGTAATAATATATAGGGTGTTCCATTTAAAATTACTAAGTTGATAGCCACTTCCAGTACAACCGGATGCGCTAGATTATGCAAAATATTTTAGTTCAATACCGAAGGTCGGCTTTACTATACTGCGAAATTTTCCGAATTTTCCAATGTATACTCTTTAATATATCGATCGATGCAGTTTAGTTATGAGACACGCTGTGTACTCGTATGAAGACTATAAAATTTCCCCAAACTCACGCACCAGCCACCCCAACAGCTGTATTTTATAGTTAAATTCAGTATTTAAGTCAAGCGTAGTCACGAATCTTGATAATGGCAGTCTAATTAGCGCGATTCGGCGTTGTAACTTTAATTGATAATTAGCAAACGTAATTAACGGCGTTAGGTTGTGTTACCGGGTCAACCGGATTCGTGGCTTGTTACATATTAGTCCGCAAGTCCGATTAAAATTTGACAGGGCGGCAGCAATGTCGGAATTCCAAGCGCTTATTAGTCATATAAATTAGGGAGAACTTATTGCTGCGATAGCGAAATGCTCATTATTTCAAATTCCCTTTTTTGAAAAAATTGTCACGTATCTGGAGAAACAAAATGTTATGTGGGTAATATCTAAAAATATTGCTGCTCCTCGTTCAGGATAATATGAAAGTTTAGAACGCACGTGCACTAGAGACTCACTCGAGAGTGCGCACAGCGCATCCTGGTTTCTAGTATCTTAGCTATTGGCCAAAACTCGAAAAATAAACAAATGTTATTGCACACATATATTTCTTGAAGAACATTTTCTATTTGAAACAAAGTACGGCAAACTGCATAAACCGAAAAATGATTCATTATCAGTTATTTCGTAGATACAGACGATTAAATTTCACAAGTGTATTGTAGTCGGCAATAAATGTTTACATAAAATTATATATGTATTCGTTCTGCAGGTGTTTATTGTACTTCAAAGTAGCATAAATTGAAGTCAAAAGCTTTAGATAGCATAAAAGAAATTTAGTTGTTTTCAAAAAAAAGTCTATACGTGCGCAAAACAGTTCTTGTTTCCTGTTATACTACTATTATTCTACATTAATTAGCCACAATTTCTTTCTGCATATTTCAAGCATTTGCTAAATTAATTTATTTTCATTCAAGATATGCGTCGTTCCAAACGTCAAGACCTGTTCTAAGTGTGATTTGAAAATCATTTAAAAAAAGCGGTGCACTCTCACATATAGTATCTACGAAAAGAATAAAGATGCCCGGTATTTGTGATTCCACAATACGTGAACAAAAGCACGCCGCTTTGGTTTTGTATTAGGCCTCTTTCAGACGAGTCGATTAATGAATTCCAGTAGTTGAACGGACGGTTGCCAAGGAGCATACTAATATGAACTTTTTCACAAAGAATCAGTGTTTCAGTTCGCTAGTAAGCTGTTTTTTCACTAATCGAGCCTTCTAAAATAAAAAATATGATGTCGTTACAAGGGATACTTAATATAATATTCGATACACCGATATATCTATATAATCTTTAATATGATCACTTCGATTTTCATATTTAATTAGATGCTAATCTGGAATTCGATGAATGCATTTATGTCGGAATCAGACTTCTAGTTTTGCCGGAAATGATGTTAACTTTTTTATTTTAAATAATATACCCTGTATATTTTTTACGAATTGCAACAGAACCTTGTTTCAGAATCAATAGGAATTATTGGGTATGGCAGCCGAAGTTTGAATCAATACTCAATCTTTTGTAATTCTAAGCTTTCGCAATTATTTTATTGCTTCCTCAGAGAATCAAAGTTAAGAGTGACGTCGGAGATAAATAACACAAACATTATGAACAATACATGTTAAAAGTCAAGAATTTAAAAATTATATTAAAATTATTTCATTACAGTCGTGGGCACGCTATCATGGCCTCCTGCCGTATCTTCCCCAGTGGCCAACTACATTTATTTCATATTTTATAAATATTTAAAAAATATTAAATCTTTCTTGAATATTAGTTATATTAATATAATATGCATAAAATATATTAGGAAAACATTTAAAAAATATATATGTTATGTAGCATTAATAATATTTTATTGCAAATATTTTCTCAATATATTTTTCATAACTCTGCAAGAATATTTTGCTTTGTATTTCTGTAAATACTTATTTCATATAAAAAAAAGATTGAATTTTTGCTTTTGTACATTTGGTGCGTAGGACGAATAATATAAAATGGGTAGAATATGCATACATATTAAGTAGGTATGTACCTATTTAAAATGATAGTTTAAAGATTAAATTAGATAATATATATCTAATATGATTTAATTAGTATCTAAGTTGAGCGCTGTAACTTTTCTATTAATATATCTGCGTTTTGTATTATATTATTTGTAATAATTTATAAGTTGCGAACGTCAACACAACACCTCTATTCATTACGGTGCCGGTGTTATATTGATTAGTATTATTTATGCGTCTATGGATTAGGTACATAGAATGCATACGCGCACGTGCGTATTATCAACGTTTTCATTCGTTTGTCCGTTACATGTTATAGTTTATAATAGTATACGATTAGGGCAGATTAGGGTTAACTGTGTAATTAATTGTTGCGGGGTGTTTTTTAGTTTTTGTGGTGACTACGAGGTAAGCAAAACTTTGAACATGTCATGGCATGTATAAGATAATTGAAATGCTCAATATCGCTATGTACGGAAATCGTTTAATAATATAATTGTAGGAATTTTATGCATCATATATAGTACTGCACTACCAGATAAATTGCTAGTTGATTTGCTAAAGAGATTCATCTCGGTAGATAAGCGTCATAACCTCAAATAGAGGTTAGAATACGTTGTGTTGTTTTATTGTTTGTACGTAGAATGTTTTCAAATATTATGAAATAAATCGTAAGTATTAGAATGTAGTTACCACTCCAATTATTGTAAATGCTCCAAATGTATTAGTAGGTGTTGATAATGTTGTACGATGTTTTATTCATGGTATGATCTAATACAATTGGTATTGTTTTAGAGGCCACAAGGAAACGCCATGAGAGCGCCACTACCGAAGATATGAAAAAAGGCATAGGGTTGTACCTGGCACCAGCCAAGGCTAGACTTAAAAATGAGTATTTTTCATTTTTATTGGCTTATTCAAATAAAATGATAATAAATACGTTTGTTTTTTTTATTTAGAACACTTCAATTAAAAAATAGTGATTAATTTGATAAACCTTCAGTATGCCTTAAAAGATGTCAGAAGAAAACAAGTTCTTGCCTTTTAGACAACTCTATGTATGTTTCAACTTTTCGTTATCGACGTTATACATTCTAAATAACCAAGAACAATTTTAGTTCATTTTGACAAATTAAGTAGATTGCATAAAAAATCTCAATTTTCATATAAATATTTTACAAATATCTTAGAAAAAATATAGCGCTTACATTAATTTTAAAATATGGTATAAATATTTTAATTGAATATTTTATCTATATTTAGAAAAAAATATGAAAAATATATTTTCAGGTTTTTGTCTCACGAAAAATATTTATAAAATATATTTTTAAAAATATCTATGTAATATTTCTGGCTGTTAGGGTTGTTTACAAATTTAATTTTTAAATCTGTGTGGTTTAAACGGTAGCGCGGCGGGTACTATTAACAGGGGTGCTACAGAACCAGCAATGTTGTACGCGGGGCGATATGGGCGGACGCGTGCAAAACTAAGAAACAAAAAAATTAATCCGTTGGCAAAGATTGTTAAGGGTTAGGGCGGCGAACGCGTATTCATCTATTTCGGCCAACGCGGCGTGCATTATTTCGAATATACTATCAATTGATTTACGTTTGAGAGAGCTTACATTTTTTACGCGAGTAAATAGGGTTTGAGAGTTTAAGTACGGCGATGGAAATTAGATTAGACCAGGCGATTTACAAACGCGAGTAGAAATATACGGGGCCGAATTCATCCCGCGGAATTAAAAAGTATTACTTATTGGTACTTTCAAAGAGGAGCGGCTTTATAATTGTAGTGATACTATTTACATTCTAAACTGTTTAGGTATGTATAAAATTAACAATAAAATTAGTTTAAATAATTATGACTAGGGGTGGGTTTATCAATGCAAGGATAAATAAATTAACTTACAGATAAAATAGTAACAGAAACGTAAATAATCTAAACCGTTTATCATGTGCAATTATCTGCTAGATAATGGTTATATGAAAGATAAACTGGTCCAGCATTTAATTTGAAAGGTAATGTAGATATCCATCAGATGCTTGATGATCATGATCATCGATGATCATAACCTACAAATGTAAGCAGTTAACCAATTACAAGGCAAATATTTGAAAATATTATACAAAATTCATGATAATGGACTTACTTTTTTGTATATTTTTATTCATGAGAATAGCAATTTTGTTTTTGTTATTTAGTTATTTACGGCAACTGAATTTATATATATATTGCTTATATTTTGCTTTGCAAAATTATTGTTTATTAAAATAAAATAAAGAATGCATTGGAATCTGTTGTTTATTTACAGAAAGAAATTAATATGTGTGTCTGAAAGTAATAATTCCAATCAACCTTTTTGCAACAGATTGGGAAAATAATTTACTATTAGCTGTATACGAGCACTATCCCAATTAAAATAATATGCATCGTCTTCAATATTAATATTCAGTTCTTGTGGAGATTCTTCTTTTGGTCAATAGCTATATTGTATAACACAGCTGTTGCCACTATTACTGTTAATGTTGTTTGTAATTGTAGTCTTATTTTGGATGCAAGAACAGGAACTCTTTTCTTCCAAATACCATTATCATACTAATAATCGATTCTCGGTCTCACTAAGTAGGGCCGTCGTTCGTGTCTTAGTAAGTGTGTAACATCTTCATCTTCATCACCACTTAATAAATAATCCAGACTATATATTCCATGATGAAATAAGCGCGATAACACAGGCAATTCATAAACAAGCCTATCCCTATGTCATATGGGTCAAATGTCAAACGAGGCGGCAGTCTATTTTCTGCTAGCGCATTATCTGCCCGTGAGTGTTACCAACTATTAATAATCTTTAATGATCTTGTAGACACTAAACTTAGAGTTAAAAATATAATGATGAAAAGGTACAAAACTTTATCTGCCTTCATCCTTACATTGATAAACCCACCCTAAAAGTAACACATGATTTTTATTGGAACTGAGAGACGCCTATTCTGTAATAACTGAGTTAAAAGAAAAACTGAATCGTTAACAATATCGTGTTTGAAAAACTTAACGTCTTCTACGTAATAGTTATAAGTAGAGACCAGATTATATGCAAAGAAAAACTGGAATATATGCGCATATATATGCATCGATTTTTGAGAAAATACGCATAAATCTAGAGCATATATGCAAAAAAAAAAAATTGCGACAATATGCAAAATTTTTACCCAAAATAAATAAGAGCAGAAATTTAAACATTAGCTTTCTTGCACAAAATTTTTTCACAACATATTTCTAAAACAATTTATAATTAAATGTTTTTCAAAATTATGTAAAAGAAAGTTTTGTCTTCTATCAGAATACATATGTTTCGAAATAGAAAAGCGTCTTTCAACATCCACAGATGTAATTGGTGCATTTTTTTTAACTTTGCATTCTAAACTAAAATTAAAGTCGAAAGCGTTTACTGTTTCACCTTTCAAAATTTTCTTAACTTTTTCAATTTCAAATACCCCGCATTTTTATTTATTACTTTTTTAAATTTATCGTATATAGAATTACCTATTGTACCCTTAACCTTCTTACATAGCATATCAAATTCGTCTACTATTTCGACTGATTCCGAGAGCGACATCGTTTGCGTTTCTAGTTTACGAATGGAACTTGAAATAAAGCTATAATTTGACTTATTATACAAAAGGCTTTGTAGCAATTCTGTTGATGTTACTATCTTTTTACAGTTTTCTAGGGCAATGCAGTCAGCAGTGATTTCAAGAATTGCATTTTATATTCCTTCAAAATTATCGGCGAAAAAAATTGCAGCCTCTAACCATGTACCCCATCTCGTAATAATCGGTTCAGGAGGCAACTTAACACCGGGAAGTCGCTCCTTATAAAATTGGATTCGTAAAGGTGCTTTCAAAAATACTTTTTTGACATTGCTAATTAAATCATTAATCAAAAGGAATTGATTCCTAATGTCTTGGGCTACACGATTGAACCCATGAGCTAAACAAGTGGTATGAATAATGTTACTATAAAAAAGAATTAAATTTTGCGCGGCTTTTATCATGTATGGTGCAGCGTCGAACATTAATAATTTTTTTTTCACAAGGTATACTTCCAGGTAAAAAGAAATTTGATAAACCTTCTTGGACGAATTGGGCAATTGTCACATTATTTGTTTTTTGAAGTTCTTTACAATAAATTAAATATGATTTACCTACAATATCTTCATGAAGAATTCCTATTAACAAATGGGCAATATAACGGCCATAATTTTCCGTACTTTCATCTACCATGATATAAATAAAATTATTCCCTACCAATTGTTGAATTTCTGCTATTGTTTGCTGGGAACAAGATGTGACATAATTTTTTCGTACGGTACTTTCGTCAGGTTTATTATATTTGCAATATTTTTGCAGAAATGATTTCAAATTAACATTGTTTAATCTTGCTAATGGTATGTTAGACGAAATTAATGCGTTACACAGATCCGTATTATATACTTCTTGTTCTGAGTTTCGTGAAGTTGATGCTACACATTGACGTATAGATTGCTGCACACATGCGGATCGCTTTAGTTTTTCACTTTTTCCAATATGTGATGGAGTTTTAGTGTGTTGATCCATCAGGTATTTTCTCTCAGAAGACACCCACAACAAAATTGTCATTTTATATCAAAATTTAAAGAATTTAAAAACAATTGTAAAGCTTTTAGCAAAATTAAACTTACCAGTTTACTGCAGGCTCGACAAAATATTTTGTCGCCATCCTTTACCAGTTCAAGACATGGCTTAATCCATAAAGAAACTTTGTTCGCTATACACATTGTATGTACGCACAGTATTTAAAAACATAACACAATTACATGCCGTTTCGCTCAAAGATATTCAATGAATGAACAGTTTATTTGGGAATTAATAATAATAAAACGTATTTACCACATCAATTCTGCTAGGCGAAATTAAACACGTGCAGTTCTTGGAAAAAAGTATTAAAGAAACCAATGTAAAAGATTTATCGTTCTGAGAATTGTCAGTTGTCGATGTACATTAGGAATTATTAGGAATTTTTACTAATACAATGGATAAGAAAAAGATTAAATATGCAATATATGCAACTTTTGTAAAAATATGCATAGAAATGCCTAAATATGCAATATATGCAATCAATAATTAGCGCTAATTAACTTCAATTGGTGTAATTGAACGTCTACATATAGACTATAATTAAAGATATGCAAAAAATAAAATATATGCACTTTGCATATAATCCGTCTCTGGTTATAAATTATAGTCGTACTTTCATAAATACATCCACTTACCGCTCAATTTAAACGGTAAACCTCCCGTAAGAGGATCAGGTGCGAACGGCCGCGGTCCGAACGGAAAATGATGGAAACTCTGTTGTCTGGTCTTCGACCTCGGTTCCCTCGGACCATCGACGGTGACCTTAATGGCCTTGTTGTACGTGCAGATTTGCGGAGGGGACGTCGAAACAATGATGGTTAATGTGAAGCTCTTTCCTGAAAAAGATGCGGAGCAATTATTACGAGTGTGAGGCGACGAAATAGGGCTTGCTAGAACATAAAAATCCGTTTCGGCGAGCGAGGGTAAACGCAAATCGCCGAGAAAATCACTAAATTATGCAGAAATTGACCGTTTTAAGGCGCCGGCTGGTTATATTGGTCGCGCTGTTGCAAGTTGAGTTTCGAATGTTCCTATTCTTTACTGTGAAATAAGACAATCATATGTGGAATAAAAAAGTAGATGCGACTGAATAATATCGTTAAACAGCTTGAATATGGTCTTGAAACTTTATAATCATGTCTCTAAAGGGAAATTTAAACAATATTTAATTGTCAAATTAATATATTTCTGCTAATAACTGTAATAATTAAGAGGAATTTTTTCCCAAGAAAAATGTTCTCCTCACGCAGGATCCGAAAGCATGCAAAGATCCAAAGATTCTTTGCATATTCGCCGTCTTGCCGGCCTTTCAAGATCTGATATTGACATAGGTCGATTTATCGCTCGAATCTACATGCTCCCCTCTGGCTTAATTGGTAAAGCGTTCGTCCGGTAAACGAAAGTGCGTAGGTTCGATCCTGCGTGAGAAGAATTTTTTTTTGGTTTTTGCTAATTTACTAGAAATAAGATCATCAAACCTGTTCCTTCAGGAACTGGTGCTACAATCCAAAAGTCGCTCTGATTTAAATAATATAAAAAAAAATATAGCCAAAATTTAAAAGCAACCGAAGGAGGATGTTTTATTTTTCTGATAAATAATAGCAAAAAACCAACAAGCTTGGTGGGCACTTCGTCAAAGTGATTAACATCACATAGAAAGTAACATTGAAGGAAGTTATGGGGATAATATTACAAGCAATTTTACTAAAGCTAATCAAACAAGATGCGGATAATTTGAATTTTGATAGAATTTAAATTACAATAAAAGTTGAAAATTATCGAGTCATTCGTTGCAAGTGCGCATAAGTCTGTCAATAGCGAAATCTGAAAGGAGTTGGTATTGTACAAGGCAAGTGAAGCAAAACAACGTTACGGGTATGACGAACAGGACCACGAAGGAAATCCAGAAAATCAGGTTAGGGCGGTGAATACTGTTATTGAGTAATTTGTGCATTAACACTAAATCGACAAGTTACCTGCGCTCATTCAATGGCAGAATGCCAAAATGCTTACATGCGACGAAGATTAAGAAAAAAATTGGCCTGACTTGTGACATAGAAGTCCAAGAAGCTTTCGCCAGATGGATTCAATCCTGCTAATATAGATAGTATGCTGTAGACTCAACACAACAGGCGCATAAGATATAATTGAACTTATATACGTAAAATAGAGAGATATGAGACACCCAAAGGAAGACAAATTTCTGGATGTTCTTATAATAAAACCTAGTAATTTAGTACATTTAGTAGCAATATATTGCACGTAGTCACAATAAACTGTTTAGTAACCAGAATGACTCCCGGATTTTTAAACTTAGAAACTCCAGTTAATAGACATCTATTTAGGGCATTTGCAAATTGAAATTTAGAAATGTTTCTAGTAAACTGTATAAAATCACTTTTGTTAAAATTTAAAAAGAGTTTATTTTCTAGATAGTAGTCATACAATCTATCAAGCTTGACACAATCCATTACCTATTGTACAGGTTCAAATATCTTTAGATCATGAGCATATTGAAGGAATATACAGGGTGTCTCAGCTTTTAGTTTACAGGAATTGTCTACTTTCACTGAATAGTTACTAAAAAAATGTTCAAATAAAAGTTACTTTATATCATGTTACGTCGAAAGTGACGTATGTAATTTTTTATTTGCTCGTGACTTTGAAGAAGATTTCAAGGCCGACTTTGATTTTTTAAACGGAAGCATGCATTTTTTAATGTTGTATGTTATTTGTCAAAAATTGCTTTTGTTTGATATATTTTTTAATTTGCCTTGTCAGTTTTGAAACAAGTCAGATTAACTTTTTAAAAGAAATTTGTGTTAGCTTAAAGTAATATTTCAATAATTTTAAGTATTTAATGTAATAAATGTTCAAATTCGGCTCCATGTAGATGAAAGTATCATCTACTGGGTTATTCTCCGGTATCCCATGCGAATTCGATTTTTCAGATCATCGAGATCTGTCTGCCGCACTTGGTATACAAATTCCTTTAAATAACCCCACATAAAGAAATCAAGAGGCGACAAATCCGGAGAACGAGCGGGCCAAGAAATAAAACCGGTGTTTCCAATCCATCCATTGGGGTAAAATAAACAGTCACAATTCGCGCATTATGGGGTGGAACACCATCTTGTTGCCAAATTAGCTTTTCTCTTTCATTAAGAGGAATATCTTCAATTAAATCTGGAAGCACATATTGCAAAAACTGTAAATAACGTTGCCTGTTAGGGTTCCAATGAAATGCCCATTAAACATGCCACACCATAAATTGATTTCCCATACCGTTTGAAAGCGCACTTCCTCCATCCAACGCGGATTTTGGTTGCACCAGTAATGAGCATTATGTTTGTTCAGAACACCATTATTGTGAAACCGTACTTTCGTCACTCCATACAATACAGTCAAGAGAAAATTCGGATTAGCATCTTCTAAAACTTACAATCGTGCAATGAAATCCCGTCGTCTTTGTAAATCATTTGGCATTAATTCTTGCGATAAATGAACTTTAAATGGATGATAGCCACGCGCTTTTAAAATTCTATGTACTGTATCCTTACTAACTCCCATTTCTTCTAACAAAATTCAAAGGGACACATGGGGTTTACAGCTACATATGCCAAAACGCTGATCACGTTCTCTTCATTTCTAGCAGAAGCATTATGGTTAGCATGTTTTACAATAGAAGAAAATGATCCAGTTCGTAACTTTGCCTTTACTATGCTAAATGTTGTATGTGATGGATGAGTACGTTCTGGAAATCTTTCTCGATACAAATTTGCAGCTTCTCTGGAATTTTTCTGCATTCTCCGTAGATTAATAACATATCTACATATTCATTTGGATCGTAAGTAAACGGCATATTAAATAGCTGAAGATAACACAAATCAGTCTTTTATGATACAACCGATACTGACAGATCCCGACTTTTCGCTTTTCACAAGTTCGCAATATCACACCAACTTTGATCGAACTTACACTGCGATTTTTAAAATTGTTCTATTGCTGTTTGCAAGCGCTAACGTCAAAAAATTGACAAGGCAAATTGAAAAATGTGTCAAACAAAAGTTGTTTACTAATTTTTGACAAATAACATGCAACATTAAAAAATGCATGTTTCCGTTTAAAAAATCAAACTCGCCCTTGAAATCTCCTTCAAGGTCACGAGCGAATAAAAAACTACATACGTCATTTACGACATAACATGACATAAAGTAACTTCTATTTCAACATTTTTTTAATAACTATACAGTGAAAATAGATAATGTCTATAAACTAAAAGTTGAGACAGCCTGTATATAATAATATATAATAATATATAGGTTGAAAAGTAAAGGACCCAAATGCGACCCCTGCGGGATACCTGACCTGATAGTCATCGTCCTAGATGTGCAGCTATCCAACTTAGCAAATTGAGACCTGTTAGATATATAAGACTGTAGCCACCGAAGAATGTCCACCCCGCAATCCCAACCTTTAATAATTTATTAATAAGAATTTGGTGATCTGTTTTGATATTATGGTGATACAGCTAAGATCGATGAAACTAACGGAGTGCGCGTTTACAAATGATACAATTTTGTGATAAGTGTAGTTAGTGAGTCTCATTTAATGAAAAATTTAAAAATTTATTAAGAACAAATATGAAAATAAATTCAGAAAAAGCAGAAGTGATTATATTGTGAATGACAGTAGCAAATGACAGAGCGTGAAAAGAATGGAGAAACAAATAAATGAAAAAATAGATAGCACAGCAATAGATATCGTGCTCTCAACAAGGCATTTATTATTTGGAAGTAACTAGGTAACAGTACAAAGGTGGTAGTATATAAAACAGTGTTTCAGCCGCTAGTGTATGTAAGTACAGCATGCGCGTTGAATAAAGTTGACTTGATGCGAAAGAAATGAAATAATTAAGAAATTAAATGGTATGACCATACAATCAGAATGGTATAAGAAATCTCGTGGAACTCATATAGGAAGTGAGACCGCTTTCTAAAAACATGCAAGAAACCAAGAAAAATTAAATTTTTGAAAGAAGAGAAATAATTGAGAAATTAGGTGAATAAATTTTGAGACTTAATATTAAAAAGATTTTCATTTGTGTACCTACATTGTATAAATTACATAAAAGTTTATTTCCGGGCGAAATAATAAAGACATTGTTCTTAAATATTAATTAACTATTTACCAGATATGTTTCGGTCCTCAACAGCGCCTAGTCTTTATCAATTGTTTAATTTTTTTTGTATTTGATTTAGCATTAACATTTGTTTCAATTATATTTTACAAAATTCATTAAAGATATCAATGTTTATTAATCAAGCCAAACCTTCTTTATTTTAAAATATAAGTTGACGATATGATCGTTAGAGTACAAGTTAAGGAAATAACCTGTTACAAAAAGTTTGCATATATTATAGTACAGGAAATAATAATCTATATATAAATTGCTATGTTATAAAAAAGTGCGTAAAGTATATGGAGCATTAACGAATTTCTGCTAATAACTATAATAATTAAGAGGAATTTTTTCGAAGAAAACTTCACCTCACGCACGATTCCAACCTACATACTCTCATTTACCGGACGAACACTCTACCAATTGAGCTAGCGAGATATATGCAGATTCATGCGACAAATCGACATAACATTTGTCGATATCTTGATAGGCCGGCATGACGGCGAATATGCAGCTTTTTACAGTATGAAATAATTAACGAATTAATGTATGCGCGAGGTAAATTTTTCTTGAGAAAAAATCCTCTTATTTTAATTTAATTTAATTTTAATTTATTTATTTACCCTCTTGAGAACAAAAATAAAACAACGTGCTGACATTACTAGCAGTGTAACAATCTAAATATATCCTTGCAAAAAAATATAATGTCTGCAATATCAGGAGAAGACAATGACTTGTTAAGCATTGTGACTTCTATAACATGTATATTATAAAATAGTTACCTTTTAATAAAAATAAAAATGTTTTTTTTCCTGATTTTAAAATTATTGGTCCTCTATTTCAAAAGAAATGCAATCATATTATATAAACTTAAATTCAGAAACACACAATGCCCCTACAAGTCACAAAATTTATACATACATATATATTCCACTCTCCTAACAATATAAAGCAGCATATAGATAAAATATGTACCTAACACTATCAAGACAAGAGGATCACAAGATTCAATTCAATTACAACTAAAATAGTTGAATTGTTCTTCCATTGAACCTGGATTAAGTGAAACTAAAGAAATGGATCAAGTTGCCTAAATCTAAATTCTGCAATGAACACAAGGTAAATATATGTTTGGATGCACATACACAAAAATAACTCTACTTATCTGAGGGCAACAGTGGAAATGTGATTTGTTAAATAAAGGAATAAAGAGATTGCTTCAGATGGCACGCACACTCGACACGTAATGAAATTTTAACACATACATTTTCATTTGTTTTTTAAATGTAGACAAATTCAACGTTTTAAATTCTTCAGGAATTTTATTATAGACATTGCTAATCTTATAAGAAAATGAGCGTTAGAACAAAGTTGTAGAATGGACAGGAGGAGTCAACGTACCCTTAAACCGAATGTTCAAGGTGTGAACATCTGTACGAAATCTAATTCTTCTAAACAAGTTTTTAGGCTCCTTGTTCAGAATAATTTTATGATACAATGTAGCAGTTATTAGCAGAAATACATTAATTCGTTGGTTATTTCATACTGTAAAAACGTTGCACTCTTTATATATGGAACACATTTCAAGAATTCGTGAATGCCTTGCAAATTACAATCTGTACCTTACTAACAATAAACCCCTTTCGAATGCTTTGATTATTGGGGTACATTAAAACCGTGTTTCTCACTGGAAATTTCTTAAGAGTTAATTGCACACTTCACTATATTACCGAGATTAAACCTAAAGATTGTAAATCTGAAGGCACGTCTACATGACACACCTGTAAAATCAAAAAGAAAGTTTAGTTTTTTTTTTTATTTTTTCTTTAGTTCTTGGTTATTCTTTTTTTTTATTATTATTTATTTCGTTTAATATTATAAAATAAATAGTAGATATATTTATACTATACCAATGTACTTTGTCCTTTATAGTCTTTGGATAATATTATTAGTAGGATTTGATCTAATTATAAGTATACTTCAATTAGAATTTATTTTAGAGAAATGACATTTCATGTTTTGCTTTTAACTGTTAAGGGTAAAACGGTTCTTGAAAACAAAAAAAAAAGTTGTAGGAGATTAGAATTTTCATTGAATGTCTATAAATATAAATTGCTAAGTACATAGCTTCTCTGAGCATAGAAGCACCAACATATTTTTATATAAATTCTTGTTAGTAACCCGAAAATAACATGGTCGTTTCAGTAACCCGAAATCTGCCGTGCCATCGGAAAACCGACGTCCGCAGATATGAATTGCATAAATATTTCGGCACGCAATCTACTCATTTTCCGGTTTTACTATTCCACCGAGGGACATTCAAATTCGGGGAGCCGCAAATTATATTTGTGAGGCATTAAAAAGTTGGACGCCGGGCAATATTTCACGTTCGCAATCAGTTTAAAATTGACGCGCATTTCGTTCCGAACCGAGCTGGATACAAATCAGCGGTTGCCCTTTTCCACGGAGGCACAGGGGCCTAAGTAAACACTTGCGGAAATTTAAATTACCGAAGTAAACATTGGAAGTGGAAAAAACGATTTCTTCTGAACAATTCTGTTCTAGATTTTTTTGTGTGCACAGTTTAGGTGAGCATTCTATGCGATATTCATTCGAAATTTCCCCTCTTTGGTGTAATCGAAATCACAATATGGACGAAAGGAAACAAGTTTGCAGATAAATGTGTAGAAAATATTACTTATTGAATCTTATAACGCTTCTTAGCCTCGCAACTGAGGTATATGAGGACAATGAAAACGATACCAAAGTATTTGTTGTTTGTTAACATTCTTTCAGGAATATAATTTAAAAATTGCGTTGATCTAAAGTAAGTAAAACGCAACAGCTGTAAAACAAATGTAAAGAAAGCCTAGTTTGAATAATACAATAAATCGCCTATTATTCTTTCGTGAGAACCTTAACTGATAGAGATCTTTGCAGTTACTAAAAAATGAATCTGGTAACATGGTAGACAAAATGCCTTTAAACATGCGGAAAACATTATTGCTCTAACAAGACGAAACATTCATGCCTACTATCTTATGAGTACGAAATTTCATGTAGTAAATCTTCGACGGGAAGCCGATTCAATGTTTTTCTAACTACGCATGGGACTCCATCCGCGAGAACGCCTCATAATTAACGCTATTAGTGATGTTTCGCGGAGAACCATTATCTACATGAAAAGAGACAGACACACTGAAGCGTGATATCTGATTTAATGTAAATTAATGTGTTCCTGTGTTACCCCTAGTGACCAACTATATTTATTTCATATTTTAAAAATATTTAAAAAATATTAAATCTTTCTTGAATATTAGTTATATTAATATAATATGCATAAAATATATTATAGAAAATATATTAGAAAAACATTTAAAAAATATATATGTTATGTAGCATTAATAATATTTTATTGCAAATGTTTTCTCAATATATTTTTCATAACTCTGCAAGAATATTTTGCTTTGTATTTATGTAAATATTTATTTCATATAAAAAAAGATTGAATTTTGCTTTTGTACATTTGGTGCGTAGGACGAATAATATAAAATGGGTAAAATATGCATACATATTAAGTAGTATGTACCTATTTAAATGATAGTTTAAAGATTAAATTAGATAATATATATCTAATATGATTTAATTAGTATCTAAGTTGAGCGCTGTAACTTTTTATTAATATATCTGCGTTTTGTATTATATTATTTGTAATATTTGTAAGTTGCGAACGTCAACACAACACCTCTATTCATTACGATGCCGGTGTTATATGATTTAGTATTGTTTATGCGTCTATGGATTAGGTACATAGAATGCATACGCGCACGTGCGTATCATCAACGTTTTCATTCGTTTGTCCGTTACATGTTATAGTTTATAATAGTATACGATTAGGGCAGATTAGGGTTAACTGTGTAATTAATTGTTGCGGGGTGTGTTTTAGTTTTTGTGGTGACTACGAGGTAAGCAAAACTTTGAACATGTCATGGCATTTATAAGATAATTGGAATGCTCAATATCGCCATGTACAGAAATCGTTTAATAATATAATTGTATAAATTTTATGCATCATATATGTACTGCATCTACCAGATAAATTGCTAGTTGATTTGCTTAAGTGATTCATCTCGGTAGATAAGCGTCATAACCTCAAATAGAGGTTAGAATACGTTGTGTTGTTTTATTGTTTGTACGTAGAATGTTTTCAAATATTATGAAATAAAGTAAAAATAAGTATCGTAAGTATTAGAATGTAGCTACCACTCCAATTATTGTAAATGCTCCAAATGTATTAGTAGGTGTTGATAATGTTGTACGATGTTTTATTCATGATATGATCTAATACAATTGGCATTGTTTTAGAGGCCACAAAGAAACGTCATGAGAGCGCCGCTACCAAAGATATGAAAAAAGCCATAGGATTGTACCTGGCACCAGCCAAGGCTAGACTTAAAAATGAGTATTTTTCATTTTTATTGGCTTATTCAAATAAAATGATAATAAATACGTTTGTTTTTTATTTAGAACACTTCAATTAAAAAATAGTGATTAATTTAATAAACCTTCAGTATGCCTTAAGAGATGCCAGAATTATTGATTATTAACTTGTATGGTGAGTGTGAAGAAACAAGTTCTTGCCTTTTAGACAACTCTGTGTATGTTTCAAGTTTTCATTATCGACGTTATACATTCTAAATAACCAAGAACAATTTTAGTTCATTTTGACAAATTAAATCGATTGCATAAAAAATCTCAATTCTCATATAAATATTTTACAAATATTTTAGAAAAAATATAGCGCTTACATTAATTTTAAAATATGGAATAAATATTCTAATTGAATATTTTATCTATATTTAGAAAAAATATGAAAAATATATTCAAAAACCTCTCACGAAAATATTCATAAAATATATTTTTAAAAATATCTATGTAATATTTCTGGCTGTTAAGTACAGTTCAATATTGTTATTGATTTTGCTTATTTTTTCTGGCCAATATCGGAAGATAAACCGTTTCTTTCACAACATTACCAAGTTTCATAAATTTGAATAGTAGCAATCTACTAAACTTTCTAACAATGGCGGGCTTTAACTTAAAATATTACGCAATTATCTTAAGAGTATTTTTTCGAGTAGTTTTAGTCCAAGTCGTGAATTTTCTATGTTAATTTCTCTGATTATTACTAACAATTCAAAATATCTAAAAAGTGCGCAAGAAAGAAGAAGAAAAGTGTTCAACAAGTTCCAAATTAAATTGTACTTCAATGGGACAAAATTTCTATGCAATTATTATTTCTAAACGCGGCGACACTAAGATAGCTCTTCTCAATAATTAATTGGCATATATGAAGTGTATACAAAAATGTATGTATTGTTTTCAAGCACTTGAAAAATAGGACTTGCTCTATTTCCATACATTTTTCCGTATAGAAAATACGTTAGGCTTGCATTGCGTATTGTTTGCCTGATACTTCGATTTGGAACGACAAAGGATTAATTAAGCTTAAATATATGCAGGCCTATCATAAAATAGTAAATAAGAGCACCTAACTAAACATGGAAAACCTCTAGAATAATGAAAAAAAGAAAGATTAGGCTTCTGTTCATGTTTTGCTATTGAATTGTGGAAAATTCTGTTTGAATGTTCTCATTTTATAATTTATTAGAAACAAAATAACGAAATTGGGCAGGCATAATGCTTTAAAAATATAATATGCTTTGCATATACCTAAATTGATTTCTGGACAAAAAAGTAGCCTTAGAAACTTGTGCATGAAAATGTATATGGTTCTCTACAGAGAAATGTATCGTGTCAAACCAGCCTAAAAGTTTAGTAGTAATAACATCACAGGAAATTGAAAGATGGAAACGAAGTCGTAATAAATGTCACAGAATCTGAAGCACAAATTATGAAGTTTTACATACATATATACCTACAAATTATCTACGCCTATAAGATATTTACGTGATAAATAGATAAATATTTTATGTCAGTGTCTGTCATGTCTATACCGAGCGTACGTTGTTACCGTAGTAAAATAAGAGAACTGCCGTCTTAACAGCAAATTCTGTAATCGTAGATAGAAAAATTTGCTGCAATCATGTTTAAATCAGAGCACAAGTTAGAAAAAAAAATGGAGAGGATTACATCTTGAAAACGGTAGTATTAACATTATAATTGCAATGAATTGATGGAAATTTTGCTAAGTCTAATCCTAAATTTCTTAATATTGCTAACTATGTTAATTACAAAATACTTACTGAAGGAATTAAACAATAATTTTATATAGGAAATAGGTATGTAAAATAAATTATTGAAATAAACTACTTTCCTTTCGAGTAGGTACTCATTCAATATTGTGTTAGTTTTGACTAAAGAGTACATACAAAGTTGTGTTAATGTTTAGAAGTGCATTGGTCTCACGAAATGATAGTAATACTCAGTACTAATTATATCTAACGATATTCTCGACTTCCACCAAAATTTATGTATTGCAATATATACTTTTTATAAGTAAAATCACAATCATTTTTCATGTTCTAACTCTCATTGTTCTTCAAAAATGGCGTATAAAAATTTCCAGTAATTGATAGGGCAAACGACATAAGACTAATGGTTATATTCACCGACGTGTTCGATATTTCTCAATATTTACGGTTTGTTAATGTCGAAACGTTGAATCGTTGCCTAAATGTCTTTTCACACCACCATCCTTCCCAGAAGAACGGTGTCATCCTTAGTCCAAAGGGCCATTGCCATATCCGAACCTAATTCTTTATCCAGAGAGCTACTCCATGTCATCGATACATCCTAAATCCAATATATCTGAAGCTCAACCTACTCCACATCAATCCACTGCTTATCTCCATCCGAGATATTACTGACTGTATAGGAAAATCCTGTCCAACCGTCGCACACTGGCGAAATTTCCAGAAATCGTGGCCAAAATACAAAATAAGAAAGTCGTTAATTGTTTATGTTACTTAAGCTTAATTGACTCTAATGCTATCTAGGTATTATCCCTACTCCACCCTTTTATATATAAATGAAGGGCTAATCTGAATATATCAGTTTAAAGTTAGTATTTCTAACGGATAGATATTTGTAATTCTATGAGAGTGAGTGATTTGTGAATTAATTAAACAGGTTTTAAGTGAACTATTTAAATCGAATGAATATGGAACCTATTGCTGGTGGTAAGTATATCATTTTACACTAAATACATGCTCAAATTGTTTACGCAATATTCTTAAAAGTAGGCATACTTTAAATGATTGAAGGAACATCTTTCTTGTGATTTCTGTTAAGCTAAAAGTTGTCTATCCAACAAGATCCAGCGGTGAATTTTTGCTATATTATACCTTATAGTATATACAATGAGTTTTTAAAAAGAATAGCTGCGGTAATTTGCGGTCTTAGGAATTTTAATTTAGAAGATATCTAAGCATTTCCTTTTGCTAACAGGCTCACGGTCGCAAATACGTTACGTTAACCCGAACGAATTACTTGAATCTAAGAAGCTGGCTGTCCTTTGAATGATTTCAAAGAAAAGTGTAATTATCTATATGAAGAAGTAAGGAAGGTTATAGGATCATCATCTGAGGTGAAGCAAACTCTGGCGCGCTTATATCTCAGTATAAGAGCAAATAGACTGCCGCATATAGAAACATGCAAACATTTTGCAATAGAAATCAATCCTGAAAAACATGAAAAAATGTGTTAGGCCATCTACTGATTCTTCTAACAACAGGTAGTGAAAGGTCTAAACGGAGAAAACCCATGGATTGCGAACTAAATTTAGCTCCGAAGAACTATGTTACGCTGCTCGAATGTCACTTAGGGCGGAAGGACAATTAGATGCTGCAAATGTATTATAAGACATTATAATAATAATAATAATAATAATAATAATAATAATAATAATAATAATAATAATAATAATAATAATAATAATAATAATAATACGTTTATTATCTCAAAAGACCTGTACAATAGGCATAAGACAAGTCAAGTATACTAACGAATAAACTTAAAACTAATATATTTAATGCAAGATCGCAAGCAATATATATATACAGAGATGATAATAAGAGAATAAAGTGGAATCCGTTATAGTGCACAGAATACAGAGAAGGCCTATAACAAGCAGTGTGTTGTGCCATATTCTGCTGACAAAGCGTTGTCAACATTTGTCGAAGCGAAACTTACAAAATTTCAATACAATATTATTACGGATGCAGCTCGGGAAAATAATAGTGATCTGTACCCTAATTAACGCGGCTAAAAATAGTGCTATTCTGAAAATATAAACATTAATGAATCCATAGCAGAAGTACCTACAAAGTTTACTTGACCACACGCTTTCACGTCCATTTCAAGCACTGGAGAAGTCATTGATGCATTAATGTTGAAAAAAAAACTGAAATTTTCATCTAATAACAAAGTGGGGTTGCGATGGAAGCTCTGGTATGAGCGATATATAGACAGAGAGATTTTCGGATCCAATATTTCTGACGCCAACATTTTTCTAACTTCTCTTGTACCTGTACAGTTAATATCTGGTGATCCCAATTCAGCAAGAAAAACTGTTTTGTGGCAGAACCCTAGGCCATCGTCACCAAGATTTTAGAGGGCAATTCGGTTCCAGTTTATACACGAAACGAAAGCTATTACAGTGGCGGAAAACCAATATATAGAATCGCAAGTACAATCTCTACTTCCAACTGTACTGAACTTTAAGGATAATAATATTCCAGTGCGGCATATACCTACTATTGTTTACCATGATAGATGAAAAAGTATGCAACGCGGTCACCGAAACTTCATCGACACAGAGGTGGTGCTTATGTGGACTTACTTCAAAAGATTTTAATAATATATATTAATATTAAGCTTACCTATCCGTTTCCATCAATAGCACCACTAATTACCCTTAATAATAATCATCGGCTTGCGTTTTGCTTTTGTTACATATTTTTTGATGGATACTGTACATAATTACGCGTATAAATATTATATTTCATATTTATCATATCATTTCTAACTTCTCAATGGTCTTTTTATTACGAATAGTTCAAAATGTACTTTGATAAAGAGAAATATTTATTTTGACAACGATTTCTGGAAATTTCGCCAGTGTGCGTCGGTGGGCACTCGTGTTGCAGAATATACCAGGGCATTGCACCATAGCTGGGTCTGCACTTGCTGAGCACAGGTTAGCCGCCAGCCACCGAATCCAATTCAACTCTGTCCAAATCCTATCCCGTAATCCTTACTACCATAGCTGTAAAATCCGAGGATCCATTGAAATCCATAAACATTCCAATAACTTGAATCGTGAAGACGGTTATCTCGTACACAACACTGAAAGTCACCCCTATATAAACTCGTCTGTCAGTCTCAATTTCAGGTCAACAACAGTCCTGAAAATGTCCCTTACGAGTATGGACGAAACGTCGGCCAGAAGAACATTCAAGACTCGATTCCCGCCCGGAAGCCCAGCAGAGCTAATTTGTATTAGGTTGACTGTGGTCTATTTTAGACTACTAGGAAACAGCAAAAGAGAAAGTGTGGGGGCAAAATTAGTATATTCCACTTTGAATAATAAATAATAATAATAAAAAAATAATAATAATAATAATAATAATATAATAATAATAATAATAATAATAATAATAATAATAATATATTTCGTCCCCTTTGTCATGATCATGATTATAAAGACAGAGTCGTGTACAATACAAAAATATAAAATACAAGTAAAACTATAATATAATTGTAAAATACTTAATAGTTAAAAACTGTATATAATAAAAATATATTAAAATAAAATAGAACTTAATTTATAATTTTATGGCATAAAGAGATAACATATATATCACAAAGTCATGTATTCGTCATATATATAAAAGCTATTGAGAACGGTACTCTTTTGTTTGTATTTGTAAGTTCTAATATTACTTATTTCCTTAATATCATTAGGAAGCCTATTATATAAGTGAATACCGGCGCAAGTGGGGTTATTTTCATATAATACCATTCTATGGCTAGGTATTCGTAGGCCAGTGCCATGTCTGGTGGGGTATGAATGATTAAAGTTATTTCGTGGAAGTGTATTAATATTTTCTTTAACAGTACGTAATATCTGTAAAATATATAGACATGGCACTGTAAGTATTTTGAATTCTTGAACAAGGGGCGACAAGAAGTTCTAGAGGAAACACCCGCGACATTACGTAGAGCACGTTTTTGAATCCGAGAAAATTAACTGCTGCTTCGAATCAGCTCCCCAGAAAGAAATTGCATATATCCACTCTAGATTGGAGCAAGCATGATAATATGATAATAAGAGTCTCTATCTACCAAAAACGACATAGACGAACCAGCGCATAACAAACAACGAAGACAACGAAGAACACAAAGCCTGTATGTGTGTATCCCAGCCCAGATCAGAATCAATATGAAGCCCCAGAAACTTAGTCGATGATTCTTGATAATATCAGAAAACAATATAAACTAAAAGAATCAAGTCTTTTAGGCAGCTCTCACACTAGTGCGACTGATTGATTTCATCCCCGTTTCCACATTATAATAACTACTTTGTATCACTTGTTACGATGTCTTCCTTTTGAGGAGCACAATATTCTCGTTTTACGGTATTACAGAAAAAGGAAACATAAAAAACGTTTTTGAATTCACCCATATTTACATAAAAACTTTGATTTGCAATTGTTCAAGGCGGCTTAAAAGCTAAAAGAAACAGTAAAAATTTAAACGATATATGAAATGAGTTCTGAAACTTTTCAACTTTTAAGTTTTATATCATTACTTCTTCAGTTAAGGCATTTTTATCATTATAAAGTACAAAAAAAAATAATTGAAGCACGAGTGGATGAAGGTGTTATGTTACAAAATCAAACTTTTTCAGAAATTAACCCCTTCATACATTCACAAGACTCGAGTGTTCTTGAATTTCCGGAATTTTCGATGGTGCTATGTGAAAGATGGGTATAAAACACCTTGATTCATGCAAAAAAAGACAGTTTTTAAAATGCAACATAACACCTTCATCCACTCGTATCTTCAATTATTATTCAGTGCTTATGTTTGAAACCGCGCGGTAGGAAACTATGCAACCGGGAGGGCCAGTTGTATACGGCTGAGTTTCTTATTATGACGCGACTTTGACTAACGTTGCATTGGTATAAATGGATGTTAATAAAATAATAAATCAGTTTCATGAAACTAGTTTCATTAGTAGTATGCAATCGGTTGTATACAATAATCGCACTAGTGGGAAGCTGCTTAGTCTACCTGACCTCAACGCCTAGAAAAACAGAGGCTTATATATGTTGGATTATCTATAAATATGATTAGCTCAACCATGTTTTGTCCATTTTGAATTGTCGTTCCTCAACACACCCAAACCCAATAGATAACATTTTTAGTGGATAAAACAACCCCCAAAACTATTCACATATCCTTTATAAAAATAATTATTGTAATCACACACTCTCAGAATCTCCACAAACATGGTAAAAATTGCATAACCTCATGTTTTTACAAACGACTGACAAAAAATTGTTTTCGTTGAGCAATTTACGTTTGAAATCATACATGCAAACAAATATTTTTTATTGCTGTCAAGATAATTTATTTGAATAAAAGAAAATTTAAGAAATATTTGATCGCTTCGCAGAAACGTGATAACATCAATCTTAAGTTACTGTATTTAATGCAAATAAAGTTTCTTTTTGTAAAATAATTGTTTTCGATATTTATTTCTTTTCCTAGGCAAGAATATTTTTCCTCAGTACATTTGTTCATTGTATATTTTTCTTTGTCTTTTTACTAGAAAACGCAGACCAAATAATGTTTCTTTTACATGGGAAGCAAACTTTTAATAAGAACTACAATTGTATCTATGATACCTATACGTTCCAATCAAAATTATCCTTTTCAAATACATTTCTCAATTTATTCTTGTTAAAAACTATCCTCTTTTACACATAGCTTGAGTTTGAGTAAATGAAAGAAATGTAATTGATAAATACACTCGAAAACTACAACAACCCTACAAACTCCCAAAAGCAATACGAAGTGTAAAATAATTTCAATACTCCAAAATAACTTATTATAATTTTAAGAACAATGAGACGACGGTTTTTGTCGTACTGCTACCGTCTTCCAGACGGTATAATTAAGCAGTAATACCAACGCCAGCCTTAATTAAATACCAGCGCAAACAGTACTATTTAAGTTATTTGCAGTGTAAATTTCAGCAGCTGTAATCTATGAATTATGTTGGCGATACTGTAATCCGTGATTTATCGGAAACGCTCTCATATTTCCCAGTATTACCAACTGGCAAAATAGGATAAAACTATACGATGTCCATATTGGAAAATCACGCACTGTAACTATTTATTCCATATTATAGGTTATGTTGATTGATCTGTGTGATTTATTGACGTTCGTATTTTCAAAATATTGTTAAATTTATATCATATTTTGTTTAGCTGGATTAATTTTATTTATTGCGTTTCGGCCTCTGGTACTTTACATTATATATTTCCGATAAATACACAAAGTTGTTTCGACTATTTAGCAGCTGTTTTTCGATTTATCGCCCTTTGGGTTTACTAGATGAATTCGAACGTTAAATTTTTTAACGAGAATTATTTACGTGCATATTATACGCACTAATTACGGGAATTTTGGTTTACGTGTTGCAGCGAAAATGTATACAACAGTGTAGTTTTATTATTTTGTACATACAAATTATTTTATATACTTGGAATATAACTAAATATTTGAATTTTATACATATTCATTACAACTCAATTTAAGGAAAATAAAAAAGTTCTATGTAATTTACGATATGTTGCGCTAATGCCTTTTGGCTGATCAATTACTGTCGTTAGAATAAATAAAAAGCGATTTCTATTAATATATACATAAGATAAATACGTATTTTCCCCTATTTATCACCTCCCATAAACATTATCAACTTCTTCAACTATCATGAAGTTTTTATTGTAATTTTGATGATAAGTTAGGTAATATTATGTCATCCTCTCCATAAAATTTCATTTTTAGCAATGATTGAGTAACCAATATAATTGCAGTTATGAAAAACTATAGTTTGCAAAGTCTTTCTACTCTGAGAAAAATGGGTTAAGTAAAGGCTTACTTGATAAAAGATCATTTACAATAGATAAAGTTTTACTGGCAACTATTCTCCTCAATTAATACCTTGAACTTAACCCGTTTTCTGATACACGTTTCTTACTGTAATAGTGCTTAAACGGCTATTGTTACACGTACCTGACAAATTCTTGTGTAATAATTGTATCAAATTGTTGATATGTTAAGTAACGTATTACTTGTGATTATTGGTATCGTATCTAACTACAGTAAACTTAGTACAGAACATAATACTAATTGCTATTAATCTCTGTCTTTTCCTAAATAATAGCAACTTGCCACAACTTTGATTATTGAGTTTTGCGCTCCTCGTGTGTTTCGGGGGAACTTGGAGTTTTACCGTGTTTGCGCAAACCGTTATAACTAACAGTGTTGAATCACGTACATAGCATAGACGATTTAAAATTCTCCGTGCTTAAGTAAAGCGTTTTCAATTAATACCGGATAATTACCTGTTAGAAATGGAAGAATTGTTTCATCTTGGGCGTCAATTCCACCACTTAAATTAATATTAACAGAGGTAACATACGTAGATCATCTTTTTGATAAATTGCACCTTTCATAAGTAAAACATATATTAGAATGTTATATATAACATTAAAAATATCGGCAAGTTGTATAAGGATTTCCATTCAATCAAGTGGGTATTTGTTATCCTTCTAAGCTTGTGTGAAAACGCTGTTCAGATTATCGGGTATTACTTGTCTTATTATTAGCGTAAAACTTACATTAACATTCATATCAGGTAGTCACTATGTTTTCCATATACAAAATAAAACTATGTAACTAAAATACTGCTTTTTTTCTATAAGCTAAAATATAAATTATTATGTACCATCTTGAGCAAATAAATGCGATTTAAAGCTCCACAAATCTGCGATTATTATCTCAATCGAAGCTACAGCACCCTGAATAATAAATTAAAAATTATTGCAATTAAGTATTCAATACGCAATTGCTCGTACGTATGAAATGTCGTGTCACGAGTGCTGAACTTCCCCTTATCGCTGGCGATTTAATAGAATTGATCTGCGATCCTCAGTAAAAAGAATTATAATAAAAATATTGTAGGAGGGTTATCTGATGAAAATGTATTAATAGTGGAATGAAGACACCACATTGCACACCAACACCTGGGAGAATTGTCCACAATAAATTAATAAAAAATTGGATAATGAACGGGAGAAGAAGTAGAGGAGAATGACATCGAGCCAAGATAATTTTTATCCAAATGAGCTCGAGTTCTGTAAAAGACAGGTAATTAATTGAAAAAAGAACTGTTGATCGTGACGTATAAGTCGATTTCGAGGCCTAATGGCGATATGGATTTGAACG